>CM052710.1:78616978-78735829 GCA_028551405.1 Uromys caudimaculatus
CCCCCCCCCTGACAGGCTAGTTTAAGTCGGCCATGTTTTCATGTCAGTTTCATGGCTGAGTCATTTTTCAATGACATTTAACTTCATAAATGTAATTCGTGGTTCTTCAGGGGTCCATAGTACATAGTGTTTGTAAAACTCCTTTGACCTCCTTTTCCATCCTTGGGGATAGAAATGGCAGTCACAACCCTTTTTGTCAAATCTACAGAGGACCCCAGACCAAATGAGTTCTAATGATTTCAGCTGCCAGGAGCTAGTGTTTTGAGGGAGAGAACACTTAGCTGAGCAAGGCCAATGTCCTCCTCTTAAATACAACTGTTTCTATTTATAAACCTTCATAAAGCCATAGAGTCTCCCCTGCCAGAAAAAGACTCTAAACACATGGCCAAAAGATCATTTGATGGAATCAGAACCAAATTTAAAATTCATAGTAAAACCATTCCCCTTAAAATTTGAATTTGGTTATTCCATCAGCCACTGTAATTACAGAGCACAGAGGGCATATTTACTGATACCACTGACCAAAGAAAATGTTGGCTCATATTTCTAGATACTATAAATGGCCTTTTTGATGACATTCTAGTACTGGGGTAATAAATCTCTGTGGATTTCCCTCCTTTCTTCTTACCATAATTCAGGACAGAGAAAGGAGCTAATATATCTAGAAGAAAAATCCCCTCCTCCTTCTCCTCCTCCTCTTCCTCCTCCTCCTCCTCCTCCTCCTCCTCCTCCTCCTCCTCCTCCTCCTCCTTCTTCTCTCTCTCTCTCTCTCTCTCTCTCTCTCTCTCTCTCTCTCTCTCTCCCTCTCCCTCCTTTCCTCTCCCTCTCTCTCTCTTCCTCTCTTTTGTATATATACATCTAATGTCATTATCTCTTTTATATTTTATTATTTCATTATTTTTAAAAAGACTATGATACATTTTTTAAATCTTTTGTCTGTTGGTACCTCACCAAACACTTAAAATGCTTGATTATAGTCTGGGAGCATTTTTAAGAAATAATACACAATGGGTATTTTGATTTTTGCCTTATCAGAAATGGGGATGGCATTTTTTTAAAACCTAAAGTGCAAAGTCTCCTTTAGAAGAAGAATGTGGACATGATTGATTCTGGAGGAATAAGTTCATATATCGCCAATGCTAAAAACATATTATTTCCCAAAACAAGAAATAACAGCAGCTAGATATGGTGGAACATACCTGAAATACCAGTCCTTGTGAGGCTGAGATGGAGAGGTCACAAGCTTAAGGCTAATTTGGGCTACGTAGTGAGTTATAGGTTTGCCTGTAATTCATAGCAAATGCCTGTACTGAGAGCATGGGAAGAAGGAAAGAAAAAGAGAGAAAGAGAGAGATAATGGCACCATCTCTCTCTCAACAGTCCCGGACATCTACTCTGCTAATGACACATGCTCATAGCCGTCTGTCATTTGTTCCTATATATGCAGTAAACACAGCATGCATGCTTACACGTGCCAGATAGCAAACACTGTAAATAGCACATAACTCTTTCATAAATGTCTTTTATGTGTTTAAACCCATTTCAAATTTATATACAGATATATGCCACCCCCCTGTGTGGAGCCAATTTGAAGGTATCAAAGGGTTTCTGTCACCCAGAGTTCAGTTCCCCCAACCATAAGGATTCCATTCTAAAGTAACCATAACTAGTTTAAGTAATATTATAAGCCTCTATAACTAAGAATGAATCACTAAAATTCATCCTCCTGGGGGAAGAAAAAGTCACTGCTTTCCCCGTGGCTCAAACAATTTGGAACTGACTTCCATAAATGATATCTTCCTGGAGATATTCAAATGGAATTCTCTTAATACCAAAAATTGTTTTTGCCTCAAGAGAGGGATCTTTTTAGAGAGCTTTGTGGAACGTTGTGATTTCTAAACAATTGATTCATAGTCCTTAAGTCTGACTCCCTCAGGACTAGAGAGTTGATGACACACATATCCTTTAAATGATGTCATATTTAGAGTCAATGTATTATCAATAATAAAACTTATAGGAGCATCATTTTGTGCTTAAATAAGAAGGCACCAAACATGAATGCTAGAGCAAGAACTCCTATGTAGAGAGACTCCAAAAGTGGCCATCTCATGATTAAGGGACCAAAGCCTTGCACATTTCCATCTTGACATTAGGCAAGGAGAGATGACTAAAATATCCTCTAAGGAGTTAAGCCACTGAGTGGCACAAAGACACATAGAGATTAAATTATTGCCAGAATGGCTCCCAAAAAGTTATAAGTAATAGAATTTTAAGAAGCCTCCAGTTAATCGTGTCTCACCCCATGAGATAATATAGAAGCATCGCTTCAGTGTGGGCCAACAGGCCCGATTTCAAATGATAGAAAAAGTTTGTCTCTCTCAAATAAGAATACAACCATCCCACACTTTCCTGGCCCACAAGGCAACAACTGATCCCTCTACAAAAGTCCCATTTCCCGTCCTACCTGTATTACACCAACCTGTGCACATGGCGTGCAAACCTCCCGTAAAGCCCTCTGAAGAAGCCAGTCTGCCTAAGACCTGTCTATCTAGCATGTAAACTGGATAGACATCTAAGCTTTGACATCCCCATAATCAAAGTCTCTATCCTCACTAACTGCCCCTAGCAGGTTACCCTTGCTTTGACTTGATTTAATTCCATCTGATATGTAGCCACTCAGATCTTGAGGGCAGTCAAGGACTCAGACTGTGAAACATACAGGGACAATAATACATGGAATCTGCTATTAACTTGCCCAGTAGGCAGTCTTGGGGAGGGCCATTGCCGTGGCTGAGAACCCTGGCCTATCCACACTACTCAGGACCACCGGTGGGAAGGCAACACTCTGATCTGCTACACGCCCACCCTCACCTCTTGCACTGTGCACCTACGCGAACTCCCTCAACAGGTGTGTGCTCAGAGAGCAAAACTAAGTTTAAACTCAGCCTAAGTGAAACGTAATTAGGAAGGTGACTCATGTCAGAGTTTCGCAGGTTCTCTTTTTAATCTTTCGTTCCCTTTTTGAAATCAAGGACTCATGGGGTTAGAATGAGCCTCTCTCTGCTTTCTCTAAGAGAGAGAGGGTAATCAGGCTTGGCCATACATGCACAAGACATCACACACATTCCTTGATTCTGCTGTGGATCAGTCAAGGTAGAAGGTTAAAAAGTACAGGATACAGAAAATTGGGTGGCACACCTTTCTATCCGTGAAGACTCCATAGCTGACCCTTGCTAACAGTGCCTGAGGAATTCTCCTGGTTCTCATGTATCTTCTTTACCTCTTAAGACCTAGTATTCTAAAGATAAAAGCCCCTATTTATGGCTGCCAAGAAACCACATGAGTGGTTTGGGCACCTTCATTTGCTTGTGTGGGTAAGAGTCAGTGCCTTGGTGGCCCATTCTTCACGAGTGACCATTGTTCCTCTTCTTGTTGCAGTTGATTGCTTGGATCCTACCTGCTCCAGCCATGGTGTCTGTGTGAATGGAGAGTGTCTATGCAGCCCCGGCTGGGGTGGTCTCAACTGTGAGCTGGCGAGGGTCCAGTGCCCAGACCAGTGTAGTGGGCATGGCACTTACCTCCCTGACTCCGGCCTCTGCAGCTGTGATCCAAATTGGATGGGTCCCGACTGCTCTGTTGGTAAGCCAAGAGGTCCTCTCCTCAGTTTGTCACACTTGACCTTTGTGTTCTGTCCCATTCTGGGTGGATGGAAACCTTGTCTTCACCCTCAGCTTGGGATAAGAGGAACTCTGATCAGATTTACGGTGCCTTTCTCACTCTTGTCTCCTTAGCCTTGGAGTTTGTGGTCTTTGGGAATGAAAAGAAAAATCAAATGATTGTGTTGGTTCCTGTCCCTCTTTGGTTCCATCGCCACAAATGGATGGCAGGCCCAGGAGGGATACTTCTGCTTGTGTTATAGGTTTTCTTATGTACACTCCCTAAAGGTAGCAGAAAACAAAAACAGAGCAATTCAGTCCCAGACAAACAGAATAGAGAGTCCTATAAAACAGAAAAGAAGCTCCCTCGGGGTGACGAGTGAACATGTTATAAAGCTCTGCAGTTCTCTAGTGACAGGAAAATAATGAAGTCATGCTGTACGCTTTATTTTCCTAAAATTAAGAGTATGTGTCTTACTTCCCAAGTGACCTTAAAGAAAAAAATGGAACAGTTCAACAGTTCAAGCCGGTCCCAACCTTCCCAAGAAAGGTTCTGTTCACTGATGAGTGTCTATCCAAGCAAAGCCATCATCATGTCGCCCTCTTCACTGGGGTGCTGAGACAGCTGTCAGATTGCCATGGCAATCAGAAAGGGGAGAGATGTGTGAAGCTTTGCCAACAGTGAGGAAAGGAGTCAGCCCACTCACCTCTGGCTTCATCTGCTGGCAGTCCTGGCAAAGTTCTGCAGAGGGTGGGGGAGACACAGAGTCCTAGCCCACGTCCCAATTGTTACTGCAGACGTGATGTGACTTTGAGCAAGTCACTGTCCATCCTGGTGTGGTTTCCCCTCCCCTGGCATGACGAGCCATGCCTCCCCTCAGTGGGCTGTTGTAAGGATGAATGTCTGGCACGTGCTTGTCCTCGCGTGATAGGTTTGGAACGCCAGAGTGAATATCTGTCTGTCTGTCTCCTCCCCACCTCCCCCACAAAAGACTTTGAGCTCCTTTGAGAAAGAGGCTGTGCAAGTGCAGCATAATTTACAGTGGTTATCTTTGCCATAGAGTGGTGATCTGGAGAAACGTGTGCATCTATAGGCATTGTGAGGATGGAGCAACGGGGACCCCAACAGGCTTCAGTGGCTTGGTCAGTTAATAGTTCTTTTGCATGAGGCGCACCTCCCAGTCAGCCTTGCCAAGTGGGAGCCACTGCCTGACCTCCTCTCAGATGGTCTCAGAATCTAGAAGAGCTGTTGTCACACTCCAGTGAGCATCCAAACCACCCAGAGGACTTGTTAAAGTGAATTGCTTAGCCCAGCTCCCACAATACAGCTAATTGATCCAACCTGGGGGCTAGAATTTGCATTTCTTTACATTTCTAACAAGTTCCCAGGTGATGGTGATGCTGCTGGCCCAGAAGCCACAGGTTGAGGACCACTGCTCTAGAAGAGGGAAAAAATAAATAAAATGAATATACAGTAGCAAAATTACTACCCAACCAAGTGGAGAGACAAACCTGCAAAGACCCTATGGCTGCTGGGCCTCTGGGCCAGCACTGGAGCCATGTGTGTGGTCTGGCTTCCATGAAGGACTTCACCCCACTGTGGTGTTGAGCTGTAATCATTGTTTTTCTTCCAGAAGTGTGCTCAGTAGACTGTGGCACTCACGGCGTCTGCATCGGGGGAGCCTGCCGCTGTGAAGAGGGCTGGACAGGCGCGGCTTGTGACCAGCGCGTGTGCCACCCCCGCTGCATTGAGCACGGGACCTGTAAAGATGGCAAATGTGAATGCCGAGAGGGCTGGAATGGTGAACACTGCACCATTGGTAGGCAAACGGCAGGCACCGAAACAGGCACATATTGCTTTATTTTCATAAATCGTAGATCGATAGTGACGGTCGCGCATTGCAACTGGCTGTTCCCTCAGGGACACATGTGCCCTCCAATATCCCACTGCCTCTCCAAATCTCCATGGGGTTAGGGAAGGGGGAAAGCGAAGTTCCAACATTGGAAAAGCCTTTCCCTTCTTTGCAGGATTGCATTTTGGGGTGGAAAGAGACCCAATCAGATAATAAACCCTATCCAAAGCACTCACCCTGGGAGGAAGCAATGCACACGCATGGGAAACTGTCAGTGCCTGCAGCTGCCAAGCACCCTGCGATTGCTGTGCCCTTGTTCCCTGTTCTCTCTGGCCCGATCCCTGGATCCCTGGTGCTGGTAACACTGTGAAGCTGTTGTGGAGCGTTTGGTGTTCGCAAGCCATCCAGGTCCTCTGAATAGCCAGGTATAACTGCCGTACTTCCAAGCACCTTCTTGCTCACTCAGCCCAGTGGTTGACCCCTGAGCTTCCCTGCCTGACAGGGCTTCACCTCTGGTCCCACTTCATTCTCCACTCAGCTACCATTCATATATAAATTTCTTGATCAGAAATTTATATATGTAAATTTGTAAGCTAGACAACGTGGCACATGCCTTTAGTCCCAGCACTGAAGAGGCAGAAGTAGGTAAATTTCTGACTTGGAGACTACCCTGCTTTACAGAGTGAGCTCCAGTACAGCTAGGACTACTCAGAGAAATCCTGTCTCAAACACCACCACCCCCATTTTTTTTTTTAAAGATCTGTTCTTTGTTAAGAAGCAATCATTTCAAGGACCAGCATAGAGGCATACTCTATAATCCCAACATTTAAGAACCTGAAATAGGAGAATCTTTAATCTGACATCAACCTGGACTATCTAACATGACCCCAAAATATATTCCCCCAAAATAATAAATAATGGTTTTAGGGTTTCTTCATTTGTTTCTTGGGGGGGGGGGGGTTGTTTGTTTGTTTGAGGGTTTTGGTTTTTGTCATTTTGTGTTTGTTTTTTCCATTTTTTGGCACGGGAAAGCACAGACTGCTCTGAAAGTGTCTATCTCTTTGATGGAGGCTTGGAAGCCAATACTTTTTCTCTCAGGTGGTTAAGATTACAAGCAATCCACCCAACCGTCCTTTTTTTCCTCCAGTTGTTGCTCTTGTCGCTTATATAAGTCTGTCGTGGAACCTTCTAGCCTGCACAGAACCTTCAGGGGAGCCTCCAACCAAGCGACTGCTTTCCCAACTCAAGTTATCTTTGAATCTAACCTTAAGTTTCGAGGCCTGTCCTCTGTTCTAACCCAAAACCCCAAAATGAAGCTTGGCTATCTAGCATGAGACATAAGGAGGGGAGCTTGCACAGGGCTGACTGATGAAGTCGGACTCAGTTTCCCATGCTGTTCATTCGGGCAGTTAAGCAGAGATGACGTGAACTGACTCTGCAGTGGATCTCACTCCGTTCGATCTAATTGACCATCTGAGGGGCAGCATGCCAATCAGGGCCATGACTATGGCACTGGGACCCTGCTGGGACAGTCTGTTAGCAGTGAATTGTTATTGCAGTCTCTCAATGGTGCTCCAGGTCCTGCATCCCCTGCAGCTGCTCTCACCTCAGCTCCCTGCAGAGGTTGGGGGACAATTCGCCAGACTTTCAGGGGAGGGATGTGCACAGCCCAAGACCAAGACAGACAGTCCTTCCAGAGGCTCCCTCTCTTCCGGGATTGTTGATGTACTTCTGCATGCCTGGTGTGGTTTAAATAAAAATTCCTCCCCATCCCCCATATCGCTGTTGTCCCTATTGCCCACTCCCCCCAAAAAAACGCTTGCCAATCAATACCCCTAAGGTAAATAACCCCACTATCTCTCAAGTCTTAGACTTGAACGTTGGTTCTCCCTTTCTCTGTCTGGGAAGTAAAGGGCAGGGAGAGTGTCTCCAGAGTGAGGCCTATGGGCTCTCCCTCCTGCTGCATCCTTTTTTTTTTTTTTTTTTTTCTGGAAATAGTTCGCAAGAGGAAAGCTCAGATAGATCAATGGAAGTGCTGGCCAACTGGAGCCAAAGAGATAAACCTGGCCCGCTGCCAGGTTTTCTATGGTGTGCTAGCAAAGAACTATTTCTGATAGTTCTTAGCCTTGATAGAAATCCAGGAAAAAAAAATTAGTTTCTGACATTTGACAATTCTATGAAATTCAAATTTCAGTGTCCACATACAGACCATTGGTAAAGGACAACCACAGCGGTTCTTTGGCATCTCATCCACTGCTAACTATACTTCAGCATTGAGGAATCGCCATAGAGGATACAAAGCCCCCACAAATCCAATTGTTATCTGCCCCTTTAAAGGAAAAAGTGACTGAACTCTAAATGAGAAAATTGCCTAAGTCTAGATGAAGAGAGGAGAGGTAAAAAGAAAGGCAGGTGGTGCCCCCCTGAGGAAGAGACATCCACTGTGGTTTGACAGATCTTGGGGCAAAGAAAAAGGGGGAGGATCCACAGAGTAGATGTGAGGGAAGACCAAAAATGTGAGCTGTCTCTGGGGACTTTGAACAAGAAATGGACCAATGACAGCTTTGATCTCAGCAGAGGACAATGAGGTTGTGGCCAGCAGGAGAGCCAGGCACTTCAGTCAAGCAGGCCCTTGGGTGCAATGACCTGACAAAGGGTGTCTCTGCTCCTTGAAGCATTCAGCTCAAGTCTCACGTCTCTGGGATCTGACATCCATGAGTTCTTGAGGGATGTCAAGGAAGTGCCAATTTACATGCTATATAAAGAATGACGAGGTGCTGGGGCAGGAAAGTCCCTGGCTCGAAATTAGGATGCCCAGTAAAGTTAGAGTCTATTCTATGAACCTTGTTAAGACTGTGTGTGATAGCCAAAGCTTTTTCTTGGTAGAAGTCAGGGCTCCCCAACTTTGTTAATAGGACCCGCGCTGTCTCTTCCTTGTTTTCTTCTCTGTGTTTTCTCAAAGTCAGTAAATGTCTCCTAGTTGGTGAGAGTCACTACTGGAAAGCTGGGCAGAGGATCATCCATGCATAATTGCTTCTTGAGCTTTCCAGAACCTGGCTCCCCGGAGCTGCTTTCTGGAGTTTTAGTCTTTTAGTTTGAACAGACCTCCTTGTCGTCCTTGTCGTTTCACTTAAAGTAAATGCCACAATTTACAAGCCCAGAACCAGCCCTCCTCCTCAGGGAGACTGACAGTCAGAGGGAAGAGAAGGACTTATGTCCTTTCCACACCAAGCCCCAAATGCTATGTTTTGAAGATAGAAAATAAACAAGAAGGAAATGGCTCCAGTTAGTAAACAGTGGGGTAAGGCAGGATGTTGATGGCTGGCGTTGAGCACCCAGGTTGCCTGCAGCCTGTTTTCAGAAGGTCATAGAGAGATGGATTCAGGGGAGTCCTTGCAAATAGTCAACTCAACAATTCACACCAGCCTGTATAGGCTGCATTTATTGTACTGAGGAAGCAATAAGATAGGAAGGGAAGAAAAGAAGAAGCCACTGAAAGTTCAGGCTTCCAAAAGTCATTCAAGTAAAGCCCCCAGGGGTCTTCTCCATATTTGGTCAAATGCATTCCCAAAATTTGTAACCAAATTATATTTATTTAAAAATTTAGCGTGTGTTTTATTACCACAGATTGGAATAGAAGGCGTCATGTATCAATGTTAACTGTAAAAGCTAAATTATCTGCCCAACAATGAGTCTTATGCTCACTCATATAAGGTCTGACTAAAATCTATAGAGCTGCCTAGATAAGAATAAACTTTGAATCTAAATCGCCACACTTCGTGTATATCTTTGGAATATATTAGCATTATTTGGGCAAGGTGCAGTTTATTCCTATGAATAAATCAGAAGGCATATTGTGTGGTTAGAAGAGGTTTATGCCTTAAATGTGGTTTTAAAATGGATTTCTGTTCCTATAAACTGTCACCTGCCTATCACCTGCCACAACCCCTTATTAATACGAAGGATTTAACATAAGAGGGCCATCCAATGGCCATCGCACAGCAGCTTGGTGGAACTATAGAATTTTTATTAGGTCAAATCACTTGAACTAGAGTAAACCCAGATAAGCATTTCTTTGTAATAAAAAGGGGAAATGGGTGTTAGTGTGTTTGACTGGCAGAATAGTTGGGAAAATACAAGAATACACCAGCATTCCTATTGCCAGGGAAATGAGGGCAGTTATCCGTGGATGGTACACTGCTGTGATCCTCTGCTGGATGTGGGTCTCCAACCTTGTCGAGCAACACACACTAACAGTCTAGGGACTCAGTCCACCAACAGTGATACTTTACAAACCCAGTGATCTGCTTAGAACCTGGGTACTGAACAGCATGTGCAGAAGTTATTCCAACCTGTATATTTTACCTCTGTGGTCCTGACCTCTGATCGTGTTTCAGAATCGTGACAACTTGATTCTTAGGGCCACATGGGGCTGAGTGACCTAGCAGGTGCCACATGTCAGAAGAGTTTTCTTTCCATCGATTGCACTGGGCCCTTCTATTTTTCCTCTTTAATTGGTTGGGGAGAGAAAAGGTTTCTTGAGATGTTAATAAGGATAATGAATCTTTACCCAAGGTAAAACCATCCAGGCGACAATGAGATGTGCTGATTAAGTGATTGTCATCAGAAGGAGACAGGGTCACAGTTCAGGAGAAAGTCTCAGAACAATAAGGAGCACATGTAGAGGAGAGCCACTGTTAAAATTAGTCAACTTGGCACAAAGGCAGCTGCGTGTGCATGTCTTCCCACCTTCCGTCCAAGTGAGAGAAGCTGATGTGGCCATTCCCCAAGCCCCTTTTGATGCAGCTATTATCCTCTGCCATTTGTGCTTTTGTGACTCTAGTGACTCGAGTCTACTTGAGATGAATCTAGCCTCTATGGAGCCTCGCTATCACATCCATGAAAGCAACTCGATCTCTGATTGGTGAATTAATCAAATCCTCCAAGTGTTCTTATCCAAAGCATTGTCAAAATACTTGTTATTACCATCCTCCCCCTCCTCATCTTCTTCCTCCCCTCCTCATCTTCCTCCTCCTTGTAAAAACTTGGACTTTTAGACCTTTTACTATTCTAGGTGAACTTTTAGAACAGTAATTTCTCCCCACAAAATGGCCACATGTGAGCTGTCTACTGTACATTAGGAATGTCACATGCCCAGACATTCTCTTTGACTCTGGATCTTGAAGTCTATCAGAGGTTTTTTATGCAAACACAGAATAAGAAGGATGGGGCAGAAAAGGCAGGGATACATTTTTAAGTCACTGCAGAAATATAAAATAAAATAACGTCTTTACACATGATGAGATTCTCATCCTTGGCAATGTTTGCTTTCTTATCCAAGCTGTCAAAGAAGGGCTTTCAGTACCAGCTGAAAAATAGGCACAAAGGACACAAAATTTGTCCTAATGTTATGACCTGGTATTCTAGAGTTCCAGCAAAAACATTTCTGGAAGTGTTCCCCAGGTAATCTAGTACTATCTGTCCATGACATGGCCTCTTATCAAGAAGAGAGGAGGTGAAGGATTCTGGGACATTCAGAATCCCATATACCCCCCTCCTGAAAGTTTTAAAGGAAGTGGCCAGTATATTAGCCATAGCCTGTGGTAGCAAGAAAAGACAAGTCAAAGATAGTGTGTATCTCTTAATAGTTGAGACATGATTCAAGAACTGCATGGCTAGATGACTTTGTCTTTGCATGATAGAGTTCTTGTACAAACTTAGATGATCTAGGTCATTTCATTCAATGTGGCCTCCTAAATGCAATTTTGAGAGCTATGGAAAACTATAAATATTGCTGACTACAAAATCTTGTTTATAGTGAGCAGTTTTAATAGTAACATGCTTCACAATAACAAAAATGTATACAGTAGATATAGAAACCAGTAATGAGGGCATTTGTTACCAAGGATTATGTACTATTCAAAATTTTATACATTATTATATGTTTATTCCATTGACAGAATAGTGGTTTGCTTTCTACAGTGTCACCATAAACATATGACTCATGAACATCCATGATGTCACGAAGTGAGAAGAAAGATAAAACTCTACTATAATCTATGGAACCACCATCATATATATGGTCTCTTGTTAACCAAAATTTCATTATGTCACTGATGAAAGATCCAATACTTCTCACAAATAAAGAACTGAATATGGTTCACGACTCTCAAGGCATAAGCCCATGAAGGAGAGTTCCCGGCAGGAAGATTGCACACCAGACAGCAAACACACATAAGATCTGTTGAAAAGGTAGAACGAACTGTCCTGGTGTGTGCTCGGCACGCAGCAGCTGAGTTTTTACAGAGAATCAAGTCTATGATTCTTGGATCTTACCATTTACACTAAAGACATTATGTCTTCACTAACATCTCAAGGCTTTGAAAGGAAAGAGAAAGATAGCCCTACTGAGCGCAATGCCTAGGGATATTTATGATAGACCCCTCTTTTATCAATCAGTATCTCATTCCTTATAGAACCATAGAAACTGCATTGGAGGGGGACATTGGTATTCTAGGCTTGACTTTGACAAACATAGTCCATGCACCCTAGAACATGTCACCAAGAAACCTCACAGGGTTTTTTTTTCATACAGGAAATATTGGTATTAGACCATGTAGCTCCTTCCTAGGGCATTATATCCAAACACAAGATGCCATCCGCTGGATGGAAATGTACTTTATTGGACAGTTATACAATGCTGTTAAAAATATAACGACCACATCAAACCCCTGATTACATGGATGTTATTGCTTAGGGATGGGCTGATCGTAGGCAGCGATATTAGGCCTGAGTAAATTTTAAAAAAATATTAAGTAAATAACAGATCAGATATTGCAAATATCACAAATGTACCGTGTGATTGACTGACTTTAGAACACACTTGAGTGAGATGATCTCTAAGGACCTGTCCATTTCCAGAGTTTATTGCATCTGAGGCAGGCTTCTGTGAATGGTCCTCTCAAATGCAATCAAGCCCTTTTCCCTGCTCTAAGGCAGCTTTTCAATGTATATTCCCATAACAAACACTGAAGACCTTACATTAAAGGAGCGGACAGACAGCGTGAGTGTTGCCCCACTGACGATATGCAATTGAATCATGGAGACTAGTAAAAGGTGTTCTTTTCTTATCAGTTCTTCATTCATCTGCTCCCCTTGGCTCCTGTCTACCTTTGTGGATGGTACAATGAAAAGCTGCCCCCCACTTCATCCATTTATATGTATATTTTAATAGAAAATATTAAAGAAGTCCCTCTATCTCCCTCTACTTCCCCTGGATCAGGAGAAATGCAAGCTTACTAAGGAAATGCTGAAGGACACAGCTTTTGAGTAGGTCTGCTTGAACTCAAATCCTGGCAGCTCTTCTATCTTTAGTGGGCCTCCGTTTCATTGTCTGTATGACTGGGGAATGCTAAATAGTATATCCTTTGTTAGATTGGATGAAAAGTATAACTGACACTGTGCTTAGCGTGATATTATAGCCTCATGCACATGAGCTCATGTCATTATGAAAGCCCCTATTACATAGCACCTATGTAACAGAAATGGCACTGATTCTCCCATCGTTAGCCACCCTTCCACAAATGTGCCTCCAAAGCCGTCAAGCAGTTAGTGACATATTACAGTAAACACCCCCTCCATCCATTCTCAAAACAAGGGTTGACTCTGCAATTCATTCTCATAGCAAACTCGGAATCAAACCTATTCATCTTATCAAACAATCCAGCTATACACGCAGTTAATAGACCCATGTTGTAAAATTGGGTTTTGCTACTTTGGGCCAGGTGGGTTTTATTTTGATAATAAGTATCTTTCAAAAGAAGAAACTTGTTTGAGGTATAATTTAGAAATTGCTACTCCTGAATAGAAGAATATTCTATTCTTTGGAGCCAGTGTCTCTCTTACTGGAGACCACAGACATGCCATTGAGGAGTGTGGCAGAACGTCATGGTCTGCAGTAAGGAGTCTGATCAGCTTGGGCTAGCTCAGTAGCAGGGCACTTGCCTAACAGGCCTGAAACCCAGGACTTCATTCCAGCATTATGGAAGGGGAACAAAAGGAAGGGATCTTTCTTTGTGTGAGTAGAAGATGCCACAAGTCAGCATTGCTTAGAACGTACCTCCGGTTTTCTTTTATGTATCCCTTCCTATCCTTCACAACTCCAGGTAGCACAATTTTACTTTCTCTGGCTCTGTAAATCAAGATTAATCCAGGAGCCCCAGTTTTGACTCTACTCAATAACAAGCATGCCCTCTAGAAAGATCAAAACTCCCACTGATTCTCTGTCCTCACTCAACCCGATAAACGTCGCAATTACCCTCCTTCCCAATTCACTACATTTTCCTGATTCCCTGGAGCATGACCCTGGCGTAACATCTGGGGAATCTCTGTAGTTCCTTGGCTCGTCTCTTGAGCTGTCAGAAGGACACCCCAGATGTTCTTGTCAGAAACAGATTTTGCATTTCCTCCCAGGTTGCTCGCCTAGTAGGATTCAGTCTCAGCAATCTGTTCCCTTCACAGCCTTCCATTTCCTAAGCTGTGTTTAGCGCGGTGGCCTTTTCACATATATTTGCTTGCAAAATAATGGGTGATATCAAAGCATTTAAGAGACTGTATTGGGGCTGGAGAGATGGTTCAGCATCATTTTAGAGCCTACACTGTACTTCAAGTATGCCCAAATTTGTTCCCCAGCATTCATAACCCACATCCTCCTGTAACTCCAGCTCCAGGGAAATCTGATATATCTAATTTCTGAAGGCACATACACTCACTCCTACATATGCCCACAAACACATACATACAACCGTATGTATGACTTAAATAATAACAATAAATACCTTTGAAAGATTATCTTTATTGCCTTTGGAAAACAGGGTACCACCATCTGGAGCACATGCCAGTGAAGAGTGCGGTGTACTTGTCTCCATCCTTTCTATCACGTGCCTCTGTGAACCATCCCAGAGCTGCAGGAATGCCCATACCCTAGGCTGACTTGCAGGTTTTTCATTCGTGAATTTTGCAGCCAGGCAAAATTTTTAAGTATTTCATCATAAACAGTCTCAAGATAATTAGAATGGATTAAATTACAAGAGAAAATTCATTTAGTTAATCTTTCTTCTAATTAAAAAAAAATCCATAGTTTAAGTAAAGTGTTTGTTTTAAAAAAAAAAAAAAAAAAAAAAAAGCAAATTTTTATTGTAATCGAGAAGAGAGGCCTGTTTGGTCCTCGGTGTTAGGACGAGGCATTGGCAGTGTAATTAAAAGCTACCAGGTAATGTTTCCCTGATTATTAAAACCCTGAAGGGGAAGTCCAGACTTCTCCCCCAGCAGTAACTAAAGAATCCTCCAGACAGCCTCCACCCCAGTCCACGGTGGCATTGGTTTCTTTCTGTTCTCGACTCACTAGAGATGCAGTTGATTCCCTGGGCCAGCATATTAAGGGCAAAGGTCAGTTTAGCAGTGACTGACATACTTTGCCAAGTGAGCTGGGATAGTAGTCAAAATGATGCTAGTGGTGACAAGAAACCTTTACAAACTGTAAGGGTGGGGAGGGGTATCCTTGGTCCTTCTTAAACTCTTTGTAAGACTGGTAGACCCAAGTTGTCTGAATCCTACAAACCTACCTCACACAGTAGGAACTAGTTACATCGATTACATCACCTGCCCAAGTCCATAGCTCATCCCAACTGCCAAGTTCACTTCCCACTGATACCACCAGGGGTTTCTAATGTTCCAGGGGAGCCACATATGCATGTATCTAACCTTTTCAGATCTCTCCCTCCATAGAAACCAGTTGCCTATAATATCTTCTTCCAGGAAACCATACAGCTCCCAAGGCTCCACGCTATGGACCACCAGGTATCTTCAGTCCCAGCATACCCTTAGAGCCGCTAGGAACTCCTGTTGTACTTAGTAAACATTGTGCGACCTTAGCAGCTGGCCCTAAGTTCTTTTGAGAGAATAGTCCTTCATGTCTGCCTTCGAGACAGTTGGTTCTCTGGTACAACAAAAGTCAAGAGCAAACTATGTCACTCCTGTGTCACAAGGTTTTATTCCAGGTATAGAACCTATACCTATAAATAGGACCGTAGGGTCCTATTTATATACCATACGCAGTCATCTTCAGATGTGTCAAAGAACCTAAAAAAAGGTAGTGAAAAAAAGCTTACAAATTCTTTAAAACACAGCCAGTCTCTGAATGCTAGTTTAGACTCAGTCAAGAACCTCCTCTCAACCCAACTCCCCTTCATTTCAGTTACTGATTGCTTCTATTTTCAGCAAGAAAAACTACATATGAGCACGTCCCTGAGATCTCTCTTTCATCCTAAACACAGTTGGAAAGGCGTAGGGAAGCGCCTACACACACCTACTAGACCCCAAGTTTCTGGACAGGTCTCTTATGTTACTAATACTAACATGCACCAGACCAAGCACTACGGGGTTCAAACCACCCATCCCCTAAACGTCATTCTAAAGAAGAACAGGCTAACTCGTATACTAAGAAAAAAAAGTTCCATAAAAGTACTGTCTTAGAGGATTTAAAAAGCTAAGAATCCCCAGCTTAGCAGTAGCAATACCTAGTCACACTGGCAGTGATGTTGGTTAAAGCCCGGCCCAGGAGGAGGTCATCTGTCTAAAGCTGTATGCAAGTGATGGGCCCTGATAAGTGTGAATTGCATTTCTTTATTTTTGAAATTATATTTTAACTTCAAAAGGGATTGCCAGACAGCCCTGAGTAGGTGTCTAGAAATAATGCCAGGGGGTGGAGAGACTGAAAGATTATAAAATAATCACCTTGAAAGCACAGGGGAAATGTGTGTGCCTGATTTTATTCCAGTAAGTTAGCAAACCACCAGTGCATCTAAAACACACTCTCTCCAGTAGTGTGAAAGTTAAAACGTGGCTTCTGCATTACGGAGAGTCCCAGGCACCCGGCCCTGCAGCTGTGTGTGTATAATCCCAGGTAGCCTACCTAGTGCTGATTATTGTCGTTTCTCTGAACAGGGGGAAGTAAGTGAAGATATTGGAGAGAGTACGAGAAAGTGGCTCTTTTCCTATTAAACCAGAGAATGCAGACAGGTCAAATGGCAGCCCTTAAACATGTCACTGTCAATCTTCTTGCCATCCTTTAAATAGGAACTGAATTAACTTTCGATTTCCATATAATGAGGCCAAAAAGGATCTGTATCCATTCATTCACTGACCTGCTCAATGCGGGTCTGATTAAAAAAAAAAAAAAAAAAAATGCATTCATATCATAGAGAAACCTAGCCCAGAAAACAGTTGGCCCAGAGTTAAACCATTTGCAATGCATCACACACACGAGAAGCCACTGCAAACTGTCACTATCTCACACATTATGTTGGAAAGTGTGACATCTCCCTCTCTGCTGTTAACACTCTTGAACAACACTTGACTATTGTCATCATTTGTGAGTTCGGTGGTTGGGGAGTTGAAGGAAGTGTGCATAACATTGCCTTCAGAGAGGTCTGGCTCCAAAACTAGTTCCTGTCACTGGCCACTTGGATGACTTTTGACAAGTCATATGTGTTTTGAGTGAGCTTTGATTTTTCTCTTCTGCAGATTGAGGATGGTAATGGCCCCATCCTGCTGTTCAGGAGACTTAATCTGTAAAGAAATGTATAACACGGTGCTTGGTGGTCCATTAAAGGCTAACTTTAAAAATTATTGACGCCAGACCCCTTTATGCTTTTATCTGAGCTTCCCAAATATGTCTTCACAAAGTGCTGAGATCAGCAAAGAGAGCACATGGCTATGCAGGGATAGAGGCCCAGCATCCCACAAAAAAAAGTCCTTTAGAGCTAAACCTGAGGTATTAACATGGATGTCTACAGCCTTCTCTCATTTGACCATCCCACAAGAAGCTCTCTGGGTCCCAAGGTTTCCAGTCCTTCTGATAAGGTGAACGCATACAGCAAAAGTAAATAAATGGGAAGAGACAGGGATGCACCAAGAATCCCACCACCGTTTGCAAGAACGTGAATATAAGCATTGACAAGAAACCATCCACGCACCATGCATGTGGAGTCTGAGATCCATACTTCCCAGGTCTAGTTGAGCTGAGTGTGATAAGTATATTTAGCATTTATTGAGGACCTAACGTATTAGTACCATATCTCCAGGGTAACAAACATGGTTTGTGAGGAAGCAAGTAATAGACCATAGGACTTCAGATCTCACTTGTCCTTTTGCCAACACAAGACTTGGCTTTCTTCTAACCCAAGGTCCCTTTCCTGGCATTTCTGGCAATAATTTTTATGTGTTCTCTCTCCAATACTGAACTTCGCTTGTGGCTTCCCTAAGAAATCAACCAACGTAGGGATGGAAGCCTTAAATTTTGAAGACAGGTTTGAGTTCTTTTGTAGCACAGTGCTTCTGCATAATAGAAAGTCAGGTATCAACCACATATATGCAAGCAGATGATTCCCTAGTAAGTGTTAATATTTCCTCAATGGAGGAAGCTCAGCTAAAGCAAGCAAAGTTGGTAACTCATTAAAATTTGATTTTCCCTCCTATCCTTTTTTATCTCTTAATCCTCCATATATGGCACAACTTGTTCTGTTAAATAACACTCATTAATTAAATCTCATCTTCTCCTAGCTATATCTATGTTTTTATTTAGTATGAAAACCTTCAAATGCTTATGATCTAATTTAGTTGGATTACTGCCTGCACAGCTCGAAATAGGAAAACTTTGAGCTTTTAGGGTGGAATTCCTGACAAGGGAGGGGAGAGAGAGAGAAAACAGGCTCTTCTCATTTCTCCCTTGGTAAGGAGTGGTTGGGTAAAAGGAGGTGGCCTAGATTTGGATAATGAGGGCACTATGCAGTCAGGATCTTTGTTGACTTAGGGAAGGGAGGGCATTACCAGGAGAGTTGGAAGAGAGGGTATTACTCAGATATCCTCCTTGAACAAGAAGCAAGAGCAAAGTAAGTGAGCACATTAAATGGGGTGTAAGCACTGGGGCAGAGAGCAACTGATGAATGCCCAGGCTCTAGAGGGCAGGCACAAGCTGGCTCCAGCTGTGTATTGCCATGTAGAAACGGTTTCCCAAATGGCGCTTTTTTTTTTTTCAACAGATGCCAAGAGGCAAGATTGTTGTCTGTTCTCCCAATTTTCCAATGTTGGCAAAAAAAAAAAAAAAAAAAAAAAAAATCAATGCTGTTCAAATCATCCAAATAGAGGGGGGACCAATGGAGTGCTCTTGTATGGCCCTGATGTTTGCCTCTAAGGCAGGGGTAATGGGAATTAGAAAACATCATTTACCTGGATTGAGACTGGGACAGCTTTGGCTGCTTTTGTTTGATACTCCGGCCATCCTTGGTGATTGGTTTAAGCTGATGCAAGTCTCATGCCGTGGTACAATGGTGGTAATTTGTACTTACATGGTGAATTTTCTCCAAGGAGCTCAAAAGACTTTGTGTTGCCTCAGTGCACCTCGCAGAGAGCAGCAGCCCCCAAACACACAGTGAGCAGCCACAAGAAGTATTTGACACAAAACTAGCTAGGTTGACTCACTGACTCAAATCTATGGTCTACACCATTGGCAATGATCGCATCCAAGAACCATGAGCAGGCTTTCTCATGGCTCCCTCCTCTGCCACATTCTTCAGCTTCTTAGTTTCCTCCCACCTATTCTGACCAAGAGCCAGCTCCAAATTCCAACGACAAACACAGACCACCAGTGCCTGCTTCCTGCCGTACGTATGAGTGTGTACATGTCTGTGTGTGCATGCATGTGTGTGTGCCCACCTGACCGCTCAGCAGACCCAGCATGGTACATCCACACCATTGCAGCACGTCTCTGCCCTTGTCATCGGTCCAATGCCATGCTCACAAAGGCTACTCTTTCGAGTGTTCAAGACCTAGAACTTCTACAGGGGATGTTGCTACCGAGTTCTAGACATCTCTGTCCTGCTAAAGGAGCCTTCTAATCTGTGCTTCTTGGGTCCCCTGTGTCTCTCTTCGTTAGACTGGGAAAATGACACTTGTGAAGTCTCGTGCCTTCTCCAGCTGCAGTGGATTAACAGAAACACCCAGGAAAATTAGGCATATGGGCCCAAGAGGTACAGTGGAGGCCAGGACCAGAATCCTTCCTGTGTTGCCTTGGTTAGGGCATCCAGGACAGTCAGACTGTCCCCATTGGGACTGGAGCTATGCCACAGTTATTGTCTCCCCCTCCGTGGCTGTGATCAAGGCCTGGCAACATAGTCCCCTGTCCTGCCCTCTCCCCTCTGCTTCCTGGGCCTATGTGCTCTGTCTACTCTACTGAGGGGAATTCCTTGGGCTTTACAGGGATGACCCAGGGAGAAGACTCCAGTTCAGCAGTGTAAACCTGTTGATAATTTTCCCGGGACAGCACAACACAAGTATTCTACATTTTCTAGATTGCTTGCTCTTCCTTTTAATTGTCTCAGCTCAGGCCACTGATTCCTGGGAAACACTCCCAGCATGATTCTCCACTATGATCATTCATCTCCTCTGCATGCAGGCATGCCATCAGCATCCTTCAGAGGCAGGCGAGGAACCAGGCGAACACCTGGACATTTGGAATGCATGTGTTGGGGAGCTACTAGATTCACCGCAACTACAAAGGCTGACATATCCCCTGCTCCCATCTGACCCCCCCCCCAAAATATCAGGACACTCTTCCTCAGAGACAAGGGGGATGAAAACATTCAAGATCCTCAGGGAGCAGTGCTAGGGATGGAGCCAAGAACTGATTAGGCTTCCGGAATCAACCATAAAGTGTTAGCTTTCCTCCGTAAATCAAAATCAATGTTAAAGTTTAAAAGGGTACAGGGATGGGAAACTATCCGTGTCTTTATAGACATGGGCCTATCAAGACATGGCCGTTTGCTACCTTGGGAGCCGTAACCTTGCGCTTTCTAGTTAAGTGCTCAGAACGAGCACTATTCAGGCTCTAAATCGTGAGCCAGGGTTCTCAGTACCCTCCTTCATCAGGCCTCTCAAGGTTCCAATGTGTCTACCATAATTGATACTTTTGCATCCATCCATACAGCAATCAGGCACGGTTAGGGACCCCTCTGCCATAACCCGAGGGTGTATACATCATAGAAAATTGTAAGGTCAGAGAAATCACACGTTCCCAGTGCAGCCTGTAAAAGCCAGTTTTCAGACAGTTGGA
This sequence comes from Uromys caudimaculatus, assembly GCA_028551405.1. NCBI lineage: Eukaryota > Metazoa > Chordata > Mammalia > Rodentia > Muridae > Uromys > Uromys caudimaculatus. Next base: position 78,637,657 of record CM052710.1, read on the forward strand.
AAGAGAATGCTAGTTCAAGTCCACCAGCCAGCCTTCAGGTGAACTTGATCCCTGAAGCCGACGAGTGACACTCAGGGAGCCCCAGACAGAAAGGAATCATTAGGAAGTTTGGTTGATGAGGTTATTCCCATGAGCCTCCAGGGTTGCAGGCAAAGCAGGGGTAAAATTCCACAAGAGCCAAGCACCTACCAAGACCAGGCAGTCTCTTTCCATTGCCCCTAAATGAGCTCTGTGCTCTGAGGATGCCCTTAACTCTACATTCAGATTTTCCTTCCATCACCAGTGAGAATAGGTTACGCTAAGTTATACAGCTTTCAAATATTTTCTTAGCAGTAAAAACAAACGGTTGCAGTGTTATAAAACCAAATCTTTTAGGAGACATTAAAATATTACAGATAGTGATCACCGCAAGGGAGAAAGCCACAAGCCAAGACTTTGAGGGGGAAGGAGGCAGAGGCCCTGCAAATACTATGAGGCTGGTACATAGAGTAGGTACTTAAAGCCAAGCCAGGATAACTTCACAAGCTAAAATCACACACTGCTGGGGTGCCACCTTTGATTCCTCTTCCTTCACAATCTGTTACTTTGTCCCTTTCTGTCAAAACCTTGACAATACCTCTGACAGAGTCTGGTTCTTTGGTTTCACCAACCCTAGGACCAGGCAGTAGTAGAATATGGCTTGGATTTTGGGGGGGGGGGGGAACTAAATTATCCCTGGCCTTGGAGCCTGTAACACAGCAGGTACCCAGAGATTGCTGGCCAGCCCTGGGATTTCCTGGGAACATGTCCTCCCCCTTGCCCAGCATCTGATTCATTTAAGACAGAGTGAAAGAAAAACCGCATTGTATGCAGGAGAATAGCTGGGAAGGGAATAAGGAGAAACCGACAAGTTGGCTTCAAAAATATTGTTTCTCGGCTGCCAAAATTACACACTTATTAGAAGTGCAGAGCTGGCTTCCAAGGAGGAGCACCAAAAGGACTCACTGGGTAGGTCAGGGGTTTCTCCTGAGTCTGAGGGCTCTTTCAAGCTTGGACAGAGGACTTTTTTGCCTGCAGTCAAGAGTCCTCATTCACAATGGGGTTAGAATCACCTCCAACAGTGAAAAATGCTTCAGAAGGGGGCAGAAACAGCTTCACTCTCAAATGTAAAACATGTACGTGATATGTAATACAGTATATTTTTTTTAAAAAGAAATCAAAAGATTTGAATCTGGTAGAAGAGACGGTTTCTAGAACTTCAGAGGGAGTAGCCTCAGTGACTTCAAGAAAGATGCACTGTTGATAGCCACACTTTCTGCCACTTCCTGTTTCTGCTCTTATGTCCCCTTTGCCAGCTTAGCTTTATACCAAACCAGTCGAGAGTGAAGAAGCCAAGAGAGCTAAAATGTTGGTTTTTGTCCCTGTTTTAAATCTACTAACTCAACTGAGTTTCCTATCTAGAGCTTACCAGCTAACTTACTGAGTACTTAGCCATGACTGTTAAGTTCTTTGCCATGCGTCCCCTCCCCCATCTAAACTTTGTGTTGACATTGTGAGGTGGAGACTATTAGCATGCTCGCTTTACACAAAAGAAAGCTGGCTCACAGAAATGAAGCAATCTGTGGATAGGCGAACGGTCAAAGAAAAGAGCAGCTGAGCTCCAAACCCTACTGACTACCTCGGATCATTCCATATTTTGATCACCTGCTTTGTCCCCAGGTAGGAGCAGCAGCAACAGGGTTTCTTTGAAGTCCCACAATTTGATCAGGTATATGGGTACCAAGGAGCCATCCTCACCTGTTGGTAAAGTCATCCCTGGCAAGAGTGTGCCTTTGGGGACTGAGGATAATGCCCCATTACCTTACCCAGTGTGCACCAGGCTAAAGAGTGCACCAAGTAACTTCAGATTCTACAGCTGACTGGCTGTCACTCCATGTTGGCACAATTGGCCAACTTGCCTAAATTTAAGTCAACTTTCTATCAGAGTTCACATTTCCACCAACTTTTCATTAAATTAATTATTCAAAACAATTCAGAGTTAGCATTCTCACAGCAACTGTAACTCTGCCATGACTAGATTAAGGCGTAAATTGAACAGCATGTTTTGCTATAAAGTTAATTTTATATTCACCAGAGAACTGAGTTATAGTTGCTGAGGGAACCATCATTTTGAATCTCTTGACTTTGGTGCATTTAAATTCTCTGCCACAGCACTGCACACAGGAGCATATTTTGCATGGACATTTAATTTGCTTTAGATCGTGGCCTGGCTACCCTGAACTTGGAAATCCTGTCAGAAACTAACATTGCAGCCTTGTGATTTTTCCCAGTCTCCTTCCTTTTCCTGGTACCTATGACACTACGCAGAGAAATAGCCAGGGAACCAAAATGATCTCCTGCTTTATTTTGAAATTGCCTGCTTGGGGGAGGTGACTTTCTTTTCGAAGCACCAAGTCTCAGGCAATGTCAACTAAAGCAGGCAATGTCATTGCATTTATGTGCAGCCAAGATTCTCATCCAAGGGTATTTTTGGATCTGTGCTGTATTATTCAGTACACATGGGGTGACCTCTGAAAGCTCCAAGTCCTTGCATTGCATGTGTCATTAATCATGCAGGCATGCACAGCCATATATCAGAACTTATTGGCGCTCGGGAAAAGCTAAGCAACTTTTCCCACAACCGCATAAAACCCAGGCATCTCTAAATCAAGAAGCATTGCAGAGCCTCCCTAAAAGGTACACGTTCAGCAGAACTGTAATAGAATGCAGGCTTGGTGCTGATGGTGAGGGATCAGAAGCAGGTGCCAAGGCAGAGGCCTGTTCTGGGGTGGGGGAAGAAAGCTCTGAGGTAGTTAGAGATGCAAGCATCTCGTCTACAGGGATTATTGATTTTTGTAGCTTTATTGGAAAAATCAGTCATGCTTTCTGCCTCCTGAGGATTGCTCCACTGCAATCTGGGAGTATATATGTGTGGCAACTCTGCAGGTCAGCAGCTGAGTAGCCCCTCCCAGTCACCCGTTCAATTATCCACTTAGCTAGAATGTGACTTAGCAGAAACAGACTGCTGTTTTGCATGTGAAAATGTATTTGAAAAGAGGGAATTTAGTTTCTCAGTAAACGAGAAGATTTCAAAGAGGGAGCCTGCCTTTCTCAGGGTGTACTCATTATGCAAAACTGAAGAATAGCACCTAACAATAGCATGTGCCAGATTGTGGGGGTTCTGAAGACCATTCTCTACTCTCTTGGAAACAAAAGCCTCCTTACTCGTCATACTGCGGCACCCTTGCATGTGCGCTTCCTGCTCAAAATTACTGCAAAACGCATACACTAACACCCTGCAGCTCCCCCATAACCCTTTAGATGATGCTAAGTGCTGAGTTGGAGGAAGACTCAGTCACAGAATTCAAGTAGTCTCAGAACCAACTTCAGCGGGACTGGGTCACTGGAATAGAAAGGGTGAATGACAACTGAGTCTGGATTGATGACTAAGGTGGCTGTGGGGGACACTGTGCAACCCTGAGGAGGGCAAAGGGGACTAAAGAAGAGGAGAAAAGATGGGAGTGTTTTTTACTGCTTCTATGCAAGGCAAGGTATACCGCAAGACAAGGTAGAACATACCCTCTCTTGAGAATTCATTTGTCTTCAAGTGTTCTCAGGATTTGGAGGATTGATAAGTAAGGAAGGCTTGATGGGTTAATGAGTAAATATAGGTAGCAATAGATAGATGGATGGATGGATGGATGGATGGATGGATGGATGGATGGATGGATGGATGGATGGATAAGATAGTCAGGTGATAGATAGATAGATAGATAGATAGATAGATAGATAGATAGATAGATAGATAGATAGATAGATAGATAGATAGATAGATGGAATGATAGAGAAGTTGGTAGATAAATTGATATAGATGATTGATAGGTATATATAGAGAGGTATATAGATAGATATAGATGATATATGTATAGAATGATAGGGAGAGGCGGATAGATAGATAGATAGATAGATAGATAGATAGATAGATAGATAGATAGATAGATAGACTGACAGAGAAGTTGAGTCAAGCTATCCCTAAAGGATAAACAGAACACAAAGGAATTAAAACATCAACAATGACAACACAAAGGTTTCTCGGAATGATCCAGAGAGACCCAAGAAGAGGCAGATGAAGCTAGCTAGGTAAGAACAGCCTCTGGTCAAGCCATTGGAAATGAGACTGTTCTTCCTGACCCTACAGAGCCTCCGTGAGCCTGTAGTTCCCTCCTCTTCTGCGGTCCTTCCTATATGTGCTGTTCTGAAACAAGACTCCATGTTGTGCTCATCCTTTGTCACCAGGTACCTCCTTTGACATGGCAAATGACTTTGAAAGGCAATTAAAATCACAACAGAGACCCAGTTCCTCCCCATCATCTAATACGGATTCCCAACTGGGAATGTGACATGCTTACATCATCTGGGGCCCATTTGTGTCTCAAAAGATCTTTCTTTCCAGAGAATAGGGTAGGAAAACCTACAGGCATCTATCTGTAAGTAGCCATGCCAGAGTCACAGCTGGTACCAGCCGAGCCATGGCTTACCCAGTTAGCTCCATGACCTCATGGCCTGTCAACCACCTGGTACAAAGCACAACCTTAAACTTCTGCTTAGCCTCCCCTTGATGCCAACACATCACACACACACACATACACATACACACACACACACACACACACACACACACACACACACACCAGCCACTTTCTTTTCAGAATAAAGCCAGTATGTTTAGAATAAACTGTAGAGCGGTGCCCTCCACTGACTCTGCTCTGGCCAACTGGACATTGGCTACTCTACGATACCCAAGCATTCTTCTACCTCAGGGCCTTTGTTCCTTCCAATGTCTTCTGCTTGAACTACTCTTTTCCCAAACAGTTGCAACGCTGGTTCTCTCCTGTGCTTGGCATTCTTCATTCATATGTCACCTTGTCCATGTACTTTTCCTGACCCATTGATTAAAGAAAGAAAAATAGCTCACAAAATATTTGTTGAATGCACTCACGGATCTGCTGCAAAATCGGCATACTGTCCGCGCTCAATAAACATGAAAGTGGGCTGGTATTTCTCCCTCAGAAGTCCTCTTCCTTTGGTTCCCACATGATCGTCTCATCAGGGGCTATAAACAGAGCAAGAGGCAAAACCATATCACTATGAAGCCATATCACTATGAAGCCACTTCCGCTGCAGGCTCTTTCTAGCGCGCAGCCTGATTCTCAGCTTCAATGACTCCATCTGTTCGTGTCCACAGATGAGCCCTCCACTCATCCCCTCATACTACCCAAATTTGCATCTAACTCCAAAATGGCAATTTATTCATTCCACAGTGAAGAAGCCTTATAGTTCCAGTATCTTCTTTTCCTAATGGGAACTCTATATGGGTAATGAAGTTTAAAATCAGAAGTTTGCTTAGAAAGCAAGGAATCAAAGCAAAAATATCGTCACTCCTCCCTTTCCATAGAGACCTTCTTTCATGGCCCCCGAGAGTACCAAAATGCCCTTGTAAGATGACATATTGCTTGCATATAACCTTCGCCACACATCTACACACTTTAAACCCATCTCTGGGTTATTCATCATACCTAATACACATAAATGCTATGTTAAAAGTTATAGACCATATTGTTTAAGGAATAATGGCAAGAAAAATCTAAACATGTTCAGTAAACGTGCAAAATGTTCAAAGCAAGATTGGTTGAATCTGAGATGCAGAACCCACAGATTCAGCTGATGACATGATAGGAACCTACCAAGCTAGAGAGGGACAAAGTATACTGGCCTAAGTTCAAAATCCCTCTTCTACCACTTGGAGGGCTGATGAGCCCACTAACTAAAGTTAGTTAACTCCAGTGAGCTTCAGCTATTTCGGTTGCATGTAATGATATGCATTTCCTATGGTCCTATGGTCCTTGCAATGACTTGGTGAGATATACAGGCTGTGGATTACTGAGCTAGCACTCCTAAGTGACAAACACCACTGCTTCTCTCCCTTCCCCTTCATGGGGCAGGGTATATTTCAGAATGGACCTGAGTCTCTCTTTACCCCTCAGTGATACCACCTCATTTTGTTAATATACTGAGTTGTGGGTGAGATTTCTTACCCTGTGATCCTTAAAAGAATTTAAGAACTATTCTTCTTGTGATGTCCATCATGGGGACATTGTACTTAGGAAATTCTTCAGGAAGCTACTTCACTTTTCTTGTTTCTTTCCAAGTCTTAAAAGGGCTTTCCTAACTCTGTTGACCATGTCCATCCTGTTTGCCTGGCTGTGTTTTTCTGTTTTTGAAACAATATCTTACTGCATAGCTCAGGCTGGCCTCCAACTTGGGACCCTCTTGCTTTGGCCTTTGGAATCCTGGAATTACATCTGTATGTCTACCCACCCGGTTCTGTTCCTATTTTAAGTAATAGAATATGCTCCCTCCTCAGCACCAATCCATGTGCTGATGAAAGACTTTCCTGATGCACACAGACTCTGCTGTCCCTGTTGGAGGATCACTCTGGCGATAACAGTGGTAACAGCATCTGTACAGGAGATTTACCGTGGGCCATAGCCTCTCATTCCACCTTAACAGCTCGAAGGCATCAATGCTTTGCAGGCTCAGGTTTTGTATAGCATGAAGGGCTTATGCACTTTGCTTAAAGGTCATGCAACCAAGGGTAGAGTTGAGATTCAAAGTTGCACAGTTCAGACACAGACCCTAAATGTAGCTGAAGTCACTGCCCAGATTCCACACCTGAAGATGCAACCTAACTGCAAACTGAGAAGAAAAATGCATCAGAGTTGTATACAGATGGCCTTTCTTTTCTTTCCTTCTTTCTTTCTTTCTTTTTTTTGTCATTGCTCCCTAATACCAAGCAGCATCTACCAATGCAGCATTAACATTAACATTGTCTTAGGTATAAGCCATATAGAGATGATATAGGATATTCATGATGATTCTGTAGGTTACATATAAATAATGCACTACACCATTTCATATACAGGCCCTTGAGCAATTGCTGGTATCTGAGGCAGGTTCTAAAACCAAACCTTGGTAGATGTTGACGGATGAATGACTTGTATTGTTCCAGACTGTCCTGATGTCTTAGCCTCAGCAGGCATACTGAAGGGCCTCATACCCCATGTGACAAGTAACATAGTCTATAACTCTGACCACTCCCTTGTCTCTGGAGACCTTTATCTCTGCAGTCACCTTCTGCCTCCTCGATGACCAGTCAACACCCCTGTCCTCACGTTCTCCCCAGCCAACCTTCCTCAATCCCCCAGTCTCACTTCCTGACCTCAGCCATGACTCCAGGTTACCTGGGACTCATGGTTCTCCCGAGATGCACTTCAGTGCACAAAAGTGGCCGTTCCTGGGCAAACTGGGATGGCTGCTCAACCTAATTAATGGAGAACAGGTCTGTGGAGCCTGTCAAGAGCCCAAAGTCAGAATCCTGCCTCTCCCGCTATCTGCCTCTGCTACTCTGACCATATTTAGTTTCTCCACGCCTCTACTTTCTCATGTATAGAATGGGAGTAATAATAGTACCTAGACCAAGGTTTACTGTACCCACACTGACTGGTCTCATGTGTGAGAAGCACCTAGGAGTGTCATCCCATGATTTGCTACCATAGACATGGTGTAGAGTGCTTCCTAAGATCTAGAATTTCAGTCCCGGGGTAGATTCTTTGCCTGGCCCTTTTAACGGCTCTAAGAACCAAACATTTCATATTTTCTTACGTTTCTTGAGATTGTGCTGGATACAGTTACAAAAATGGCAATTGATTGTTGGCCTGATTCTACATTCATTTAAAGAGAGCCATCAGCCCTCCAGGAGTAAGAAGGCCGTGCTCGCAGGCCTCCTAGGTATTATCTGTATTTTTATGACCCTCCTGTGGCTATCAGGAGACTCAGTGGGTGTAGAATTGGATGGTTAAAAATAACAAATAAGAAATCAAAGGCATGCCTGCCCCTATTTCCATAACGGTAGGTACCACATTCATTATTTGCTGGACAGCCGTGGGAATGAGCGGCTCCAGTCAAAACAACTTGATCATCCTCTGGGCTCTCTTCTCACCGTCATCTCTGCCTTTGTGTGACACTTGTCACCCTCTTAATCTACCTACGAGCCTCCTCTTCTAACTCTCTGGGTGCTCCAGTCTGTCTCTTTCAGTCGGGCGCTATCTGCATCTTACAGGTTTTGAAGCAGAACTCCACACTGGCACGCAGACACTGCCCCTGCCACAGCCTCGATTTGGACCCCGTGCAGCAAGCAGCTGCTGCTTCTGCTGGGGAAAGGGTCCTCCTTCCAGCGCTTGGGGCGTGGCCTGCGGGAAGCTTTTCCTTTTACCTGGCTGCTGAATCAAGGGCATGAGAAAATAGCAAAGAAGCACAGCCCAGGTTTCTTTCTTTCTTTCTTTTTTTTTTTTTCATGAATTCATCCAGCAAATATCTTTATGCTAACCACTGGGGTGAGCACTGGGAATCCAGCCATAAACAACAGAGCCAAAGTCTCTCACTTGGGAGGTGTTGATGAGCCCAGGAAGGAGGCCATTAAACCACTGGTTCTTAGCCTTCATTGTGTAGTGGAATATCCTAGAGAGTTATAGAGAAGAAAAAAGAAAGGGTGGGGAGTGCATCTTGCTGGTAGAGGATTACTTAATGTGAGCAAGGCCCTAGGTTCAATTCCAGTACCAATGGAGGAAAGAAAAAGAGGGACGGGGGAAGTGGCACAGAGGATAATTCTCATGCTGCTCCGCATTTGGGGTTCCAGCATGAGGACAAAAGTTCGAATCCACAAAAGCCACATACATGGCCCGCCTGCAATTTCTGGGCCAGGGAGACAAAAGCAGAGGACCTTTCCCTTGGAGCAAGCTACTTAGCTAGACAAACAGACTCAGTGAGTTGGATTTAGTGAGCAACCATGCCTCGATATACAAAGTGAGGGGTGACCAATGAGGATACCTCACGCCATCCTTTGGCTTCCACGTGTACAAAAAAACATACCTGCATTCATCGACACATGCATGATGCTCCCTCGGACATGTGAACACGGGTACACACATCCATATACACTACATATATGTATGCATGCAAGAAAGAAATGGAAAAGAGATAGAGAAACAGAGAGATAGTGGCACCTGGGGTCTTCCCTTCAGAAAGGTGGAGATTTTTTTTTTCTTTTTTACTGGCTGAGCCAAATGGAAGGATGACCAAGGTATGTGCAGCCAGGCTGAAGGCTACTACTTTCAACAAAGGCTGAATGATGGTAGGTGTGAGCAAAGAAGAGAAAGTGCTATAGAGGGAGTGGGGGTGCTATGGAGGGGGTGGAGAATGGGCTGAGCAGAAAGTCAGGAAAACCACTCCCTGGCAGGGTGGTCCTGTTGAGCCAAAATGATGGCATTGCTGAAGTGGATAGGGTGGCCTTAATTTAGGGAGAGAGGCTTTGAAGAAGCCCCAAAGAAGGATCCATATTCCAGAGGCCTAGAGGGCAGCGTGGTGGAGCTCAGAGAGCAGAAGCATACAGAGAAGAGACTACAGATAATGCAGGCCTTCGAGGTCCTGCTTGGGGCTCAGGATTTAATCCCAAAGTGATGTTCACAGGGCAGGCACTGGAGGCACGGGAGGGTTTGTTGTAAGAGAGGGTAGCCAGCCTTTCAGAGGGTGATTCAGTACTAAGGAATGAAATCCAAGCACTGGCTTCCCTTGCTGAAGCTGATCCTGTAAGTGCCAGGGACTATAGCCCTACAGTGAGAAGCTATTCTTCTAGTTCAGGGGAGAAGCTTCTGGATCAGTAACGAAGCTCCTGTAAGATCATCAGCAGACTCTTGTCACAAATTAGTGTGTGTGTTGGCAACACTGTCATGTGGGCTCCAAGTCCAGTAGCCAGCGTCCAGCATTCTCCTTTGTTAGATAAAATGGAATCATGGGCTTGTGTAGAACCCCAAGCAGCTAGAGGATACTGACTCCCCTAAATTCACTCAATAACTGACCAGGGATTCCTGCTCAAAAAAGAGGTTCCCCCACCCCCACTATTGCCTACCTTCTCAGTTTCCTCCTCCGTGACTTCCTACTTGAAGAGAATTGTAATGTATTAAGAACCTGAGACTCCAGCACAGTCAGATGTGTCTCCTTTTGCCTTTTTTCCCCCCAAATGGGAAAGGATCCTCTTTACTTTTTTCAAGTTCATCATTTTTTCCTCGGCCACAGCTGAGCTTGCCGCATGCCTTTTCCCACACAGACAAAAATGCTGCTGATGGTGAGAACCCAGGTGCATCCAGACACGTGCAGCCGACAGCTGAATCCAAATTTCTATCACCTTGTGGCTGATCGGCTGTTTCTGTGGCTGCTGGCGTGGAGGGCAACAATTTCTGCCTTCTGAGCAAAAGCAACTTCCTCCTCCCGCAGTAGACCGTATCAAGGATGCTAGCTCTCTCTCCCTGTGCCTCACGAGGCACTGTACCTGCTCCCACCTCTGCAGACCCTCAAAGACGGACAGATGCTGTGGAAACAGAGAGAAACATCTGCTCGGTTTTCCATGTCTGCTGGCACAGCAGGGACAGCTGTTCAATTGCAAGTTCATGTCCGTTCCACTGTGTACCTAGAAATGGGATCTCCACACAGCTCCCACCTGACACATGGGTGAGCAAGGACAGGCTTACTGTTTCCCAGGGACTAGGAAGCTTCTTTGTCAACCAGTTTTCTAAAATTAGTGGCAGTTTTCCCCCAGACTGTGACCCAGAGCACCCAAGTGTTGCCACTGCTCTTTAGTATAAGTGCTGACGGAACCACGGGCAGTCCGGAATCCCCAACACCTCTATCCTCAGCTAAAAAGAGGTCCAGAATGGAATGGCAGATTCTTGTTAAGCATCTCCCTTTGAGTGCTGCTTAAATCCAGTGATGTGCAGTACCAAGAAAGCAGTAAATTTCAAAAGTTTGCAGGGACAAAGGGGTGTTGTCCCTACTTTAGTTGGCAGTATAAGCACAATTCTTGAGGCTGGTTAAATGGCTCGGTCAGTAAAGCACTTGCCACAGAAGAAAGTAGACCTGAGTTCTGATCCAGTGCACCCATGTGAATAAGTCAAGCAATGCACAGAATCTATAACCCTAGCAATGGGGAAAGGAGACGGAGACAAGAGGATCTCTGGGCTTTACTGGCCAGTCTAGTCAGAGACGTGAGTTCTAGGTTCAGTGAGAGACCCTGTCTCTAAGCATAGCATGGAGAATAACTGGGGAAGAAGATAGCCCATGTCAATCCTGGCCTCCATACAGGTACAGAGAGAGAGAGAGAGAGAGAGAGAGAGAGAGAGAGAGACGGAGAGGCATATACACACACTAAAAGATTGATAATTTAAAAGGGAACCTCTTCTCAAGAGGAAGGGTAAAGTATTACACTTCAGCCCCTGCCTTTGAGCCTATCATTCATGTCTGTGGATTTTCTCCTTCACAAAGCCTCATGTGTCGTCACTGAGTTTCTGGACTGGTGGTCATAGGAATATACAAGTATGTAACAAATGCACACACCGAGAACACTAGGGAAAATTCTAGTTTTAAAAAAAAACAAAAACAAAAAAAAACCCTTGAATTAGTATAAGCTCTCTGGTTTTCCTGATGGTCGAGTGAGGTGAAATGGCTTCTGTTTGGGGGCTGTACTGACAGCGCCTCCCAGTAATTAGAGAACCAGCAGCAACAACTGAATCAACGATCTCAGCAATATGCATTCTATCCATTGGGCACTCGTGACGCCCCAAACCCTGCTAAAACCTTCCTGTTGCTTGTTTTGTTAAACACAACTGGTGTCTATCCAGAGTTAAGTATTGTCATCATCTAAAGTAAGCTGTTCCATTAACAAACATTTATTTGTCCGGCATGTGCCAACTAGACCTTGAAGCTGTCTAAGTGGACAAAAGGAGACAGACTATTGCCCTTGAAGATGTTATTCTGTTGAGTGAAACAGTACATTACATTAATTGAGAAAGAAGGGCATCGTTTTACAAGCAGGCTGGGCTCAAAGAGGTCTAAGATCACATGCATAGAAAGAGACAGATCTGGTTTCAATTCCAGACCTTTCTGCCTCCAAACAAAGTTATGGTTTCCCCTCAGTTGAGAAGAAAAGAAACTTTTCTTGGGGTTTAGAGCAGGTTGCAATGATCCTCTACTGGTTTCTTGAACTGAGCAGGGAGGGGCCGTTTCTGAGGCTTGCTTTGCAATTCGTGTTTACGTGTAGCCAGTCTATGTTCTCTCTTGCCTCTCCTGCATTATGAGGCATCTTCTCCACTGTGCTTGCTGGAGAACGAATGTTAAAAGCCCATTCCTCCCTCCTTACTTCCAGAACAGTATTAGCCACTCACGTCTACCTGTAAATTGCCACGCACTGCAGAACATGTCTTAATGCTGTTTTAGACACGAGGTTTTATAATTAGACCTGTCTTCAAGCCCATTTACTCTCCTCTTTTTTTCTAGGCCCTAGACGCTATTTTGCTCATGTCTAACTTTGGTTTAAGTCAAAAAGCCTGCCTAGCTGGTAGTTCTGTCAACAAGACCTTTCTCTGCTTCTTTTTTGTTCCCCCAGTGATTGGTATTTATATGAAAGAAGTCTTAGAAACTACTGGACTTCTATCAGCCATGCTGATTTCCTTCATTCATTCCTGGCCATGCTTAACATCCTTCCTTCCTTCATTCAGTCTCTCTCTCTCTCTCTCTCTCTCTCTCTCTCTCTCTCACACACACACACACACACACACCAACTATCTACTGAGTACTGCAATCCCACAGTAAATAAGTTAGACATGATCCCTCACGTGACAGGTGAACAGCCCAACAGGAATACCCAGCACAGATGTTTAATTGAGCACTTAGAAGTTCTAGGAACACCATTTAGATTGTAGTTAGTAACATGGGCTACAGGATACAACTTCCAAAGATGGACTCTTGGGATACATCCAGGCTATATCCAACTGTAACATTTGATCTTGGCTCAGTTAAGAGGTAAACTCAGCCGTGCTGATTGGCGCTAGATTCTAGAGAGGGGGCCGGGGGGGTGACTCATCCATCTCAGGAATGGATGAGTCAGGTGCTACTCATGGATCAAGGAAACAGTTTAGAGAGAACAAAAGAGGTTGGATTCTTCTAACTCAGAGTTGCCCATGAGCCAACAGACAAGAGATGCTGACGTGAGAGCAGGGATCCGGGGCTGGAGCTGGAAGGACTGGAGTTAAAAACTCAGGCATCGCCTAGCGGTGGGTGTGGCTTTGGTTTGTGTAGAGATAACTGCATGCATCTATGTGAGCTGGGGACAGGATGTGAGATGACAAACCCAGCGGTGTTGCTGATGTCCTTGCAAGCTTTTGCTGAGAAGGAGATGTTTGCAGTTGGAAAGGAAGGCTCCCTCCACCTTCTCATAGCTGTTGGAGATGGAGATGGAGAGATGGAAATGAGTCCTGTTCATTCAAGCCCTGACTGTTAGTCTGAGACCAGGCCAGGCCCTGGGAACTCACAACCAACAACCGTGGCTGAGAGCTAACGAAGCCACGGTTTTCAGCCTCAGTACTGTTGACATTTGAACCTGTGCAATTCTTGAAGGGTGGGGTTAGCGTTCTCCTGTGCCTTTAGGATGTGAACTGGCATCCCTAGCCTCTACCCATGAGGTGTCAAGTGTCATTACCCCTAAAAAAGACAATCAAAAATATCTCCAGACATTGCCAGACATTCCCCAGAGAAAGGGAGGGAAATCTTTTATAAATCCTTTGTTAAGAACCACTGGTCCAGGGTCATGATAGAACCTGAAGGCCCCAGGCAGCCATCAGTTCTTTCTAGCTGAAGAGATAAGCATCCAAACAGGGGTTCCTTCCAGGAGTCTAAACCAGTCATTTAGAGGCAGGCACTCGAGGAAATCCGAGAGCCAGCCTGAAACTTAGAAGACTGAGATTTCTGGGATGCCCAAGGATGAGCCCATAAGCCAATTCCAACTTCAGGCATAGCATCCTCTCCAGAGAAGAGCTGCCACCTGATGCCCATTTACCCTCCAGACTAATTACTTCCTAGGTTTTGTTTTTCCTTAAGTAGCAGCTGGCTTTGCACTTTACAAACACAAAGAGTCACCTCCTCAGAAGGCCACCAGCAGAATGAACTTGTGCTAGGGCTAGCTTGGGGTTGCCTAGCAACGCCACGCACCTACCAAGGCTGCTTTCTTCCTCTTCAAGCTAAAAGCAAAGTCCTGTCCATTAATTCCCAGCTGCCCTGAAACTTCTCAGAGATTTGCCAGCTCCTGCTGTTCGTGTTTTCATCTTCCTCTAGGATGTGGCGAAAACTCGCTACTCTGCCCTGTTTACTTCACTTCAGTTGGTCAGAATGAAAAGAGTAGGGGGAGGCCTCATTCCATAGAAGAGCATACATATTTTGAGCACATATCTCTGACTGACATGCTGGGGCTCTTGGCAAATTTAAATTTTATGTGGTCGACGTGGGTTTCTTACACAATGAGCCTTTCGTTGAGACTCTGGCGTGATTTCAGTGAAACAGGAGGCCTCAGAGTAGCTAAATAGCAAAGCACCCATACCAGAAACCATGCTGAGTAAACGTTCAGAGGCCTGTCATTTAGGGCATTCTCTGTGATGTCTTCCCCCACACTCTGCTGGTGGTAACTGTAAGGCAGAAGATGGCTGCGGGTTGACCTCGGTCTCTTTTTTTTTCCCCCTGAGTACTCATCCAATGCCTCTCAGGCTTTTTCCTCCTGAGTTCCATTTTGCTCCCACAGAAATGTTTGTGGCACATTTCTGGAAGTGAGGAAGGCTTCCCTTGAAGCACCGTCTCAGGGTGGGAGCAGGAGAGACATCAGTGGTTCCCCAGGCAGGGCCACAGACACCTCATTGGTAAGGAAAGGTGCCGAATCCAGAGCTGGGAGGCATGGAGACCAGGATGTGTGTGTGTGCACACTGCTAGAATTAGCACCAAGCCAGACGCCCTGCGCCACGCTCCTTGTTTCCTCTTCAGCACAGCTGCCTCCCAGAGACTACCCCCAGAGAACTTCTCTGTTGGCACACTCTTCATTCTGATTTTAATCTGCACAGGATAGGAGAGAGCAAGCAGAGGCGTTCCCTAAAGCAGTCAAACTCAATTGTGGATCCGCTGACCTTTCTCCTTAGGAGGAGTCCTTTAAACTCACACCACCATCACAGGCCACATGCGCAAATTAGGTTTCTCAGCACCCACATGAGGGGTGCTTGAGGGAAGAGAGGTGGGATGTCTGGTGAAGGCCTTTGGTCTGCCGGGAAGAGATGCACCCTTTGATTCACAGGAAGGTTCCAGATCAGTTACCTCTAACATTAGAAAGCTCTTTGATCCCAGCCAGGCCTGCATTGGTGTAGTTTAAAAAACAGATTCAGAAATGGAAGTGGCCACAGAGGGAGGGAAAATTTTCAGGATGTGCAGATAGTGACTTACAGGGACAGTTAAATTAATGGTCATTGGAGCGTATTTAAATGAAGCAAGGAAATACACCTCCAACTGCACAACTCCATAACTTTCCCAGATGTCACTGTGGTGTACGTTCACAACAGGTAAATTTTACTGTATGTAGATTATGCCTCAATAAAACTGCTCAAAGAAAGAAAAATGGAATGGAAATTAAATAGAGATTCTTGCCAGCGAGTGGGTCTTAGGAGTGTGGGCACACGTCATAGATCCTCGGCTTCTCTGTTTCACAAAGGACCAAGGTGGCTTAGCTGACAAAACTTCCCTCTTCAGCTCACTCACCTCCCTTTGTCCAAGTTCAGTGTGCAGGTGTCTATCCCACAGTTGCTGTAGATGCTGGAGCATTAAAAAAAATAAATAGGCTACTTATTTCACAGCAGAGGAAGGGGCAGAAGGAAAGGAAGAAGAGAAAGCCATAAAATAAGAACTGCCCAGACTTCGCTGCCCTGCCCCGGTAGACACAGAGCCTCTGTCCGTGTCCCCAATTCATGGCGCCCAGCACCTACTCCTTCCCTGGCCTTTAAAATCCTGCATTAGTTTTAAATCTAACATAAATAGGTGGTGATAAGCAGCCAACATTTTGAAGTGTCCCTTAAAGCTGTTACAAGGCTAAGAAAATAGCCCAGCAGAGCTGTCCAGCTCTTTCTTGGTCACAAGAAGCTCTTGAAAATCATATGTAAATCTATCTTTAAAACTCTGCAAGATGGAAGGCATTTTGACTCTGGGCTGGTAGGCAATTTTTTTCTCTTATATTCAGAAGGCACAGAAAGAACGAGAAAGAAAGAAAGAAAGAAAGAAAGAAAGAAAGAAAGAAAGAAAGAAAGAAAGAAAGAAAGAAAGAAAGAAAGAAGGAAGGAAGGAAGGAAGGAAGGAAGGAAGGAAGGAAGGAAGGAAGGAAGGAAGGAAGGAAGAAGAAAAAAGAAAAGAATGGAAAAAGGAAGGTAGAAAATGAAGGAGGGAGAGAAGAAAAGGGGGGAGAAGGAAAGGAAGGGAGGGAGGGAGAGAGGGAGGGTAGGTAAGATAGCAGCCTCAAGATAGCACACATCCTGAGCCACTGGCTGGAAATCACAGCCTAGCTAGTCCATTTGTCAGGTCAGCACGGGTGCAGTTGTCTGGGATGTGCACTGAACTCCCTCCCCACTTTGGCAAGATTGCTCTGACCCCTGCACCCAGGTCAGTTATCACTGGGAACCCCCTGCATCTGTGCCCCAACTCCGTCTTGCACCTGCATGCATGGCCTGCTTCCCCCCAACTCTTTGGACAGCAGGTACGGGCCCCACTGTGAGGCTGGCCCAGTGGCTGCCCTGCAGGCTTGCTCCCCTTCTGCATGACCCCTCTGCTTCCCCAGCGCGGTCTCATGTCCCTCCTTCTCATTCTCTCCATTTCTCCAACCAGATGGCTGCCCTGATTTGTGCAACGGTAACGGGAGATGCACACTGGGTCAGAACAGCTGGCAGTGTGTCTGCCAGACCGGCTGGAGAGGGCCCGGATGCAACGTTGCCATGGAAACCTCCTGCGCTGATAACAAGGATAATGAGGGAGGTGAGCAAGAGTCTTCTAATTCCCATTCCCTCAAGAACAGTGTTGTGTGTGCTTGCGTCACGAGTCACCCTCTCCTGAAAGATCTCCTCCACACTATTGTTCAGGGTTGTAATGTTTCCTTTGAAGTGAATACGGTGAAGAACACACATCCTTAGGCCAGGAGGACACTTGCAGACACATGCTGAATAGTCACTGAGGTTTGGTGCTGGCTTTGGGTTCTCAGGTACCCATCATTTCAGAGAGGTTCTGGCTGTTGCCTTCAGGGTGCGTGGTCCTATCAGATCTTTCAGGGTGGCTGACCATGACCAATGACAATGGTGACAGCGGATGGTAACTCACCCTGCACTGGAATGTCACGAGCCATGTGTCCCTTCATCCTTATGGCCCTCTGAGATGTCACTTTGCAGATGAGGCGCCCAAGGCCTGAGGAGCAGTTCCATTCCTTCTAAAGACAATGTAGTATGAAGCCAGGACCGAAACCCAGCTCTGGAACCAAAGTATGTGATCTAATCTGTAATCACTCAGCTAAAGCCCGTGAGCCAAACCCAAATAGTGAGGGAAAAGAAAAGGTTTTTAACATTTTCCTGATGCCTGAGGGAAAATAATCGAAAGATTTCATCGTATGGAAAGGTACATAAAATTCAAATTTCAGTGTATTCACTGTTTTTTTAACTAATTTATTGATGCATATTCGATATCTAAAAGGCTGTACATATTTGATATGCACACGTTGATAAGTTTGAGTATATGTATACATTCACGAAAGCATCACTATGACCAAAATCGTGAGCCTAGCCACCAGCACCAAGAGTTCCCTCCACTATATGTATTCTTATTTCTTATAGGTGTGGTTGCCATCTGCCCTCTTAGCAAATTTTAAGAACACAGCACAGTACTTTTAGCTATCAATCTGATGCTTATGGTTTAGCAGACCTCAAAAAAACGGACTTATCTCGCATGATGAAGTTCTTAATCCTATAACCCATACCTTCCTCTGTATTGGAAGATGGGAGTGTTCACTTGTTTATATTTTTAGTTTTTTAATATGTCGTTTCATTTGGGGGGGGGGAGACATGCGTGCCACAGCATACATGTGGAGGTCAGCAGACAACTTGGAGGAGTCAGTTTTCTCAATCTTATGGATCTCAAGATCAAATTCAGGCCATCTGCCTTGGAGGCAAGTGCCATTACCAACCGAGCCATCTCGTCTGCTCTTGTTTCTATTTTCTGTACAACTGTACCTTGTATTTAACACTAACCACAGAGCTAAGTGGGTATAACACCGTGAGAGATGACACGGCTATCAGGCCTCAAACATCCACTCTGGACACTTCAGGACAAGTTGGCAACCTCTATTCCGCCATCAGAGCTCTGACCGGGCTCAAACCCTACTTAGTGTCTGAGATGGCACACGTGCAGGTATCGCGGCTAAAGAACCACCACTGCTCTGAACATCTGTGCCAATTGTCCTCGAGCACGCTCCTGTGTAATGATAGGGCTCCAAAGAGAAGTAGTGTGCGGATCATGTGCTTTCCTAAGTTCAAATACTGCATACTGTCCATAATATCAGTGTAGACTCGTGGCCCACCCTCATTAAAATGACTCAGAGGTCAGAGTTCATGTTGAGTTGAAGTTATCTCAGGAATTAAAGGATCTACAAGTATGCCCTCACTGCGTCAGTCATAGAGTATGGTGTATCACCATCCGGCATCAAAGTCACCTCTGCTTCATGGCCCCTGGAGTCAGCCTCAGGTATTCCAAGTAAGATGCAACCTGGTGAGAAACAAATGGGAATGTTAGACATTCTATTTTGCCCTTTTCTTCATCCTCTTAATGGACATCTTGCAAATTCCATAACGATTGCCTTTGTGTATAGAGATAATTTGAGAGCACACAGGCATATTTGCATGGATACAAGTTTGTGACCATAGAAGTTCACAGGCCAGATGTGCTGTGGCACTGTCCTTCATTCATTCCACTCTCCTGAAACAAAGTCAGAATAGAAGACACTCCGTTTCATTTTTTAGCAAGGCGAGGCGTAACAGCATGAGGCATTTTTTGAGAGTCACCATCCAATGGCTTTTTGCTTCTGCCTCCCTGGTGATTTCACTGAGTGCAGTAGTTGCTCACAGATCAGCTCCTTCTGCCCCCAAAAAGGAGCCGCTTCCCTTACCCCCTTCTCCCTTTGGGGTGTCAGCACTGACAGCATAGCAAATTGCTGGAGTGTAGTATGCAGAAAAGAGAAGAGATTCCGGGAGATCAGTGTCCCCAACACACCCGGTGCCATCTACCTCCCTCTCCATCAGCCTCCCCTGGATCCTGGCTCCCAGCCTGAGGCACCTGATCTCCAAGCTGGAGGGGCTTGCCTCATAGGCCCAACTCAGGATCCCTCGTAGAGGCAGAGCCCCAACCCAGGATCAGCTAGGACAAAAGCAAATGAGACCGTGATTATGCTAAAGATAATAATGGCCTTCTTATGGGGACTATTAAAGCAACCTCCCAAGGAAGTAATTAGCCACCAAGAAGAAAGTCTCTGCACCATGTTTATAAAAAGAAACTCCCAGTTAGTTCAGAGTTGCTTATGTCAGGTGAGAGAGGTAGACACTGCTTCTCTCTCACCTGGTGTAAGCAATTCACAATTAAGTGAGTTCTTTTTTTGGAGGAGATGCCTCGGCACAGGGCATTCTTTCTGTGGTTAATTACTTCCCTAGGAGGTGTGCTAAGCACTTTGTTGTTTATTGATAAATATTAAAGTTCCTCTCATCAACCCCAGACCCAGGGGCAGCAAGCGCTCCCCCCGCCCCCATGTCTTTTGGGGGTGGTTGCCCTGGATATCCTACCTATGGAGTGCCTGGTTTGGTCCAGTGTTGGGAACCCTCTGAAAGGGCTGTATGCTTTAGAAATCTGGCACTGGGTCAGAGAGGCATCCAAGCAGAACATGAATGCTGGCCCGGGGAGCATCTGCAAAGAACACACTTGTCATAAATCTCCTGAACGGGGTAGATAATAGAGCATTCTTCCAAAGGGAACTGGAAGAGGCCAGTCCTTCCCCATCTTCAGACATCTGAGAAGAAGAGAAGGAAAAAAAAACCTCAATTTAAAGTGACGGGTTTTTTCTTTTTTTTCTCTTTCTTTTAATTCTAAACTAAGATAGTTATAAACATAAACAGGAACATTTGAAGTTCTTTACTGACTTCATTAACTGGGGTTGAATTGAATCCCTTGTACTTTCTGTCTATTCCCTAGTAGTTCTGAAAGAACCTAAAGGATTTGATTAAACCCTGGAGACTGATGCCTGACCCCATCGCTGAGTTTTGGAACTCCTGGGTCTCTGGCAGGGTACAAGAATTTGAATGTCTGGTAAATTTCCAGATGCCTTAGATGTAGATTTTCTTTGAGATCCACAGCCCTAAAACATTCATTTTATCTTTTTTATATAATGCCTTAATTTCTCTTTCTATGCATCGAGAAAGGTACCAGATAAAATTGCTTCTTTTAAAGACCTGAGGAAATTTGTCACACAAATATCTTCAGTATTCTGTGATATTTAGCTGAAAAACTCTGTCAGGAAAGGCCACCTTAAAGGTATGTCCACAGCAACATATATGACAACCCCCATACTTCAGATTTCCATCACTCTCTTCAACAGTCAACAGCCATGTGACTTCTCACATGACCTTGGAAAACAATGGCCAATTCAGAAGGGACAAGTTTTGCGTGTCATTGTCCCTGCAAAAAAGAAAAAGAAAGAGAGAAGGAAGGGAGGGAGGAAGGAACGGAAGAGAGGAGAGGAGAGGAGAGGAGACCATTCACAGACCAGCTGGCCAGAGACTGTCTTTTTAAAAGTGAGAGAACTTCACTTGAACTGCTCACCCCAATTTGGAAAAGGAGAGACTCAAAGAAATATTTTTGCTTACAGGAGACAAATACCAGCTCATTAAAGTCGGAGAATACACACAACATGTGTGCCAAGTGACAGGCGGATAATATTTAATTATCACCACCAAGACAGAGGTGCGAGCTGTAGTTCATCACAGCCAGGGGTAGGAGAGAGCGCGAGGGTAGATTTCCTCTCAAAGTGGGAACGGCAAGGTGGGGAGGCACCGTTAGACCGTCTGGCCTGGGGAGCCTGTACTCACTCATTGGAGGCCCCTTTGTCACTCAGGACGTAGAAGCAGGGCATCAAGCTTCAATGTGCTAAATGCTCAAAGTCCATCATTTCCAGCCTGTGTGGGAGTCTGCCTGAAGCTCCCACAGGATAGATCAGGTTCCCTATCAAGTCGGTGCACAGGGTGACAGTGGGGTCCTGACCAGGCAGGACTGTGACCTACCTCATCAGCCCACAGCTGGAGGGGCAGAAGGATGCCCTTCCTAAGCTAAACTCACCCTGTCACCTTCCATCACTGCTCTCCTGGAGGGACAGAACTGTCACCTCTCCTTTGTTCTTGCTCAGCACAACATAGGATGACATCTTGCTCTTCCTTCTTCCCTTCTGTGGTGTCTGCCTAGGTGATACCGTGGCCTCAAAGTGCTGCAGCCTCTGGCTTTCAGAGTTAGCCACGTGTATCTCAGCTCAGCACGTTACTTCCGAAAGTCTCGGTTTTCTTGTCCGTAAAGATGGGCGTGATTGTGTCAACTCCATGAACTAGTGTGAAAGTCAAGTGAGCGAATGCATGTCACGTGTTTTATAGATCCATGGCTTGAAGAATACATAGGTCGGCTGGTAGCCTTAATTGTGTTACTGTTAGTGCGACTGTCTAGAATGGAGACAATTATATAAATAGAATCCAACCAATGACTTTCCCAGTGCATAAAGCTGTGAAGAGTCTAACCTGTCTCATTTAACTTTAGTGCCGTAGAGCCCCATGGGGACCTTGAAAGTCAATTTTTTTGGTCCCCACCTTTTGAGTCTCATTTAAGTCAGGTTTTCAATGCCAGTCTATATGCTTAGCAAGCACCCCAGAGAGTGTTCCACAAACCACATTTGAGGAAGAGGTTTTTAAATGATGCTTTCTCCCAGAGTGGCTAGCGCAGCCCTATGTCATAGTACCTGTGGCCCATATCGCTGCCCACTTCAATTCCCAGAACACGTGAGGAGTTACATAAGGAGAAAGGAACATTATTTAAGGAAGAGACAAATAAGTAGAAGAAAAGATGCAAATGATTTCAGGTTCAGATTAAGCAGCTGGAAAGGAGTAAGCCTTTCTTCTCATCTTGTTTTTACTAGAGTAGGCCATTTTAACATCTATATGTGCGTAGCATGCACATTACCCATCTTCCTCTCTGTCCCCTTCCTGTGGTCCAAATACACACCCCACACCCACCACTTCTATCAACTATGTTTAAAAATATTCTCCACTGCTAGTTGGGAAGGTGAGTGATGTTTGTTTCAGAGTTTAAAAACCCTTTAACTCTATGTCACGAGAGAATGATTCCATCCATCCGTCCATCCATCCATCCATCCTTCCGTGCATATGCCTTGGAATTCATCCACCTACCTACCCCTCTGCTCATCCATCTCTCCATCGGTCCAATCTCTGTTAACTCATTCATAGTTTAACAAACATTTTGAGAGTCTACCAAGTGTTCAACAATAGAAGCTGGCTTTTGGAAAATGTTGGAATAATCATGGCCTATGTTCCAAAGAGCTCTCTGTCTGGCGATAGGATACACAAAGGTTGATATTATTTTACCAGTGCGTGAGTGGTGACAAAGGAACCTTGGTAGAAGCAAAGAAAAAAAAGACTTTCAAGGAACATGACCTTAACAGGATGAGAGAAGTACATCTCCAAGTTAAGCCAAGTCTTCATCCTGTCTCCAGGGGTCTCCTCAAAGCCACAGAGCAGAATGAGCTATGGTAGGGCTCATTCAGTCCGCCATCCATGTCTTCATTTCTCTTTATAAATTAAACACCACTCCAGTTTCCCTTTAGGGTGGTGTTTCCTATTCTGCCTCCACCGGCAAGGTTTGGCTCCTTGTTTTGCTCCAGAGGAGGCCGCCGTGGGTTAAGAGATGCGGATGCTGGCCTGAGCTCTGAGCATGCCATCCAAGGCACTCTTGCCAGCTCTAAATGAGGAGACATCACCCTGGGCTGTGTCCAGAGCACTTGAAACAGATGAAATCTGCCCCGTGCCCACAACTCCTTCACCCCCCTTCCCACCCCTTCACCATCCAAATGGGTTTGACTTGATTCAAGGATGTGATTTGAACATTTATCTTACTTGTTAATTAACACCTCACTTTGTCTGTGCCTTTAGCAGAGCCAAGCTAGGGACTTGAGAGACTCCAGAAGACATGGTTATTAAATCTAAAGAGTCCAGTTTCTTCATCCTGTGAGAGATGAAGTTTGGTGAACCCAAGGCAAAATGCCTTGATTAATGTGTGCACATATGTTAATGAATCTGTCAGGTGGGAGATGGTTTCAAAGTGTAACTTAGTCCTATTAATTGGGTTGAATGAAGATTTTCCTCAGATTCTAAAGGCCTTGTGCTAAATGTATCTGGAGCCATATGCAAGGTCCCGGTTTCCTTCCAGATGGGAAAGTCATCCCCCTAATGCTTGGGAAGAGAACTTGGCCTACAGGTCTCCGACAGCTGGCTAGGCACTGGGTCTCTCTTCTTTAGGAGAAAACAGAGCAAGCCCAGATAAGATGGTAGGGGAGGGTACAGCAACAGGTGTCTGATATCTTTCCACATATGTCCATTGAAGTACGATCTCTGAAAGCATGGGAATATTAGACTAGATAATCCACTGGTGAGGAACAGCAGATTGAGATTTCCTGATGTTTAATTCATAGAATCACTAAGTGTGCCAGCCCTGGGCTGGGCCTCCTATGTACCAGGGTGAGAGTAGACACTGAGCGGGTGGGTCTCTGTGCTTCTTGTCCCATCTCATGACCCTTGATCCTCTAACCCAGTAGGTAGAGGACACTTGTATTGTAAATCAGATCCACCATGCCCTCAGAGGTTTCTCACACAATTAGAATCAAAGCAGAAGTTTGCTTCATCCTGGATAAAGGGCCTCCTCCTGTTGACCTTCTGACTACCCCTCCCCTACCCTCCCTAGCTTTGCCTCAGTCTCGCTATCACCCTTCTAATCCCCATATCAGCTATGCTGTGTGTATAGCAGGGTATTTGCTGGCTTGGGACCCAAAGTCTCCAAGCTAGGATCTCTTTGCAATGGGTTTCCTCTCATCCTTCAGTTCTGGTTCCAGATACCCTCTGCCCTCCTTCCATCTCCCCATTCAATGTTTCCCTGGCACGAATGCCATACTCCTAGCCTCTCCGACGCAGATCTTTCTAGCTGTGCTGTTTTCTCCTGCAGACTATACGTTCTGACACTCATTATACACATTGCAACCATCTTTTGCTGTCTTCTAGGGGCTAGTTTTACTCATCCTGTGGATATCAAAATAAGAGGATGCTTAAGTCCTTTACATAAATTAGTGTAGTATTTGCATCTAACCTGCACATATCTTCCTGTGTGTTTAAATCATTCATCTCTAGATTACCAATAATATCTGTTATCATGCAATGCTAGGTACATAATTGCTATACTGTATTATCTACAGAATGGCATAAAAGAATAATGTGTACCAGTTCAGTACAGAAGAAATTGTTCCTTCTGCATGCATCTTGTTCATTTTTGGTTGAATGCATGAATGGGAAGCCCGAAGTGGGGAGGGGTGACTGTATTTCTATCTTACAGAAACAAACGTGGGGACTCAAGAAAATATGACCCAAAACAGGCCTTTCAGCCAGCTTCCAGGATGTAAAACTTTGCATCTTTAAAGCCATTGTCTCATTCCTTCTAAAACTCTCATAATGGATATTCCCAGAGAGGAACAAACCAAGGGCAGAACTTGTATTAGAACTCAAAGGAAATAAAATAAACACTTCAAAGATAAAACTTCCCCCACTGAAACCCTTTCCCTAGTGAAATGGATTTGACCATCAATTGTTTTAAGGCATTAAAATTAAAGTTCATGTGCTTACCCAGCGTAGCACCTTCAGCCTTTCCTAATCAAGTCTTCGGTACTTTAAATGGTTATTAAGTGTCTCTTAAGAGATTAGACTTTTTTTCACCTGATTAGATGACAAATCCAATATTCATCATAAAATTGCAATGAAGACGCCTAATCTGTAAAATGCTAATCAAGGGACTGGACAGATGCTCAGGGGTTAAGAGTGCTTGCTGCTCCTGCAGAAGCCCAGCACCCAAGTTTGGAGGCTCACAACCACCAGCACTGCAGTGGCAGGGCCTCCAACACCCTCTTCCGGCCTCCACAGGCACTGCACCTTACATGCATACTTTTTTTTCCTTAAATAATTTTTTTAATGTTAGTCATTTAAATCACTATAGATTTATTTTAGGGAATTAAAGGATTAAAACACAGGTTGAACTCATGGTCAGAGGGTAACACTTATGTCATTGAATTGGCTTCTGGTAGTTTTGTCTCAGCCAGAGGCTCTTCCTGATTATAGCAAATCCTTGCCTTTTCTCTTTGACCACTACCTAATTCCTAGTGTGACACCCTAGCGCCATTTTTATTAGTTCCATCTCCTCCAGAGTCTGGGTCCAGATCAGCAGTTTCCTAGCAGGGGAGACTTTGCTCTCCAGGAAATCTCCAGTAATGTCTGGAAGCATTTCCTAAGTAATGGACAGGAAATGCTCCTAGTTGAAGTCTAGGTTGCTGCTAGCCGTCCTTGTGTATAGGAAAGCTAGCCACAGTAAGGAGTTACCAGGCCCAGTATAGAAATAGTAGTGAGGCTGAGAAACATTCCCTCCAGAAGCACAGCTGCATAGGAAAGCCACTTAGTCCCAAAATAGAAAACCTTTTGCCCTGATGTCAAAAGATATGATGCCCAAGGTCTGAGAGGCATTTAACACTTTCCTGGTTCTGTCCTGAGACCTCACCAACATGACCCAAATTAACCATGACCATACTTTGAAAGAGAAGTATAGTAGCTTGCTCAAGGTCCCAGGGTCACAACATAGCCCTGCCAGGATCCAGAACACAGGTCAAGAGCCCTGCTCCGGTTGAAGGCCACTCCAGCACCTGAGCGCTATGTCCACTATCAGAGCAGGACAGACCCAAGTGCTGCTGCAGCCTCCGCCCCACAAACACGAGTTCTGAACGTGCTGAAAGCCACCATCAGCATCAGCTCTTTCCCCCAGCTAGGGATTTGGAATGCACTTTTTCCCATAAAGTGCTTATGCACTGGAATGCCAGGGGCAAGCAGGGGAAACTGGAACAGTTAGACTCTAAATAGCGAGGCGTTCTCTGCAGCGCAGCAAGAGCAGCTGCCCAAGGCCTGTGCTCTTTTCTTTGGTTTCCCATCTTCTCAGCCAAGAGCTCTAGGGGATTGGAGAGAGGCCAGGACGGTGGTGGCCAAATGTGAATCCAAAGACAATGACAAGGTTTCCTCAGCCCTCTCTGCTCCAAGCCTCTCTTTCTCCTTACTCACAGCAAACAGCAAATCTTAGTAGGGCAATTCTCTTACTTCCCCCTCTTCTTAAGGACTGTCATTATAAATCTGTCCCTCACAGCCCTACTCCCACACACAGCTTTCTGACATTCTGAGTTCACACACACTAAAGGACATCCACTCATAGAATCATGGGATATTTCCTCCATGAGTATCTGGGACTATAGGTACAAAAGGGCTAAACTATATAGTACTCCCAGGAATGGTAGTCTATGCCTGTAATCCCAGCACTTGAGAGGCTGAGACAGGAAGATCTTGAATTCAAGGCCATACCATACTAGGCTTCATGATGACACAACCAAATTAAAGGAAAATAAAATGCTTATTTTATTTAGTTTTTCATAATCTATAGCAGCTTCAAAATCTAGAGAAGCAAAGCAAATTCTTCAAGGACAAATAGCAATCAGGGCAGACTAGGACAGAGTCCCAGGTATCTGGTTCAAAATCTAGTCTGTTTTTTCTCTTGGTATACATCTATCAAACGGATCCAGTGGCCCTTGGGAGAATAGGTATCTACCATTAATGTTTAAGCAGTGATCTATATCAGCCCCAGACCTAGGTTAGGATGAGTGACCATGTCTAACACACTTGATAATGGGTTCTTGGGCTACACCTCCATCCCATCTCTCAGTTTGCCTTCAGTACAGCCCTGTTCAGATCACTTCTCATTGGTGAATCCAATATCAAACAACACCCCCAATGCAGCCACATGTCAGAATGATCCAAAATTCATGTATGTATACCCATGAATAAATGAGACTCAGAGACCTAC
The DNA here is from genome assembly GCA_028551405.1 of Uromys caudimaculatus. Classification (NCBI taxonomy): domain Eukaryota; kingdom Metazoa; phylum Chordata; class Mammalia; order Rodentia; family Muridae; genus Uromys; species Uromys caudimaculatus. The sequence goes on from CM052710.1 coordinate 78,664,930, forward strand.
AAAGAGTCCATGGGTTGATGGTAAAATATCTATTAAATACATCATTGCATCACAATGTATTAAAGGTTCATGATAGAAGAAAGGTCAAAGGGTTGTGTGTCCCCAGCAGAAGGTCATCAGAGACTTCCAACATAAGTGAAGCAGACGTGGTAATGCATACCTGCAATACTAGAATTTCAGAGGTGAATACAGAAATACCAAGAGTTCAAGGTCAGCCTTGGCTACGTAGTTCAAGGCTAGCCTGAGTAAATGAGACCCTGTCTCAAAAAGAAAAAAAAATTTTTTTGTTTTTTTGAGACAGGGTTTCTCTGTGTAGCCCTGGCTGTCCTGGAACTCACTCTGTAGACCAGACTGGCCTCAAACTCAGAAATCCACCTGCCTCTGCCTCCCAAGTGCTGGGATTAAAGGCGTGTGCCACCACTGCCCGACAAAAGAAAATATTTTTAAGTTAAAGGCTGAGGAAAGAGTATTGTCAGAAGTTCAAGTCATCCTAGGCTACATAGTGAGTTCCAGACCAGACTGGGCTAGAATGATACCTCATCTCAAAATAAACAAGTGAATCTTAAATTGTAAGAGATATTGGGAAATTAGACTGGGAAGGAGGGAAAAGCATTGTGGGTAAAGGGACTAGAAATTGAAAGACCTGGAGGAGGGAACAGCAATGATCCTTGAGCACCTCTGTGGTGGTTTGAATACGCTTGGCCCATAGGGACTGGTACTGTTAGGTGGTGTGGCCTTGTTGGAGGAAGTGTGTCACTATAGGGGTGGCTTTGAAGCTCCGCCCAGTGCAGAAGAGTCAGTTTTCTCCTGGATGCAGTTAGATCAAGATGTAGAACTCTCAGTTCCTCCTGCACCCATGCCTGCCTAGAAGATGCCATGCTCCTGCCTTGATGATAATGGACTGAACCTCAGAACCTGTAAGCCAGCCTCAGTTAAATGTTGTCTCTTATCAGAGTTGCCTTGGTCATGGTATGTTTTCACAGCAATGGAAACCTAACAAGACAACCTCCAAGGAGCCTGGGGCCCTTCCAATAGAGTCCACAAGGAACATAGAAGAGTGAGCTGCATGGTTGCAAACAAGGCAGATGCATGTGTATGTCACTGGAGCATGATGTCATGTCTAAAGTCTTAGCTTTTGCCTCCCTCCATATAGCATCTTACTCTCTAAAATCATACTCAGGCCTTTCACTCAAATGGAATATTATTTATCTGCTTAAGTCACTCCAAAACACACACCTTTTTCTATAAGAGGTCCAGTCCATTATCATCAAGGTGGGAGCATGTCAGCTTCCGGGCAGACATGGCACAGGAGGAGTTGAGAGTTCTGCATCTTGATCTGACATGTGTCTGTCTACTGTGTGTGTGGACATTCTATCCCCATGGAGAGAAAAGGCAGGCAGGCTGATAAAGAAGTGCAGGGATCAGAGAGCTCTATCTTTATATTTAGGTTCCCTATGAACTCAAGTGATTCCATCTCTCTGATCCTCAGTTTTATCCTCTATAAAATGGGGCTAAGGCTAGCTACTATCTTGAAGAGTATAGGAAACCACTGTTGAGTTAACGCAGGACACAAAGCAATGTGAGTCAGAGTCAGAACCCTCTGCAAGCCACATGCATAAACGGTTAAGACCCATTCCTAGAGTGTAGATTCAGTGGCTATGGTGTGTGACCCACAGATGTGTGTGTTTCTAATAACCGCCCAGGTAACTAAGAGCCTCTCACATGTCAATTTGAGGAAAGCTCAGGCTAGTAGGCAGTGCTATCTCCAAGCATGGCAGTCCCAGGGTCACCTAATGAGAAAAGCAGGCCAAGCAAGTCTGCATCTCATGGTAATGGTAACTTGACTGGCATGGGACCCTGGTAGTATCTCTGGGCTCACGTAGACCCATGACACAGAGGTCCAGTGGTGGAGATGACTTTGGTGATGTTTTATCTTCCTATTTCAGGAGTGTTTAAATAAAAGGCAAGTGTGGGAATAAGCCATCATTCTGGGGCCCTTTGACAAGCAGCACTAATGTCATCACCTGCCAACTGCCACAATCTATTGAAGTGGTCATGCCATTGACTTCTGGCATGCTGACTGTCATGCATGTTGCCAGACATATCTTTGGATGGTCCCTGGCCCAGTCTCTGTTGCTTAGCACTGGACTTATAACGTATGAGTATTTTTCATCCCCACCACCTTCTGCTAGATCATGCCACTAAGTTCACTGGCCCAAGTCTACACAGAGCTATAAGAAGAATCCTAGTAATAGTCAAAGCCCAGCATCCTTGTTCAAGCCTCCTCTGCCTCATTGGCCATAGAATGGCCGGCAGGCTGCCGTGACAGTTCCCAGTCCTCTGTACAGGCAAGCTGCTGTTTCACTCTGGTCTCTCGCCTCCTCATCTTCTTCCCTCCACTCTGCCCTCACTGGCCTGCTTGACCCTACAACTCTCAAATACATTCCCACCTCTGCACATCTGTCTCCTCTTCCTAGAAACCTCTTCCTCCAGATGTTTCCATGATCCGTGTCTTCATGTCATTTAGGTTTTACTTAAATGTCACTTCTCCCCAGAAGCCCTTCCTGACTCTCCTCCCTTCACTAGTCCTCGCCACCAACATCCTCTGGTAGTTACCATATTTCAGTGTCCTGAAAGCACCCTCACTCCCTCTGCATCTGCTCTGCATTCTTTTGTTTATTGTCTGCTTTGACCCTCTAGAGTCTAGCTTCACATCCTTGAGTGTCATCATTGACTCTGTTGCAGGAACTGATAAACACTTGCACCCATGAGAAGGCTATAAAACAGTTGCTTTTATCTAGTAGGCTATTTAGGGATGAGTAAATTTCACGTTAAGATTTTTGTTTTTTAATCACTGCTTCAAACAGTGATACCTTTCTAATCCCCACCCCTAACTAATGACAGTTGAGGGTTTCTGGGGACTGAGAGTTTTCACTGAACGGTCCCACACCCACTAGTATGTGGACAGAACAAATTGGAATCAGTGGACTATAAAATAAATAAATATCAAGGACACAAAGTTGAAAGGGGGTGGAGTGGATCTGAGAGGTGTTAGGAGAAGAATTAGGGTAAATATGATCAAATACTATATATGCACATCAAATACTATATATGCACATCTCAGTGTCGCTTTAGAAACACCGTGACCAAAAGAAACATGGGAAGAAAGGGTTAATTTCCCTAGGAAGGTCAGACAGAGACTCAGGCAAGAACCCGGAGGCAGGAACTGAAGCAGAAACCATGGAGGAGCTGCTTTGCTCTCTTATACAACCTAGAACTACTTAACCTGAGAGTAGCACCACCCTCCTGTATCAACAAGGAATCAAGAAAATGCCCCCTTGGACTTGTCTACAGTTAGTCTGATGGAGGCAACTCTTCAGTTAGGATTCTTCTCTTCTCAAGTGTCCCTAGTTTGTATCAAGTTGAAAACTGTGTCATGGCGCATTATGAAATTCTCAAAACAAACAAACAAATAAATAAATAATTTTATCATTTAGAAAAAAAAAGAAGAAACCTAAGTCATCGTATACCACTGAAGCCACTTGACTAATGCAAGAAAATCCAAATGTAAGATTCATTATTTCCTTTCGCCAAGACACTAGCACATGGCTGTACTGTTCTTCATTGCTCTTACCAATGCTTCATCCTGTATAGTGACTTCCTAGGGAATATGACGCTAGTGTTGGAGTTGTTATGCTTTGTGTGTAAAATGCTCCCCATGGGCTTATATGTTAAAGGCATAATCGTTGCTGTTGAGGCCAGTCATTGACTGGCAGGTGATCGGATTATAAGGTCCTGCCTCCATCGATGGATCCATCCGATAATGGATTCATAACATGCTGGCGTTATCAGGAGGTAGTGGCCTACCTGAAGGGAGGCGGGGCCTACTTGAAAGAAGTAGACTACCTAGGGTATGTTCTCAGGGTCTGTCCTTTGTCCCCAGCCCCTTCCTGTCTCCTCTCTGCTTTCCAGACACCTGAGGTAAGCACCTATGCTCAGCCACACTCTCCTGCCCCATCATAGCCTCATAACAGAGGAGCAAGCCAATCATAGGCTAAAGCCATAGCCAAGGTCAATGCTTCCTCCGTAAGTTGGTTTTGTCAGGTAATTTTGTCACAGCAACAAAAGCAAAATTGACTAATGTATCCCAGAATTATCCATTAAGACTGGAAGAAGCACAGAAGCACTGTGGACAGCCTGGACTCCGAAATCTCTATGTACAGCTTGTCAGTCAAGGCATAGCGAGGTGGGGAAGGCTAAGGCAGGGCCTACTGTTCCAATCCCAGCCTTAACTTCTCACAAGCCTTCATCTCTCTACGACTGGCTTTCTCCAGCTGTAACATGAGAGGAAACAACTTGTCATCATATACTAAATGCTTTTGATAAAAGGCTTAATCTTTTTTGACAGCCTTGTCACACTGATATGATTATTAGTACCATTCTGTAGAGAAGAAATCAAGGCCCCAAGGAGTGAAGTAAGAAGCCCAAGGCCACAAAGCTAATGGTTTGCAACCAATATGTTGCACACAGTCAGTTTACCGGATGTATTTTTGCATGTCTCCGGATCTCACAATCACAACCAGCAGTATGATATTAGCTCCTGGCGACCGTCCCGCAGAGGAGTCATGAGGATGAAATGAGTTCATCCAGAGAGTTCATCCAGTGCCTGCTGCACAGGAGTGACTGTCTTTAGGAAGGGAGCAATTTCAAAATTAGTTCTTTCCATTGTACCAGTCAAGCTGAAAGCTTGTTTGATAACCAAATCCAGTCCCTCCTCCCAGTCAGCAGTCAGAAGTGTGTGTCTGCCACAGAAAAAGAAGCATCATGCCCCAATGGTCTCAGCCCTGAGGCCCATCTTGGACTCAGACATCCCTGGGTCTCCCCTCAGGCAGGAAGTAGCTGTTCCAGCTTGTTGCTCCACAGCACTGACTGTGACAGCCCCTTTTTATCTGAAGGACCCGGCAGGTCACTGTCTGGCACCCCACCAGGCTGCTACCCCCTGCTGGGCCTAGGCTCCATGGCCATCGGCTTCATCTGTCTGACCTGTCAGCAGGCTCTGTGAAACGCAAGCTGATGAGGAGACGGCAAGGGAAAGAAGGTGGTTCTGAGAGGCCAGGCCCAGCAGGCAGAGGGCAAGCACTTGGGGAGATGGGAGGCTGGGATCAGAGGCCCTGCTCTCTGTGGCCAGTGGCTTTTGTAATAGTCAAGGGGTAGACAGCAGCAGCCAGGATAGAAGTCCCTGTAGTACTGCAAACATCCGAAGGCTAACCGGGGTGAATGTGTGCTGGGTCAGGGTTTGTCCATGGTGTTGAACTACTGATCAGATGAGATCATTTCTAGAAGCTGCTTCATGGCTGAAGGAAGTCAGCTAAGCCAAGAGTGGAAAGAAGAAAGGGTAGAATAGAATATGGAAAGGAGTAGGTGCAGGGCAGAAAAAGAAGGGAGGAGAGAAGGAAAAAATGAGAAACTGAGGCTGTTTGCTGAAGCATCAACATTCTGAGAGAACCCTAATGTGCGAAGACCCTCCCAGCCAGCCTCCTGTAAGAGTCAGGAGTAGAAGTCAAGAGGCTATAGAAGCAGATGGCCAGTGTGAGAATCATGCACCCACCACTAATCAGTTTTGTGCACATGAACAGCACCCAGTTGCTCTCTGAGCCTCAATTTTTTCCATCTGCAAAATGGAGCTGGTAGAACCTGGTTTTGTGAGGTTCCTAAGAACATATGTGAATGATCTTGGCTGGATGAAGGATTCATGGCGTAAAGTGGGAAAGCTTAGAGAAGCTTGAAGAGCTGGTACAGGGACAGCCCAGTGGTCACCTGCCAAGTCACAATGTAAGCTGGCTCTAAGTGAAGACCTGGAGTAGAAAATTGACTAAATATTCCATAGCCCAATACAACATGTATTCACATCACTAGTCTTCCAGTTGACTTAGCTATGCCTTAGGTGAAAGGACCAGAGGCAGGCTCAAAGCATGGCTCTGTGGTACACTGGCTCCCAGCAAGGGAGGGATGTTTAATGAGAAGCATAGCCTCAAATAGCTGCTGCATGAAGACGTGGACTTTGGAGAGCAGCAAACCCTGTTCAAACCCACCCTTACTGGTTCATCAGCTCATTAAATTTGTGTCTAGTTCTCTTGCTCTGCCATTGCAAATGGCAGCCCCAATGCCTGGGATCCCAGAACCTCACATGGAAACTACTTCACCTGACACCTAGAAACCTCTTTGTAGGCACCAACTATTAGCTCTCAAAAGACATGCTTGCCTGTAATGCAGGCTTGGGAATCACAGCCTGTGGACTGCATCCAGACAAGGGCTCATAAATTTTATAAAAAAAATAGTAGGTTTTTTGGCAATTGTTTTGTAACTCAGCTGCATGAAGTTTGCACAATGTCATATCACAACACGAGAAAGTTTGTGTTGCTTTAATCAACATGCAGCCTCCCAGGATGATGTCACTTAGCACTGGGCCCCTGCACTCAGGGTATCCAGGAACAGAGAAAAGACAGAAAAAGAAACGGGACAGCATACAGTTCACTGGAAGGTCATGCTTGTCATAGTATTGTAGTTTGTGTTGGGCCTGGTCATTGTTGGCCACCACAGTCTTCAAAGCCAAGTGGGGACAGAGATGCTACTTGTTACCATGGAGGACAGGGAGGTTTGGTAGAATATCTTCACATGCTATTGGGCTATATGACGCTGGATACAGTTGTAGAGGCATGTCTGAACCAAAGAGCTTCTCCATTATGAAGCGCTATTCACTCGCTCCTCTGTGGTATTAAAGAACTGTGAGTATTTACATATCAAGGACTCTGAGAAGTTCTGCTGTGAGAACTTAGTTTCGTATTATTTAACTGATCTCTCCCAAATTGTACTTGAACATAGATCCACCCTCCCCCCCAACCCACCACCTCCATTTCTGTGTTTCAGGGAACCCCTGATAATATCCTACAGGGGTCCTAGATTGGAAAAGATGGCACAGTCCCTCAGGACTGCATGAACTTCTTTCAGTGTCTAAAGGGCTTTTCCAGTAATTCAGGGCAAGGATTCTTAAACTTTGATAAGCCAGGGAATCAATCACCTAGGACTCTTACCAAAACACAGATTCATGGTCTTTGATTGTAGGTCTAAAATAACAGCAAGAATCCAAGTGCCTGTCCTTCAGGCCAGGTGACAAGGACTATACTTTGAGCAAGGCTGGTTTAGATTATCGATACTAGAAACTCAGTACTCAGAACAAGTGTCCCCATCGCTGGAGAGCTTGTAAGAAGTATAGGCTCTCAAGCCCCACCCAAAGTCCCTAACAGATTTTATTGGTTGTATCTGTGTTTCATTGTAGGGAGCATTTGGTAAAGACCCTTCACCAAAATAAATAGATAAAGTTGGATGAACATTCAGGATGTGGTAGAAAATATCCCTCCAGTGGCCTCCAGGCACAGTTAGAGTCATGGGGAAGTGAGGTCACACCTGAATCACACACAGCCTTGTGGCTCTCCTAGCTGACTCTGCTTTTTCTCTTTCCCACATCCTTCCCCAAGAGCAGGCAAGCTGGCAAAGAGCTAATGGTGGGACTTCCACTCTGCCAGATCTCCGGTCAAGCCTGACTGATCTTCCATTGCTAAGTCATAAGAAAAGCTGAAGGTGGTTTGGGGCAAGGCTCTTTGGCCCTGGAACTCAGAGGCTGACACAAAGAATTGGCATGAAGTAAGAGGAAAACTTCCAACAGGCCTTCCAGGAGTGAAAATGCGGTTCTCCTTCTTGCGATATTTAAGAATGGCCGTGCTCCACAGAGGGAGAACAGGCAGCCTGAGGAACAATGGTCCGTCAGGCAGCCAGGGTATTAATGGCAGGTGAAACGTTCCAAATGAGCACCCTGTCAGCCAATCTATTGCTTTCAGAGGTTGGCAATGCAGGAAACCTAACAGAAGCAATGAAGAACTAATCTCATATTGCCAGGTTAAATCAAGTCAGCCTTGCCCGCACCTTTCACTTCTTAGTTACATCAAGCCAGAATACTTTCAATTATCCCTCACTTCCAACTTGTCAGCAGGCATAGGGGAAAATGCAAATGGAACAATGCCCTTCTCTGGTGGAGAGCAGGAAGTACCATTAAGAAGCACCGTTCACTGAGCTGTGTGTCAATCTTCATGGGGGCCTCGTCCTATGGCTCTCTGCACATCAAGGTAGTGATATTAACTTAAGTCCATTCTATAGATTGGGAAAGTGAGTTCCCTTGCCCAGAGTTAAAGAGCCAATGAATAAGATTCCAGATTTGAAAGCCAGAACGTTCTCATTCTAACGTTTGTGCTTATTTGCTTTTCTTTTTTCTAACTGGGCCAAGTGCCAGAGCCACCATGAACACGTTGGGAAAAGGCCAGGTACAACATCTTCATGGGGCCTGGGCTTTACCGAGACTTCCTTGGACATTTCTAAAGGATAGACCAGAACCAGCATGTTAACTTGTAGGACCACCCCATGTAAGCTCCCTGTCTCCCCATCAGGGTGCCATTGAAATGTCTACCATCCTTTGCACACTCTTTTAAGCATGCAGAATCAATCAGATGCCAAGAGTTAATCTGGGATTTAGCAGGGTTTTAGCTTCAACCCCAGGAGTCCCAGGAGCCTGGGCCAGGCCCTGCATTCTAATATATCAAGCAAGGAGACAGTTCACGGTGAATGATGGATAAAGGAGCCAGTCAGTGGGGCACAAGGACAAGTACAGATAAAGGTGTTCCACCACCACTGGTCTGCCTTTGTGGCACCTACTCCAGCTTTCCCTTAAATAGAGGAAGAGCTGAGGTGGAGGTGAAGGTCATACATAATCACAGTCTTGGTCCACCTGTGTTCTGGGTGATTGTCATCTCTGTTCTGGCTCTGCAAGGTAATTAAAGGAAGTTATCCTTGTCATCACTTGAAGGGAGCAGCAATATGTCGCCCATAAAATGATCACCTCTTCCCTAGGAGACAAGCTCCCCGTCATAGATAATCACCATCATTTGAGATGTGGGTTGTCGGCTCATCCATGTGTACACAAAATCTCCAACCCTTATAAAACAGGACATTCCTCTGTCATGTTGTTTCTGGCTTCCAATGTGGCTGATGGTTCTGCTATGTTTTGGGGGGCTCTGAAACTCCCAAAGCTGATTAGAGGACTAATTGTCCAGCCTTTGCTTACTTTGTGGGCTCCAGTGAGGGATCAATGCTTTTCAGCAGAAGTTTCTCAGAGCCTGTTAGAAGACCTTCATGCGTCATCCTTGGGCCGGATGGCCAGCAACTCCAAAGAGCTGTAGACAGCATCTATGGATGGGAGCGGTTTCCTAGAGATTGGGTTGCCACAGCAATGATCATGTCTACTAGGTCATTTTACATACATAGAGGACTGGCCAAAATATGTTTGTTGGAACTTTAGGATGACAATGCCAGAGCTCAACCTAAGTAAGATTCTTCCAAGGCAAAATCCACTTCAGGGCTGCTATCTCCCTAAAACTATCCACCTGTTGGGGGAGGGGCGGTCCTTTGGCCTTTGTCAGGGCCCTTGCTGACTAGACACCCGGTCCCCTTCCTCCTTTATTTCCATTGCAGAACAAAGCACCAGATTCCTTCTAGGTCCTTGAGTGCCTCTGTTCTTCCCACCACGCCACTGGCTCTCCCATCCCCTCCCCACGATTAACCCTAAGATCTCCTGAGTTTGTTGCCTGTACTACCTGCAGTTTTCTTAAGGGAAATGAAAATTTGCTAATCTCTGTGTGAGTCAACAAACTATGGCTGCCCAGAGAACCCAAGAAAGATTAAAAAAAAAAAAAGAAAGAAAGAAAAGAAAAGAAAAGGAAAAAAAATAGTAGTGATTCCAACACCCTCAGCACATGACCAGGTGTGCCCACTCTTCTAGGCCTCCTGATCATCTTGGCTGATCACCCGACATTCCTGTGAGATACCATCATGGTTACACCACCACTTTCTGAAATTGCCTGTAGAGCTAGTTAGCCAAGAAGAGAAGCAGAAATGTATATGGTGCCCAGAAAGTTCCCCTGGGCCTTTCCCCAGCCAGGACTTCCTCATGGAGGAGATAATAATTTCTGACCTATTGTAATTGACTGTGTCTGTTCTTGAGCACCCTACTGGTGGATCAGTATGTACTCTTCAAAGCTCATGTTTTTTAACCAAACCTCTAGATAGCCTCCTGGCCCACTGAATCAGATAGATGGACTGATGGGTGAGTGATTGTATGTCCTTGTTATGAATCCTCTCAAACCATGGTCTGGCAAAGGCGGGTTTCAGTGTGGAAATCTGAGCTTTTGAAACATTTTTACATTTTTATTGTGTGTGAGTGTGCATGTGTGGAGCTTAAAGGACAACATATGAAGGTTGGGTCTCTCCTCCCATTTGATCCTGGGAATCTGACTCCGAGCATCAGGATGGCAGCAGGTGCCATCGCCCACTAAGCAATCTTGCCAATCCATCCCAGACTGCATGTAGGCGTTCACCAAGGATCCATGGCACCTGCATTGAATCGTTGAGGTCAATTTGTGTTACCTTGTGACAGAACAAAACTGAGAAAAGTAAACAGGGGTGTCCCTCGAAAGCTTTTAATGCTTAAGAAACCCATAGAGTTCATGCAGGTCAAAGAGGAAGTCGTGTGCCTTCCAAACTGTGGGAAATACCAGATGCCACAAAACTGAACAAAACCCTTCTAACCAGATTCTCCCAAAGTCCACAGTTTACAGAGATCAAAGAGGAAAACAAGAGAAAAAAGCATCCTCACATCCTCTTCGACTCGGCTCGAGTAAAAGAGGCAAAGAGATATCTTTTTGGGCAAAGAGATAGACTATATGTTTTACTAGCTCTGAAATACCTGAATGTTGACTATGGCTACTCCCCTGTGTACATGGGGTCTCCTGCCACCAACCAGAGTTCATCTTTACTGGTCAGGGTTCATTAATAGTTTGAGCGGAAGTCTCTAGACCATGCAGGTGGCCCCTTTAAAATCCAGCAGAGCAAAGTAGAGAGGGACTGGAGATGGCTGGCATGACACAAGCCTCTAGCCATCACAGAATGTGCATGCCAACCCATTGTGATGGTTTGAATCTCATAGGTGAATGGGGGGGGTCTCAGCAGCCTGGTTCTAAGAATGAATTCCCTGGGCGTTTGTTTCTCAAGTCTCTCCCTTTTCAGATACCCATGTCAACAGTTCTTCCCCAGCTGGAGCAGTAGACAGGCCTTCAGAAGTGATTAAGTCTCGAGTTTCCCTGGGTGACCAGCCAAGTAGCGCATCTTCTGACTTCCTTTAATGAAGAAGCATCTCTTTCCTGTAACGGAGATGCTAGCATTGGCTGCCTTTTCCTGCTTCTTAGCCAATTGGCTAAGACTGAATCAGTCTTCCGAGCTTCCTCTGTAGGATGCTCGTAATGGTTGTAGTTCAATCTCTGAGTGCTCGTGGTACCAGACACTGCTCCAAGTGCAACAAGTCATTCTTCAGCATCCATGGGGGGTCCCACAGATACCAAACCCCCATGCTCTGATCACTTACGGAAAATGTGTAGCGTTTGCTCGGTAGCCTCCTCATATCTTCCAGAATCCTGCTCTGGGGTGTCTAGCCTTTGACATCACCATGTAACATCACTTACAAAATTCATCTCTGATAGCTTGACAATCAAGTCACACAAAAAAAATATATTTTAAGTAAATTTATGACTTTGTGTTGGGCCATATTCAGAGCTATTCCCATCTGGGTACGACTCACAGGCTTGTTAGACAGAACTACCAAAGCATCTCCAGGTGACTTCTGCTACAATGTAAATGCTCTGTAAAGAGTAGTGGTGTTGAATTGGCTAGAAAACAGGAAACCATCTACTTGTGACCAGTACAGTTGTAACCACCATAGGCTTGGCTTAATTTTCTATCTGAGTTTAGCTGTAAGTACAGATATGGACACCAGATCCAGAGGGCTGAGAATTGTATGATTTAATTCTCCAGACAGCACTTTCTCTCCCCACCACCATCTTCGCTTGGCACTTGGGGAAAAGGAGAGAGATGAGAGGCCCGAAGCAGCTGATTGTCCACAGAAGCTGAACAGTAACCAAGCTGAGACTCAAACTCAAGGACCCAGTCTGAAGTTCCAAGGTTGCCTTACCCTTCAGGGCAAAGCTGCTGTGAAGATTCAAAATTTAGGACTATCAGAATACTGCTTCCTCTGTAGCATTACTAACCTGTCATTAATGGGAACTTAGCAGGTTAGCCAAGATTTGACCAGCCCAGGGCCCATCCTAATGAAAGACCCTAAGAATAAAGGAGTATTAATTTTATTACTTTTCTTGTCCATTTTTAATAAACAAGATGCATTTAAAGCTTCAGTGAATTTCTATTTAGGGTAATACCTATAATTTACTAAACTTGTGCTTTATGATAAAAGAATATTCTATATATCATCTCTTGTTCCCTATCTCATAATGTTCTATATAATATACACTATAATAACTCTGCGGAGGAGGAGGAAGAGGAGGAGGAGGAGGAGGAAGAGGAGGAGGAGGAGGAGGAGGATGTAGCTGTTCTTTGAGTGAAGGTCTGGAACTTGCTATGTAGACCAGGTTTACCTCCGGCTCACAGAGATCAGCCTGCCTCTACCTCTATCTCTTGAATGCTGAGACTAAAGGCATGTGCCACCATGCCCAGCTGGGTAATTAAGTTTTAAAGGCAAACAACTAAGGCTCAACAAAGTTGTTCATCTTCCCAAGCTTGTACAGCTAGGACAAGGTTAAGGAAGATGAAATCCAACCACAAATCCACCTGATTCCACAGAGCAGGCTTTACCTCTGACTCTGTGTAGGGGTGGGGCTTTCTCTGTTAGGACTTCTAATCCAAAGGACTCAGTCCATATTATGATTGTCTGATGTTCTTAATCAGAAGTGACATTTAAAAAATAAATTAAGTGTAATATGATAGTGTACAATTCCAGTCACAGTATTTGAGAGGATTAGGAACTCAAGGTCATCCTCAGCTACAAGTAGAGTAAATTCTAGGCCAGTCTGGATTATGTGAGTCCCAATATCAAAACAACAGTAAAAGAAAATAACAGAAAAGTGATTTTTTTAAAAAAGAAGTCTTAGTGTGACTGCAATTAATTAATATTAAAATATAAATAAATAAATGGGCTCAATCTTGTTTCCAGAAAGATTCTTCACGCCCACATTTCCCTGGAAATGCCAGTTCAACTATCATATGATATAATACCTGCATAGAAAAATCGGCCAAAGCTGAGATTTAGCCTCATTTCTGACAGAAGGCACCTAGAACAGGCTCCGAGGCCATGTTTCACATTTCAGAGTGAACTGAAGCAGATGAGGACATGTGAGCAGATGCGTCAACACCATGGGCCACTTGGGAGGTCCCATTTGCTGAGTCAGAATGAAGCTCCAGTTAAGGGTCACTGCAAACGTCTCCCACCACCACCTCAACCCCCCGGGGGAAGGATGGTGGGTGGAGACGAAGCCAGACAAATAAGTAGGTATATAAATAAATAAAGAAATGGGACAGTGTCATCAGAGGGCCTGTGGCTTCCCGCCCTGCTGGATGGAGACATCCCGGCCTCTCGGTCCTGAACTGGCAATTCAGAGTGGTTTGATTGCCTGCTTGATTGTTTGCGAGATAACTGCAGGATTGTCAGTGACAGGGTAATTTACTGAAGATTGCAATGTCAGAGTCCATCCAAGGGGCTTGCTAGCATAAAGATGCGACTCTCATGACTGACAGGCTACTGGGAGACTGGAGGGCCAATTTAAAGTTCAAGGTGTGGTCGGAGAGTGTTGGGGGCAGCAGCCAGTGATCACACAGCATGAGGAGGTATTACAGGCATGGCGTATGCTGCTGCCCTAATAACTCCCACACACACACCCCCCCCAACAGTGCGACCACAGCAGAGAAATGCAAATGTGGGAGGAGATCATTTATATCTCTTTTCTTCTTATTTGTCTTCTGTTATTGCTCATGTGTTTAGACCATCTCTTGCCATTCTGAGCCCTCAGATTTAAAAAAAAAAAAAAAAAAAAAGCAAAATAATATCAACAAAGGGGGGCAGTTGAAGGTATTGGCAAACTTAGAGTGACAGTCTCCCAGCAGTGGGGGTGGGGGCGGCATGCTTGGTGCTCAATAGGAAAACTGTCTCCTGGTTTTATTTGACCTGGACGCACACACGTACATGCTCAAGCTGGTACTATGGTGTGGGTGGTAAAAGAGCTGGAGGAGGAAGAAGTCCTTCCCAGCTGTCGAAGGGCAAGGCCACCAGAGATGGATGAGGCCCCTAATGGGAAGAGGCCGGCGACCTTAAAAGAAATCTATAGCGCTAACAACAGTGGGTTTCTTCTCACCTGAGAGGCTTCTAGGCTGCTGAATAGAAGTGCGGATCTCAGCGGGTTATTTTTAAAACCTGAAGCAGGCGTTCTGTGTGGATTCCCCCTGTCTAGTGCAGCAGTCCACAGACGTGATATTCAGGGCAGAATTCAATGCAATTATTTTCCCCCTATTTTCCGTGCTCTGCCCATGGGCCCTTGAATCCAAACTGAACAATCGGACCGTGGCTCTGGGGCTGTGTTCCTGGACCAGCCCTCTGCCAGGATGGTATTCATCCTCCAGCTCTGTTTCTGGGGCCGCAGTTTTTCTGGGCTCTGGGGAGCCTCACATTCAGCCAGCGCACAGGGCTGAGCTAGCTGCTCAGAGTCTTGATTTCCAAAGTCTCTAAATTTACAGCACTCCTGCCTGCCTGCCTGCCCACCCTCCTGTGTCTGCAGTTCTAGGAAATTTTGTAAATCTAAATGTGTTACGAGGCCCACCAAGCAGCATTTGCCCACGTGGAAAATGAGAAGCCAGTTTCGGTAATTTAAAGCCAAGCAGGACACGCCACCTCCTAATTTGTTTGTTTGCTTAAAAAGGAAGTAATGCATTAAAATAATTGTACATTAATTGCTAAATTACAGAGGAACTTTGGTGAAATTACATATTTCAATTTCATTAGTGAAACCAAAGGGAAAGGGGGATGCCAAAAAAAAAAAAAATTACATTGTTGTAAATTTAAAAGCCCACAGCCAGGCCTCTGATTCAGCAATTCTGGACAAGTGTTTGTCATAGCACCACCAGGACTGGAGAACACACTTTTAAGATGCTAATTATTCCCACCTTGCCCCACCCCCCCAAAAAAGGCCTTGCTATCAAATCCAGGAGGGGCCAGCTAAGTTATTCGAAAGCTCTGCCATCACATGCCCAATCAAAAAACTCATTCTAACAGGGAATTGGAAAAGCGAACACTGCCCTGATCATTCTGGTCCTCAGCCTTCTCTGACATGTGAAGAATGGCAAACAGTCATTTACTCATCAACAAACATTTGTTGAGCATCCTTTTCTCTGTGGGGCATTGGGAAAGGCATAAATGTTGGTGTTAATAAGGCCCTGTTCGTCTTTCACTGAATTTCTTTACCCCTGTAGGGAGGCAAGCATAAAGACGTAATTAACTGCCATGCAAAGAAGTTAGTGTCCTCAACAATGGTTTCTAAAACACATTGTGTGTTAGAATCATCTGAGAATCAGGACTCAAGTACAGACTCCAGAACCTGCTCCCGGAGGCTGTCTATCGAGAGGCCTGAGGCAGGCATTGATCCTATCTGTGGGCATCTAATGCCAGCTGTTCTTAGAGGATCTGAGATGCACAGAGCAGGGGTGCCTAGCACAGCCAATCAGCTTGTGTTACTGTAACAGAATACCATAATGTGTGTGTCTTACACAGTAGAGTCTGTTTCTCATGGTTGAGACTAGGAAGTTTAAAGTCAAGGTTCTGGGAGGACTAAGTGCCTGCTGATGGCCCGAGTCCTTCTCATGTCCTCTAAGGGCAGAAAGAAGGCTGGACGACTCAATGGAGACTCAATGCTAATGGAGCTTACTTACTAGGGAGCTTAATTCCACCCTAAGGTCCCTTCTCATTGTGGTTTAGAATGTCAGCATGTGAATGGGGCCACAGCGCATAATGCTATCCTAGCCAGGGGCACCACCAGGAGGGCTTCCTGGGTTAAAAGGGCACCCTAAACTGGGTTGTATACAATGGGTCCTCCTGTCGGTCCCTCCTTTAGACTCCCAGCTCCTTCTGGACAGGGGCCTTGACTCTGTGCTTTCTGTTCCGTTCCCTGTAGGTGGACAGCACCCCAGTGTGTGGAGCGTAGTAGGTTAGTGAATAAGAGCCGGGAAAGAGAGTAAAGGGTGGAAATCTAGGAAAAGTGACCCACAGTGTCCTGCTCAAGAAGACAGAATGGAAGTGACTTCTTTTCCTGGTTGCCACACAATACCATGTCCAGACCTCCTTGAAGAGGTGACACAGCACCTGGTTCTTCATCTTGTCAACAGTTTCCTCTTTGGCTCAGTTGAAGGAGGGCTGGTTTTCTCCAAGGGAGAAGGATTGACAGAATCCCACACCTTGTTTAGTGGATACATACCCAATCTGCACAGGCCCTTGGGAGCAGTCTCTGGGCAGTTTGTGTGCTGTGTTATTTAAAAGCAAAGTCCAGGGTTTTATTCCTGGTGGCTCTAATAACATCCGCTCATGGTAGCAAAAAGAAGGAATTTTAGGAAAATGTAATAAAGCAAAGAAAAGGAATCATGCCAGAGAAACCACTGTTGATATTTTCAGCTGTTTTCATCCGTCGTTTATTCTCTGGGTTGGGGGAGCTGCAATTAGACAAGGCTTGCTGTGTGAAACCTGCCAGTCTAAGGCCCAGGGGAAGCTTTGATGGTAACAAACGTTGTTAGCATCTCTCAGCATCTCCAAGTGGCTTGGTGCCATGCAGTGCTCTAAGCCTGGCTCTGTTTCTGCCCTTCCAGATGGCCTGGTGGACTGCCTGGACCCTGACTGCTGCCTACAGTCGGCCTGTCAGAACAGCCTGCTCTGTAGGGGGTCTCGGGACCCCTTGGATGTCATTCAGCAAGGCCAGACAGACTGGCCTGCAGTGAAGTCCTTCTATGATCGCATCAAGCTCTTGGCAGGCAAGGACAGCACCCACATCATTCCTGGAGATAATCCCTTCAATAGCAGGTAGGTGCCCTTTTGTCCCTGTGGGCCAGAGAGGTCCCCCGCTCCTCTTTCTATTAGAGCAAAAGGAAGTTCTCTGTCTTTTCCACAGACCTGTTTCAGGGAAACTGTCCCTAAGGGCATGATTCATTGAACATGCCAAGGCTCATTGAAGACACTTCCTTCACACAGGGATGCTAGAGTAGGGTTATGTTTGCTCTGCAGGATCGGACCACCTTTAGCCCAGAACCTTGTGATGACACCTGTTGATTCTGAGCTCTGAGATGACTTTTTTTATGATCCCTTCTTTTGTGACATTTTTGTCATTATTTAAATCCCCTTTTTAATGCCTCTGAGAGAGGCTTTTGTTTGAGCGGAACTGAAATAGTTGATTCGATAGAGTGGTTTTGAAAGCTGTTATTAACTTGATAACATAACCTATCATCCATGGTATCTTAAAGTCAAGGTAATGCCAGTTATAGGAATTTATTGAACACCTAGGATGACATCACACGTCGTCTCTGGTGCTCACACAGCCTCCATGTGGGATACCCTCTCGGGCTCAGTTTGCTGAACCCAAGCCTTTCTCTCCAAGCCCCTCATTCCTTCTAGTTCACTTCCGTTCTCAGTTGGTCATCTGGAGTTGATGAGTATCTGGAAGTCAAATCTTGAATGTATGTTGTGGTCAACGTGACCATCTCTTCACACCAGAGCAAGTCAGACCTGTATCCTGGAGAAGAGGGCAAGGGGAAGGTTTGACCATAAGATGCCCTCCCACCTCTTCCCCTCTGTCTTCTAGACACTGCGTTCATCATAGGGGTAAGGGCGGGGCCCTTTGCTGGCATATGTGACTGACTCCCTGGCCCAATCCGGAAGTCCAGGCACATGTTTCTGCAGCAAAGGTTAGCATAGCCTTTTAGGGGACACTGCCCCTCAATTCTCTGCTCTCTCACATGAAAGATATGAACTGCTGATTGGTTCTTCCTTCATCCTGCCTCCAGATTTTAGGAGCATGAGCAAGACAATGCTGTCCCTTCTTGTACCTCATTCTGTCCTTTCCCTTCTAACTCTTTTGGGGTTTTTTGATTTTTACCTTTATTTTCCATTTTTTTTTTACCATTTTTGAATTTGTTATGTATTTATATTTACTTTAAGGAGTGCCACAAGCATACATGTAGAGGTCAGGGGACAACCTGTGTGTGTCGATTCTTTCTGTCCAACGGATTGGTCCCAGGATCAAACTCAGGCTTGGTAGTGAGCGCCTTTACCTATTTCAGCCAGTCCTTATTTTATTTTTGATTGGCATGTAAAAATGGTGCATAGTTATGGGGTACAGTGTAATATTTTGATTTGCGTATAAGCTGTTTAATGATCAGAACAAAGGTAATCAGGATATCTGTCACCTTAAATACTTATCCTTCCTTTATACTGAAAACATTTAAAATCTGTTTACCCCTTTCCAATAAGCAGTATGTTTGGTTCAACATAGCCACCCAACTCAACTATAAACTAGAACACAGTACATGTTCCCCTCTCTAACTGTAACACCCTCTGCCTTCCCCTTGCTGTCCCTGACTCTGTCCTCACTCAGCTAGGCTCAAAAGTACTCCTAAAATAAGATGTTTACCTTACTTCCTCTCTCAGCAAGGCCAAGAGCCCCTGATTTCATAGGAGATTCTATTGGAAGTCACCTCACCAGACTCTAGGGAGAAGGTATCATCTGCCTGGGACCAAGTCCTCATCCTGGATCCTTTGAGAGCCTAGCAAGTTGGGATGCAGAAGACTGGGCAAATCTACACAACCCCAGTTATGGGCAACTCTGTTGTTTATGAATTTATCTGTGGTTCTTCTATAAAGAATCTCACTCACTCTATGCCCATGACTAGACCAGAAGAAAGGAAACCTAGACTAACATGAACTTTATGACTGCAGGCCAAACTGGCCCTGAACTCACAGAAATCCTCCTGTCTCTACTGTGCAAGTGCTAGGATTACAGGCACACACCATGGCACATTGCCTTTAGCAGCTCCTTTGAATGAGAGTTCTTCAGGTCACCTTAGGTCCTGATTTTACTAAACAGAAGTCAGAAAAATAAATGAAGATATAGAAGAGATCATAACCTCTGTTACCCCGTCCCCCAGCTTCTCCTCGAGCCATACTGGGCACAATAATCTTGTCTTCTAGATTAGCAAGATTAGAGTATTACTATATGTACTGGCTAGTTTTGTGTGTTAACTTAACATAAGCTGAACTTATCACAGAGAAAGGAATTTCAGTTGAGAAAATGCCTCCATGAGATCCAGAGGTAAGGCATTTTCTCAATTAGTAATCAAGGCGGGAGGGCCCCTTGTGGGTGGTACCATCTGTGGACTGGTAGTTTTGGGCTCTATAAGAGAGCAAGCTGAGTAAGCCTGGGGAAGCAAGCCAGTAAGGAACATCCTTCCATGGCCTCTGCATCAGCTTCTGCTCCTTGCCCTGCTTGAGTTCTAGTCCTGATTTCCTTTCATGATGAACAGCAGCATGGAAGTGTAAGCTGAATAAACCCTTTCCTCCCCAACTTGCATCTTGGTCATAATGTTTGTGCAGGAATAGGAACCCTGACTAAGACACTATATAACATGTGGTAATGTTACTATTTATTTTAAAGGAGGACTGCTTCGACAAAGAAAGAAAGAAAGAAAGAGAGAGAGAGAGAGAGAGAGAGAGAGAGAGAGAGAGAGGGAGGGAGGGAGGGAGGGAGGGAGGGAGGAAGGAAGGAAGGAAGGAAGGAAGGAAGGAAGGAAGGAAGGAAGGAAGGAAGGAGAGAGGAAGGAAGAGGAAGGGAGGGGAGGAGAGGGGTAGGAAGGGACAGAGGAAAGAAGAGAGAGGCAGGCATGAATCTCTGACCAAAATGGAAAGAGAGACAGAGAGAGAGACAGAGAGAGACAGAGACACAGAAAGAAAGACACACAGAGAGAGACAGAGAGACAGAAAGAGAGACAGAGAGACAGACAGAGACAGAGAGACAGACAGAGCAAGAGACAGAGGGAGAGACAGAGAGAGACAGAGAGACAGACAGACAGAGACAGACAGAGAGACAGAGAGAGACAGAGAGAGAGACAGACAGAGAGACAGAGAGAGACAGAGAGAGAGACAGAAAGAGAGACAGAGAGAGACAGAGAGAGGAGGAAGAGGAGAGGGGAAGGGAGGGAAGGAGAGTGGGACCTTTGTTGTTCTGGTCCAGTCAAGGTTATAGAGTGAATGAGATTCTGTTAAACCCTGGCCCTGAGACAGGGCCTGCTCTGCATCTTTTCATTATGAACAAAATTCTCATGAAGACTTGTGCTGATTTGCACTCCTCTATAGCATTGTGGTAAAGTCCGTGCAACTTGCTTGGGTTGTAACTACTGTGAACAACCTCAGTCTGCCCCATGCTTTTCCTACTGAGCATTTCAGTGTGTATCCTCAGCCAGTCGCTTACCAATACTCTCCTTTTCATACCTTCCCCCTTCAGCTACCATCTTAACCTTTCCACCATGAGCTACCACTTCTGGGAGGCATCCTGGGGGAGGGCCAAGATACGGTGGAGTCAGCAGAGACTCCAAAAATATGTAGTGGTCTGGAGCAAGGCACAGACCAAAGTGAAGAAAAGACACTTCAGAAGAAGCCATTTGGGCGTTTGATGAGGCAGCTCTCTGTGTAGATACATAATTCAGAAGGACAAAATAGTCCTCCAAGACACGGGGTGAAGCTCAGTAAATGTGAGGCTCAGTGCATTATCGTCTGACAAATAGTGAAGGGCAGAGCTAGAAATGAAGAAGAACTTAATTCAAGACTTCTACAAAGGCGTTCCCCTAGATAATGGCAGACAAAAATAACCAAGATGCTTTGGCTCCACCACTATAATTTATGGAGCAGACCTCACTATCTAGATAATGTGATAATTGTTACACATCAATAATCATAAATAGAAATGAACTGATAGCATGTCTTCGATGAATCTTTTCTGCAAGTTGGCTGCCTAGAAACAATAGGAGAAGTGGAAAAACAGAGTCAGAGAAAATGCAGCTAGTCGAACCCCCTTCATTCTGTGCAGCACTCCACAAAGCCTTATGCTGTAGGGGGGATTTAAAAGAAATACCCGTTGTGGAAGGAAAGAAGAGAGAAAAGCCCATGGTGGGACATAGTTCCAAGGTTGTTTTCACATCACCCGTGCTGTGCGCCTTGTGGTCATCAACACATATCGATGATTTTAAAGCAATGGCTGGTAAGGCCTTAAAGGAATCTTACTCGGAGCTAAGAAAATGGAATTCAACAAAAGGATTATTTTCATAAATTAGCTTTCCACTTTCAAAAGACTCTAGCACTGTGGTTGGAACCAGCTAAAAGTGGGACTCGTTTGTTAGGCAGCCAGGGGCAGACAATTAGAGCTGTGTATGGAGTGGTCTGAACACCCGCAGATCATCGAAGGGTTGGAACTGAGCAGTCAGGGGTATTGCTAATAGAAAAAGAAGCCCAGGGACAGCATCCCTCCAGTTTTCAGGACACCTGGGATGGCAAAGAAAGCATGTTCCGAAAATCTTTGACAACATTCTGGCAAAGAGCAGGCCAGCTCAATTACCCAGTCCAGGAATTGGGAGTGTGCCCAGGAGCCTGGGAGCCTCGAGAGCTGTCTGCTCTCACCAGAATGTCCCCTGTCTCCAAGGCCAATGGGAGAGCTGAAAAACTGGTGTGCTCAGGTCAGAGCTTAAAGCAAATACAGACCTTCTGATGGCCCTGCTTCTTCGTGAAGACAAGGGGGTTCGGGGAGGGGGAACATGCATTTCTCCAGCTTTGGGATGTGTATACAGCAAAGGTTGAGCATTGCTAATGTAGAAAAATCCAAAATACTCTAAACCCCAATGCTTGTCACACACCAACGTGACATTCCCAGAACAGAATCCTGTCCCATGAAACTGTCTCAAGCACAAAGTCATTAAATATACTGTATCGAATTGCCTTCAGGGCAGGTTTATAAGATGTATATGAAACATACATGAATTGAATGTTTAGACTTGGTTCTTATCCCCAAGATAGCTCATTATGGATATGCAGATATTCCAAAATAGGAAAACAGAAATACTTCTGGTCCTAAGTATCTTAGGAAAGCAAAGTCAAGCCTCATCATAGCTACTCTTGGCTTTACAGGATTTCCCAGATAGCTGGAAGTTGTGACTATTGAGAAAATTTTAGTTACTGTTGTCTGGGGAGAAAAGAGTATTATATAACACCAGAGAGAGGGAAGGGGTAGGATGTCAGCCACTCTTCCCTCAAGATGGCAGGATTTTGATAGGAGAGAATTTTGTAATTGTATGCAATCAGATTCCAAAATATTCCTACCACACCCTGTTGTGGATAGCCCTGGGGCTTTTTGTATTCTGCTAATTCTGCCCTCCTGTGAGGGACTGCAGACAAAGAGTGAGTTACACCTGTGACTTCTTGTGAACCAATCCCCTAATGAATAAAGGAGCCAATCACTGGGTGCACAGGAGGGACTTCCAGGTCGGAGAGAGGAAGAGAGGAAGCAGGAGAGAGAGAGCCCTTTTGGAATGGGGAAAGCAGATAGGTAAGATGTAGCTACTAGAGTCTACTGGTATGGCGAATCCTCAAGGATCCAGAGGAATTAGATTTTGATAAGGCTTCTAAGATTAGGTTTTAGTTGTTGTGCCCAGAGATTGAGTTACCATTGTTTCTGAGCTAAGTTTGTGTTGTGTTTTCCTTCACATGGCGGCTCGTCTGGGTTCCAGAGAGAAAGGTACAGTGGCAAAGCGTGGGTTTGCCTGATGTGCACCACAGAGGCCATGGGGGCATTGAAGCATGGGGCTGGTGTGGTAGTGACCTGCCAGTGGGGACTTAGTGAGCTGGGTGGAGAGGTCGTGGAGCTCTGAGTCAGAGCTCCATGAGATGAAAGCAGGTCGGCCATTGCCTGCCAATGCATGGCTGGCCAGCCCACTGGATATGAGAGAACCAGGGCATAATGTGGGAACATGTGCCTTACATTCCATCTTTTTTGTTATTTCCCACAACACACCCCCTCCCAAATCTGCAATATTCTCTTTTCCTAAGGTTCTTATGGATTGTGAGAAGCATTGCTTTCTGAGGGTAGCAAACCATGACATATGGGGGCGGGGGGCTTACAGCAAACCTCTGTGTGCTCCTCTGCACTCCCCGATGGCCCAGCCTCTAAGAGAAAAGTAAGATGGCCTTGCCCCAAAGCCAAATTAGGAAATGAGCAGCCAGATGGGGAAGCTCTCATCCAGGCATAATATGCTCTGTGCCAGGCCAAGGCTTACACGTGAGTGATGAGGAGCAGCTTGAAGCTCAAACCAAACAGAGCCAAATGACATCAAGCAATGGAGCAAGGCCAAGGCTAAAGGAATATGCCCAGGAGATACCACTGCCCAGCCCAGGGACCAGGTATCACCATCCAGGAAGTTCATCATAGAATGTCTATGTTCTTATGCTTAGGCAAAACAAACCATTGAGATATCCCCTTTTACCCACACCAGTATTCAATATTGAAGATCTTCTCCCAGTTTAGGTACCAGGCAAGAATAAAGAAGCAGCCACAGCAGGAAAGAGAAACACAGCAAGGCTCTTATCTCTGTTTCCTTGTGTGTGCCTCTCACACCCACGTTTCTCTCTCTCTCTCTCTCTCTCTCTCTCTCTCTCTCTCTCTCTCTCTCAGCCTGGTGTCTCTGATCCGAGGCCAAGTAGTAACCATGGACGGGACCCCCTTGGTGGGTGTGAACGTGTCTTTTGTCAAGTATCCCAAATATGGCTACACCATCACTCGCCAGGACGGCACGTAAGTAGCTTTGTGTGACCTGTACCTACCCAATACCAAGTGTGCACCTAAGAAGAAGGAAAGTGTGGTTGGTTTGGAACTGAGTAGTTTCTTCTAGTACGCCGGAATGGCCACCTGCCCAGACCTCTAAGGAAAACTCCCCCCAGAGAATGTCATAGCTGTGGGTGTGACATTCTAACCAGAAAACAAACAGAAAGAACAGTGCTCCAAGGTGGCTGGCAGCCATCTTTCTTCTTTGGTCATGTCAGGTAACTGCCGATCCCTGTATACCAGGGAGAATAGGATTCTAGAAAAAGGAAGGGAAGGTAGCTTTTAAAAGCTAACTCCTATTTTAAATCAAAGGCAGTGCAGGGTGACAGGAATCCACACGACACAGTGTCCTGCGGCGCTTCCCTTCTGCTTTTATCTGCGGCTTTAAGAGTTGTGTTATTTTCGCTACAGTTTTGGGGGGGTGGGCTGTAATCAGAGAAGTCTAATTAAGTACATTTAGCAGTCACCCTGCTGTGTGAAGAAGGCGACCTCCCCCTATTATCTTCTGATTGGGAACACGCACCCGTTCAGTCCCCACCAAGATGAAAGCTCCATGGCTTCCTAAATCCACTGGGCATAGAGTCAAAAGTTACAGAAAAAGAAAAGACATCCATAGAAAGGGAGGGAACACCCATTCTGGACTGAACACACACACACACACACACACACACACACACACACACACACACACACACATCATGTTCTCTTCCAAAGAGAAAGAGAAACTATAAATCTGATGCAAGCTCTTTCAGTAAAAATCAACTCTGGAAGATCATGGCTGCCTCATGGAGAAAGAACTGATTCTTCTGTCTCTCTGATTAAAAAAATCCAGGCTTCTTTTCAAGGTTTTAAGGTAGCCAGGCAGCCAGTTAAAAGAACATTACCAGCTCACAGCAGCCCACCCTCACGCCCGTACACTAAAGCTCTAAGAGTCCAATGACTCTCAACCCCTGGGGAATATTGTCTCATCTCCCTGCTAAGTACACTGTGAGCTAGATACCACCAGAACTGAGCAACACAGAACTCCGTAGCATGACCCTGGCAGTGGCCTGGCCCACCAGTAACTGGGGCTCGCTGCTGCTGACCTGAATTGCAAGGGAGTGTTGTACTATCCAGGAAATAATCACAACTCAAAAGCCACTGACTACTGAATGTGTCCAGGTTTCATGCCATTGAAAAACTTTGAAATAGTACATCAGACCTTTATGAGTGTGAGGCTGTCTATGACCATTAGTGTCTCACGAGCACACACTTTGTTGCCAAGTTCTTTAGAAGCACTAAGGTAATAAATGTGCCCTAGACAGAGGGCCTTTGGCCCTTTTCACCCTTAAAGGCCAGCATCTTACTATACAGGGGGCCTCAAATTTATGATGAGTCTCCTTCCTCAGTCTTAGAGGGTTAGGGTTACTCATGTGCTACCATGCCTGACTTGAAACCGGCATTCTTCCTTGGTTTCTGCTTTGGGGGCTAGGGAGGTGGTTATTTGTTTCCTTGCTTGTTTTGGATGTGGGCTTTTGTGGCACTGGAGGATCAAATGCCAGATTTCACCATGCTAGGCAAGCATTCTACTGAACTACATCTCTAACCCCCTCAATTGTGTGTGTGTGTGTGTGTGTGTGTGTGTGTGTGTGTGTGTGTGTGTGTGTGTGTGTGTGGCATAGCCAGGACTCTTGAAGAGTTAACATAGGTGAGCCAATCCATTAAAACATCCAGTTAGACAACATACGAAATCATTCCTGAGTCTCTTGGTCCCTGTCTCTCCCCTCCTCCTCCTCTCCCACCCCTCTTAGGTACTTCCAGACGGATTACATCTAAAATCCATCCCCACATCATCTTTCCAGCCCTACATCCAAGCTCCTTTGCTTTCTCAGGCTGCAAAGTCATAACAGTGTCAAGGTACATTTTTGTAACACCCCTAGAAACTCAACAGCCTTAGACATGTGGTAGGGACCCCTAACTTTCATGTTGATTCTTTAATGCCATCAGGAACAGCTAGGAGCAATATTGCTTTGAGCCAGTTGGTATTGCTATTGTTATTGATATTCATATTGGTATTGGTATTGATGTTGTGTTGGTTTAGACAGGACCTCTCTGTGTATAGCCCAGGTTTGCCTATAACTAGGAATACTATTGCCCCAGCTTGTCAAGTACCAAGATTGCAGGTGTGCTTAACTTCAAATCTTTTGACTCCCTTGTGTGTCAGATGTAAAACTTTCTCCAGCATCATGAATAGCCAACAAACACATAAACAAATTAACCCCAGGGTAAACAGTTGCTCTCTTCACATTCTAATGGGTACCTTAATATTCCTGTGTAGCTTATTGATTCATTTATTTATTACTAAGAACCAAAGTAGGGTGAAATGCATGATACATGTATTTATATTCAGTAGGTTCTCACTGAGCTATTACTATGACACAAGCAGTAGAGATTCTGAAGCAAGTAAGACAGAACACTTTGCCTGGACACACATGAGAGTCCAGTGGAGGGTAGCTTAAAGTTGGGGCATATCTCTCAGCAAACCTCCCCCCATTCCATAAATGAGGAAAGCTACTTCTACTGTTGAGCCTATAAAATCCTTTTGTGCCTATTAAATTCACCCACCATTCACCTATGGAGTGGGATTGATGGTATTGGGCAGGAGAGTGTAGAAGAGAAGACAAAGACCGATCTGAGTATCTCCATCTAGCTCTTGAGGTACAAACAGGATGTGAGTGGAGAAGCCCTGCCTACATTTCTAAGAGCATAGTGGAGTTTGATTGGCAGCATGTGTTCATGGGTCCTGCCTACATGACCGTGACTGTGACCCCCTCTACTGCTGAACCCGCCTCTCAGCCTTAGTACCCAATGCTTTATTCCAGATCGGGTAGTGTTTTTCTTCAAAGTGCCAGATAGGGAATCATTTAGGTTCTGCTGTCTGTGTGACTCCTGCGACCATGACTCAGCTTGGTCCTCGTGGCAGAAAAATAGGCATGGCGAGCACATAGCAAATGGGTGCCAATCACGCATAATTACCAGTTGCCAAAACAGGTGGTAGGCTGGACCTCACCCCACCCCATCCTCCGCTCATCTGCATAGTTCATTCTCGGTTACACTCTCCTGCTCAGTACCATCATTCTCACTTCTTGGTGAATGGTGGGTCAATTTGATAGGCTCAAAGAGAGTTGGTAACTTGCCTAGAGCCATAGAACCAGTAAGCTGCAAGCCAGTCCGTCTACCTCCAAGATTTGTCCCTCGGCAGCTCCTAGCTAAGGAGGCTGAAGGTGAATCTACCCTGTTGTTGATGACCGTCTTGGCCCCTCTCCAGGTTTGACCTGATTGCCAATGGCGGTTCTGCCTTGACTCTGCACTTTGAGCGAGCCCCTTTCATGAGCCAGGAGCGCACAGTGTGGCTGCCATGGAACAGCTTCTATGCCATGGACACCCTGGTAATGAAGACTGAGGAGAACTCCATCCCCAGCTGTGACCTCAGTGGCTTTGTCCGGCCTGACCCAATCATCATCTCCTCTCCTCTGTCTACCTTCTTCAGCGCTTCCCCTGCAGCGAACCCCATTGTGCCTGAGACCCAGGTAGGGACAGGTCCCAGAGCATGGAAAATGTGTTCCATACTTCCCAAACCAAACCCGACGGACCAGTTTTCTCCCATCATCTCTGTCTCCCTGAGTGTGCCAGAAACTAATATTAGAGGGGAGAAACAAGATGTAAAATTTATAGCCACTGTAGGTGACAATTTGAATCCCTCCCGGACATTTGGAATGTTTGCAGATAGTCGCTCAAGACTTTGGCAGCCACGAGAGCTTTTAATAAAATAAAAACAACATACATATGTGCCACCCACCTGCAAATTGCTTTTTATTCCTGTTAGTCATGGAGATACATGATAAGAGGCGCTCTAATAATCTACATCAGTGTTACGACAGAGGGCATATTACATTACTGCCTCCCTGTTGCTTTATACCGATTGTCAGTGAAAGTTGCAGGTTCATATAATTACAGCCTCTCGTGGCCTCCTTGCATGCAGCTAGCAATAAAGCCTGCTGTTCTTATTTACATCTTTTACCAACAGTGTGTGGGGATTTTTTTGTGTGCGTGTGAGAAATGCAACAGTGACCAAGAATAATTATTAATCCAAAAATCATAACCTTAGTCCCTTCACTCCATGGCGTAGGATGAAGTTTGGGTTGGTTTCCTTTTCTTCTCTCTCAGCCATAAGAAGCAGTTCATGCACCCACGTGAGATGTGATGCTTCAGAGAGGGAGGCAGCTCACAGAAGCGCTGGCTTGCAAACAGCTCACCTGCCAGGGTGTGTTTGATGTAGTAGATCAACCATGTGTTTCCCCTCCAGGTTCTTCACGAAGAAATCGAGCTCCCTGGCACCAATGTGAAGCTCCGTTATCTCAGCTCTAGAACTGCAGGGTACAAGTCGCTGCTGAAGATCACCATGACCCAGTCCACAGTACCCTTGAACCTCATCAGGGTCCACTTGATGGTTGCCGTAGAGGGGCATCTCTTCCAGAAGTCATTCCAGGCTTCTCCCAACCTGGCCTACACATTCATCTGGGACAAGACAGATGCTTATGGCCAAAGGGTTTATGGCCTATCAGATGCTGTTGGTATGTGTTGGCCTTGGTCTCTTTTCATTCATGGCTTTGGTTGTGTTTCTCTATATTCCAAGCACTCTTCTAGTAAATTAAGACACAACAATCCGTAAGACAGACCAGATCTCTCTTCCAGGGTACTTAAGTTCCAGTAGAGGACCAAGATAAGAAAGACTGACTAGATAAGAAAACAGGAAGCCATGCTAAGTGCTAGTCATAAGGAAAATCAAAATAAATGGTACTTATTGAGAGAAGGGGCAGCTGTGGACTGTTTATAGTCAGGGGAAGCTACTCAGTGATGTGGTGTTTAACTGAAAACTCGAAAAGCCAAGAGGAACCATGTGAGAATCAGGAAAAGGGTGCCCCAGGGCAGCTGGGGGAGGCAGTGGCTAAAATGCTGCGGTCAAGGTAGATGAATTTGAGAGGTAGGCAAGAGCTGGTTCAGGATGCAGAGAGACTGTACTTGCAGTGAATGTACCTTGAGAGTAAGACATCAGGGCTTAAGAAGATCTGAGAGCTACACTGCTTGTTTCCAGGCATTGCCTTTTGAGCTGTTTACCCTCAGGAAAAGCGGACCTCAGAGAAAGGGCCTTCGATTATGAGAGTTTGGGCTGTGAGTTGGTATCTGCCTAGCCTTTTCCTACTTGTCGGGAGCTGACTGGTGTTTTGGAGCAAGCATTCTGTACTCTCTCCATCTCCACACATGTGATTCTCAAGGGCTGTGAGAAACATGACCCAAGGAAGAGGCCAGAAAACTCGGGAATGTTCACTGGAGGTGGCAGTGTTTGTTAGGCAGTCACTGTGCAGGGGGCATGTGACAAATCCTTTAGTAACCACTTAGTGGTCCAAGTAGACCTTGCCACACGCTTCTTGGTGCTGCTGAGGTTGAGAGGTAGTGGGAGGTGGGATTGAGTTTTCCAAAGACAATACAATAAGCAAGTATTCAAGATAAGTCCCAGTAGTCAGCTTCATCAATCAATAACATCAGTAACTCAAGCAGTAAAGTTCCTGCAGTCCTTAGTGCATTTAATCTAAAAACATTGCCTAATAAAGAGAATTCTAGCTGTTTTAGCCTATCTTGAATCAATAACCAATACCACAAAGTAGAACATGATAATCCATTCTTATACATCCCAGCTTCAGCCATTAGAATATGCTGAATTCTGTTTCTCCATACTCAGATCTGTTCTCCTATATCATATATTTTGCTAAAGTTCCAGAAATCCCATTATTTCATGTGGAGTATATCAACATGTGTGTCTAAAAACACTTTGAAACAATACCAACAATTTAATTATCACAAAATCACACAGCTTCTTAGTATAACCAAACAGGTGATCACTGTTCATTATTTTCTTTGGTGGCCAGCTGTGGTAGCACACAGCTGTGCTCTCAGCACTGAGGTGTCTGAGACAGGAGGATTGCTAGTTTGGGGGCTAGTCTGAGCATCACTGGGCAAGTCTCTGCCTCAAAAGAAAGATAAAGAAGGAAGGAGGGAGGGAGGGAGGGAGGGAGGAGAAAGAAATTTCAATTGCCTCCTTAATATCATAAAATATTAATACTTCAAATGCTTGAAACAATATCCAAATAATGGTTGTTTTCTCATAGATTTTGTAAAAGGAAATTTTTAATTGGGGCCAGCAAGATGGGTCAGCAATAAGGGCACCCTGGGCTAAGCCCTGCAACCCACAGAGTGGAAGTAGAGAGCCAACTCCCACTAGTTGTCTTCTGCCCCCCCCCACATGAACACAATAGCACAAAGCATGCACACAAAGCATGTACACACATACTCATATATACACACAAACTAATAAATTTTTAAATGAAAAAAATCATTTTAATTAGTATCATTTTCTATGTCTCTCTTTAAGTTAATTTGACTTTCCCTATGTCTCTCTGTTTCACCTTATAATTTAATTATTGAAGAAATTGGGTTGTTTTCCTATAGAATCTCTAGTCAGATCTGCTGGCTGGCTGTGTGCTCGTAGCTGGCTGTTTCACCCCCTGCAGATGGATAGTTGGGTCTTGAGTCTTTCTCTGGCCCAGGTTTGGTATTTGGTTTGGGAATACAACCTGAAGGGCATTGGGCTGTTCTACCAAGAGGAGTCTGGTAGAGGGGTGAATCTTAAGACTTTGGCAGGCATAGTTGCTCAGTCTCTATATATTTCAGGTCACCAAGGATTACAGAATGATATTTTCAGTCTGTCACTGAGTCTTCAACTATCCTCGGGAATACTTTCATACAGAGGTGGCTTCTCATTAACTACTTGGCTATTTGAGCTCCAGTTCACACAAGAAAGAAAGGACAAATACGTGACTCTTTCCCATATTTACTGGTTTTTCAGTATAATGAGTTGGCTTATCCTCCAAGGGTAGCAAATGAATATTTTCTTAAATACCACTATGAACTCATAGACTGAAATATATCTAGTATATTTCAACCCATTGAAGTCATTATGCTTGTTAATGGTCAGAAAGTCCTGTCGCTGGTCATTAAGAGTCTCTTTAAGTTGACTCCCAAATACTTTGACAGGACCCTCATAGATGGTGATTCCTTCTTTATTTGCTCTCTAGCATCTTTGTGTGACCTGCTTTCATCATGGTCATTTCTTGCTCCCATATCTTCAACAAGCCCTGATTCTTTACAGTTAGAGACAGTGTATCATGACCACAAGATGGACATCTGCCATCTCTGACGACTGGGATAGTCATGATTGGCAGTAAGAGAGGACAAGCCTTGACATGCATGGGGATGCATGTGTCACTTTGTTTGTTGTTGAGATAAAAATACATTCTCTGTTCATATCGACATTTGCGGATCTCAAGAGTTTTCAAAAGCTGCAGAGAATCCCCAAAGGTGACACACATAGTTAAGAGTTTAATGTCCTAGGAACAGCTATATAACAATGCCTCAGATTCCCAGAGCAGCCTTCCAATTAAAGATGTACGGTACCTCAGCATTTTCTCTCATCTCTCCTAGCATAACTCTCTGAGAAACGGAGCCCTGGCTTGCCACATAAACACATGGGGAGGTACATGGGGCACGAGGCTGGGACCAAGGGCTGATAGACCTTTCTTTCCTCCTTTCCCTCTTCCATTTGTCCGTGTGATAAATGCAAGCTTTTTACACACAGGGTTTTAGGGGCTGACATTCATTGACTCCCAGTGTAACTAGCAAGCTATGCTCTATCGGTTCCAGACACTCTTGGTACTTTCTAGAATCGGGAGTGCACACTCCTCCTCCTCCTCACAAACCCTTTGGATATCAATCTTTGGATGCTCAGGTTCCTTGTATGGGATGGCATAGCATTTTGTATATAACCTTCACGCATCCTCTCAGATTCTTTAAATCAACCCTGGATAAGTTTTATAGATGATCATGAACCACCATGTGGTTGCTGGGAATTGAACTCAGGATCTCTGGAAGAGCTTCCAGTGCTCTTAACTACTAAGCCAACTTCCCCAGCCCATGAGAATTTCGGTTTGGGGGTTTGGTCTTGATTTAAGCTTGGGTTTGGGATTTTTCAAGACTGTGTTTCTCTATGTAGCCCTGGCTTTCCAGGAACTTGATCTATAAACCAGGCTGGCGTTAAACTCAGAGAGCCACCCTGCCTCTGCCTCCCGAGTGCTGGGATTAAAGGTGTGCGCCACCACTGCCCGGCTTATGATGTATATTGTTTAGAGGATGATAACACAGGGGGAAAAAACGCTTGTATGTTTCAGTCCAGATGCAATGTATTTCCCTAAATCTTTTCTGTCTATATGGCATTGGTTGAATTCTTAGATAGCAAACCTGCAGACACTGAAGACCAGCAGTGCTAAGTACCTTTCCTAACACACCGCTGCCCCTATAATCTCCTTATTGAGGAGCAACTAGGCTTCCAAAGGCCTTTCTCCTAATCAGAGACAAATAAACCACATGAGACATAACAGATGCCTTCCCGCTGGAGCAGGCCAGCAGAAACTGCCTCCCATCCAAAGCCAAGGAAACGTGTGCAGTATTAGATTTGGAAATGACTCTTCTCCCCCTTCCATGTCATTCTGACAGACAAGAGTTCATCAGAAAACCCTTCCCATGACCACTGCATATAGTTTCAAAGTTGAATTCAACTCAAAATCTGGATTTCATCAGATGGAATCCTGGGGACAAAGCTATCAGCCACCTCTTGAAGCGTTGGGAACTGGTGTCACTGTTAACATGTGATTCTCATTCTTGCTAAGGAGCTCCGGAGTAACCATTCACCTCTTTCTCTCCCACTTTGTCCCAAACCCTTTGTCTTACAGTGTCTGTGGGGTTTGAATATGAGACCTGCCCTAGTCTCATCCTGTGGGAGAAAAGGACAGCCCTGCTTCAGGGATTTGAGCTGGACCCTTCCAACCTTGGCGGCTGGTCCCTGGACAAGCACCACACCCTCAATGTGAAAAGCGGTATGTTAGGGACTAGGGAAGGGGCTTGGTGGGTGGTGGTCATCTGACATGCAAAGAGTCCTGGCTTCCATCCCTGGCACAATAAAGCATTAAAGGGAACCACTGGTTTAGGCTCTTTAGCATTGACATTTAAGTGGCAGCCCTTTTCTTGGGCATTTTTTATTTAACCAGATACCTACAAGCTTCATAGATTTCCCCATTTGTCCCTTTAGAACTCAGTCTCAGTTTGCCAGCCTTACTATAGC
This sequence comes from Uromys caudimaculatus, assembly GCA_028551405.1. NCBI lineage: Eukaryota > Metazoa > Chordata > Mammalia > Rodentia > Muridae > Uromys > Uromys caudimaculatus. The sequence continues at coordinate 78,698,095 of CM052710.1, forward strand.
TCATTGGTTTGGAGGTTTGCTTTTGCTTTTGTTTTTGTTTTTGTTTTTGTCTTCTGTTATTTCCCCCACTGCTATCCACATCACAGACAGCTTCAGGAGTGGCTCTCCCATGGCTGTTCTCTCTACATTACAAGGAAATGAGAGAACACCCCAAAGGAGTGTTTCCTTTTCTCCCTACTACTTCCCACCCATTCTAGTAGGTCAATCCAAGTGTCCTCCCCACAGGGTTGTATGACCCCCTCCACCCTGCCTCCCTCCCCCAGGAATACTACACAAAGGTACAGGGGAGAACCAGTTCCTGACCCAGCAGCCTGCCATCATCACCAGCATCATGGGGAACGGTCGCCGCAGAAGCATCTCCTGTCCCAGCTGCAATGGCCTTGCTGAAGGCAACAAACTGTTGGCCCCCGTGGCCCTGGCTGTGGGGACTGACGGGAGCCTCTTTGTGGGTGACTTCAACTATATCCGACGCATCTTTCCCTCTCGAAATGTGACCAGTATCTTGGAGTTACGGTAAATGGCCACGCCAGAAATCATCTGTTCTCTAGATTCCCCCTTTGCTCTTGGGTTTCTGTGGGTGAAAGAATTTGGGATTCTCAGAGCGGGAAATGTTTTGGCTATCTATAAAATACCATCTACGTATTTGAGGCAGTTTTTCAGCAACTCAACCTCAAACAAGGGTAGCAGATAGTCCCTAACCCAGAAAGGGCCAAGTGTCTCATTTTTAAAAGCTCAGTTGCAGCCTCAAAAACATACATCAAAGTGTGAAGATCACTAATGCTCCTTTCCCCATTCTGAAAGTCTTGCCAAGCATCTCTGGGCACTGCCCCTTAGTAAATCCATTGGGTCTCTTTGTACTTACTAGTATACAATGTAGCACATGGCACCTGGCCTAACTAGGTCATTTCTTACTATCCTGGAAGATTCCTCCTGGCCATTGCTTGCTACTAAGTCTGAAGACTAAGATTCCTCTCTGAGTTGGGCAAACAGAGCCTAAATGCTCTTGAAAATGCCTTTCCAGGGTGAGTTGATTCCAGACCCTCAGCCAGAGGAGGATGTGTACAGAGAGAGAGAAAGATGCAAATGAGTAAACGAGGGGGGAGGATTATTCAACAAGTATCTGATGAATGGACACTATGTGTTGTGTTGGTGATCTAATAGGGAGCTTCCCATTGAATCATGTAAAAAAAAAAATGAAAAAATAATTTCAAATAGACATGAATGCTTTGAGGAAGATCTAACAGAGGGAGACATGGGGACCATGGTGAACAGGGGCAATAAGAGGGCTTTAAAAAAGCACAAAATAAAGAAACCTCTCCTGCTGATGGCATTTGAGCTGATCTGTGAATGATGGCCTTAGCCATAGGACATCTAAGGGAAAGCATTCCAGACACAGAAAAGTTATGCAAAAGATCTCTATCCAGCCAGTAACCTGACTAATTGAAGGCTGGTGAGCTCAGAAGAGCAGCAGGAACCAGAGAGGTAAGGAAGAGATCAACAAGTGTCTGCCTGCATTTAGACAAGCGAAAATTGCATTTCTTTTGCAATGGGCAGCCACTAGAGGTTGAAGTAGAGGGTAGATGTAGCTGATATATGACCTGACTGCCATTTCTATGAGATGGCTCTGGCTAGTTTGTAAGAATGCAGGAATAAAAGCAAGAAAATTCACAGGGAGGCTGTGTCAGTGGTCCACAGCCCAGGAACTAGCTTTCTCCTACTGGGGCCCCACCTTCCGTGTTGCCACCACCACCCTGTGTCCTGCAGTCTATTCTGTTGTTGTTGTTGTTTTTAAATCCATCAGTCTATTAAGCAGTTCATTAGGTCAGAGTCCTCATGACACAATCATCTCTAGAAACACCTTCATGACACACCGAGAGGAGTGCTTCGCTAATCTCTTAGGCACTTCTCAGTCCAATCAAGTTGGCAATCAATGTCCTCACAGCCCCTGCTGGGAAAGACATTAGTGACCTGGCCACCAGCAGCTATTGCTAAATATTCTCAGGAGTCAAAACTCTGCCAGGTACTAACTGTAAGATATAGATAGATAGATAGATAGATAGATAGATAGATAGATAGATAGATAGATAGATATGTGCATGTATTCATATGTATGTATGCATACATGGGATGGTGTGTGGAGACACAGCAGTTGCCCCCAAAGATAACAGCTACTGAGTGTTAGCACACATGTACCTCTGTGAGGACAGGAGAAATGAAACTTGGGCTCAAGAAATATCCTGCTGAGGGTAAAGGTGAGCACCTGGAGAAGAAAATGCACTTCAAGCTGAGCTGAAGAGCTAAAGGAACCATTAGGGCAACCGCTCGAGGCAGTGAAGGACAAGAGGCATGAGGACTTCATCGATAAGCAGAGAGCGAGCAAGAAGGAGGCCCAGTGAAGGGATGATGGACTCTTACTCAACAGCTCTTACTCCAGACCTTCCCGGAGAAGTCTCCTTCCTGGGCCTGGTTTGTTGCTGTTATTTTAGCCCAGGAAAGCCACCCCCTTAGGCATGCTAGAGGCAGTGGGGACCTGTGGAGGAAGAGGGTGGTTGCATGTGCTTTCTGTAACTGGATTATTCAAAGGGTCACATGTTACCCTCTGTGTATGTCAGGGCTCTTCCTGCTCATAGCAAATCAGTCTTGTCCTGTACATTCCCACTTCCAAATCTTAATCTATGTGGCTTGTTCAACTCAACATAGCCATTCAACCTAGGCAACCTCTCCCTGTCTACCCACTGGTTCTGTTCTGAAGGTCCCCTCTTCCTAGAAGAAACTTCTCCTCCCCTGAAAGTGTAGCATTCCGGTTTTCCATCGGAGTGGGCACTGCTTGCTAACTTGTCTGGTTATTTCTGTGTGGCTCTTTGGGCTTGGGTGTGTGTACAATAGACACTTTGGTCATCTTTGCCCTCTCATGCCTAGAGCAGTGTCCAGCCAGTCCTGGGTGTTCAAGATGGGTACTTGAATTCAAGAACCAGTCATCTCCCCATCCCCCTTGTTGGACTTGGCCTTTGATTCCATCTCTCTCAAACTGTAGAGACCTCAATACCAATGGTAAAAGTTTATGGCCCAATCAAAGGAAAGTATAGCAAGCCTATGTAGGGCAGTTTGAGGGCTATCCTTCCCACTTTCCCAAGACAGCTGTGTGATTTTTTTTTTTTTTAATCCCCTATTTTCTTTAACTACCTTCAAACTTTGTTCTCACTTTCATCAGCCAGGTACCCAGGGCTGATTAGAAGTTAAGCTTTTACAAGAACACTGACTTGATTCTTCTCTTCTTCCCACTACATGCCTGAAAACAAAGGGCTGTCAATCCCCTCTCTGCAAAACAGTCCCCCGCAGGGGCGGGGGAGGGGAAGGAGAGGGAGGGAGAGCCCTGTCTTTTCTCTATTGTGGCTTTGGCAGATGATCGATTACATTTTGGAGTCAGCACCCAGCCCCACTTTACTTACCCACCCTGAATCAAGATGCTATTGAAGCAATGCCATCATCCTCACTAGGCCTTCCTCAGCTTCTGCCTATACAAAACATGCAAGCCAGAGAGCCCGCGCTCCAGTGGCTCCTACAAGGGTTATCACCTGTGTGCTTTGACTTAGCGCATTTTCAACATCCACATCCCTGGGAAGCCTGAGTCTTTAGGAGATGCTTTTCCCTCCTGTAATTATCACCCTCTCTCTACCTGGTCCATAGAAAACCTAAACAGAGTAAATTTCTCAGCCCCTGACATCTTAGGGTGAATTTCTCTCAAAGATAAATCCTTCAGCTATTTGAAAACATCTTAAGAACTAGACGCCACAGAGTGGCAAGCAAGACTGGGGTAGCATCTCTGCAACGTCTCTTGATATGGCTCCTTTTAACAGATGTAAGACTACCTACTATACCTCCTCTAATGTTTGGAATTCTTTTTCACTTTCCAAACAAAAGTGCTGATGTTTCCTGGGTGGGGATCACCCTCCATGCAGACATCCTTCCCATGCTTCTGGGTGGGCCCTCCGCAGAATCGTACTAGGGCAGATCTTCAGGGCAAGGAATTGTCCAGCTAAGATGTGTCAGTGCTGGAGGAGGCAGAGATTTGGACAAAAGTGGGAGCTGGGGGATAGGGAGGAGCCGCAAAAGCAATGGATGCTGGAAATCAGAATCTCCAAAGACAAGCTAGACCCAAGAGTTAAGCAAGGCTCCATCCCACTGAGCATGAGGGTGGACATTGTGGTTGCAGCCAGAGAAGGTGGAAGCCTCTCTACTGTCAGCCATGAAGATGAGAGTGTCAGTAAAGGAACAAAGGCCCCAAGTGAGCAGTGAGCACCCTGTCTCCAAACAGTTCTGGCTAACCCCTAGCTCTGTCCCCAAAGCCCTTTGATCGAGGACAGATCTAGGCTCATGGGGCTGAAAGCTAACACAGTTTTAGGAGTTCCCTCTCAAAAAGAAGATAAGCAAATTATGAACTGAAAATGAAAAATGACTGTGGGTAAGGTGTGCAAGTGGATAAAAGTGCTTGCTGTCCAGGATCAACGACCTGGGTCGTCCGGGTCATTCCCCAGAACCCACAGTGGAAGGATAGAATCAACTCCAAAAGTTGTCCGTTCACCTCTACACGAACATTTTATGGCATGTGTGTGCCTGCACTCACACACATTACAAACCCAAGACACACACACACACACACACACACACACTAATAGTGATAATAACTAAATAATAAGAACTTTAACTAAGAGAAAGAGAATCTCCCACTGTCCTGCCCTGACTATTCTAGATCCCATCCGGACTTGGAAGCTCGGGAAGTTCAGATCTAGTTAGTACTTGGATGAGAGGAAATGAAAAATGAAATAATATTATAAAAGATGAAAAAAATGGCATGTTTTTAAAAGCCATAGTGAACTCAGGCATCACAATGCACAGATGACTGGATATTTGTATAATCTCACTCCTATTCTACCTCTGTGATACTTGATTTTTTTTTCCACACCCCTTTGATTATCTTTGGTTACTTTTGTTTTGGTTTTTCATTTGTTTTGTCTTGGGATTTTTGTTATTGTTTGGGGATTTTTTTTTGAAACAGCATCTCATAGCCCAGGCTAGCCTTAAACTTGCTGCTGTCTAGCCAAGGATGGCCATGAATTCCTGATCCTTCTCTCTCTACCTCCCTAGTGCCACCACACCCAGCTCTTTGATTATTTTTTATGCAACAGTTATCTTCTTATTTTGTTATCTATATAAAGAACAGACATGATAAGTCTTTCCTCCCATATAACTGATCAAAATTGGTTTCAGGTTATTGATAAAGTTAAAAGACGTGCTTTCATGTGCACGATTGGCTGTTGATAACATGTACATTGTAAAAAGTATACAATTTAGAGAAACCTCTATCAAGTTTCCTTTGCAATATTTCTGGACCTTTCACATTTTCTTCTAATACTCTTTGAACTGGTGCTCATTAATCATTTTGTCACCAATGTACATAAAACCATGAAGGATGAATTCTGCAGTGGCTCTCACATGCCCTACAAAGATGCTACATGAATCAACACAGTAGGGTAGAAGCATTCCCAAAAGCCATTCTTACGACAGAATGGCTTGCAATAATTTAGCTAGATGCTAAAGGTACCACAAACCACCTAAGCACATTCCTCTAAAATTCAACTCAACGTATCCCGAATTAATGTCCCTATGCTTAGAGCAACAACAACAAAACTATGTCCAACCCAACTCCACTCTACTCGAAGGGTAAAAGAGAGGACACAGTGTGTACAGGGATAGAAAGGTTCGCCGTGTTCTCAGCTGTCTATAGCTTCGAACTTCTGAACAGAGCATAGGGGGATGCAGCTCCCTGCATTCAAAGACTTATTTTCCCAGCCCTCACTCTTTCTGAAATATCATCAATGCAGTCTTATCCTGTTCTCAAAGAAGTGGAAAAGACAAGCGCGCGCGCGCGCGCGCGCACACACACACACACACACACACATACACACACACACATACACACACATCACAAGACAAGGTGACAACAGCTCTGAGCGATGGGCTGAAGAGATTGGGGAAGACCCTGGAGCCTTTGCCGAGGACTCTGAGACTTTGCAGTGTGAAATGCTAATCCATCTCAGCTTCTTAAATTTGAGACACCACTTTTCCCTCAAAGGGTGCGTCTGAAGGGTCTGTGTTGCTGAGGGTGCGAACACAAAGTCTAAGCCTGTCCCTTGGAATTAGGACATCTATCGTCATTTGCACAGACTGGCTAAAGGATGATGCTATTTTGGCTTGTCACTTGCCCTGGCCTGGAAGAGCAGTGACTTTATCCAAAGCTCATATCCAGATGCTCTTTCCAACTCCACACCTTTCTACGCCTCGACCCCCCTCCCCTCCTGCCCTCTCCCCCCAACACTGGTATTATAGTAATCAGTGAAAAGCAGATGGTCCTTGAGAAGAAGTAGGTCAGAACTGCAGACCCAAATCCCATCCAGTCTTCTCACAAAATCTTGAGTTCAAAAAAAAAATGAAATTGATATTGCAATAATTAAGAGGCAAATGTGTCTACCACTGGTGGCAGATAGCATTTCACTTTCATTAAGCAATATAAAATAGACTCGAGAATTCCCGGCTGCCACCCTGACACACCAGGCTTTACAGACTGAATCTTAAATTGCACAATGTCAGTCAGAGCTCGGGAGTTATCAGCATCATTTAATTAACTTTTTTTTTTTTTCTGCAAAAACTAACATGTTAGAATAAAATATAAAAGTGTAATCTCTGTGCAAACCTCCCACTAATGATGCCCCCCGGCAGAGACCTGAGCTGCACCTCAGAAATCAGGGCAGCTAACACTCTTTGTCCTGTCCCCAAGCCTTGTCTCTCAGCTGGAAGGAAAGAATTCTACCTGGCCCTAGAAGCCTCAGGAACTGGGAGTAGATTTCCTTACTTGAGACACTTTTCTTCCTTAATGCTACATTTCAGCCACTTTCCTACTGAAATTGAAACATCTTTTTGTTCTTTAAGGAAAAACAAAAAGGCAACAAGCCTTTTTTTTTTTTTTTTTTTTTCTAACTCTCCTAAGTGGTGTTCTAACCCGAGTCTCTGGCTCCAAACACAAGAAGATAGTATTGCCTATGGATTTTATGAATGGGCACAGTCATGGCTGCTACAGCAAGAAAAAAATGAATCTGAGTTGCCGGGTGTGCAGCTCATCCAAATGAAGTGGGGGTGGGGGAGGAGCAAGGAGGCACCAGCAAGAGGGGAAAGTGGTTTTGAGAGTCAGAAGAGGGCAAAGACATTGCCATGCTATAGTTGGCGTGAGCTGGGATTCTCTCTAGGATGGTCCTGACTCTACCCTTAGTACATCAATAGCAAGCAACAGCACACATAAATCTGTACTCCTTCCACACCCAGGAACTCCACACCCAGACATTACAAATCAATCACAGAGTTCTTGACAGCTGAACTTGAATTTGGCTTCCGAGTCCTTCTACAACCGCACTCACAGAAGCCGTTCCTAGTCCACAGGTATCTTCCCCTGAGATGTAACCCACCTGCCATCACTTCATCAGCCAGAAGTCCTGTCTCACCTGTTGCCACCTGTGTCCCATGACAGCCACCTGGCCTGTCAGAGACTCTAAGCTTTCTTTTGTGCATATTCCCCAGTGGCCAGGAGGAGTCTAAACCTAGGGATTCTTCCCAAGTAATTGAGCCAGGAACTGTCAGTTAGAAAGGAAAAAAAAAAGAAAGAAAGAAAGAAAAAAAAAAGAAAAGATCGCTTGGGGGGGTCTTTTAAACAAGAAACAAAGAAAAGAAAAAATGTTATGTTTGCGTTATCACCAATTCCTCAGCTAACTGTTTGTTCTTTTTTCCTTCTGTTTTCTTTCTATAAAGAAATAAAGAGTTTAAACATAGGTAAGATGAAGAACTCTTTCCCATATAATTTGCAATGGCTCGTTTGTTCCTTGTGTTTGCTTTCTTGTTTTGTGCTTCTTGTGTAATGTTGTATATTTTTATGTACCAAATACAGTAACTTTTTTATGTGCTAATTGTGTGTTGTGGATATGATAAGCTTTTGCAATTATGAAATGCAGTCAAAAAGCAACCAAATAAGCTGACAGTAATTAGAATTTCTGGGAGATGCAAGAGCATGATAATGAACCCTCAGTGAACCTCTGTCCCGGCTGCTCAGTGTGGTCCATAATTGGGCTAAACAGTTGAGGCAAACTTCGGGCTTTTGTAAATGCTGGACTGGGTTCACAAAAGCTTTAATGAACTGGAAACGGGTCAAAAACTCATTTTCAACTCATTAATGATTTTCCCCTAGATATGCAGTCATTTAAACACCACACATACACACACACACACACACACACACACACACACACACACAGACACACACACACAAGTTAATTGCCAATCTGCTGGTCAGAATGAATCTAACAGTTAGGTACATTGAGAATTATTATGAAGTTAAATCACCCTTGAGTAATATGAAAGATACAGACCAAGTACTTGTTTTGTCTGAAGGGCCTCTGTCGAAGAGCCGATTCAAGGTTATTTGAAATCATGCTGGTAGAATTCACATGTCAAATGGGCAGCGCATGTGTGTGCCCATGCCCACGAGCCCTGCAGCAGGGTAGACAAAGCAAAGATGCTCGTTCTCCTTGGAGGCAAGAAGAAGGGCGACTTAACGTAGGCTGTCTCCACCATGTGAAAAACGCCAACCATGAGACCCCTTGTGACAATGGGTCAGGATTGAACAACAAAAAAAAATAGAATCAAATGACCTAATATCATTATTGCTCAAAGGGATGGCCATTTGTAGGAAAGGAAAAAAGTCTCTGCCTTTGTAATCTTGAAAGCCCCAAATAGGCAGGTGATACTCCAATGTACCCAATTTTTCCCAAAGAGTACAAATGTCCCCCCAAAACTCCCTCTTCCTGGAAACCCACAGGCTAACCATGTTTGCTCCTCACCACAGCTCCCAATATGGAGCCTGGCTTTCCACTGTTCCTGAACTGTTCTCTGAAAATCATGGTTAGAAAGACTACCCAAAGAACGGTCTCCCCAAGCAACTGCTGACCCCACCTGTCAGCTCCTATACCAGAGATTTGGAAAAGCCTCCTTAGATCGGGTTCCCTAGAAAGTCCAGAATTAATTATCTTGCTCATACATAGGCACAGATGTGCAGCGCCTTGATCTTCCGGAGGATCATGCCAGCTACTGTTCATTTAGTAAGAGGGTGCAGCATCTAATTAAAAAATGGCATGGATTTTTCCCTTTCTGTCCTAATTTGTTTTGCATATATGGATGTTCTCGAATGACTTGGCCAAAAGGGGGGGAGGGGCAGAAAACAAAGGGAGAGAGAAGGGAAAGAAAAAAACCCAGAGAAGCCCACTCTTTCAAAAGACCTTGACTTCCAGTTCAATTACCAGTCCTAATAGCAGGAATTAAAGATGGCCTCAACACACAGATAGTTCCTAAAAATAGCTTCCTGACTTTTTTTCTTAAATCAGGCAAGAACCCAAATGATAGCATTTTAATTAGTAATTTACCAGCTAATGTCCACAAGACAAACGCACCCGACACAGACCACCATCACGCAAGCTTTCCCTTCACCTCTTCAACACCTCTCTCCCTTCATTCCAGAGTATAATTGAAAAAAATACCTGGACAAAGGGGCCTTTACTCATTCTAGGTACATGGAACTCACCCACTGGGTCAGAGGGTAGCACCTGCCACTACCCCCAGGAACATTGGAGTGCTGTGAGCACTCTTTCTGGTCCAGCCACCACGAGAAGACACTACAAAGGGGAGAGCTATAAGCTTTTGAGCCAGAAGGACCATTAGCAAAGATCAGATTTGATGTTGTCATTTCCCAAGTAAGAAGGCTGATGCCCGCTGTTGCCAAAACACTTGCCCGAGGTCCCCAGCTGGGTTCGAGTCAGACATTTCCCATGTCTTAATCCTGAGCCAGTTCTCCAAGTCTTGCTCCATTCTGGCTAGACTCACAGAAGACACTGAGAGGCACGGCAGAGAAAACATGCAGGCCTCAGGGCCCAGAGCCTCCTGATCTACTTCACACACTAAGGAATTAATACCCAGGGAGGCTCAGGGTCACACCTGTGATCTTGGTGTTCCACTCAGCACTTGAAAACTACATCTCCTGCGCTGGTAATTCACGTGCTGGCTGCTGGCTTAGCCAGGATCAAGCACAAATGCTGGACGTGGCGGCAAGATAACTACACTTTGCACTAAATGCCAGTTTCGTTTGCATAGACGCCAGGAACAGGGGATGACTCTGGGGAGCTAGTCATCATAAGCCTAGAAAAATCCAGGTTGCTCCCATGTTCAGGACCTTGGAAGTCTTGTGGAGGCATAGATGAAAAAGAGAGCACTGTCATGGGATTGGGTTCCTAAATCCCATGCGACAGTACACTAAGCCCAGGGGAAGTACATGAAGCTGGCATTGAGTGACTATCCTTGCTCTAAACAGGCGGGACTGGAAGGGGTCTTTGTGCCAGTTAAATGAAGCAACATTCTGTTATTTTGATGGGAATCCTTGAATCCCAAAATAATGTGAGAAGCTTAAACCTAATCAGGAGTATCTGGAAGCCATGATGTATTGAAATTTATCTCAGGGTGTCACTAAGTCACCGAAATGAAAAGACACTGAGGAGGTAAGAGTCACCTCCGACCCAAGAGGCCAGCTTCATAGTCCCTTCTTTTCTCTTTGTGCCTCTCCTAAAGCAACAGCCCAGGACACAAGTACTACTTGGCTGTAGACCCCGTGACTGGCTCACTCTACGTCTCTGACACCAACAGTCGCCGAATCTACCGAGTCAAGTCTCTGAGCGGAGCCAAAGACCTGGCTGGGAATTCGGAAGTTGTGGCAGGAACTGGTGAACAATGTCTACCCTTTGATGAAGCCCGCTGTGGGGACGGAGGGAAAGCTGTGGATGCCACCCTTATGAGCCCTAGAGGTAAAGACCACAGAGAGAGACCTCTCTGCCCTGCATGGAGCCAGCTGTAAGCTGAGTCAATCCATGTCATCTAAAGACCGCGTTTTTCCTAAGATCATTTATTGTTGAGGATTCTGGATATATGTAGGTGCTTTTATGTTTATTTCTTAAAGTAAACTTAACCACCCACATATATCGCTTATAGAAGCATGGTAGTCTGCACCTGGACTCTCTGAGGGCTGCTGGCCACAGAGGACCAGAAGGTAATGTTAGCTCCACCTGTCAGAGCGGCAGCTGTAGGGGCAAGAGAAACAGCATAGCCCAGGGGCCTCCACCGTGTCAGACTTTGATATTAGACTAGCGTATCCAAAGTCTGAGGCACCGTGTCAGCCATGTTACCCATACCCAAGAACACTGTAGCAGTTAAGAATGCAGGGGTGGGTGCTCAGTGAGGTAAAGCTTTTTCCTCTTAGCTGTAAGAATGCCATGTACCTCTAGTTCAGGGGTTCTCAACCTTCCTAATGCTGTGCCCCTTTCACACAGTTTCTCCTATTGTGGTGACCTGCCCCCAACCATAAAATTATTTTTGTTGCTACTTCCTAATTGTAATTTTGCTACTGTTACTGATCAAAATGTAAATATCTATGTTTTCTGATGGTCTTAGGTAACCCTGTAAAAGGGTCATTCGAACGCCCACCCCTACTCCTGGAAAAGGGTCATGACCCACAAGTTGAGAACCTCTGCTCTAGGAAGAAGCATGCACTTGTCTTCCTCCTTAGGTTAATCCAGTTGGTCTAGCTGATCTTCTGGCCAAGGGACTCTCCCTCAGGAAGAGTCACACTAAAGGGGACAAGAGGAATAATTAGCCTTTTAATGATACAGTGCATCCTTTCCCAGAATTCCCAGCCCCTGGTGCAGTCACTACAAGCCACCATGAGGTTGGTTCTCTAGAGTCCGCCGGCCTTTCTGAGCCCTGACTCCGAAAGATGTAACTGCATTTTTCTTGTCTCCTGTCTTTTTCTTCCAGAAGCTGGCAGGAGCCTGATACTTTGGGCTTTGTCACTTTTTCTCTAAAGCTCCCCTCCCTGCCAAGCACTGCTTTTCTACCCTGTGGCTGGCCTCCAGGGTGCCTTAAGCTAATAGCATGGCTTCCTCTTGTTCTCCATCTTCCTCCTCCAGGAAGCTGCTGAGATTTACAACTTGCCTGCCTTGGGTGCTTTTCTTTTAAACTCTAATTAAATTGTCCATGAGCTTCAGAGAGAAGAGAAGAGAAGAGAGAAAGACAGAGACCAACAGAGAGAGAGAGAGAGAGAGAGAGAGAGAGAGAGAGAGAGAGAGGGAATTAGAGGGCTGAATAGATGTTGTTTATGTCCTCAGCACTTACATCTTCCTTCCTTCCTTCCTTCCTTCCTTCCTTCCTTCCTTCCTTCCTTCCTTCCTTCCTTCCTTCCTTTCTTCTTTTAAATGTAAGTAAGAAAGATCTAGTGCAATGGTATATACCTGTAACTCCCTACTCCAGAGAGGCAGGGACAGGGTGATTTCCCTGATGGCATCAAATCAGCAGATTCCAGGTTCAGTAAAAGCCCCTATCCCAAAAAAATAAATGGAAGAGCACCCCAAAAAAATAAATGGAAGAGCACCCCAATATCAATCTCTGGACTCCACATGCATGTGCACACATATAAACATCTACATGTATTTATACGTGCGCATGCGTGCGTGCACACACACACACATTAAATAATAAAATAAAAAGCGTGGGTATTATTTCAACGATTCCTGTTCTGGGGAGTTCTTGGGACCGACGAGTGTCTATTGGAAAGGACTAAAGATGCTTGGGTTAAGGAGTAATCATATCAGGGTCTAATTCTTGTTAGCATTTTTAGCTACTGTGCAAGCAGCCTGCAGCATGGATTAAGGATGCCAAGCCTTGTATTTGGGCACTGAAATGAAAACGCAAAAGAACTAGAAGCTGCAGTCTGTGTCTTATCAGTCCTGCTGTGACAGGGAAACGTTAGGGCTCTGTGTCCCCTGGGGGCACTGAAGTGCTGATTGGAGTCAAGGCTTAATTGGGAATTCTTCCTGGAGGATACATTTTTGAATTGGGAGTTTGTGGCTGAGAGCACCACTGTTCCTCAGCCTCGTTGTCACAATTAGTCGTGAAGGGTATCTGAGCAATACACTACCAACCATTTTTCAGAGCAATGAACTTTGGTAATAACTCGTTTTCCAGAGAGCAGAGTCAGGGCTGTTTCCATATTCACTTGCAACTCTGGTTCCTCTTCAGCTCAAGGTGACATCATTGGTTGGAGGAAATATAGCTCGAACCCTGAGAATTGTGCACAACACAGCACAGTGCCCTTGAGAAGTGTTGCCTTTAAAGGACTGAATGCTAGTGTTCTGAGGATGCTTACCCATCCCAGTATGGTCCCTGGTCCAAGCATATCAGAGTAGGGCATCCTCCATCTCCTCCACAAACCATTCTCCTGTCAAAAAAATACACCCCACGCTTCCTTCCCCAGGTATTGCAGTAGATAAGAATGGACTGATGTACTTCGTTGATGCCACCATGATCCGGAAGGTCGACCAAAATGGAATCATCTCCACCCTGCTGGGCTCCAATGACCTCACAGCTGTCCGGCCACTGAGCTGTGACTCTAGCATGGACGTGGCCCAGGTGGGACTCTTTATTTCTCATCCTTAACCAACTCCTCAACCTAGGTCTCAACCTGTGGTTCCCACGTGTTCCAGTATGAGTTGGGAGCGTGCGCTCTGGACGCATTTGGGGAAAAGTCAAGGTAGACTAGATATCAATATGGAAAATGCAGGATGGAAAAGAGGGGGAGAAGAAAGAGAAAGGAGAGGGGGCAATAGAGAGGAGATAGTCAGAATAGAGGAAGAGAGAGGGGGAGAGAGAGGAGAGAGAGAGGGAGAGAGAGAGGGAGAGAGAGAGAGATAACAGAGAGGGCAATTCTCCTCTAAGAAGCAAACCTGGCGGCACACTCTAGCAGTAGCAGATTACAGGGTAGGGGCTGCTGTGTAATTATCTCTCCATCATTCTCAAAGGTCCGAGACTGTACGGTTCGGTGTTACATGTCAATCAGAACTTCCCTGTTAATCTGGAATGATTGCATCTTCACTATATAAACCTCCACTTTGTGTAGTAGTTACTAGAGCAAAGCCCCCTCATTCATCCTCCGAAGTGTGTGTTTCGTCAGGTCTCTTACAGTGGCAGAGACCACAGGTTCCTCAAATATGCAGCGGTTGTTCAAAGAGGCCAGCATGTATGTTCACCCCGCCTGTGAGAGTCTTTTCAACCCTTGGTCAAATTCATAAATTTTAACGCAAATTTCCCAACAAACTGACAACTTGCTACTGAGACTTTTTTTTTATTATTTCAAATTCCACAGAGGAAGAATAAGAATGCATTTGATTTGGCTTTGTTCGTTTCTTTCTTTTTCTTTTTTTCAAACGTTCGAGTTGTAGTTTGTTAGCCAGCCTGTTCTTTGTCTGTTCTTTGGCTAGGGCCATCTTCCAAGCCACATGGTTGCTTTTTTCCAATTTAGACAAACGTGTCTTCTCTAAATGAATACCGCCTTCCCTGACCCATGGCTTGCAGAGCCGACTGTAGGCTGAATTGCCTTGGTCCTTTATGCATTTATCTGCCTGTACAACCGAATTGGATGGTTGCAGCCCTGGATAGTCATCTGAAGCTGAGAAACAGTGTTTCGGACAGAGCTGCCAGGATCGAGTCAGGACAGATGAAACTGAAGGAAGAGTCACATGCTCCCCTCTTCTCTATCATAAACAGCCAGCTCAAGCAAATGGTTCAGTGATGAGCACCCCTAGTACAGATTGCTACTTAAAGGCTAAATTGGTGCTGGAGAGATGCCTCAAGCAGGCGCTTGTTGCTCTTGAGGAAGACTTGGGTTCGAGTCCCAGCATCTGAGAGGTGGGTTGCAACCATCCATAACTCCAGTTCCGAGGGATCCGATGGTCTTACCCTTTCTGATCAGGCACACATGAGGTTCTGATGTGCATGCAGGGCAAGCATTAACACATACAAAATAAAATAAATGTTTTTAAAAGCTAAGTCTTTTTCTCCTAGATGGATAAAATCAGCATGTTAGAAGCTGTTCTTGAAATGCCATATGTCATGTACAGGTCCGTCTAGAATGGCCGACAGACCTTGCCGTCAACCCCATGGACAACTCCCTGTACGTTCTGGAGAACAACGTCATCCTTCGGATCACCGAGAACCACCAGGTCAGCATCATTGCGGGGCGGCCTATGCACTGCCAGGTTCCCGGCATCGACTACTCGCTCAGCAAACTGGCCATCCACTCTGCTCTGGAGTCAGCCAGCGCTATTGCCATTTCTCACACTGGGGTGCTCTACATCACTGAGACAGACGAGAAGAAAATCAACCGCCTACGCCAGGTCACCACCAACGGAGAGATCTGCCTCTTAGCTGGGGCAGCCTCAGACTGTGACTGCAAAAACGATGTCAACTGCATCTGCTATTCGGGAGATGATGCTTACGCCACAGACGCCATCCTGAACTCCCCATCCTCTTTAGCCGTGGCTCCGGATGGCACCATCTACATTGCAGACCTTGGGAATATCCGGATCAGGGCAGTCAGCAAAAATAAACCTGTCCTTAATGCATTCAACCAGTATGAGGCTGCATCTCCAGGAGAACAAGAATTGTACGTGTTCAACGCTGAGGGTATCCATCAGTACACTGTGAGCCTGGTGACAGGGGAGTACTTGTACAATTTCACGTACAGTGCTGACAATGATGTCACCGAGTTGATTGACAACAACGGGAATTCCCTAAAGATCCGCCGGGACAGCAGTGGCATGCCCCGCCACCTGCTCATGCCAGATAATCAGATCATCACCCTTACCGTGGGTACCAATGGAGGCCTCAAAGCCGTGTCCACACAGAACCTGGAGCTGGGCCTCATGACTTATGATGGGAACACTGGACTCCTAGCCACCAAGAGTGATGAAACCGGATGGACAACTTTTTATGAGTAAGTAGGCTTTTAACCAATCTCTATAGAGCTCTCCCCTGCTCTAGCTGGCATCCAGATGGACCATTCACACCGCCTTTAAAATTGCCTAGTCACGTCTTGCCAACTCTAATGACTTCTTATAGCTGCAGGATATGCATGTCCCTTCTCCTGACTCCTAAATGATTTGCTCCATCGGGCCTCTGATATCGAGCATCCTCCCTGCCAGCGCTGGGAATTCCTGTTGTCTGCTTGCCGTTCAAACTTCAGGATATTGGACACGCACAGCACCTGGGAGATAAAGTGCTGATTAACTGATTATTCATGTTTGCCATGGGTGCGGAAATTAGAAACGAAGAGGGAGGGTCCCAGCGGGGCTTCTGTGATTTAACAATAGGTCCAGCAACACACTTGATTGCACAGACAGGTAGATAAACTCTGAATTTCCTCTTTAGCAGAAGCAGATCAATACAGATAAAGTGCCAGGTATATTAAAAGATGTGAGAGCTGGCCATATTTCCCCTAACAATTATCTCATACTTAACAGTTCTCCCGTTTGCTTTGCCAAAAAGCTGTTTTCCCCAGCTCCTGAAGCGGCTTTGGTCAAGCAAACCTGCTGCTGCAGGTATTAACCTAAGAGCTGCTGGTTGGGGGAAGCTACTAAGCCTGAGTCCCCAATGACCCTACTGGAGACTGAATAGAATTTACCAGCCTCTGGGCTCTCTCCACAGCAGTGAGCGAACATTAGACATTAGAAGTCCTGACTTGCTTCCCGTGTTGCTGCCAGCTGAGAATTTAGTAAGTTATAGAGGGGATGCCACAGAGACATGGAGGTGGGTGGGACAAGAAAAAAGAAGACTTCATTGTTGATCACGCTTAAATCAACAATGTTCGCTTCCTGTTTGTACGCCAGTGGGTTTGGGAGAATGCAAAGGAAGCTGTCGCCACCTGCTGGCGCTTTTACTGAATTGCAGACTTGTTTGCCTGGTCCTGACTTTCTTCTTGGGGCTTATCGGGACTTGTGAGCAGCCTCACATCCTTCAAGGTGCTGGTATTTGATCACCCTTCACTAGCCAATGCTCTTTTTCTCTGTGGGGACCATCTGTATGTCACCTTTAGTTCTCAGCACAGTCAGGTTAAACCTCCTGGATGCTTCCTTCTGGCGGTTTTATCAAATGACCCAAGGCATGTACATAGTAGCTGTTAAATCTCTTGAAGGAGGAGCAAAGGCTGGAGTAAAGGAGTCCCTTCTGAATTAGGCCTAGGTTGGAGGACAGTTCTGAAATTCAGGTGTAGGGATCCCACAGAAATGAGCTCTTGATCGGAGGCAGCTTGTTGCCAAAGGTCCCCAGCTGAATGCATTAAGTGTTTGATCAAGAGTTACAGTGAAACTGATTCACATTTTCTCTTTTAATTTGATACACTTGAGAATGTGAGTAGATACAAGGATCCAAATTCTCCGTTGTGGAGAGATTCCCATGGAAAAGTTTTCCTTTCAAAAAAAAAAAAAAAAAAACCAAAACCAACTCAGACACAAGCTGCACTTCCGGTCAGGTGTGTAAGGCCCAGGTGAACACACACAGTGGTTGCAGACATCTAGAGAAGGAGATTAACAGAAATGAAGAAAAGTATGGTCTGTGGTCTGTGCTTCAGTGAGAGCTTCCCCTCAGTTCCAGAAAGTTCCAGGAAGCCCCAGCCTTGGAATTAAAAATTTCCCCAGTTGCAGGCTATTGAGTCTAGATAGAGTGTTCTGGGCACATTCCACCTTAGAGGGAATGTCAGATTGCACAGCCTTCCTCAGGAGAAAGCCTGGCTTACCAGGAAGCCCCAAGCCTCAGCATCAGGGAGGCAGTGGTGTGGAGGCCGGCTTTGATATGTACTTCCTGGTTGGCACTGGACAAGTTTCTCAACCTCCCTGAGCTTCGGTGTTCATGTCTATCAGATGGTAGCATCAGCTGCACAGGAGTTGTGAGCACCCATTGATGGCTTTAGATAACTTTAAGAATCAGCAAAGACTGGCATTCAGACACGCAATACAGACTAGATGTTAACAAGACTGGAGGGAAGCAATAAAGCACATCTCTGTCTCCATCCCTCCTGCATAAAGAAGGAAATGGGAGTTATACAGGGACTTAATTTCAAGAGCAGAATTGAGGGGTGTGCTTTGCACTGTTAGTCCCCTCAGTGCTTCGCTTTGTACTCTCTCAACATTCCCCCTTGTGTGGGTCCCGATATCCTGAGGGTCAGAGTCTACCTTAGCAATCTGGGGTCCAAAGGGGTAGAAAATATAACGTCCCTAAAGCCAGGCCCACCAGAAGAGAGGCGCTTTGATGTGTGCCCCACAGCTATGGCCGACTCCTCCTCCAAATCCAGCCAGTGGGAAAACAGCAGATGTCACACAGTCTAGATGCTGGCTTCCCGTGGAATGAAATTCAGCAGTTATGTTATAGAAAGAGCAGGCTCTGTGGTCTCACAAACAGGCATGAGCCACTTGGGAAAGAGTTACATTTCTCTGTCTTAGAAGGTGGCTTTTGGAGAACCAATCAAAATGGAGATGTAGGAATTGGGCTTTGGGGATCCTCCGTACTGCGTGTTCCCAGAGTAGGGAAGAGTAGCCTTGGTTTCTGCTTACATATGAGAGGTGTTTGGTGAATGGCTGCTGACTATAAACAAGTCAAAAGCCTCGGGGCCACCAAGGTCCTACCAAGTCTGTTGAGTTACCACGGAGACCCCATTGCTGGTGATCACTGCTCTTGGTCCGAAGGGCAGAGAGGTTTCTGCCCAGAGAGCTGAATCTGCAGATCTGTCATGGGGAAAATAAGCAAAGCTGGGTAGCTGCATACCCTCTGACAGTCAGTCTGCAAACCAGGGAGCATGCTTTCTCCACAAAGCCTGCGAGATGGCATCCCACCCCCTCCACTTCCCCCAGGTGGAAGCTCAATTTCCTCCTCTCAGAAGGGTGGACAGCAGCCTGCCCATAACAGGTGTCCTGGAACTATTGGGTTCCAGAGAATACACTCAACGCAGTCCCTGCGTGGTGGATCCCTGCTGCTGAGCACTGTGCACAACACCCGAAGCCCAACCATTATCACTGCATCACTTTCTTATTTTAAAATACTTTTATGCTTCTAAACTATGAAAGGAAGCTACAATTACTAAACTATAGGAAACAAAAATTAGTCAAAATCCCACTCAGAAAAACACCATTAATATGTATACGTCTATATTTTTTCAGAGATGCTTGTCTACACTTGAAAACAAAATGTTCTTTGTTTTTTTCCCTTCTCCACTCATCTCTGTTCCTGTGTGCTGGTGTACACACATGCCTGTGTGCCAATAAAGAGGAACCCACGCTGTTCATTTTGACAGCTGCCTAGGTTTCTGTCTTATGTATAGATAATTATTTAACCATCTTTAATAACTGATCCTTCAGTATAGTTCTAATTTGTCACTAGTGCAAATAGAATCTTCCGACCCCCCTCTGAGAAATCGCTGCTTTAGTAGGAAAAACGACAAACAGAGGGTTCCCCTTTGGCCCTCCATGATAGCAGCATCAAGCCTCTGCAGGGAAGATGCTGTCTGGATTTCTGGAGCACATTGCCCTAGGCAAGGGATGGGACAGAGACAATTAAGCTGGACCCAGCTCACTAAGCCTCCTGTAACCCTTACCACCTTCATCCCGCTGGCCATGCAGCTCAGCATCCACAGTGCTTGACTGTTTCCTCTTCTCCCTAAAGCTAACAACTCCCAGATCATTTCTAGACTGCTCTAGATCTCCAAGTATCCCAGCTCCCTCCATGTCTCAACAGTAATTTTTCCTACTGCTTCCCCATGGGCTCCTCCTCATTCCCACCCACATACTGGACCCATCACTCAGAACCTGCCTGCCAACTGGGTTCCTCTCCCCAGTCCGGAAGGAGACCCTCCTTCAGCTAGAGGTCCAGACATGTATCCGTTTTCATTCTCTAAGCAAAAGCTTCACCACTCCAACTTCCTCCCGTCTCTCCTGATTGTAAGGGCCGCGTGCAGGAGAGCCCAGAGGCTTCCATATACAGACCACAGGAAGAGCCATTTTCCTCTCCTAATGTCTAAAAAGTCTAAGTACAGTGGTCCTCTGGTGAGAGCAAACACTCTCCACCTGGAAGCAGTGAAACCAGATCCTCCTGCTTAGAAAGGGGTGAAGACAGCACAGATCTGTAAAGAACCCTCTTCCGGGGAGTTTGCAGGCAGCAAGTGCGAACATGGCATCCGCAGACACGGATACTTAGGACAACTCAGATCCAGGAGTCTCCCAGCAGGCTAGAGTATCTGAGCTTGGTGGATTTGGGACTGCGTGACCAAGCTGGGTTTTTAGTGCTGTACCCGGGACATGGGGGTGCCGTTTGGCCCAGGCTGACTTGTGAGAGGTCTACAAGGTGAGGAGTAGAATGAAGTAGGACCCCTGTAAAAGACTAAGGCTTGGACAATCTCAAGTGCCTGAGGCAAACTGCAGTTTAGGGACTGGAGAAGTGACTCTGTGATTAAGAGCACTGGCTGCTGCGTCTGGAGGGCTCAAGTCCTGTTCCCAGCATCCACACTGGGCAGCGCACAACTGCCTGTAACTCTAGTTCTGGAGGATTTTATATTCTCTTCTGTCTTTCATGGGCATGCACGTACACACACACACACACACACACACACACACACACACACACACAGGCACGCACACACAGGCATGCACATGCACTCATGCGTGTGCACTTAAAAATAAGAGTGTGGTTTGCTCAGCAGAGATGAGACACAATAGCGTGGCTAGTTGGGGACCATCCACTTAGTAGCTCTGCAAAACACATAAAGGATGCTTACAAGTAGCTATCCCCATCAGCTCAGGAAGGTTAATGTTAAGTACACCCTGCTTGACGCTAAGTGACAGGTTTCCACTGAACTGAAATCAACGATATCAACTGGCACAAGAAAGACACAGCATTGCTCCTCTGGGCAGGAGGAGGTCTGGGTAGAATAGGACTTCGGTGTCGAACACCGTCTATGACACCCCCCCCACACACACCCTCTAGTCTCTTTCTCTGCCCCTATGGGTCTGGTCTTCCTGTGCATCTAAATGCTAAGGAAACTTCTGTCTCTACAGACTGTGCTTCCAACTAGTGTTTCTCTCCTCCAGCTATGACCATGAGGGCCGTCTGACCAATGTGACACGCCCCACGGGGGTAGTGACCAGTCTGCACAGGGAAATGGAGAAATCCATCACCATTGATATTGAGAACTCCAACCGTGATGACGACGTCACTGTGATCACCAACCTTTCTTCAGTGGAAGCCTCCTATACAGTGGTGCAAGGTAAGGCCCCAGCCAACCTCCACTCCAAGCTCATCCATGGCCCCAGAGCCAGCAATCCCTCACCTGAGAGAACGTCTAAACATCCAGAACATTCCTCAGCTTTCTGTCTTACTCAGATGTCTACGGCAAACCCACTCTACCAGAAAATAGTCTTGGGGGGGGGGAGATAAAATAAATCAGATACAGGGACACGTCATACCCTCTCACCAAAGGTTTTGTTAGCAGGAGAAATCCACATATCTAAAAACATCTGAGGTTATTCCCCCACTACTTTTTTCCTGTTTCTTATCTTTTCTTTTTCCTTCACCCTCTAAAAGTCCAACCGGTACCATTATTGTCTCAAGTACTGTTTATTCTCCAGGGCTACCACTGGATTTTGGTTTCATCATTCCATTCTGATACTCTACTGCAAACATGTTTTTATTGAGTTGGCTGGCCGGGGATCCAAGCTCTTGAGCAATCTCTTGCCAGGACCCAGATCTCCAAGGTCTCTGACCACCCATTGTTTTTGTTGTATTGCAGTCCAGGGCAAGCACAGAGGCTGGCAAGAAACAGCATCTTGCAGATTAATTTTTTCCTTTAATTAAGATATAATGTCGGTGGGCTAGCCAGTTGTCAAAGGATAAAAGTGTCGTCTCAGTAGATAAATGATGACATTTCTAGACTATTATCCCTCAGCAAAGCCTGTTTCAATGGCTCTATTTCTGCTCTGCCAGATGATTAATGATGTAGATTCTGTCCTTCTGTATGATGGCCGGAGTCACTGAGTGACAGGTACACCCTTGCTCACTCCCCCAAAGCTAGCATTCAGAGGCCAGCCCAGCCTGGCTTCTTCACCCAGATGATGTGCAAGCAGTGTGCCCATCAAAGTGGGTTCCTGCATGTGATTTCTTGGTACAGGAAAAGGTCAGAAGTCTGATTGACTGGTGTAGATTCTATTCGGGAAGATAAACACACATTATCAGCACCTACTGTCTCCATCTACCACACACTGCGTGTGTTTCCCACGTTCTTTGGTAATAGAGTGATACAGGCAGCCGTGAAGGGAAGGGAAGGTAGTTTTTTTCTCTTCACTGTGCTGCTAAACAGTGGACTTGCTTTGCAGTGCATCTGACCCGTGGTTAGACCCTCAACCTTGGGTTAGACGATAGGCCAAAGGGGAGAAAAAATTCAAGTAGTGTGCCTTTCATCTATTCTTTTTTCATATAAGCTAAAATATATATGTTAAAGTTCAGGGATTTGATTGACACAAATTGTGTAGGCAATAGACATCTTTAAATGTTTAAATGTGCTATTAATAGTCTTCAGTGAGTAAAAGAAAAACATCACGGCATAATTATTTCTGGAGTGCCACGTATTAATAATGTTTTCCTTCCCATGGATCAGTAGCATCTCCTCTGCTCACCTTCCCATTGTGTTTGTGCTAATTGAAGGCAGCCTCAGACTGACAGCTGCAAAGCACCATGGAAACCTGTAAAAATAGGGGTTCTATTCTCTCCTGACTAATCGAGTGTATAATTTCTCTCCCCATACCCACCCCCACTCACATTCTTCCAGATCAAGTGCGAAACAGCTACCAGCTCTGCAATAATGGAACCCTGCGGGTGATGTACGCCAACGGCATGGCTGTCAGCTTCCACAGCGAGCCCCACGTCCTCGCAGGCACCATCACCCCCACCATTGGGCGCTGCAACATCTCTCTGCCCATGGAGAATGGCCTGAATTCCATTGAGTGGCGCCTGAGGAAGGAACAGATCAAAGGCAAAGTCACCATCTTTGGGAGGAAGCTTCGGGTAAGTGGATCCACTCTTGCCCCACCCAGACTCGGAGGGAATGGGCCCCTTCCTCACGCCGCAGAAGGAATGTCAGGTCTTCGGAGCACCTTTGCACTTTCAGAAGGTGGAAGATGTATTCCTCTGGGTTTGAGGAAAATCCCTCCATTTCCCAAGATGGATGGGCAGCAGTCCCTGGAATAGATTCACTGGATGCTTCCACTGGAGAAGGTATTGGTCTTCTTTGTGCACCTGCCATCTCCTCCCCCCAGAAGTCACTATCTGGACAATGCAATGCATGAGTCAAGGCTGGTTCCCACCATGCACTCGGTAATTTGGTAGATACTAGAAGAACAAAAGTATAAGGTGTGTTCTTCACAGCCAAGAAGTGATATTCTTCTGAAAAACGGCAGGCACAGAACGATCACAGAGTATGTGAAGATGGGTCCCTTGGGGATACTGTGTGATCACAAAATAAAATAAAATAAAAATAAATAAATGAGCAAAAGGAAGTCTTGACCAGCCCTAACTTAGATCTTGGAAAAGTTAACAAAAACACACTTATTGAGGACATCTATGCAAAAGCTGACTGAAACATGCCTATTGAGGACATCCATGCTATGGACACTAAGTCAAATACTTTATTTTATTACTATGATCTTTTCAATAGCCCTCTGAGACCATTGATATCACTCCCAGTTTTCAAATGAGAAAGAGAGATTCAAGAAAGCTAATTAAATGTCAGGACACAATAGCTAAAACTCAAGGCAAAGCCAGGATTTGACCCCAGGTCCATCTCTAGCATATTCTCTGGCCAGTATCCTTAGTCACAGTCCCACACACTTCCCTGTTTAGATGATCAGAGCACTATGGATCCTGCTCCTGTCAGGTCTTGTCACACAGAAGGACCTACTTCTACCACGGTGACAACCCTTCTCCATGGGTAAGGAGATGAGGTCCAGAAACCTCAGTCTTCGTCATCCCCAATTCATGTTTACTGAGCACTTAGAGCCAGGCCCTGTGCTGGACATTTAAGGTAGATGTCACACAAGCAGAGCTCTGACACTTTCATCCAGGGGCAAGGGGCATGAAAGAGGAGACAGCCAAGAAGCAGACTAATAAAGACCTAAGATAATTACCGGTCAAGAGAGGCCCTAGGAAGACAGCCATCCACAGAGCAAGGCAAAGTCAAAACAATGCTTTAGAATCCCTAGGAGCAGAAGACTGAGCACCTGCCAAACTTAGGTCATAACTTCTGAAAGGCAGCCAGCCAGGTGACCTCCCTGCAGAGCAGGGCCACTCCGTATTAAGATTCTGCCTTTGTCTGGCTAGAGTTTAGTTCCTCACATTAGGTTATCAGCAGACTCCCATGTTTTTCTTCCTCTGCTGATATCTGCAAAGTTGCAAGCTGCAGTATCTTCCTAAAGACAAAAATGGAATGAGATTAGTGGCTAAATCCTTAATGACTGGATTCGGGGCTGTGTAATTGATTTTTGATATGCTGCACTGTAGAAGTTGATTATAAGTAGTAATCTGCCTTTTCCTTGATAAATTGGTTATGCATTTTGACTAAGTTTTCAAAATAAAGATAAATGTGGCCCTAAAATAAAATGGCAATAATCCCAACTCTGAATATTAAAATTCTTAATAATGGTACTTGTGGTAATTAACAGAAGTTAGGCAGGCAAGTCTTCTAACTGAGTTTCTGCCAGGGTTAGACTTGCTGGCATCGTGTTTATGCAAATCAAAACACAGTTTTATCTATCAACACCTCAACATTTAATTGTCTGGTGTTCGTTCCTGTAACAATAATCACATATCCATTTAGCTCTCTTAAATGAAAATCACTATGAGATTATAACAGGTTGAGTGGACTGAAAATGTAATTTGAAAATGAGGGAGAAAGCCTGGAATTTATTTGCATCTCATTTATTTTAATTCAGTTCATAAACTGTTTAGTGAATGAAATAAAAGAAACTCTGGGAAACTGTGGGGGAGCCGTTTGAGGAAAGGTGCGGGGAAGGTGCTGAGTACAGTGTGGATTCGGGGACCTTGGTGTGCCCTTCCCCCAAACCTCCTGTTCTTCATGAGTTCCCTGTAGGAACTTTGTAACCCCTAAACTAGCCACATCTGTCAGCTCCCACAGCAACCAGTCTCAGAGCGGGGAGATCTGGACGTCTCTCTCCCTATGGCCAGCCTTGACGTCTCTTTTTACCCCCCTCTGTGAGGTCAAGCATCATGTATCCATTCAGAGAAGAGTTTAATGATTGCCCAGTCTTTGTCTAGCACCGTGGGGTGTGTAGGTTAAAGGATAGAAAAGCTGAGTCCTTCTACCAAGGGAGCTTGAGATCTGGCAAAGAGGGCATCGGTAAGGGGCACAGTGTCAAACCAGTACCACCGAGAAAGGGGCACATACGGTAGCAGCCAGGAGCAGTAATCCATGGCCCAGGTCACAAATTGGCCCTGAAGTTTCAAAATCGTCACCCATCAAAGTCCAAATGAGCCACCCAGCCTTAATGATGACTAGACCCAGTTGTTCTAGGTTGGGGTCCCATCACATCAAGCACACATGGCCCCTGAGGCTTCTGTGGATGAGGAAGAGTTTAAACATTTCAAGGGAGCATGGTGAGTTAGCATGAATGTGACATGCGTTCATTCCCCACACCCAGGATAGGACAGTTGGGTTAATCCCAAGAAAGCTTGGAAAATGACTTTTCCAATTGCCAGGGAGAAACTGAAAGAAGATTTGGGGAACCCAAGTCAGGGCACAAGGTTGACAAGAGACCAAGAAGGGCTTCGGGGTAAGTCAGAGTCGGTTCTGAAGAACAGCGGGAATTAGCCAGGCAAGATATGGAAAAGAAATTTCTAGACAGAGAAGGACACCCTCAAGGCGGCCAGGATACTGGGTAGGGGTATCCAGTTCAGAAAACCCTCCAAAACTCATGAGGCCTGAGAGAAAGTGGCCAGGGCCTCAAGGAAGGGAATATTATCCTAGGCTGGTACTTATCCTGCAAGCCATGGAGAGTTGTCCCAGGGCTTAATTGGTAGAGTGATGTGTGGGGATTGGTGGATTAGAAAGATCTCTTCGGCTTCCTCGGGTGCAGAGGAAGACAGACGAGGAGGAGACCAGACAGGAGGAGAGGGACGCCTCAGAGCTGTTCCGGTAATGCAAACTAGAAGCTAGTCTCCAGCAGGGGAAAAAGAGAGAAGCAGAGAGGCCTGAGAGAGTTGCAACACACATGATTAATAGGATTTGGCAGCGAGCCTGGCTGCCGTGCAGTGCAGACTTCCAAGAGGCCTTCCACATGATCGTGTAGACCAGGAAGACTGTGCCAGACTCTGAGCTAGCTAATGGAGAGAGGCCAGACACTGAAAGCCAAAATAGGTGTGGGAGACAGTGTAACCCCAGCCATGCCCTCTAGGATAAAGAGACCAGGCAGGAACATGAAGATGTAGCTGGTCCCAGCATGACATCGATTGTTCCCCCAGGACAAGGACAGCATGTGGAGTGAGTCTCGGGAGCTAGGGTAGCACCTGGCAGTTGTCACACACTAAACCAGATGGCCTGGTCTCTCCTTAGCACCAGCCAGTTCCTACAAGCCTGACCACTTGGGGTTGTGATGTCAGTCCAATGTTGAGATGTGTCCAGAATTCCCAGCAAAGATCTTTCCTTTAACAGACAGCCAGTGACGACCTAAGCCATCTTGGTGACGTCCTCTGTTCAGAAATATGTTTTCGCCAATGAAGGCACCGTACATCCTTCCTTTTAGACTGGGGACATGTAAAATGCAGTGCTGTAGACAGAATTAGAAAGCTCAGTCCCATGTTCCCTATCCAAGGTCAAAGAGAGGCAAAGACTTGTCTCTTTCTTCAAAGAGTCCCTCCTGATGCTTCCCTCGGCTCTCCTCACTAGTCCGTCTGGCATCTCAAAACCAACTGCTTCACAGCATCTCTCAGCTCCACAAATACGGGGACCATGCCACATCACCATACTGGTGACAAGTGTCATGTGGGAAGAGGTGATAAGCATGTCCTCTTTAGGCCCCACCTTGAAGATGTTTGCCAAGTAAATTCTCCCCTGCCCTAAGAAGGTAGATGTTCGAAGCACATGCCCCCATATCTGTCCAGAATCTTTCTCTACAAGTCATAATCAAGATAGCATGGCAAAAGGGGACATGCATTGTCTCACACAGTGGGCCACTAGGAGGCAGGAGATGGCCCTAAAGACTCCAACATGTCACCTGGTTAACACTGCTCTCCTCTCTTTCTCGTAGCCCCCTTTCCTCTCCAAACAGTATACCCTTCGGCGATTGACCTACTTTTCTTGTAAAGTAGGCTGGTACTCTCTTCATCCTGGGGGTCAAGAAGACTTGGCCAAAATCTTACATCGTCTCGCTTAGTAAAACCAGAGGACAGAGTCCGTGCATTAAAACATAAAAATACTAAAGGTCCCATGGAGGAACTGTGGTTGGTCTAGCATGGGTGCAGTTCACATCTCTGCTCCAGTCACTGGTTAGGGAGATGGCCAATGTCTGGTCACTTGTCTAAACCTGGCTCTTATAAGGGAGCTATGATGCCTGGGGGTTGGGAAAGGGGGAGCAAATGTATTCTGTGTTCTCTATCCCTCCAAAACCTGGCCACAAGGCAAACTAGAAGCCTGGCTCCCACACCCAGTAACTCTTTCTCCTCAGCTTCTGGGAGAGGCAACTTAAAATGAATGCTCCTGGCCGGGCAATGGTGGTGCACGCCTTTAATCCCAGCATTTGGGAGGCAGAGGCAGGTGGATTTCTGAGTTCAAGGCCAGCCTGGTCTACAGAGTGAGCACCAGGACAGCCAGAGCTACACAGAGAAACCCTGTCTCGAAAAAAAAAAAAAAAAAATGAACGCTCCCACTAGGATTTAAAACCCCTTCTCTTTCCTAGCATGGATTCATACCAGATTCTTTCTAAAAAACGAGGGCATATGACACTAGGGTATTTCTTCTTGATTGTGATTTACATAGAGATTGCAAATGCAAGCAACAGCTACACAGGTAGGTATCAGAACAAAAGACAAATCGCTTCCAAGATAATCTTCCATCCGATGCTGGTATCAGTGTCCACAGCGTTCCAATATGAAGTGGGAGTTAGTGATTTTGTTTTGGCTGCTCTATAATTAGTATGATATCACGGTTACACACTGGTGGGCACTACTTTTCCTTGCGTAGCAAATCATAGTGTCTCAGGACAAGGTTGGGGGTGGGCATGTATGGGTACATATGATCACACCATCCTGAAGTCAGTTCTGGGGAGGGCTCGCCCAGACAGGTCTGTTAGCATACTATCAGCTCGAAAGCATGGATGAGGTCCTTCATGCCCCAGTGAAGTGCTTTCTTCATCTGTCTAGGGTTTTCCAATGCCTACTGTCATCTTGACCCAGTTACTAACTACTCTGTGTGTATTTGTGACCAAAGCAGACAAAAGCCTATGTGACCTTGAGAGCAGAGCTAATGCACCCAGAACCCCTTGCAGCACCTTGAATTTGAATATTGGTTTAAATTGTACATAATTAGAAGGGCAAGCCTCTGGGCTTACACTAAACCACGAATTCCCTAAGCAAAGAGTACTTCACTTTGGGACAATGTATTGTATTATAAAGTCTTTTGTTGCTGCTGCTGCTGCTGCTGTTGTTGTTGTTGTTATTGTTGTTGTTCTTGTTTGCTGCTGCTGTTGTTGTTGTTTTAAAGATTTGTTCTCAACTACGTGTATATGAGGAGGACTATGTGCATGTACCCTCGTTGTCAAGAAGAGGGTATTTGGATTCCCTGAAGCTGGAGTTATAGGCAGTTGTGAGCAGAATGCTGGGAACTCAACCCAGGTCCTTAACACATGCTCTAACTCTGAGCTTTCTCTCCAGCCCCGTTGTTGGTGGGTTGTGGTTGTGATTTTTTTTTTCCAGAGCCCTCAAGTTTATTTGGAGAAAGGGAAAAAAGGGTTCATACGGTACCTACCCCCAGTCTCAGATGGCAATCCTCAAGCTGTTACTTCCTCTCTCTGCCCTCCTTCTTTCATGGGTAAGGGAACCAGGCTGAGTTATCAGGACCTAGTAGAGTAGAAATGCAGGGCAGGAAGCAGATGAGGGAGAATGGGGTGGGATACAGGGAAGTAGATTTGGGGTGCCCAGGGTAGGAAGGGACAGCTAGCATTGTATACATTCTGAGCCAAGATTGATGGCTGTGACATGATCCTGTACCCATGAGTGTGTGGATCCAGTGTCAGGGGAGGGGCTTTTTTTTCTGTTGCTTTTTAAGACAGGGTCTTACCATGTAGCCCAGGCTGGCTTCAAATTTCCAATCCGACTGTCTCAACCTCCCAAGCGCTAGGATCACAAGTACACATACACAAGCAAGAATTCATTATTTAGGATGATATGGGAAGACACACACACACACACACACACACACACACACACCTTAAGTGTTACCAAAGCAACACAAGTAATGACAAAGTAAATGTCATACAAAAAAACTGTAGTGATGCTCTGAAGAAAAGCCTAGGTTAAGAACAGGGACTCTTCCAGCCTCCATAGGTGTAACCTGTGGTGACACAGAGGACTGCTGAGGACAGCCATCCTATCAGAGTCTCTCTTGTCTTTCTTGTGTCCCTGAACAGTCTCTGAGAATTTCTTTGTCAAACCCTGTGCTGGCTCCAGGTCCTACCCCGTGCTGCACCTGCTCACTGATATCCACTCTCTTCACTTCACCGATTCTCATTCAGAGCTCATCTGCCTTGTCGCCATCTCGACGGGACATTGCCTGGCTCTGTCTCAGTGTCTGTCACAGTAGCCAGCACGAAGTAGTTACTCAGTAAATACTGAATGAATGAATGAATGAATGAATGAATGAATGAATGAATGGGATTTGGAGTTGACATCATGAAAGGTCACTCCATTCTATTGCTGCCTTAGTTCTGAGTTGGGAGAACCTTCCAGAATAACTCATCACTGTTCTTGGGAGCCTCTTTCAGATGTTTGATGTTCACCAATGATCTAAGTCACATTGTCTAGTCTTGATTTTCCATATTAGTGCTTTAGATGGTCAGACTTGACAGAGCTCTCACCTTCATCTCCTTCCCGCCTCCGTACTCACACACGGCCCCAGGGACATGGAATTCTGAGGTAAAGAACCTACTCACTGGGACCCTGCTGACTTTCAGAAATGGGGAATCAAGGCATGGTCAGTGAAGACGTGGCTTTGGAATGACACAGTTAATCAGTGTCAAACTTCAACTCAAGATTGAACCTTCCTCCTCCCTACCACCCCCGTCACTTCCCAAAAGAGCTAGTCGTCCAAAAATAATGTTTGCTCGGGGAATCCATTATTTAATGTGTTTACAGAGGCTCTCCCCTCTAATGATGCATTATTTAAGCTAATATTAAATTTATACCAACTTGTTTTGTCTGCACAAATGCTGATCCCTGCATGGTGTTAGGTCTTATTCAGTGGCATCTGGAGATGGGTGCTCTTAAGTCCCCGAGGACTGATCCAGAAAAGGAATGAGAATGTCACCGAGTCAGGCTTTTCCTGTGGGTAAGTGAATAGCTAAACTCAGAGGCAAGACTGTCTGCTTTTAATCACTGCAGATTCTCACAACCTCCCTCCTTCATCCCCTTGGGGTTTCCTGCCCTGGGAGCCCAGTGAGCAAAGGGTTCTTCTGTGTGTCTAGCTGAAGTATGCCCTGCTGTGGGACAGTTCCATTTCCTGGGAGGGGGCTAGCACAGGGTAATTTCCTCCTCTGTGTTTCTCAGATCGCACGCTCCTTTTGCCCCTAGAGCTGAGTTAGAGTCACCCATGATGAGCCCAGCAGGGCCATTTGGATGACAGTGTTTCCTTTTCTCGGGGTTTTTTATGAGCCTTTCTGTGACAGGCATGCGCTTGGTGAAATCAAAACACGCTGGGGGGAAATCCCAGAGGGGAAACTATTTCCCAAAATCTGCCCTCTGCAAAAATAAAAACCATGCTAAATAGCTGAGTTTTATTAACTGGGGAAGCTAGGCTGAGGAGAACGCCCGATAATTAAAAATAATGGCTTCCTTACAAACACAAAATTGTATTAATTTAAAAATTGGTTTCTCTATCGCTGAATGCCTGCCGAGCCGGCTGAGAAGGGAATTGTGCTGATCCTGGCAGTGAAAATAATTCAAAATAACTTTTATGTTCTCCAGGAAGCCTCAAGGTTAATTTAAATATTGCGAGTCGGGTAATTTAATTTGGAATAAGAGAACAGTGTGGCTAAATTAAAGCCCCTGCATGCTCTAAACTGGGGGGCAGGCACCCACAGAAAGCCGAGCATGCCTGGTGGTCCCTCCACTGTCTCACAGCCCAGCCCTAGCACCCTCTGTATAGACCATGACCTTAGAATTAAATATTTTTGATTAGATTACACAACCGGCCTGAACTCTTTGGTGGGGCTTTCAGTGAATTTATTACATTTAATTATGAGAAGGGTTGGGCTTTTAATAGAAATTTCACATTTGCAAAGCTAACAGTAACCAGTGATTTTCAAAATGCCTTCCCTGGGCAGTAGTGTGCTAGGGAGTCACATCTTCCTGAGCATTTTCTCTGATGATGACTAACTTATAACAAGGTTTCCCAAGAATTTAGACAGCCTGTCAATTTGGATGTTTTTAAAAAAAGAAAGCCCCTCTCTCACTATACCTCCCAGACCCTCTTCCCAGGCATGCAGGTCTGTTCATAGGAAAATCCCCCTTAACCTGTTGAGTTTCCTTTTACACCCCAGACGTCCCCTACCTTAGTTCCTCTTTCTATCCCTGGCTTCACTGTGTGTTCCACACTGGCTCACACATCTAGTCCTCTCCTCTTGGGGAAGATTCCATGGAAACAGCCAGGACCTAGGACAGCTGGGAGTCCTGAGTTCAATCCTCTTGTGCAGCTGTGGAAGTGACCCTCTGAGCTCAGTTACCACTATGTTTTTGGGACTGGAGTGCTGTCTCGTTTGGCAAAGTACTTGCCAGGTCAGATATGAGCACTTGAGTTTGAGCACCAGCACCCATTTAAACGCTGGGTGCACACCTCTAATCCCGGTGCTGGAAAGCGCCCTGGCTTGCTCTCCAGCAAGTCTAGCCAAATTGGTGAGACCCCAAGAGAGCCTGTCTCACCCAATATTGACATCTGGCCTCCATACATGTGTTCCTACACACACACACACAGAGAGAGACAGAGAGACAGAGAGACAGAGAGACAGAGAGACAGAGAGATTCTACAAAATTGCAAAGATTAAAATGATATGAATTATATAAAGTGCTAACACAGTAACAATTAAAGTATTAGGAGACTGTACATTACTTTTTTTTTTTTTTTTTTTTTTTTTTTTGGTTTTTCGAGACAGGGTTTCTCTGTGTAGCCCTGGCTGTCCTGGAACTCACTCTGTAGACCAGGCTGGCCTCGAACTCAGAAATCCACCTGCCTCTGCCTCCCAAGTGCTGGGATTAAAGGCGTGCGCCACCACTGCCCGGCTTGTACATTACTTTCAAAAGCTAGTTATGGACACTGGAAGTACCACAGGCTTGGGACTGGAGAGATGGTTCAGTGGTTAAGAGCATTGACTGCTATTCCAGAAGACCTGGGCTTAGTTCCCAGCACCCAAATAGCAGCTCATAATTCCCATCCCAGAAAATATAGTACTCTTTTCTGGCCTTCACAAGCTCTGAAAACAAATAGTACGCAGATATACATGCAAACAAAACACCCATACATAGCCAGGTATTGGTGACACATGCCTTTAATCCTACCACTTAGGAGACAGAGATAGACAGGTCTCAAAGTTCAAAGCCAGCCTGGTTTGCAGAGTGAGTTCCAGGACAGCCAGAGCCACACAGAGAAACCCTGTCTCAAAAATAAATAAATAAACAAACAAACAAAATCTAGCACTAGGACTGGAGAGACAGCTCAGTAGTTAAGAGCACTGGCTGCTTTTTTCAGATAATCTGGGTTCAGTTCCCAGCACTCACATAGAAGCTCATAACTGTCGGTGACTCCCATTCTAGGGGATGTCACCCTCACACAGACATTCATGCAGGCAAAACACCTGTGCATATGAAATAAAAATAAATAAGTTTTCAAAACACTCATACATATAAAATAAGATGAATTAAAAGCTAAAAGAAGTAACAGAACCTTATGCAAGGTACAGGTTTATATTGTTTTATGATACGGCCTATAAGTAGCCCATTCATGTATATGTGGGCGACTGTTGAAAATGCCTAGTCAGCAAAGCTCTAGGCTATGTTTTACTGTTTAAGCCATCATCTTAGAGGTTCTGTCCTCAAAAATCATCTCATGGTGGCTCATACTAGTGATGCCGATGTCTGGGAGTCTGAGGCAGAAGGATTGCTGAGGCCAGCATGAGTTATAGAAGTGAATTCCAAGCCAGCCTGGGCTACAGTAGGAAACTCTGTCTAAAAAAAAGAAAAACTCACCTCACAATCATAAGGTGAATGCTTAGGTACCAACCAATGCACCATCTTTCACTTAGGAAAACGCAGACTGTGGGAGGAACAAAAGCTGCCAGTTCTCAGCTCTCTTTCGAGGAAGCTCCCCCAAAAATACAGCCAGCAACTACCACTTACTCTTTGTCGGTTGCTCCTGTCCCCAAAGGAAGCTAGAAAAGAAAGTCCTTTACCTGTGCACAAAGCTTTTCCCCAGAATACAGGTCACTGTAGCACCAACATCAGTCTCCATCTTCCCACAAGTTGCAAGAGAATCCTCCAGGGCTGAGACAATGCTTTATGGACCCCTCAGACTTTTACACATCACCAAAGGCTTGGTGGAAGGCAACACAGGGAGACTTGGAACTGGTCAAACGATAAAGCAGCACACTAGATAAAACAAACCTAAGTTCAGACCAACACTGTTGCTTCCCTGCTATGTGTGTTTGTGTGCGCGCGCACGCACGCGTGCATGCATGCGTGTGTGCATGGTGTATTCATGTGTTCACCTGTGCCCAAACATGGAGACCACACAAGGACATCCTGCTCGGTCATTCTCCACCTTATTTTCTTGAGAGAGAGTTTGTCACTGAAGCTGGAACTTAGATGGCGTCCAGCAAGCCCTGGTCATCTTCCAGTCTTCACTTGCACAGCACTGAGCTAACAGGTGCACACTGAGCTTTTAACACAGATGCGGGGCATCTGACCTCGGCTCCTCATGCCCGCACAGCATGCACTCTTACCTACTGAGCCATTTCAGAGCCCCTACTGTGGGACACTGAATACATTATGTGCTTCCTTGGCGTCCTCTTGTGCCGGTTTTGTGAGCACTAACTGAGCAATGGCCGAGCAGCCCCTGACCTGACCCCTGTCTGTGTAGAGCTCAGCACAGGTGCATCTTGTCAGCATTGCTGTTGTCATCACCACCTTCTTCTCTAAGCTCAGCCACCATCAGGAGGGTCAGGTGAGGCGGCTGCAGACAGCTACCAACTGCATGTTTATGTCTTCCGCCCCTTCCCCTCCTCCGCTCTAGGCAGCCACCCCAGGGACTTGTGGAGTTGCAGTAAATTATGTTGTAAGAGTCTGGGCTGAGCCAGCTTCATTTCCTTCACTTGCAGCTATGTACTCAGGGCATCTGGGGTCCCAGGAGTCCCTCTCTTTTGCCCCTAACCAGAGTGTAGTCTCCCGGCTCTGCCTTTTGAGACAGACTTATTCCTCTTGATCAGATCAACTTCTAAATAAATATTAAATCACGTCTGGACGTGTTCCCCTGTTCCTTTCAAATCTGAGTAAATCACGTTTTCCCTTTGTTGGAATTCACAGCCCTGCAGAGGTCTTCTCAACAGTGTCTGGGACCCCTCACAATGGCAAGATTTTCCTCTAGATAGTTAAAATAAAAGACTTCCTATTGGAATTGTATAGTTATAATTTTTATATTTATATTCCCTGGTCTTTGAGGGTTGCTGAGCCCTCTGCACCCCTTTTTAGCCACCTTCACACAATAGTTAATAAGAAATCACAACACCTGCTTTTAAAGATTATTAGATTTGGTGACTGAAGATAGATACACACCCCCCAAAATAAAGAACTATATTATGGAAAAAAAATACAAATTGTCTTACTCCAAGGGTAGACAGGTAAGACACTCAAAAGCCTTGAGTCAGGGCTGGGAAATACAACTGTGGGCTTTGTGTACTGCACACTTTCACCATGCACACTTTTCCAGATGGCAGCCTTAGGAATTGTGCCATGCACAAGCTATCTAACTGCTCAGAGCCGCCATATCTGTCCCAGTGTGCCACACAAGCCTTGCTACTTCCTATGTGTGTACAGAAATGCTAAAGCTTAACAGGCAAATGCAATATCATGTTTCTTCCTCCTCAGCAAACTTACTCCTTGGTCACCCCGGCTGGATCCCCCACAGCAGCCTGCTAGACACCTTTCAAACCAGGACCCTTCTGTTTCTCCAGGTCCATGGAAGGAATCTCCTGTCCATTGATTATGACCGAAATATCCGTACGGAGAAGATCTATGATGACCACCGGAAATTCACCCTGAGGATCATCTATGACCAGGTGGGCCGCCCCTTCCTGTGGCTCCCGAGCAGTGGGCTGGCAGCCGTCAACGTCTCCTACTTCTTCAACGGGCGCTTGGCCGGCCTCCAGCGTGGGGCCATGAGCGAGAGGACAGACATTGACAAGCAAGGCCGGATTGTGTCACGCATGTTCGCCGACGGGAAAGTCTGGAGCTATTCCTATCTTGACAAGGTGGGTGGCCATGTTGCACGGCCCATCAGCAGAGCTTCTGCTCCCCTTCCCACCACCGCCCTGTCACTGCCCTTTCTCCGCCAGCCTGAGATATCTACCCATGAGGCATCTTAATATTTTTAATAACTCTGCATGGCTCCCTTCATATTCCCCCAGCAGTCGGTGCTATTACCATTTAAAAAAAAAAAATGCTAGACGGCCAGTAATGGCATTGTTTTATTTAATTAAGAAAACAAAAAAGGAAAATAGAAAAGGCAGTGATGTTGAATCGAACTGAACCATCCACTGACAGCAAGACAAAGCATTACGTATGAATTAGGAAGTCAGCAAGTCACTTCTGTTCCCTAAATTAAGCCACGAGGGGAAGGAAATCTGCTGGAAACTCTAGTACACACAGCTATAGCTTCTTACTTTGGCCAAAGCAGCCAGAAGATTCTCTCTGCATAGTCCCGTGTCTGACAGTACCAACTTGGGGATCCTTGATGGAGACAGGGAGAAGAGAATGAAGAGGCCCCTTAAAAGCACTTGCTGCCAGGCAGTGGTGGTGCACGCCTTTAATCCCAGCACTGGGGAGGCAGAGGCAGGCGGATTTCTGAGTTGGAGGCCAGCCTGGTCTACAGAGTGAGTTCCAAGACAGCCAGGGCTACACAGAGAAACCCTGTCTCAGAAAAAAAAAAAAAAAAAGCACTTGCTGAGACCTTAAAAGGCTGCCCTGGCCCTCTAGTCACTGGGCAGGTCCTTACATCTGCTCTGCCCTTCGTACAGGCTGGAGTCTTTCTTTCTCACCAAAACACTACGTGGCTAACTCGCAGGGGATGAGGAGATGGCTCAGTGGGTAAAATGCTTGTCTCTTCCGTGTAAATGCCAGAGTCAGGCTTGGTGGTACACATTTATATCCCAGTGCCAGGGGAGTGAGAGTGGAGACAGGAAACCTTTGGAAGCTTGCTGACCAGCCAGCTTAGACAAAATGGTGAGAGACCCTATCTCAAAAAGTGAAGTGGTAGGCACCACATATGGTGGTACATGCCTTTCGTCCAAACCCCTGCAAGGCAGACACAGATCTCTGTGAGTTTAAGGCCAGCCTGGTCTACATAGCAAGTTCCAGGCTAGCTAAGACTGCACAGTGAGACTCTCAAAGATAGATAGATAGATAGATAGATAGATAGATAGATAGATAGATAGATAGACCGACAGACATATAGTGGGGAGCAATTAAAGAAGACAGCCAACATCAACCTCTGGCCTCCACAGACATGCACAGGTAAAATGCATACACACATGTGCACGTATGTATGCATGCATGTACAACCATGCATGTGCATAACTCACAGAGCAGTTAGCCTGCAGAAAGAGCCCTCACCTAATGCTGTTCTCACTCTGATATAGTACCCTGGGATGGCCATCAGGGAGGCTGGAGTCTTCCAGCTGCCTCTTGCTGGGGCTGTTCCTCCATGAAGAGTCACTGATTCTAGGGCATTTCATCTTGTAAAAGTCTCTCAAAGGAAGAAGTGCTTTCAGATTTTATCAAAGGCAATAAAAACAGCTCGCACACCTCTCTCCAGTGTGGCCAGAGGCAAGTCAGCTCCAAACAGAGCTGTTATTGAACCTGGGGACAAACCCTATGCTTTCCGCCAGTCCTCCAGGCCTTCCACACTCAGTACCA
Source organism: Uromys caudimaculatus (assembly GCA_028551405.1). Taxonomy (NCBI): domain Eukaryota; kingdom Metazoa; phylum Chordata; class Mammalia; order Rodentia; family Muridae; genus Uromys; species Uromys caudimaculatus. Next base: position 78,735,562 of record CM052710.1, read on the forward strand.
GCAGAGCTATATCATCTTTGAGGTGGGGATACAGGTGTAGGCTCTCAGACCTTGCCTAGGTCCACTGAGTCAGTATGCCTTTTCACAAGATCTCCATTAAAGGTAAAGTCTGCCCTGAGCTACCGTCATGAGCCATCGGTACCATATGAGCCATATAAGTCTTTGGTCAAAGCTCCCCACACAGTCAAGTGTGGTGGTCATACCTTAAATTCTAGTGCTTGGGAGGCAGGTGGATGCAGGTGGATCTCTGTGGATTGTAGGCCAGCCT
>CM052710.1:78735929-78825929 GCA_028551405.1 Uromys caudimaculatus
GGGAAGGGAAGGGAAGGGAAGGGAAGGGAAGGGAAGGGAAGGGAAGGGAAGGGAAGGGAAGGGAAGGGAAGGGAAGGGAAGGGAAGGGAAGGGAATTTTAAAAAAAAAAGGGGGGGGGGAATGTTCTCCAGCCTCCATGGCTTCTGAAATGGGGTTAACTCTATCCCTTGGGTGCTTGGTCAAAAAGAGCCAACTCATCTGTTCCCATTTCCTTCCCAGTCCATGGTCCTCCTGCTGCAAAGCCAACGTCAGTACATATTTGAATATGACTCCTCTGATCGCCTCCATGCAGTCACTATGCCCAGTGTCGCCCGGCACAGCATGTCCACACACACCTCCATCGGCTACATACGTAACATCTACAACCCACCCGAAAGCAATGCGTCGGTCATCTTTGACTACAGTGATGATGGCCGAATCCTAAAGACATCTTTCTTGGGCACTGGGCGCCAGGTGTTCTACAAGTATGGAAAACTCTCCAAGTTATCGGAGATAGTCTACGACAGCACTGCTGTCACCTTTGGGTATGACGAGACCACCGGCGTCCTGAAGATGGTCAATCTCCAAAGCGGGGGCTTCTCCTGTACCATCAGGTACCGAAAGGTTGGGCCCCTTGTAGACAAGCAGATTTACAGGTTCTCTGAGGAAGGCATGATCAACGCCAGGTTTGATTACACCTATCATGACAACAGCTTCCGCATTGCCAGCATCAAACCCGTCATAAGCGAGACTCCCCTTCCCGTTGACCTCTACCGCTACGATGAGATTTCCGGCAAGGTGGAACACTTTGGCAAGTTTGGAGTCATCTACTACGACATCAACCAGATCATCACCACTGCCGTCATGACGCTCAGCAAGCACTTTGACACCCATGGGCGCATCAAGGAAGTGCAATATGAGATGTTCAGGTCCCTCATGTACTGGATGACCGTGCAATATGACAGTATGGGCAGGGTCATCAAGAGGGAGCTGAAATTGGGGCCCTATGCCAACACCACAAAGTACACCTATGACTATGACGGGGACGGCCAGCTCCAGAGTGTGGCCGTCAATGACCGGCCTACCTGGCGCTATAGCTATGACCTCAATGGGAACCTGCACCTGCTAAACCCAGGAAATAGTGCTCGCCTCATGCCCTTACGCTATGACCTCCGTGACCGGATAACCAGGCTAGGGGACGTGCAGTACAAAATCGATGACGATGGCTATTTGTGCCAGAGAGGGTCGGACATCTTTGAATATAACTCCAAGGGCCTTCTAACAAGAGCGTACAACAAGGCCAGCGGGTGGAGCGTGCAGTACCGTTATGATGGCGTGGGCCGTCGGGCTTCCTACAAGACCAACCTGGGCCACCACCTACAGTACTTCTACTCCGACCTCCACAACCCCACACGTATCACCCATGTTTACAACCACTCCAACTCTGAGATCACCTCCCTCTACTATGACCTCCAGGGCCACCTCTTTGCCATGGAGAGCAGTAGTGGGGAAGAGTACTATGTTGCCTCAGATAACACGGGGACTCCTCTGGCTGTTTTCAGTATCAATGGCCTCATGATCAAGCAACTGCAGTACACAGCCTATGGGGAGATTTACTACGACTCCAATCCAGACTTTCAGATGGTCATTGGCTTCCACGGAGGCCTCTACGACCCCCTCACCAAGCTTGTCCACTTTACTCAGCGTGATTATGATGTGCTGGCAGGACGGTGGACGTCCCCTGACTACACGATGTGGAGGAACGTGGGCAAGGAGCCAGCCCCCTTCAACCTGTACATGTTCAAGAACAACAATCCACTCAGCAATGAGCTGGACTTAAAGAACTATGTGACAGGTGAGACTTCGCTGCCCGGGTAGAGCAGTAACTTCCCATGAGGTGGCTGTCTTGGGAGACTGCTGGGTATCTGGGGAAGGGCTTATACTTTACGGTAGAACTCTAGTGCTGACAACCCGGGGCACTGAAGGATCATGTCCAGAAAAGTAGAGGAACAGTGAAGCAGGTATTCTGGGACATTTCCTGACCACTTCACATCAGGTCTATTGAAATGACTTTGCTGAGAGCCCTTCCTACCTCAGCAGGCGTCAGCTAACCGAGAGGCCTATATCAGAAGTGTATAGTTCAGATTCTCTCCATCAATAAGCCAAAAGGCCTAGGGCTAGCGGCCCAGTCTCTCTCATGGAGGATAGTGTGAAGTAAATGACCTTCATTCTAGGTAAAGACCTGGCCTGACTTCTCCCTGTGGCGTTAATGTTATCATTAATAGGAAAGCAATGAGCTGGCAGGTACCTAGTGCCTAAGCCCCTGTTTCTGACCTCCAGAGGTTTCCCTGGTGAGATATGTAAACAGAGATCTAGCGGCAGGACAGATAGAAGGAAGTCATTGCACACACGTGCACAGAATGGTGAGTACTATGGGGATGAATACAGGACAAGGACTAGCTGCTCAATTACGTATTCAGAAAGCTTTCATATAGCAGCACTGCGTGAGATTCTTAGGATACACCAAAGGCTTTTCTCTCAAGTAAGTGTATATAAATGCGTGTGTATGTGTGTGGGTGTGGGTGTGTGTGGGTATGTGGGGGGGAGCTAGCACAAGTGGGCATGTGTTTATGTCTATATGAGTATGCATGTATATGTGTGAGTGTGTTGATACACATTTGAAAGATATGACACAATACAAAAGGGTCTGTGTCAAACTGAGCCCGGGAAGGAAAGTGACCTACTCTAACTCAAGGCTGAAAGACTATGAACAAAAGTCAGAAGGACACAAGAAGCTTGCAGATCTGAGTACAAGGAGGTTCCGTCAGGGAAAGGTGGTCTAGATCACAGAATAAGCAAGAAATTGGTGAAATTGAGCTCCCTGCCCACTCCTCCATCCATCCATCCCTCTATCCATCCACCCATCCAGAAAAGATGCTGACGTATTTTAGGTATAGTAGACATAAGACAGTTGGATAGGAGCAAGACAAAGTGCTGGTCCTCAAAAAAAAAAAAAAAATAGACAAAGAAATCAGGATGTGTGGATGGATACAGACAAATCAGGTCCAATAGGGCCAATGTCCAGCAAGCAGACAAGGGTAATATCATCTGGCCATGCAGTCTACAGAAGAATAATAAAGAAAAACCCAAGACTATGGCTCCCTAAGTTCCAAGAGACCCACACTTCTTAGTTATGACCATAGAGGCACCCACTCTCAAGTGGTCATTTGTCCAGACTCCAAAATGGGAAAAGAAGCCACAGCCGCCTGGAGCAACAGGCCTGCCTTGGTGTATCACAGGACAGTTATTGACTTCCAGGGTCAACTGTGTTCGTGCAAGAAATATGTCCCTGACCACTCTCACGCCTTTAGGAATTGGAACCAGTGTCTGCATCCAAGCAAAGCAGCTGGAAGCCCTTGTACCCAAGAGCTGTGGCTAAGCTGGTTTCTCCTGATGTCTCACCAGGAGCCTCTGCCTGTTCTGATGCCTGCCAAACCTTCCTCTCGTCCCCATTGCTTAACGGGACTTTGTCCTCAACTCACTGCCATTTCTAATTAAAGTACCTCCCAGGAAGACACACATGCACACGTACACGAGCACATGCGTACATGCATAATGGTGAGTGCTATGAAGATAAATAAGACAGGACAAGGGTAAGCTGTAGGGTGACAGGAAGTGCTCCTTTACATAGGGAGCCTGGCTGGGCAGCTAACATTTGTGTAGAGACCTTTGTGTGGTGGAAGAGAGAGGAGAAGCAAGTTTGAGAAGAAGAAACCCAGCAAAAGCATAGACAAAGTATATCTGTCTTAGCTTGGGGGATGAAGGAACAACCATGCTTCACAAATTCACAAATATGCCCCCATACAGATAGGCTTTACACAGCCTTGCTTAGCACTGGACATCTTAGGCATTAATCAACCAGAAGTAAATGAAGAGAAGCCCACAGAAGGCACTGCATAGATACCTGCTGCTGCCAAGGCTCAAATGAAACCATTCACAGACTCACCCAGACCCTCAGCTATATTCCTACTTCCCTGGGAAAGAAAAAGAAAAAGAAAAGAAAGATGAGATTATCAAGGTTTTCTAAATAGCAAGATGGCTTTCCTAATCTCCGGGCTTCATGGAGGCTGGATAAGTGGGAATCAAATCAGTTTGAACGAAGTCCAGCCAAATTGAATCCAGAAACCATTATAGAGAGGCTAAAATAAAGGGCGGATTCACAAAAGCCGCAGTGGCAGCTGAGAAGAGGAGCCAGGAACCAGCTGAGAGAGCAGCCAGGCCAGGCAGGACCACACCTGCAGCCGCCTGCTTCCACCAGCGGACCCTCGGAGAATGGGCTCAGCAGAGACCACCAGATCCTTCTCCACAGTTCCAACACTGGCTTACCTGCACACCCTGTCTAAATCAGCCTTAATTCACCACGTAGGAGACTGGAAGAGTAGTTAGATGGACCTGCTATTCACAACTTAAGTGGAAGAGGTAATTAAGATGTAGTCAGGAGAAACTCAAAGAACAGACACTCTCTCTCCAGAATCCAGAGGAAGCACGCTATTTGGAAACAGCTCTCTGGAAGAAGGTGGCTGCTCCAGGTGTAGGTAAGGGCTCCATGTTTGCCAGAGAACACTGGGGCAGAAAAGATCAGTCCAGAGGGAGCTACTCAGTCTTGGACACAGTGGCCCTATGCCCAGCCTGAGTGCCACCTGGTCCTCCGCCACGTCCTGATGTCGGAATCTGAGTGCATCCCCAAACACCAACTCTGGTCTCACCACTCACTTGCTGTGTGACTTTATATGAGGGTCTTGAGCTTTCTGAGCCTTAGTCTTCTCAACTGCAAAATAACGACGAGAATTACACTCACCTCACAGAGTTGTTAAAACTATGAATCAGCCAGGCACACAGTGAAAGCTAATCATGCACTTACTAATGAGAGTGGCAGCAGAGTGCGACACACTGGCATACTCTTCTGGGAATATGAGAGAAACCTCCAGGTGCACCTTGAGGTAAATCCAGACAGAGCTTTATCAGATGTTTTGCTTTAGGGAAGCATAAGCCCCAGACATTGGAGTTAAGTGAACCTTCTAGAAGGAGCATGGTGAGCCATGTTCCCTCTTACCATTTCTCCCTGAAGAGTCTTGGATGCACAAGCTGAAGGCATGCTGCAGTTGAGTGGGATTGTGTGCTCAGTCTCGCTGAGGGGAACCACACCCATTTCATGTCACCCCCTTTGCATATTTACAGTTAATGCTTGAAGGTACTGTGACACTTTTCAGAGAGTGTACAGTGGTGATGGTGGCAGCAGCAGTGGCTGTGGGGAATATGAGAAGAGGGCAGATAGCTGTTAGGACTGGCTGTGTTGCCAGCACTTGCCTCGTGGGCTGTCTCTAGACAGACCATTTGTTCAGGGGACCTGTCTTTCATCACACTTGCCACTTCAAAGGACTCAGAGGACCTGCCCTGACCCCGGTGGGACCAGGATATGATGTGTGCCTTGAATAGAGGCTTTGCATACATCTGATAGAGCTCAGTCTGGATTTACTTCAAGGTGGACCTGGAGCTTTCTCCTATATTCCCACAACGGTGTGCCAAACCAAGGTTTGTCAGAAACTTCGGAGCAGAGGCTGTGTGGAAAGGCACACTTGTAATGACAGCAGAGTGGGGGAAGGGAAAGAGGAAGGAAGAAAGGAAGGAAGGAAGGAAGGAAGGAAGGAAGGAAGGAAGGAAGGAAGGAAGGAAGGAAACGGACTAGCAAAGAGATGAAACAGACAAAACTGAGCTGACCTGACAGTCCCGTTCACAGGTGTGCTCTTTAAAACCCCTAGTCTTGGACAGGGAGAAGGTTCAGTGGGTCAAAGGAGCTTGCTGACAAGCCTGATGATCCGGACCGACATAGTACAAGGAGAGAACCAACCCCCTTGAGTTGTCCTCTGACATACACTACCCTGTGACGGGCACTCCCGTCCCCAAATAAGCAAGTCTGATTTAAAACAACAGCCTTCTGCCCAGAGATATGCAGAGGTGTCCTCTCACTGAGGAGAACATGGGCTGGGGAGGGGGTTCCTCAAAGGAGAAAGAGGGCGATGGGAGCGAGGACGTCACATGCTCTTCTTGAGGGTCCCCACAAGTCCTGTCTGTCTCTAATGAAATCTGGGCAGGTGTATAGGGCACGCAGATGAGAGACTCCGTGCCACAAATCACTTCTCATGGTCTCTAAGCTCTTTTACATGATGCTGGCATATAGCCCCCCCCCCCAAGCATGTCTCATCTTTCAGCCAAGAGAGCAGGTCTAGCACTCTCTGGAGTGGAGATCTAAATGGTGTTTGCAGGGAGCAGGCGCCTTTGTCTCCTCTCTCTATGTTTTAATGAGTTTTTGGTTTGCAAGTCAGTCTGCTGCTCTGTGTGGCAGCTATTGGGGAGTTCCTCTTTTTAAGTGGATTTCCCAAAGTATAGAAAGGGGGGCATATTTGCTTTTAGATTAGTAAGTGAATAATAGCACAGGTGATACCTGGGTGTGGTAGAAAAATAAAAAGTCATGGCAAGTGGCCATAAATATCCAAAGTGGGAAGCGAGTGTCCCACTGCACCAAGCACCTGCCTGCCTGGCCATAGATGCTTGATAGTAATGTGTTCTCTGTCTATCATCTATCTATGTATCTCTTAGTATTTGCGGGCATGTGTGGATGTACACCACGTGTTGTGTGTGTGCGCCTATGTGTGCACATGTGTGTGGAGGCCCAAGATCAATGTATCTTTCCCCATCTCTCTCCACCTTATGTTTTGAGACCATCTCTTGCTGGGCCTAAAGCAAGCTCTGGGGTTTGCCTGTCTCTGCTTCCTCGGCTCTTGGAGCACAGGCATCTCTGCCACCTTCAGGACTTTATGGGAGTGCTGGGGATCCGAACTCAGGTCTTTATGCTTACGAAGAAAGCACTTACCAACTGAGCCCCCTTTCCAGCCCCCCAGTGTGCTTTTCAAGACAATTTCAAATCAGTATTCACTTTTTAATTTTTATTATTTTTATTTTTATTTTGGCATTTTAAAATATAAAGTAATGAGTTTCAGTATGGCATTTCCACACTGAAATTCTTTATTTCTTACTTTATTTCTTATATGCCCCCCCAACTACACTACACTCCCCACCCACCAACCATTGTCCTTCTCTTCCCCCCATTAGCCCACCTTCTGGTTTTATATCATGTCCTATTACACACACACTTAGGATTTCTTCCTTCCCGTGGTCACTAACACTAGACTCAGAGGCATGGAAGAACCTTCTCTGAGAAGCAATATTATGCCATAGTTCTACTTGCAACACATACACGTATATAAAATTCCCAAAGGACGGAAAACATGACCTTTGTTAGAGTCCGGCTTATTCAACTTAACATAAGAATTTCTATCCATTTTCCTGAAAATGTTGTAATTACACTTTTTTCTTTACAACTAAAAAGAATCATTTTGGGAGCCAAGCAGCGGTGGTGCACGCCTTTAATCCCAGAGCTTGGGAGGCAGAGGCAGGCAAATCTCTGTGAGCTCAAGGCTAGTGTGGTCTACAGATTGAGTTTCGGGACAGCCAGGGCTATATGCTAAAACCCTGTCTTAAAAAGAAAAATCATTTTGTGTACAAGCACCACATTTTCTTTATCCATTCATTTGTTAATGGACACCTAGGCTGATCCCGTTTCTTAGCTGTTGTGAATGGCCTTTTTTTTTTTTTTTTTTTCAGGAGTTTACTATATATCAGTGCTGTGTGACCTAGAACTTACTCTGCAGACCAGGCCGAGACCACCTACCTCGGCCTCTCAAATGCTGGGATTAAAGATATCTACCATACACCAGGCAGAATAGCATTCTTTTTTTAATGATTTATTTTTATTTTATTTGCATTGGTATTTTTCCTGCATGTATATCTGTGTGGATATGTCAGATCTCCTGGAACTGGAGTTACAGACCATTGTGAGCCACCATGTGGGTGCTGGGAATTGAACCCGGATCCTCTGGAAGAGCAGCCAGTGCTCTTAAGGGCTGAGCTATCTCTCCGTAACTTTCATGTCATTTTTCTCTTTGTAGTATTGGGAATGGAACTCAGGGTTTTGTGCATGCTAGGCAAATCCTCTGCCACTGGATCACAGGCCCTCACATTACCCTGAGCTGTGCTCTCTCTCACCTGCGTGTAATTCCTAGGCCATTCAAAGACAGAATGTGCCCCCACAAAAGACAGGTGGATCAGAGATGCCAGATCATTTCTCAGAGAGAACTATTCTGTGCCTTTATTTACTTTCAACAGCAATGGCCAACTCCCACAACAGTCCCGAGACAGGAAGGAGTCACACCTGACCCCCAACAGACATTTCTCAGGCAGGTCTAGAGGGTTCCTCTGTCACACTTGTGCTGCACTGGGTAGCTTTTACCAGGGATGTTCTAGTTCATTCTTTCATTCCATACACTTACTGAGTATCTGTTTTGTATCAAGCATCATTGTGAGGGAGACATCAGAGAATAAAATAAATTGTTAGGATCTGGGTATGGTAGCACACGCCTTTAATCCCAGCATTCAGGAGGCAGAGGCAGGAGGATCTCTGTGACTTGGAGGCCATCCTGTTCTACATAGCAGGCTCCAGGATCTCCAGGACTACTACATAGAGAGACCCTATGTAAAAAACAAGTAAATAAATAAATATTTAAATTCCCTCCCCTGGTAGAGCAAACATGCCGAGTGAGGGAACCAGACAACAGAGAATAAGTGTCTCCCAGGAATCACTGCATGTGGGATTGTGACTACTGATTTAGAGGCAGGCTTGAGCTTGGTGAAGGACTCTGGGATGGTGTGGATGGGTAGGAATGCATCTTCAGTATGACGGATGGATGGAGTGAGCTTCAGTTACATCTGTAAGAAGTAGGAGAATAGAAGAGTCAGAAAATGCTTTCAGGAAAGAGCGTACTGGGCAGAGGGGCTTGCTGTCACAGTGACCCAGAGATAGACTTGCATCTAACTTAAGAAGGAACACAGCTAGGTGAGAAAGCACTTACCAGGAATCCCAGCACTTAAGGCTGAGACAAAAGGATGGTGAGTTTAAGACTAGAGAGAGAGGCCCTGACTCAAAACACCAGAGAAATATGAAAGAAGACAGCAGAGAGATCATGAGGCAGGTCCTTGGGTCCTTAAAGGTCACTCAGTGACCGTGGCTTTTCCACTGATAAAAGTTTTCTGAGAGCTCTGAGCAAGGAAGTGGCCTTGTGGGCTCCATGTTTATGGAGTCATCTGGCTACTGTACTAAGTGGGGCAAAGACTGGGAGCAGCAAACTAGTTAGACATCTACAAGTCCAGGAAGGATGCAGATGGGCCAGGAGGTTAGAGATGGCAGACGAGACAAGAAACCAATACATATCTATATTGTTTTTAAAAGTAAAAGTAAAGAATATAAATGAGGCTCCCCAAAAAAATCCATGCCAAGGTAATTTCAGGTACCAAGGGAACTGAGGAGGTTTGGTCAGCTGTAATGAGACACCTAAGGCATGTTACTTGAGAAAAAGGTTCATTTAAGTCCCCATTTGGAAGGTCAAAAGGAAGCTGACAGACAACTGTGTTCCTGTGAGGGCTACCTCACAGCATGGCTGATGACAATATTAGAATCACTTGTGTGACTCTGGGTACATCTCAAAGGACAGAAGGGGACAGGCTGGAGCCTTCCATAACAGTCCTCTCAAGACTTCTAAGGATGGGTTGGGCGTGGCTGAGTAGGTACAGTGCTGCCCAGCATACATGATGCCCTATTTCATGCTCAGCATCACATATGTGCCACAGAAGTTGATGCTTGCCTGTAACCTCAGCACAGCAGAGGAGAAGATAGGCAGATTGGAGCCTTAAGGTCATCCTCAGCTACACAGTGAGTGCAAGGCCAGATGGGGATTCCTGAGACCCAGTCTCAAGGCAGGGAAAAAGAGAAAGAAACAGAACCCAAAGGGCCACATAAGAATTACCTCACACCCCAATGACCTATGAACCTCCCACAGTGCCAAGTTTATAAAGGGTACTACAAACTCCCAGTAACACCACCCTGGGGACTTTAATTACAGTGGGTCCTTGACATGCAATGAAACCATCCCCAAACCCTAGCAATAGGTATCCAAACGAAAATTCACACATGAAGGTTCATAGTGGCATTATTTATAATGATTTTTTAAAAAGTATAAACCAGCCAGTTGTCTTTCAACTGATGAATAGATAGATAAAATGTGGACTGTTCATATAATGGGGCAGTATTCTGTCATAAAAAGTAAAAGAGAGAGAGACAGACAGAGAGAGAAAGAGACAGACAGAGAGAGAGAGAAAGAGACAGAGAGAGAGAGAGAGGGAGGGAGGGAGAGAGAGAGAGAGAGAGAAAGAGACAGAGAGAGAGAGAGAGAGAGAGAGAGAGAGAGAGATATGTTGGCACTTTAATCCCAGCACTCAGAAGGCAGAAGCAGATGAACATCTGTGAGTTCAAGGCCAGCCTGGGCTACAAAGTAAGTTCTCATTACAAAGAGAAGTCTTTTATCAAAAAAAACAAAAACAAAAACAAAAAAAAAACAAAACAAAACTACATTCTGTGGTTAAACCACACAGTGGCTTTATATAAATGTACATAAAATGTCCAGAACATAGGCAGAGCCAAGGCTGAGGGCAGTTTATGGACTGTGGGACATGGCCATACAGAATGACTGCTGATCCTGATGAGGTTTCTCTGTGGGTTCCAAGTGCCATGAAGTTAGATAGTGACAATGGTTGCCAACATTTTGAATATGCTGGAGACCACTGATTTGGATGGGCAACTTTAAATGGTGAGTTTCATGTTACATAAAATTTACCTCAATGTTAAATAAGAAAGGCAGGGGAGCCAGGCAGTGGTGGCACATGTCTTTAATCCCAGCACTCGGAAGGCAGAGGCAGGCGGATTTCTGAGTTTGAGGCCAGCCTGGTCTACAGAGTGAGTTCCAGGACAGCCAGGGCTCCACAGAGTAACCCTGTCTCAGAAAAAGAAAGAAAGAAAGAAAGAAAGAAAGAAAGAAAGAAAGAAAGAAAGAAAGAAAGAAAGAAAGAAAGAAAGAAAGAAAGAAAGGAAAAAGGCGGGGGAGAGAAAGGAGACAGGGATGGTGGGCAGAAAAATGGAGACACAGTTGCTTTGAGGAGAAAAGAGAGGCACAGGGCAGGTCAAGAATTCAGTTTTGGACTCATCAAAACTGAAAATGGACAAGACGCACAAGCTGAGCTTAGAAGAAGGCCAGGCTGTCCAGCTCGGAGTCAGCCTGGAAACATGGAAGCAGGGTCCACCTCTCAAAACTAAATGACTATATAATTTAGAAAACTTCTGGCTAGGGAGATGCCACCATGGGTAAAGGAGCTTGCCGTTCAAGGTTGGTGAGCTCAACCCCTGGAACCTACAAAAAGGTAGATGGAGAAAACCAGCCTGCAAAATTGTCCTCTGATGTCTGCATGCATGCCCTGGCATGTGTGCTCCACCTCCAGCATATAATAATAGTAGTAACTGGGTGAGGCGGATAGTTTCAGACAAGATAAGAACATGCTCAGCATGGGGCTGGGTGATGTGGAGATTCTTCCAGACTTGACACATGAGATTTCTGTACTGTCATGGGGGTCAAAAACCTGGCTCAAAGATATGGGAAGAATAGCGAGCAATGAGTACAGAGGGTTAGTATGAGCTCAGAAGGACGTTGTAAAAACAAATATAAAATGGGCTGTAGGAAGAAGAAAGCAGCTGTTTGGAGGAGGACATTTAGCAATGTCTTAGTATGCTAGTGGGGTAAATCCATCAGAAGGGTTAATGAGTCACTGCTGCGGAATGAGAAAAGATTCCTAGAGAGATGGCCTTGAGGTGGCAAGGAAAGTGTGACCATGTGCACAGTGGAAGGCTCAGCACGCACAGCTCACGTCGTGGAATGGGACAAAAAGCAGAGTTCGAGAGTGCAGAGGCTGAGCCACAGTGCCGTGGGCAAATGGGATAGCATTGGAGAAGAGCAGGAAACAAGGCTGACTGCTGGTGGGAGGGAGGGAAAGCAGATTGTAGAGGTCTGGAGAGAAGTGAGCGAACAAAAATAAAGATATATAGGAGGAAAAGAAAAGAGCCACATGTGGTAGTGCACGTCCCTTAATCATGCACTTAGAAGGTTGAGGCAGGAGGATTACCACAAGTCCTAGTCCAGCCCGGTCTATATATGAGGATATGTCTCAAAAAATAGATGATAGATAGATAGATACATACATACATACATACATACTACATACATACACACATAGATAGATGATAGGTAGATTAGATAGATAGATAGATAGATAGATAGATAGATAGATAGATAGATAGATAGATAGATGATAGGTAGATTAGATACATACATACATACTTACATACATAAATAGATACATAGATAGATATATTGACAGATACATAGATATAGATACAGAGCTAATACAGGAGAGTGAACGGACAGCTGAAAAGTAAAGGAAGTCAGGAGGGTTGCAGGCAGCAGGAAGCGCCCTGGAGGTTCATGATCAGGGATTTTCAGTGACCCCTGTAAGCATGGTGATACTGTTTTCTCTAATACTCCAGCACCATTCAGCTGCACAGATGCACAAGTGCAATAAATATCAGCTTGGACTTAATTAGTACTATGATTTCGCTAAGCGGGCAAGAAGAAGTGAAAGCAGACAGCAGATCTTCAAATACATCCCCAAGGAATGAATCCAGGGGTTGGTCAGGGAATGTGTGCTAGGTTAGGAGAGAAAAAGAATGAGCAGGAAGTTGAGAGACAGGGAGAAGGAGTTTGGGATGGATGGATGGATGGATGGATGGATGGATGGATGGATGGATGGATGGATGGACAGACGGACAGCCAGCCCTGGGTGTTGTGTAATAAACCAGAGAGGTGAGGCCAGAGGGCTGTGTGTATGAAAATGACATAATGGAGGACCAGAATTATAAGTGACAGAGTCTGAAGCTGAGACATGAGAGGAAGGCAGGGGACTAAGGAGCCGAGGTGTTAGAAGGAGCAACTACTCAGCTAGCAAAATCACTAAGAACTGGTTCAGAGTCAGAGACAGAGGTAGCACACTTCACAGAATTCACAGGTGAGTAGCCCAAGGTCAGCCGTGGTCCCAAGGCTGAAGCCAGGGCAGGGAGACCAGTGCTCTGTGGGAAGAGGTTTGATGGTAGCAAGAGGGGAAAGGGACTGTTGAATTCTGAAGACATAGCAAGCTTTCCTGAAAGCAGATCTGAACTCCAGGGGCCCAGTGGACTAGTTCAGAATGTAAGAAAGGCAGAAAGGGAGCGGAAAAGAGGCAAGTCCAGGGCGTGACTTCGGATCTCAGGGTGCCTTGGTAAATGGAAATAAAGAACAAAATGAGCTCAGTCCTGCACACCAGCCTGATGGTTCTAATGAAAATGGAAGTGCACTGAGGGGTGAGTAAGAGCTCCCTGGGCCATGGTAAAAGGAGATCAGGAGGCCTGGGGGGAGCTGTCTTACTCAGAAAACTTGGACCATCCACTGGGTGTGTGGGACATATAAGCCCAAATTCAAAGGCTGGGATTTTCATCTGAATAGGGCGAGTCTCTTGATGTCTCTTTGAAGGACAGGAGGTCTGGAGGAATGGGCTCAAGAACTAAACGGCTGTTTATCACGTCCAGCCCTGAAGACATTCCCCAGCAAGCCAACTTCAGTGCGGAGCCCCAGGGCAAATGTCCCACACCACGAGCACAGTCACTGCTCATCCCCTGGTTGGTCATTGCCCCTGGCTTCTGACACACTGCCTGGTTTGTGGTAACTCGTAGGAGGGGCTGGAGAAATAGCTCAGCCATTAAGAACACTGGCTGCTCTTCCAGAGGTCCTGAGTTTAATTCCCAGCACCTATGTAGTGGCTCACAACCACCTACAACTGTAGTCTCATGGGATCCAATGCCCTCTTTTGGTGTGCAGACGTATGTGCAGACAAAAATAGCCGTATGCATAAAGTACATAAATAAAAAAAGACTTTTTAAAAAAAAAGTTCGTGTGACCTTCAAATAAAATATTAGTTGAGTTGTCAATGTACCAGATTGTATAGTGAGTTCTTTCCATGTTTTCTTCTCTGGTCCTTACATCAATGCAATGAGGTGGAACAATTATAGTCTTAATTCAAAACTGAAGGACCTAAGGGTAACAGGCTAACATAGCCAAGCTCACACGCCAGGGAGACTTGAAGGTGAATCTGTCTGCAACTAGCCTCTGTAAGCACAACATAGCAGTTATCAATGGCCACCTAGGGAGAGACATCTTCTTCCTTGGACACATATAAGGAACCTCTGGACTGGGTAGCAAAGATGGCTCAGCAGTTAAAAAAGCACATGCCGCTTTTGCAGAGGACCCAGGTTTGGTTCCCAGCACTCATGTGGTGGCTCACAGCCATCTAAAACTCCAGCTCCATGGAATCTGATGCCCTCCTCTGGCCTCTGTGGGTATCATGCATTAGGCAAAACACTAACATACATTTTAAAAAATTATTTTTTAAAGACTCTCTGGTTCCGGTTCCCAGAGGCTGTCACCAGAGACTGCCACCCTCGTCTCTTAGATCCCACACCCAACTGCTTAGTTATTTTGTTCTCTTTGCAAGACCCACTGCAGCCTCTACCCCTGTGATTTCAGAAGTCTTTATTTTTCCTTCTGCCGTAGACGTGAAAAGCTGGCTTGTGATGTTTGGATTTCAGCTCAGCAACATAATTCCTGGATTCCCAAGAGCCAAAATGTATTTTGTGCCTCCTCCCTATGAACTGTCAGAGAGTCAAGCAAGTGAGAATGGGCAGGTAAGTAGCCGGGTCAGGGGTGAGCACTTGATGAGAATCCAAACGAGAGTTCTCATTCTCTTTCATAGACACTGCCACATGGGAGCCAGGAGGCTGCTGGGAATGGTACACTGAGGCTGGGTATAAAAGCTATGCAGAAGCAGAGACTTCCCAGGCAGAGAGAATGCCAATGCCCATATTTCTTCCCAACCTCAATGATTACCTTAATTGTGGTATCATTATCTGTTCAGTATCTACCCTCCGGTCACTCCTTGATTAACAATAGCCCAGAGAAATCCAGTGGCAACCTGCCATCTGCACTGCTGTAAGATCATAACCCTTTCAGCTTTTATGGGATGCAATAAAACTGTGGTTTGCAGTTTCTGTCCCATTAAAGAACATTTTTATGCCCTACATAAAACCTCAGCATGTTATGGCCCAAATGCATACAGATTGAGTTTTTAGAACATAATGTGTGCCTGGGTCTTCCTCTGATGACCGAAGGGTAGTCAGTTTCAATTTGGGTGCAGCTGAGACCTCAGCCACAAGCAGATGGGCAGTGCGGGGACTGCATTGAGCTGACCCCCTGATATGGGACGGGGGCTCTCTGCTCTGTGGCTGTCTAGAAGGGCTCAGCTGCTCTGAATAGTCATCCAGATTGTGTGACTAGAGAGAGGCAAGGAGGAGCTGCCAGGTAATTGAGAATGGCGTTCTCTCTATCCTGCCCCTTGGGGACCACTCAGCGGATGAATAGCCATCATTTCCCTCATTTATCTAAGTGCCCGTTACCTCCCAAACACAGCCTCTTCCATTATCCCAGCCTGTCCCCCAACCACCAATTGAGACAAGTTGTCATTTGTGAGTGGAGAACCGAAGGCCAAGGAGATAATGGCAGTTTCATTCCTCTGCAGAACCAGGGCCAAGATCCAAAGCAACGGACTCAGAGTGGGGAGGAGGGGGATTCCCTCTGGCCCTCGCAGCCTGGATCTCTTAGCCCAGAGCTCTCAGCTATGAATATGCACACAAATCACCTAGAGTACCTGGCTGGAACACAGCCTCAGCTCAGCAGCCTGAGAGCTGTGAGCCCCAATGATCCATCTACAGCTGGCCTCGATTTGAGTAAAGGCAGTGACTATCCAAGCCACTGGCTTTGGAGCAGGGCAGGTTACAACAGTGGGGCTGCCAGCTGCTCAGACACCTGATCCCCACATCAGGACATCCGTGGGTCTGAAATGTACCCAAATAGCTGCTACACCACAAATGCAGATTATCTCTTGGCTCCCACAATTGAGGGGTGGGGGGTTGCACAGCCCAAGTACAGAATCAGGCAAGATGGAGAACCTCTTTCACCATCTCCCTGTGAGTGGCATGGTGACAAAGTGAACAGAGTACCCCATTAGAAAACTAAGAACCAGCCCACCTGCCCTAGTTACAAAAAGTAGGGCTGTATCAGTACGTACAGGCTCAGCAGATCAAGCCCGAAAGAGCACTCAGCATCCATCTCTGTAGTTCTTGCTTCAGAACTGCCTTCTGACCGTTCCTTTTTGTCTTGTGCCCGTAGCTCATTACAGGTGTCCAGCAGACAACAGAAAGGCATAACCAGGCCTTCCTGGCTCTGGAAGGACAGGTCATCTCTAAAAAGCTCCATGCCAGCATCCGAGAGAAAGCAGGCCACTGGTTTGCTACCACTACACCCATCATCGGCAAAGGCATCATGTTTGCCATCAAAGAAGGGCGGGTGACCACAGGTGTGTCCAGCATCGCCAGTGAGGACAGCCGCAAGGTAGCATCCGTGTTAAACAATGCCTACTACTTGGACAAGATGCACTACAGCATCGAGGGCAAGGACACACACTACTTTGTGAAGATCGGCGCAGCGGATGGTGACCTGGTCACGCTGGGAACCACCATTGGGCGCAAGGTGCTGGAGAGTGGGGTGAACGTGACGGTGTCACAGCCCACGCTGCTGGTGAACGGCAGGACTCGAAGGTTCACCAACATTGAGTTCCAGTACTCCACGCTGCTGCTCAGCATCCGCTACGGCCTCACCCCTGACACGCTGGACGAAGAGAAGGCCCGCGTCCTGGACCAAGCGAGACAGAGGGCCCTGGGTACTGCCTGGGCCAAGGAGCAGCAGAAAGCCAGGGACGGGAGAGAGGGCAGCCGCCTGTGGACGGAGGGCGAGAAGCAGCAACTCCTGAGCACGGGACGGGTGCAAGGTTATGAGGGCTATTACGTGCTTCCGGTGGAACAGTATCCAGAGTTGGCAGACAGTAGCAGCAACATCCAGTTCTTAAGACAGAATGAGATGGGAAAGAGGTAACAAAATAACCTGCTGCCACCTCTTCTCTGGGTGGCTCAGCAGGAGCAACTGTGACCTCCTCTCCTAAGGAGACGAAGACCTAACAGGGGCACTGAGGCCGGGCTGCTTTAGGATCCCAAGTGGCAAGAAAGCTCACATTTTTTGAGTTCAAATGCTACTGTCCAAGCATAAAGTCCCTCATCCTGAAGTAGACTAGAGCTCGGCCACAAATTCTGAGGAAAACAAAACTAAAGGATGAACGAATGAATGAACGAAAACACACAAAATGTTTCAAGTTCCCCTAAAATATGACCCACTTGTTCCGGGTCTAAGGCAGAAAAGAGACGCAGAATAGCCAAAAGGAAAGGAACAGAAAAGAAACAAATAAAAAAAAAATAAAGCAAACAAAAAGACAAACACACCGACCGTACAAACGAAGAAATGAAGACGAGAAGGCCTCATATCCTAATACCTCACTCATTGACACGTGAGCAACACAAAGACATTCACAAGGGCCGGCATCACCAGACCAGCTGAGAATGACTCAGACTGACTGTTGGACAAACACTTGCGACGTTTTCGTTTAAGCAAATACAGGTGCATTTAAAAACACGACTTTGGGGGTGATTTGTGTGTAGCGCCTGGGGAGGGGGGGGACACAAAAGTGGAGGATCGAGCACTGGAAATACTTTTTGAAGAAAAAGAAAAACACAAGAAAAAAAAAATCAGTATCAGAAGTCAAAGTGAAACAATACCTTCCGGCACTTAACTCTCAGGTCCCACTTAGTCAGGCCTGAGCTAATTTATTTGAGCGCAGAGTGTAAAATTTAATTCAAAATGGTGGCTATACTCACTACACATAAATCTCATACTCTTTGTGTCTTTGGAGATTCCATTGTGGACAGTAATACGCAGTTACAGGGTGTAGACTGTTTAGATTCCGTAGTTCGTGGGTATCAGTTGCGGTAGAGGTGCAACATTTGTGACTCTGTTGCTAACGGTTACCACTCCCGATCGCCCTGTACATACATACATATGCCGTAAGGCGCAATCACTGTTTCAGACTTAAGATTATTAGTGTGTTTGTTTGGTCCAGAAACTGAGACAATCACATGACAGTCACCACGAGGAGAGAAAATAAAAAAAATAAATAATAAATAAAAACAAAAAAAAATTTTAAAAAGTGGAAAAAAAACACACAAAAAAAGTCTAATAAGAACTTTGGTACAGGGACTTTTTTGTAATATACATGTATGAATTGTTCATCGAGTTTTTATATTAATTTTAATTTGCTGCTAAGCAAAGACTAGGGACAGGCAAAGATAATTTATGGCAAAGTGTTTAAATTGTTTATACATAAATAAAGTCTCTAAAACTCCTGTGGACACTGAGCTTCTGTGGAAATGCTTTATCATGCCATTTTCAGGGGTTCTCAACCTGTGGGTCCCGACCTCCTGAAGGGGTCATATGTGATTACAATTCAGAATTGTAGCAAAAGTATAATTATGAAGTAGCCGTGGACTTGTTTTATGGTTGGGGGGGTCTCCACACTTATGCTAAAGGGTTGCCGTGGTAGGAAGGTGGAGAACCTCTACAGTAAAGGCTAGAAAAGCGGGGATGGATTCACAGGGCCTGGGCTGGTCCAGACCAAGGATCCCTTATCCCAAAAGTTTAGAACAAGGAAAGCTAATGTTTTTTCAGATCTTTCTTTTGTTTTTTTGTTTGTTTGGTTTGGTTTTTTTGTTTGGTTGGTTTGGTTTGGTTTTGGTTTTGGGTTTTGGGTTTTTTTTGTTTTGTTTTGTTTTTTCAAGACAGGGTTTCTGTGTGTAGCCCTGGCTGTCCTGGAACTCACTCTGTAGACCAGGCTGGCCTCAAACTCAGAAATCCGCCTGCCTCTGCCTCCCGAGTGCTGGGATTAAAGGCGTGCGCCACCACCGCCCAGCTTTTCAGATTTTATAAGAGCACGTACATAGGAAGATATCAAAGCTTGAAATTCACTTATGGTTCCTATACATTATACACAGAGCCTGGAGGTCACTACACAGTGTTCCATCTCTTATTTTGGACAGAGTCTCTCTATATAGCCCAGGCTGTCCTGAAGGAACTCACTGTGGAAGCCAAGCTCAAACTCGCAGAGATCTGCCTGCCTTTTCTCCCAAGTGCCGGGATTAAAGGGGCGTGCGTCCACACCTGGCAACAGTGCCTTTAATAATAATTTTATGCTTATAACAGAGTTTTATAGTTTGGAATTTTCTAGTTGTAGACTTGTATCTGGGTTCAAAACTTCAGATTTGTTTTTTTGTTTTGTTTTGTTTTGTTTTTTGGATTACGGATGCTCAGCCTGTCCTTGGACCATGTGGGGATGGGGGACTTTTTGTTTTATTTTGGTTAGGAAGGAAGGGCTCCTTTTGTTTGTGTCTGTTTTATGGTGAGAGGGATGGAACAGTGAGACAGGGTTCCATGTGGTTCCTCAAACTGCTATTGAGTCCAAGGTGACTTTGAACATCTGACCCTCCCGCCTCCACCACACAAGTGCTGGGATAACAGATGTGTGCCCCCAAACATCTGGAGCATCTTTGATAGTGCTCCCCCAAATGCTCTAGTGACTCTGAGACTTCTCTACTCTAAGGGGGCAGGAGAATCTGGCCTGGGTGAGTGAGGCTGTGAGGACCCTCAGACCTGCCTGTACATAGATAGATTCCTCCAGCCCTCCTGGGACACCAGGGACCTCTCTGTCACCACTTTCTAGTTATGAAAATCAATAGCAGACTATCCAGGGTGATCATACCCACCGCTTTTGAAGCTTGCACACTGTGTGGCTGTGTGTTCATTGATGCATTCTTCTTCCCAGCCAGATCAGCTTGCCTCCAAACGTAAACACAGTGGGCAAATCAAGTAACAAGAACCCTTTGGGCCAGGCAGTGGTGGCGCAAGCCTTTAATCCCAGCACTTGGGAGGCAGAGGAGGTGGATTTCTGAGTCCGAGCACAGCCTGGTCTACAGAGTGAGTTCCAGGACAGTCAGGGCTACACAGAGAAACCCTGTCTCGAAAAACCAAAAAAAAAAACCTTTGGAGTTTTAATTTATTTTTGTTTTAAGCCACTTTTACAATTAAAATAGCATCAACAACCAGTATGAACCTGCGCTTTTCTGGGTTGTTGTTCTCAATTGTGGCTCTGCAATGCAGCATTTCCACAGAACCCCGCCCCCCTTTCATTCACTGAACAGCATCTTATTGAGAGTGCACCACCGCAGCCAGGCTAAGGCCTGGGTGCCGAAGAGAAGTAGACACAAACAGAAGCTCGCGTCTCACCAGCACAGCTCGTCCCAGCACTGTCAGAAGTGGGCGATGCAAAGATGAATAAAACCTGCTCTGAAACCTCTCGGTCAGGGGTGAGACGAATTCACAAGACAGTCACGGGAATACATTGGGGTCAAAGCCGGTGGGAAAGTTGACAGACTAGAGCAAGAAGCCCGGAGAAGACCCTGTTGTCTCCATGAACATCTGATCTGGACACTAGCAGACAAGGCCAGGAAATGAGCTGATGCTAAAATGAGTCAGAGTCCACACAAATGGAAAGAGTACAAGTAGACCGCCTGAAGGTAGGAAGGCTGGGGGGAGGGGGGACGGACGTAATTTGTGACATCACCTAGGGAATGAGGGAGATGGAGCGCAGGGATGGAGGTTTGCCTGCCCTGGGTTTCACCCCAGCACCAGGGAAAGATGGAGGATTCATCTGGGAGCCTTTGAGAGAAGCCCTGGACCCACTTAATCAGGATTTCTCTAAATTAGAAGCCAGGTGTTGAGCCCCTGGGCATCTTCACTTGCCAGTAGCAGGTGGGAAACAATTAAATGCCAGAGGGGCGGGGCCTAAGATAAACCGCTCCTCACCGTGGGTAGAAGGAACAGGCGTGAGACCCAGGCTAGGAGCTGAGCCTCTCCCTCTCCCCCTTCCCCTTCCTCTCCCCCTCTCCCTCTTCCTATCCCTCTCTCTCCCCTATTCACCAGTCGTGAGGTTCGTGCTTGGGGTTCTTATAAATGCGTAGAAATGAGTGGAAGGGTACTGTCAGAGGAAAGGCAGAAAGGGCCGAAGAGGGATGGCCTCCTGGGAGGAGGAAGGAAGGGTCTGGAACTTCTTGGAGTTGGTGACAGTATCCAAAGAGTTGAACTAAAAAGCAGGAATTTTGCCAAGACCTTGCTCCGGGTCCTTCACCTTCTCCAGCCCCTAGGTGAAAGGACACTATACGGGAGGCGGACGGGGTCGGGGAGCTATTAATAAGGGCTGTTCTGCTCCGTCCTGCGCACACCCGTGCCCCCAAGCTGAATGCTGAGACAGCTAGGCAGCCTTGTTCCGTCCCCCTCGCACCCCACTTCAAATGCTGTCTACATCTATTCTCCAAAGGCCCGCTTTCCCGAGCCTTGATCTCCTCCTTTTGGCCACCAGGTGGCAGCCTTTCCCGCTAAATCTTTCTAGGCTCTCTGTTTGCCGAGAGAAGCCTGATGGATTGCATAGCAGCCGGAAGACAGACAGATTTTCCTTGCAGCTTCTCAGGCACAGTCCAGGTACGTCTCCAAACGGCCTTCCTCGCCTTTTCTCGTTCCTAAAATAAAAATAAAAACATTGCTGTCGTCTCGGCACTTAGAGGTGGAGGATAAACAGACAGGGAGTTCAAGGCCAACCTGGGCTATGTGTGAGAGAGTCTCAAAAGGAAGCTTCAGTTGAAATCCCAACTGCGCCCCCTCTCCAGCTAAGCCTGAGCACTTTTCCTAACTTCTCTAAGAAGTGAACATGAGAACAGCCCAGCTCAGCCCAGCCCCCAGCGGCTAAAAAAAAAAAAAAAAAAAAAAAAAAAAGGTGTGTGTACAAGAAAGCCGCTGGCTAGTGCTTTGTAGTAGACCATTTTCAGTCTTCTGGCTCTCCACCCACCTTAGGGTTTGTGAGGCGTTACCACCATCCTCTCTCCCCTTCCCTCCTTGGCCTCTTCTCCCTCTGATCCCAAACTCAAAGGAAGTAAAAGTGACCTCATGCACTCACCAACCGTGGCATTCAAATTAGCTGACCTCATTTGAACTTCCCACACACCGGGAATGAGGAAACTGGCCTAGAGAAGCCACTAACTGATCAAACCCCACAGGCAGAGCAGACCCCCTCCTAGATGGCTGGACATCCTCCTGCTATTGGTAACTATCTCTGACCCCAGGGTTGGCCACTCCCTCCACAAGCCCTTATATCCGCCTCATCTCCAATGAGAGAGAGCCTTGGCCTGATGGAATCTGTCCTGTTTGCAGTGACAGGAATTAGAACGTCCGTGTTGTAAAAGCATTTTTTTGGGGGGGGGTTTTTTTTTTTTTTTTTTTTTTTGGTTTTTTTTTCGAGACAGGGTTTCTCTGTATAGCCCTGGCTGTCCTGGAACTCACTCTGTAGACCAGGCTGGCCTCAAACTCAGAAATCCGCCTGTCTCTGCCTCCCACGTGCTGGGATTAAAGGCGTGCACCACCGCTGCCCGGCTTCATTTTTTTTTTTTTTAAAGAGAGGATGAAGGCAAGAAACAGACCCCAAAGGGCACCACAGTATTAACCAAAAGATTTGTACTCATCAGTGACCGAACCGGAATTTAAAGGAACAATAGGAACGCAGGAGTATGTCTGATTTCAGGCATGGGAGATTCAAGAGCTGAAAGGTGCCATCTTGACTCTAACACTCAGTTCTGTTTCCCTTGAGATATGGCCTTTCTCCCAGAGAGGTTTCCTCCACGTGTGGGAAAGCCGGTTGTTGCAGCCCAAGCCTGCATCTTTCCAGCAACCATGGCAACAGCAGAGAGAAACCCTGCTCCTCCCTCTGTTGCTAGGAAGACCTTTAATTGTCCGGTTGTAAGCGGTGAGAAGTGGGAGGACTCCCAGGAGGACCACTGACTAGGTGGCAGCAGAGGAGCTACAGTCACACACCTTGTCCATCCTGTCCCTAATAGGGCTGGACACATTTTGGGTGCTCAGAAAAGAAGGTGGGTGCTGGGCGTGGGGATGGGGACACAAACCAGCCATTCGGGAGCGGAGCACTGCCAGCTGGTAATAGAGGAGGTGCTAAGGGAAAGAGGCAGGACCCTGGCTTTGCCTTGCTGGGCATAGAGTGAACAAGAGAGGGTTTGCAGGCGCAAGCTGCACCAAACTGGAATAGCCCAAAAGGCACCTGGCAAAGCTCCCCAGCAAACTTCAACCCACGAGCCCTTAGCACACCAAGGCCCTTCCTCCCTGTCCTCTGGGAAGACAGGAAGTCTATACTAAACACCAGCCAGAGGACCTTGTCCCCTGGAGAGGACCATGTCATCTTGGTGGGAGGAAGCCCTCCATTCTTGTGTTCTGAATCTGGCTCTCCTTCCCACTCTTGGGGGGGCATGCTCTCTTGTCTCTGTGGGCAGCTGTTGGTGAGGGTCAGCTCATTGGTCCGTTCTGTATCCTAGAGCAATCTTTCTTAAGCTCTGAGATAGTGACGTGGGGTCAGGTGGCTTTTCATGTGTGGGAGGCTATCATGTGGCTTATAAGAGATTTAATATTTCTAACACACTATACAGATACATTTACATATATATCATATATACTATGTACATATGTACATGCATAGATACGGATACAGACACAGACACAGACTCAGACACAGACTCAGACACAGACTCAGACACAGACTCAGACACAGACTCAGACACAGACTCAGACTCAGACACAGACTCAGACACAGACTCAGACACAGACACAGACACAAATACACAGACAGACACAGACACAGATACACAGACACAGACACAGATATAGACACAGATACACAGACAGACACAGATACACAGACAGACACAGACACAGACTCAGACACAGACTCAGACACAGACTCAGACACAGACTCAGACACAGACTCAGACTCAGACACAGACTCAGACACAGACTCAGACACAGACACAGACACAGATACACAGACAGACACAGACACAGATACACAGACAGACACAGACACAGACACAGATACACAGACACAGACACAGACACAGACACACATAGACACAGATACACAGACACAGACACAGACACAGATATAGACACAGATACAGGGGAGAAAGAGAGCAGCAACCCTGACCTCTACCTACTAGATTCCATAGTTACATACCTTATATCACCACCCTCACCTAGCTGTGACAGCTCTTCTGACACTGCCAAATGTCCCCTGGGATGTTGTAACCTTCCCCATTGGAGAGCCATTGCCCCTGTGCTCTGCCCCCCCTTCCTCCTGCAGGGATGACCCTGCAAGCTTCAGATGTCCGAAAAGAGAAGCCTTAGACCTCTGGTCATATAGGCCGATTTACCCACACTCCTCTGGGCTCTGGAACTCCCCAGTTCTTCTCTTCTAGACTACAACACCCAGGAGCTTTGTTTGTTTACATTTGAGACAAAGTCCTACATTATACCTCAGGCTGGCCTAAATCTCACTATGTAGCACAAGCTAGCCTTGAACAGACTGCAATTCTCCTGCCTCAGCCTCCCAAGTACCCTTCAGTGGCTGACTATCCCGTTGAGAAACTAATGGTGCTTCCATTAGTGTGTCTGTCTGTGTATCCAGCTCTCCCCACCATCAGCCCACCGGGGTGGGGGGCTGTGTTCCGTATGGAGGGGGCAGAGTTGAATGCTCTGAAGCTGTGGTGGACAGATTCTGTCTACAGCCAGAAATACTCCCATGAGTGTGTTGCCCTGCCAGCTAGCTAGCAGAGCAAGAGGAATGAGAGGAAGATCAGGGAAGAGGAATCCAGGGGTTTCCATGCACCTTTCCTAGAGTGAAGATGACTGGAGTCTGAGGTGGTAGAGCAGTGTTCATTTCCTCAGCCGGTCACACCCCACGCCAAGGATCGCACAGCTCCGTAGAGTCCCGTGGAACAGTATGTTAATGATGCTCCAGCAGTGTTCTCAGGAGGAGTCCTGGGAATGCCGTCTGGGAGCTTGAGAACACTTCCAGAGAGTATGTGAGCTGGTGTCCACCAGTCCCCAGCTGGTAAGTCTTCAGGGGGCTGCCTTGAGGAGATGGCAGTCTCACAAACACAAATCTGTCACACCATTCTCCTTCCTTGCCATACCCTGCTTGCGTTGCGCCTTGGTCCTTGCAGTCTGTGAGGGGAGGGGAGGAGACCACCTTGATTCCAATGCTTAGGAGAGAAGGGTGAACCAATAGAAGGCCTGGCCTGCTAAGCGGACCCAGAAAGGGACTGCAGACTTGATTGTGCAGGTGAGCATGTGCCATGTGGGGCCTGCAGCAAGAGCAGCATCCTTCTAGCTCCAGAGCATTCCAGCATACGTTGTGTGCCTGCCCATGTGCAAACCAGCACATACTGAGTGCACAGTGAGCTTCCGCGTGCATCTGCGTCTGTGTGCACGCACATGCAGGACTCAAAGGTTGGGCTGTGTATCGGAAGAACACCTCTGTGTTCGTGTAATGCATGGCAAACCTCTCACGCCAGGTATAACACAAGCTTCAGGTAGTGTGTGCAGACCACATGTATCCAGGTGTGAATAAAAGTGCATCTGAGTGTGAGGAGAGACACGCTGGGGTCAGAGGGCGTTTGTGGTGTGTAACTAACAGAATGCGCGTAACGAAGACATGCAGGAGGTACAGCACACACCAAGCGAGTCATGGGGTTTCTATGTATTCTTTGATGTTCAGAGGCATGTCTGTCTGCTCCAAGGACAGACAGGAAGTTAGAGCAGGCTAGCACAGGGCATCTGGCAGATATTGTACGCAACATAACGGGAAACAGGAAACACAGGAATCTTTTCTTTCTGCTTTCAAGCGAGGTCAGCCCTGTTGCCAGTGGAAATATAGTGAAACTGTATGGTTTTAGAACCAATAATTTTTTAACTGTTTTCTTCTTTATTTTTTATTTTATTTTGCTTGGTGACTGCATCAATTTTATTGTTCTTTAAAACAATGACTTGTTGCTGGGCCGAATCATAGAAAACCCAAAATTCATCACTTCTTAAATAATTGGATACCCCAAAAAACTTACACAAATTAAAAGAATGAATACATTCACCATTGTCAATGCAAATGTCCTGCACACAGCCCACCCTTTGAGTCTTGCTTGTGTGTGCACATGGACACAAGCTGAAGCTCACCGGGCACTGGGCACATGCTGGTTTGCACATGGACAGGCACACGATGTATGCTGGAATTCTCTGGTGCTAGAAGGATGTTGCTCATGCTACAGGCCCCAACCTGGCAAGTAACAACCCAACAGGAGTCAGGAGGGCAAACACCAGAACGAAAACTGGGTCTTAAGGCTCGGACTTTCCCAGCAGTTAGACAGCAAGAGAGAAGCAGTGAGAGGTTCAGGAACCTTTGGCAGAAATCCTGGGACAGTCAGCTGTCAGTTAACACTCTGCAAAGATGGCTACACCCTGCTCACAAAGATCCACCAGGCTGGGGACCTCTCTTCCATAGCCTAGTCTCCTCAGCCACTAAGTGACTAAGCCACACACACTGAGGATCAAATTAAGATAAGATATGCACAGGGTATTAAATGTCCACCACGGAAACGGTTAACTTGACTACAAGATCAAAATCAGATACAAGCTTCAAGGACGAATTTCTTTTCAATAGGCTGCCATGAGGTGTGTACATTTGCCAGGGCAGAGTGATTCAGAACCATCTCATGCAGTCGATGGCTGATACCTGCATACTCTATCTAGAAGTATTTGCAGTGGATGATGGAGGGGCCTAGCTAGCTGCACCCCTGCCTACTGTGCTAGAAAGTGCACAGTGAGGCCAGGGTAGAAGCTCTTCTCCAAGGAGAAAGAGGATGTAGCAGTGGCTATACCTTGCTCAGAATCGTGCAACACGACATGCTTGCTCCTTAATGCTTCATGCACTCCCGACTCAGCTATGGTGGTAAAGCTGTAACTCTGCTCAGACAGAATCCTCATGATGTAGTCTGTCGGGTCCCAGACAGCCAGGTCCAGACGCAGGCTTTGGGAAGGGCATAGCCCTGGTAGATGGACACTGTATGTATGACCCTATTACCAGAGTCCATGACAATGCTCATGCACGCATGCATGAGAACACAGATGTGGTCACATGCATAGGTCCTAGGGGCACCTAAGGGCATACAGAGACAGCACTGCCTGAATGGCCACACACATGGATGGGTGCTGAAGGCTTCAAACAGTCCTCGGATTATCTGTTAGCCTTGGGGTTGAGGAGAGCCTCAGTCGGAAGCACCAGGCGCTCCTCAGGAGCATGCACAGTCCATCCATGTAGGAGGTGTGATTCCTGGTCATCTCCATGATGTCCCAGTTAGTGGCAATGCTGTGCCTGAGAGTGAACTTCAGGTTCAGGATACTCCTTTTATTCTGGGCCTCATCTCCCACATAGGCCCACCATGGTAACCCTCGTGTGGGAGGTGCCCGATGATGGGGAAGAGCATGGCTATGGGGTACTGTTGCCAGCAAAGCAAGCTTTGCTTGTGTCATAGCCTTTGTCAATGACAATCTCTGCGATTTCTTCTTCCACTGTGATCAGTGGAGCCTAGGGCGACAGAGCAATAGTAAAAAGACTCACGGGAGAGAGAGCCTCCTCCGTTTATTTCTTACAAGATGTGTTTATTTTATTTTGCATGTGCTAATGGTATTTTTTGGTTTTGTTATGGTTTTTGTTTTGTTTTTCCATGTATGTTTGTGCAGTGTGTGTGTGTGTGTGTGTGTGTGTGTGTGTCTAGTATCTAGACTCAGAGTCGGAAAAGGGCTTTAGAGCTCATGGAATTGAAGTTATAGATGGTTGTGAACTAACGTGTGGATACTGGGGATGCTGGGTACTGAACCCAAGTCCTCAGCAAGAGCAACAGG
This sequence comes from Uromys caudimaculatus, assembly GCA_028551405.1. Classification (NCBI taxonomy): domain Eukaryota; kingdom Metazoa; phylum Chordata; class Mammalia; order Rodentia; family Muridae; genus Uromys; species Uromys caudimaculatus. The sequence continues at coordinate 78,763,889 of CM052710.1, forward strand.
TGCTTTTTGTTTTGTTTGTTTTAAAGATTTATTTACTTATTTATTTATTTATTTTATATATGTGTGTTGCTGTCTTCAGACACACCAGAAGAGGGCATCAGATCCCATTACAGATGGTTGTGAGTCACCATGTGGTTGCTGGGAATTGAACTCAGGACCTCTGGAAGAGCAGTAGGTGCTCTTAACCACTGAGCCATCGCTCCAGCCCACAACAGGTGCTTTTAAGTGTGAAGCCATCTCTCCAGTCCCTTTTTATTTTTTATTCTATGTGCATGGGTATTTTGCCTCTATGTATGTCTGTGCATCATGTGTCTGCCGTGCCTGTGGAGGCCGGAAGAGGGCACTGGATCCCCTAGGGACAGGAATCCAAAGATTGTGGGCTGCCATGTGGTTGCAGGAAATTGAATCCAAGTCCTCTGAAAAAAAGCAGCTGGTGCTGCTAGCCACTGAGCTATCTCTCCAGCCCCTAGAGTCAATTATATGAATCTGTGCCTTGTTTGGTCACATACTAGCTACAAACCTTGAGCAAATATGACACCTCTCAAGACAAGGTTTACTCATTATCAAAACGGGAAGAAGGGATACTCCCCACCGCCCCGTGGAAGTTACGAAGAAGATGCAGGGGCAAGGCACTTCCTCCAGAGGGCGCCCTCCCCAGTGTGAGTTCTGCTTAGCCTTAGGACAAGAAACACATTTTCCAGTATCTTCTGAGGTCCCTGAAGGACAGAGAAGCAGGCTCTTCCAGGCCCGACTGTCATACCCCCAATGCTGACCTCTTCTGGGACAGCCCTTTGTCCCACCTTTGTAAGGCCCCCATTGAAACTCTTTCCTTAGCCTGCAGGGAACCTGCAGAAGAACTGAGGGCCAGCACTTCAAGAAATGAGGTTCAGGGGTCTGGTGTGGTGGCACACGCCTTTAATCCCAGCACTTGGGAGGCAGAGGCAGGCAGATCTCTGAGTTCAAGGGTAGCTACCTACAGAGCAAGTTCCAGGACAGCCAAGGTTACACAGAGAAACCCTGTCTCCAAAAACCAAACCAAACCAAACCAAGACAGACAGAGAGAGAGAGAGAGAGAGAGAGAGAGAGAGAGAGCGCTCATACCCAGAGGCCCATCCTGTGGTACAAATGCTTTTTGAGACAAACAGAGCAGAGACACAGTTGTAGCTACTCAATACCCAGGCCCTAAACCCAAGTACAAGGCAGGCACGCCCTTCCCAGTGAGGAGTGCAAGTATCACCTACAGCACACAGCGTTCCCTGCTGATGTTCACATCTGCCTGCACTCAAGTGTGCTGACGCCTGCTTACAAGAGCATATAGGCAGCTCATCACTGACATCACACTCGAACCTTGAAATCAGTGATGGAACCATTTACACTATGGAAACTGGCATAGCCTCCTGAGACAGGCAGGGCTAGGTAGGATACAAGACTGTATCGATGCAATGGGTACCGTTGTGGGAAGAGGAGACGAGGAAGGATGGTCATGAATGGAAGCTTTCTCTGTTGACCTCAAGTATACAGGCATCTTGATGCTCAAAAGTCAAGGAATATCTGGCAGCGATAATGAAAACGACTGTAGAAGGGCTAGGGGGCACTTCAGGCACCTTATTATCTGTAAGATTGAGGGCCCAAGTTTGATCCCCACTTCCCACTTTAAAAAAAAAAACAGGCATGGTGGTGCTTTTTTTTTTTTTTTTTTTTTTTTTTTTTTGGTTTTTCAAGACAGGGTTTCTCTGTGTAGCCCTGGCTGTCCTGGAACTCACTCTGTAGACCAGGCTGGCCTCGAACTCAGAAATCCGCCTGTCTCTGCCTCCCAAGTGCTGGGATTAAAGGCGGGTGCCACCACTGCCGGGCTGTGGTGGTGCTTTTTAACCTCTGCACTGGGGAAACAGAGACAGACAGACCCCTGGGGTCGGCTGGCCAGCTTCACCTACTCGGAGAATTCCAGACCAGGGAGAGACCATGTCTCAAAAGGTACAAGGTGGACAGTACCTAAGAAGTGACACCCTGAGGTTGACCTCTGGCCTCCATGTGTATTTGCACAAAATACCTACCTCGCTCCTGTATACACTTCCCCCACCCAATGGAAGAACAAGATAATGTCTTCCATAAGTGGAGGGTGTTCTAACCTTCTCACAGTAGGACCATTCAGGACGCGGTATGGTCTATCCTTACAGTGTGGATACAGATCCCAATCCAAACCCCAGGTGCTCAGTTACCTGCTGGGCTGGTCAGGTAGTGCCTGTGTGGGCAATCACAGTGAGGAAGCCCTGACTGGTCAGTGCAGGTGCACAGGACCTGGGTGCCTGCTTCAGTGAACACTGAGGGCTGCCTCTGAAGAGTTACCCAGGCTGCAGGTCCTAGTAGAAACAGCCAGGGTGTAGTTGCTCCAGCATCTACGACAAGTCTTCTCTGCCCATCCCTGACCCCAGCCTCCCTCTTGCCCTCCCAAGAATTACTCTTAATAGATGAGACAAATTTCCACACAAATGAGTCCACAGTCCATCTCTTTGGGAGCTGAAATCCATCATTCCTGAAAAGGGAGGAAGCTAGCAAGGCTGGAAACTACTTCAGGGACCACTGTCCAGAAAGTGTTAATCTCCTCCTCCTACCCGAACCACTGGGAGCGTGAAAGTGGCTTGTGACAAGCGGGGGATCTGCAGGGAGCCTCAGGGCACTGTCTGAGAACAGATGCCCCTGTAGGCGTTACTGTAGAGAGTTCAAACTAGGCCAGAAGCAAAGAGTATAGAAAATATATAGCAAAGCTCATGACCATGTAAGCTGGTGTTTGTGCTCAAAACTAGCACCCTCATTGAAGAACACAGCAGGGAGGGGTAGACAAAAGAATACCACCTGCTTTGCAGGATTTAGCCTCACATAGGACCTGCATGGTGGCAGGCCTCTGCTTTGCAGGATTTAGCCTCACATAGGACCTGCATGGTGGCAGGCCTCTGCTTTGCAGGATTTAGCCTCACATAGGACCTGCATGGTGGCAGGCCTCTGCTTTGTGTACCACACAGAGATCTGAGCACAAGGATACTGACACTCCCTCTGTTCTCGGCATGGTGACTCACCCATGTGACCCCGTAATTTGGGAGACTGAGGCAGGAGGATCATGACTGTAAGACCAACCTGAGATGAACAGTGAAGACCTTGTCTCCCACAAATTTAAGTAATATCTGGACCAGTAAGATGGCTTACTGAGTGAAGATGCCTGCCACTGAGTCTCACAACCTGAATTTATTATTTTTTTTAAAGAATCATCTTTTCTTTACTTTTTAAATTTATTTTATATATGTGAGTCTGTCATTCTCTTCAGACACACCAGAAGAGGGCATCAGATCCCATTACAGATGGTTGTGAGCCACCATGTGGTTGCGAGGAATTGAACTCAGGACCTCTGGAAGAACAGTCAGGGCTCTTAACCACTGAGTCATCTTGACCCTCAACAACTTGAATTTGATCCCAGGGACCCACAAGGCAGAAGGCAATAGTTGATTCCCAGAATCTGACCCCACCCATGTGTCATGGCATGTACACACACATGATAAATTACATAATTAAAATATAAATAACAACAGCAACAGAACCAAACAAGCACAAGACACTGTCATAAACACAGCCCACATTTGTTTATTTGGTTGCCTAGTTGTTGGTTTTTGAGAGAGGGTCTTTTAGTATGTTTCTCAGGCTGGCCCGAAGCTCCTGGGGTCAAGAAATCCTCCTGCCTCAGCATCTTGAGTGGATGGGACTGCAGACACACACCACTGTAAAAGAACCATAGAGCCGGGCAGTGGTGGCACACGCCTTTAATCTCAGCACTTGGGAGGCAGAGACAGGCAGATTTCTGAGTTCGAGGCCAGCCTGGTCTACAGAGTGAGTTCCAGGACAGCCAGGGCTACACAGAGAAACCCTGTCTCGAAAAACCAAAAAAAAAAAAAAAAAAAAAAAAAACCCTATAGAGTGGAAAGAATCTTGCTCAACCTGTCTTTAGTGGAAGAGGAGATGTTGATGAACCTGAGGAAGCCCATGGTGTCAGAGCCAAATCTCAGTCTCTGCTCTCTGATGCTCACCTAAGTTCAATACTTCAGAACACACAAGCTACATCCGTTTATTCACTGAAGGGTCACTGGGGAGAGAGAGGCACATATTCATTGTGCTAAGTCAGACTCCAAGAAGCCTGTCTTTTAACCTCAAGTTCCCTGTGGTTCAACTCAACCTTGTCATGGGTCCTAGAGGGATGAACTGGGGGCTCAAGACAGAAGAACTCGTTGGCTTCCCTCTTTCAGCCTTCTGGCAACTAAGCTCCCACAATGGAAGCTAGCCTGACTCCCTCTTCATCAGAGGACGCTGCACAGATGGCATCTTCCCCACCACCTGGAGGAAGGGAGTTCCCGGGCCCATGGTGGGAGGACTTCACTGTATACTCTCCAGGCAGGGGCTGTGTCTATGCCAGGTGGAACCAAGGAGAGATGGGATTTGCTTCCCACACACAATTCCCTGCTGATCTAGACTCTCACCTGCTCTACTGAACAGAGCTTTCCCCTGGGACGACCTCGTTACCTGTTAGCCTGCTGACTAGAAATAGTTTCTCTTCTGAGATGAGAGAGCTGGACATGAGAACTTAAGCAGGATTCCTGTAGTACTCTCAAAATAACAGTGTACAGATCCCTCTTAGATTAATCTAGAACTTTACCAAGTTCTCAGAAGAAAGATCTCACAGGCCGGTACAGTCTTCCACATGCCCAGAGTTACATTACACTAGATACTTAGCAGTCTGGATTTTTTTTTTTTTTTTGAGGTTTATTTATTTATATGAGTACACTGTAGCTGTCTTCAGACACACCAGAAGAGGGATCCGATCCCATTACAGATGGTTGTGAGCCACCATGTGGTTGCTGGGAATTGAAATCAGGACCTCTGGAATAGCAGTCAGTGCTCTTAACTCCTGAGGCATCTCTCCAGCCCAGCAGGAACCCCAGTCTGAAGGCCGGAATGAGCTCAGGATATAGGAAGTGCCAGATCCACACCTGGTAGAGAGAGTGTGTTAAACCGTTCTGCTTCTAAGATCAAATGAGATCAAGTGGGTTCAGGATGATTGTGCAGTGGACTCAACAGGCCATTTCTTTTTTTTTGGTTTTTCGAGACGGGGTTTCTCTGTGTAGCCCAGGCTGTCCTGGAACTCACTCTGTAGACCAGGCTGGCCTGGAACTCAGAAATCCACCTGCCTCTGCCTCCCAGGCCATTTCATTATTGTTTATTATTGTTATGGTCGGTGTCACTACTCAAGGAAGCCCCCGCTTTAACAGAATCAGAAGACCACCAAATGCTTGTTCCATTATGTTCCCAGCCCACGTCACAGGACAGGCTCTTCCCTGAAGGTCTAATTCTCTACTTCAAGGGCTGAGGATATGAGAGGGCTTCTGTACTCAGTCCAAACTTGTGAACCCCATATGGTCGTGATGATAATACAAACTCTAAGCGTCAGCCTGCTCACAAATCCCTAATTTTATGAAAGTATGTACCTTCAGTTTTCAGAAAAATTTTAGCCCTCACGCTGGAGAGTGGGCTAGACACCAGCCACCTACAGCTGAGCTCTTTCAGGGCCACAAAAGGGTCTGTCCATGAAGGTGGACAGGAGAGGACTTAACCCTTCCTTCCTGGTGTCAGGCCAGCACCTGTGACTTGTTGTCACACCCACACAGAATTAATTTGCTTTGCTTGGGCTACACCAAATTTCTCCCCCTCCCTTTCCTTTTGTTATCAATACATTTACTATAAAATATTAAGCTCTGTGAAATGAAAGCTCTGTGAGTATATTTTTAACTCAGGCCATGTGGCATACCAGGATGGGGATAGCTATCTGCTGGATTCATTGTTTAGAAAGCTGTTCCAGGCTCCAGATCAAAAGTTAATAAATAGGATGCCAATACATCATCTTAAGCAATTCAGCACACATTTTTTTTTTAAAGAAAATCTAGTAATTATTATTATTGTAGTTCAGCCAGTATTGATGGAGAAATATTTCACATGAGACAATGAGAAACCAAACAGGAATTTAATAAAATATCGAACACAGTGTCTTTCGTTACTATTTACTAGCTGTTAACATTGTGGCCACAATTACACTCTCTCCTTCCCTCTGAAATGGTCCAGTGGCTTCTGGAACATCTGAAGGTACATTACAGACAGCGTAGCCCTTCAATGTGCCATAGGAGAGCTGCCAAGGAATTACTCTCTTGGATAACTACCATACCACTGAAAATCCCCAAATGCTTAACTCTGACTTTATGACAACTACCCAAAATGTAGTCCATATCTCAATTTGAGAATAATCTCTAGAATGCTGCTTGTCCTGTGTATGTGTGGTGGGGTGTGTGTGTGTGTGTGTGTGTGTGTGTGTGTGTGTTTGTATGCACGCACATGTGCACATTTGTTGAGTAATCCAGGATCCCTAGTGGATCCCATATTATATTTGGTTTCCCTCTAACATTTTCATAGTTCTGGAAAGAAAGATAAAGAGCTGTTGAAGACACTTTAAACTAAAACACAAAACTCCTTTCATGCAGGACCCTTGGAAACTGCATAATTCTCATTCCTTACTACAGATGGGCAAACTATTCTTTGAAGGGCATATGGGCTCCTAATTATTCCAACAGACTAAAACCATCTGCTTTCTACAAGCAGAAAAATAAAAATGGCCAAAAAGTAGTGACAATAGGCCCTGGGCCCTGACCAGGGTACAGTCCCTACCACCTGAAAATAACCATAACCCTGTACTCAGAGGTCAATCTGTGGGAAGAAGGAAAGAAAAACTGAAAAACCAAGAATCTAGTCCTCACTGAACTTGTCTCACTGTGGTGCAGGAGAGGAAGATGGGAAGGGACTTTTTTTCTTGCAGCTAGAACGGCTCCATAGATGACCTCAGGCAGCAGAGGAAGACGCCACATCTCAGCTGGAGAACTCTCTGTATGAAGGATGCACAGCCTCACTGCACAGTGGGAGGGAAGGAGACATAAAGTTATGATGGGAAGGGTGGCCAGGGCCAGCCGCCCCAACCTCTGGCTCATTGGAAGGCGCGTAGGCGAAAGCCACTTTCCAGTGGCAGTCTCAGCACTGCCAAAGAATCTCAGCTGCAAGTCTCTCAGAGGTGCTAGGAACATAGGCCTGTACCTAAGAGATCTGGAGAGGAGAGGTGGCTGGCTCAGGGGTTAAGAGCATTTGCTGCTCTATTAGGGACCCAAGTTCAGCTTCGCCCTCTGTTGGCCTCTGTAGGCACCTGCACGCATGTGGTATACACACACAAATACCCCTTCAGAAACATAAAGTGTAATACACACACACACACACACACACACACACATTCTTTTGGGTTTTGTTGTTGTTTGTGTTGGTTTGTTGGTTGGTTTGTTTTTGAGACAGGGTTTCTCTATGTAACCCTGACTGTCCTGGAACTGCTTTGTAGACCAGGCTGGCCACAATCTCAGAGATCCACCTGCTTCTGCCTTCTGAGTTCTGGGATTAAAGGTGTGCTTCTACTACCCCTCATTAAACACACACACACACACACACACACACATAGAAGAGGTTTACTGAAGGACAAAGATTTGTGAGGACATAGTTGATCACTGTATCATTAAAATGGTGAGAGAAAGGAGCTTGAGCTAGGAATTAGGTCTCAGAGGAGGACTAGATGCAGGGAAGCCAGCAAGGCAGACTGTAAGGAACATGAACTGGTAGAGTGGGAGAGCAGAGAAGAGGGAGTGAATTCTAACTCAGACACTCTGAGCCCCATTGGTTCCCGGTCAGCAGTGGCCTCCTGCTTCCAAGGAAGTGGGAGTTGATGTGCCCTCTACACCTCGTGATCCTTAAAGGAAAACTTTGGATGTCACATGTAAAACAAATTCAAGAAGAATCTAGAAGGTGCTGAGAAGAAGGTGGGGTGACTAGAGGACCTTTCGATCTGAGAAATGACACTGTGGCCAATTCCCACAGTTCTCCTCTTACATACCCCAGGCTGGGCCCTGGAGAGAGCCAACCTGCACCACCAGTGGTTCTCGTCAAGGCACCAACAAAAGCCTGTGCTCTCTCATCCAGGGACAGGAGGCAGGACAGAGGAACAGAGATTGGGTATAGTGATCATGCCTAGAATCCCACCACGTGGGAGGAGATGGACGGCAAGTTCAAGGCCAGCCAGGGTCACATAGTAAGACCTGGAGGAAGAGAGGGAGGGAGGGAACCCCTGGTTCTGTCCTATAAAAAAATAGAGTGTGGGGACCGTACTCAGGTTCAAATAATGGCTTAAATGGGAAGCATAAAACTGCAGCTTTAGGAAGCTAAGTGAATCGCAAACAAGAGGGCTGGGAAAGAAATCTACACCAAGGCGTATGACCAAATTTTTGAAAACTGAAAGTCAGAATAAGCAAAGTTCACAAGATTACAAGGTTATTTTGGATCTTTGAGTTCATAGCAACTGACTTAAGGCTGGGAGCAAACTCTGATTGTCAGAGTGAGAGTAGAGATGGCTGTATAGGAAGCCATGAGCTTGGAATCACAGCCTTGAGCAATGTGAGAACCCACTTCTCACCACCGAGAACACCCAACAGCGGTTTCCAGAGCGGTGCACACGGGGCTCTTTTGACACAGTGGTCACACTATATCTTTGGCTCCTTAACACTTCTGTTCCCTTAGTGTAGAAGAGAGGTTTCTCAATCTGTGGATCGCAACCACTTTGGGGGCGTGTGTGTCAAACACCCTTTTGCAGGGGTTGCCGAGGATCATTGGAAAACACAGGCATTTGCTTTATGGTCTATAACAGCAGCAAAGTTACAGTTATGAAGTAGCAATGGAAATACATTTATACTTGTGGTTACTACAACGTGAGGGGCTGTACTAAAGGGTCGTAGCATTAGGGAGGCTGAGGAACACTGCTCTTGGGCTTTCACCTTGCTGGTCTCTGCTTCAGTGTCACCTCTTTATCACGTCCTCCATCTCTTGTCCTGCCTAACATCTATTCCCAGCAGATCCCTACCCTGCACAAGGCTTCAGAACCCTCTTCTTCCTTCATAACAATTTACAGCTGCTTCTGGACTTTATTACTCGTCCTATCCCCATTAAGCTGTGAGCTCCACAGGACCAGTCTAGAAACCAGGCACATGTCACAACATCTTGTCTGGTACACAGGAAGCAAATAAAAAAGGTCATAGAGTAAAGTCAAAGAGCCGAAGAAGCCAAGAGACCCAATGTGTTCAGCTGTATCTTGTTGTGATAAAATATCTGAGAAAGGATTTGTTTTGGCTCATGGGTTCAGACTGTTCACTGCATGGGCACTGACTCCATTGCTCTTAGGTATGTGCTGAGGCTGAAACACAGCATAGGAAAGGAAGGAAGGAAAGAAGGAAGGAAGGAAGGAAGGAAGGAAGGAAGGAAGGAAGGAAGGAAGGAAGGAAGGAACAAAAGGGGGCTGGAACAAGTATACTCTTTGAAGTCCCACCCCTGTCCCCTGCCATGACCCACTTTCTCTAAGCCCATTTAGAATGAATTCATCAATGAATGAGCACATCGATGAGTTTACCACCGTCTTGTTCCACTTGCCTTTGGCAGCACCCCCAAGTCTGGACCAAGCCTTTAGGGGGGGATGCCTTATTTATTTATCCTTGAGACAGGGTCTAACTGTGTGACCCTGGCTGACCTGGAACTCACTATGTAGACCAGACTACCCTTGAACTCACAAGCATCCATCAGCTTCCGCCTGCTAAATGCTTGGGTTAAAGGTGTGTGCCATCACACCTGGCTGGAACACTTTCTATCCAAACCATAATACCTGCCCTTAAAAGAACTTTATGTCTCAGGGCTGAGCCAAGCTCTTTGTTCTAGTTTCATTACTGTTGCTATGACGAAACACCCTGACAAAAATAACTTTAAGGGAGAAAGAACTTCTTTTTCTGCTTTAAAGTCCAAATGACAGTCCATCACTGTGGGGAAGCCAAAGCAGGAACTTGAAGCTGCGAATCACAGTCAAAAGCCGACTATTTGTTAAAAAAACAAAGCATTCCTATTTGTTAGTGCAGAGCTCACCATCTAAGCTTACCTACTTCAAGACTCAGCCCCACAACAGGCAGGCTCTTCCACTTCAACTGAGATGATCAAGACCACCCCTCAAAGACAATTCCACAGGCCAACCTAATCTAGATGATTCCTTGTTAAGACTCTCTTCCCAGGTGGGTCTCGATTCCATGGACAATTAATGGCGCACACTTTTTATTAATCTCAACACCTGGGAGGCAGAGACAATCGCACAACGAGTTCTAGGACAGTCAGAGACTGTCTCAAAAAACCAGTGAGGTGGCACAGCGTCGTCGCACATCACACACCCACCAAGATGAAGGAAACTTTCAAATAGGGTTTGTTTGTTTCCTGCTTACTCCACCCAGCCACCTAGTGGAGACAGGTTATCGGGGTTTAAACCACACCCCTACATCCTTCTTGCTGCGTGATTTGTAACATGCACGTGCTCGGCTCAACTTCACATTTCTGAGGATTCAGGGTCAGAACCTGCAAGGTGTACAGGTAAAGAGCAGCCCACTTCCATCATCTCTAGCGGTTGGGCTAGAGTTTAATTTAAGCTTCTGGGTACCATGGCGATGGAGTGCTATAAATACCCTGGGGAACTCACAGCCAGCCCGCTAGTTATTGCGCTCACGCGCCACCCCCATTTCCCACCAGGGCTCCGCTGGAGCGGCTGGGGTAGGAATGGAAGAAAGCGCGCCTGCGCTCTGCGCGCCAGTTCCCGCCCTCTGCTCTCAGCTTGCTTTCTCCTTGCGCACCACCCACCCCTTGAAACCGCGGTTTCATCTCCGCCTCCTACAGGGCATAATTCATTTCCTCCCCGGTGAAAGACATAACAACTCCCAAGCCCCAGAGGACTCTTTGATGAGACAGTTAAAAATAGGATGGATGCAGCCGGGCAGTGGTGGTGCACGCCTTTAATCCCAGCACTTGGGAGGCAGGAGGATTTCTGAGTTCGAGGCCAGCCTGGTCTACAGAGTGAGTTCCAGTACAGCCAGGGCTCCACACAGAAACCCTGTCTCAAAAAAAAAACAATAAAAATAAAAATAAAAATAAAAAAATAGGATGGACGCAACCTGTCCTGCCAGCTCCAGGATAGCCACTGGTGTGGGAGAAATCTAGTCCAGTTAATGACAAAAAGCAGGAACAACGGGAGCTGGGAAGGGAGGCAGGCACCATGGAGAGAAAAATGCCCCGCCTCCCTCTCTCTCCTCCCTCCCCCTCTCTGTCTCTGCCCCTTATAGGCCTAAAGTGGGTCTTGATGACAGCTCTGGTGGTGGAGGAGGTGTGTGTAACCTCAGCTTGGAATTCAGATCCCTCAGCTCTCTTAGGTTCTGCTATGGTCTTGACTTCACCTGCCCTCCCAAATATCCAGGGCTTTCTCCACTCTGAACTGACACACAGCCACATAAAAGTAGGAGTTTAGCTGGGCGGTGGTAGCACACGCCTTTAATCCAGCACTTGGGAGGCAGAGGCAGGTGGATTTCTGAGTTCGAGGCTAGCCTTTAATCCAGCACTTGGGAGGCAGAGGCAGGTGGATTTCTGAGTTCGAGGCTAGCCTGGTCTACAGAGTGAGTTCCAGGACGGCCAGGGCTACACAGAGAAACCCTGTCTCGAAAAAAAAAAAAAAAAAAGTAGGAGTTTAAGGGTGGTCTATGCTAGAAACATTACCACACTCCTTCCAACCAGACTGTGATCCTGATGTTTCTCTTTTCTAGGTTTCTGGATCTGTCGGGAACCCAAGGGGGAAACCCCACTGGAGAGATGGGGATGGCGGTCAGTTGAGAGCACATTTTGCAGGAAGGAGGTGGTGGTGATGAGGGGTACAGCCAGGTGTGGTAGATACCTGCCTGCAATCCTAGCATTCAGGAGGTGGAGGCAGGAGGATTGGAAGTTCAGGGTCTTCCTCACTTACAAAGTGAGTTTGAAGCCAGCCTGGGCTACATGAGATCTCATCTTTAAAAAACAAACATACAAAACCAAAAAACCTCACTGGGAGCCGACTCTTGGAACCTGGGCCCTACTAGTAGACAGTCAGTCGTTTTGCCTTTCTGAGTCTCAGTTCTGTTGTATGGAATAGAACCAGTAAGAATAAGGGCTAGACTTCTTAGGCACAGAACTGTTTCTCTTCTGGAAAATAAGAAGGCTGTCTTAGACTGGGTGCAGCTTGTTTCTTGGCACTGTATTAAGCACTGAGGACCCAGAGGTAAATTAGAAATGTCTTCTGCCTGGACTCTCCTGTTGCCAGAGTTTCCTCTACCCAGACTTTCTCTCTGGCTTTGAATGTATTTTCTCATCCTTGAAACCACCAACTCCAGGGTACGATTATGAACCTCAAGTAACGCATGACTGAAGAAAGGGGACACTATTGGCTCAGCCACAGAACATAACAGAGTATGTTCTCCAGGACATGTGGGTTGGACAGCGTGAGGTAGGGAGGTATAGTCACTGAGCAGGAAGACAAATCCCAGGAGAGGGTCTCCAAGCCTCTGGCCCCTTACAGCATGTGGATGCCAGCCAGAACCCACTTCGGAGACAGCTGTTTTCTCTCCTTATCTCTCTCTGTCTCTGTTTCTCCATCATTCCCCCTAACAGTTACTTTATCGGTTTTTTATTGTTTTTTTTTTTTTTTTTTATTGTGTGTCCATGTACATGCGATTGCTGGTACCTTCAGGTGTCAGATCCCCTGGAGCAAGAGATATAGACAGTTACGAGTTGCCGAATGTGAGTGCTGGGAGGGAATCCATGTCCTATTAGAAAGTAATACATGCTCCTACCCAGTGAGCATCTTTCCAGCCTCCCTCCCTTTCTTCTCCCCCACCCCCACTCAATTTCCCCTCCTCATTCCCATGAAATGTTGCCCCATCTCTTAAGACATGTGTGGAAAATGGCCTTTCTTGGTTGTTGCAGTGAACATTGGCTTTAAGACCATGGCAACCTGTGGTGGTGTCTCCCAGGAGCTACCTAACAGTGAATGCAAACGCAGAGTTGGTGTGCCTGGTAGTCTCTGCTCAGCCCCAAAGATATCCCTACTCTTGACTTCATTTTGTAAGTCAGAGAGTCCTAAGAAGAAGGCCAGGAAGGCTGCTTGTCTTCAGTTTGGATTCCTGTGGTTCAGTCACCTGTAGAATAACAACCAATTCAGCCTATCACAAGGCTCAGCAGGTTTTTCCTTTGGCATGCTTGCCCTGGGCCTCTGATGCCTGGAGATGATTCACCTGCAGGCTACCATCTGTAGATTACATCACCCCCTGGTTGCAGCTTCTAGGAGATAACCTGGGATCCTAAGGCCTAAGCTTTGGGGAACCCATCCCTATTCCAAGGCATGGTCTAAAGGTATAGAGGAACACACCACCTGGAAAATGCCAGGCGGTGGGCATCTGGCATAGATAGAACACATTCATCCAGGAAACTTGGGAAACACACACACACACCCTAACTGGATGGGTCATAAGCAGCCAAGCATACTTTTCAGGAAGGAAAAGACGTGGGTTGTTTGTTTGTTTAGCAGAAGATAGTTCAGTTGAGCCACACTTTATGAAAGTGTGCTAGTCGTCAGTTAGCCGGGGTGCGCAAGTAGACCCCTTGGTGATGGCTTAAGACACTATTTTTCTCACTGCATTTTGCTTTTCCCAACCAGTTGGAGGAACTCTAAGTTATCACATTCTTCTCAGAGGGAGAGGCAGGAGGATGCTGAGCTCAAGGCTACCCTGGGCTTCATAGCAAGAATCTAAAAAATATTCCAAACCCAGATGTAAATGCAACGAAGGGTTAATGGTTGACCAGTAGTTTCACTGGTGCTGGGATGCTTGTGCCTCTTCTTGGCTCCATCCCTGGCTGTCTTGAAAGTTCCGTTTCCTCATCTTCAGAATGAGTAGATGTATACACTACCCTATCCCAGGGCTTTGTCCTGGAGATTAACTGAGATCATACATGGGAACACAAGCCTCACGTGAGCAAATGTTGGAAGCGATGCCTCCCACTTGTAATCTCAACACTTGGAAGGCAGAGATAGGAAGGGAAGATAACCATAGTTCAAGGCTTGACCTACACAGTGAGTTCCAGCCCAGCCAGAGTGATAGCTTTGCTGGGGTAGAGTTCAGGGGGATGCTTGCCTGGCAAGAGTGATGCCCTGGGTTTGATCCATGACAGCACAGAAAGGGGGTGGGGGGAGAGGCTAGAAGTATTTATAATTGTGAGGGCTTTGGCCCATCAGAGGACGTCTAGAGGAAAGGAGAACTCCAGAGGTTGGGTGGCGAGGACCTCCCTGAGACCTGAGGCCTGAGATTCCTGGCTTTGAAGCATAATAATGATGGAATGGGGGGGCAGCTACACTCGTCCCCTATGTCCTCAGGGCATTTAGGCTTGGGGAGCCCACCCTAAAATGCCTTGTCTGTCCAAAGGAGCTGAAGCCCAAACGGGATCCCCACATAGTACAGGGAGTTGACTGGTTACTCCCCACATTAAAGGATTCTGACAAGGCACTGGACTTCATTCTTCCAGGCAAGCTTTCCTGCCTCGGGCATAGTTAAATTTGCACTGGGGGAAACACCAGACCTAAGAGGGAACAGGCAGGGCAAAGCCAGAGGATTCTTGGCTGGATGACTCCATCTTCTTTTTTCCTTTAATTCAGTATAGTTAGTGCCTCAAGACATTTACTTATTATTGTTTTAGGGTTTGCTTTTCTTTCCTCCTTTCTATCTTTCTTTCTTTCTTTCTTTCATTATTTATTTCCTTTCTTCCTTCTTTCCTTATTTATTTGTTTGTTTATTCACTCCCCCCCCCACCCCGTGCCGTGTTTGCTATTTTGACTCAACCTGGAACTTTTGTATTTAAGTAATCCTTCCTCAGCCTCTTGAGTAGCGGAGAGACAGGTGCACTTCACTATGACTGGCAAAATATGTCCTTGCTTCTCCTCCCTTGCCACCGGCGGGAAGTTCTCTTAGGGAAGCAGATCCATAGCATTCCTAATTTTAGGGACCCTAAGGAAAGCCAGCTACATTTGCAAATTATGGAGGGGAGGGTTGAAACAACACAGGGAGAATTGAATAGGAGGAAGACAGATGGTGTGAGTGCTGGGGGAAGGGACGAGAGATCCTGGAAAACTTATGTTCGCCGATTTGCAAGAATGTTGTCACTTAACCACTTCTTGCCTGACTCCTGATTCTATAGCACAGAAAACCGGGTGTGTCAAGATTTGGGGCCACATGCGCCCAGAGCCTGGACAGTCGGCGTGGAAAGAGCCTAGCCTCCTGGAGCAGAACAGGGGTGGTCGGCGATTGGGACTGTCCCACGAGGGGGCGCGTCTCGGGCTCTAGGACCCGCCCTCGCCGCGCTGGGCGCGGGGAGGAGACCCGGGAACCCCGGAGCCCGGCGCTCCGCCTCCCGTTTCCGGGGCAGCGCTGTTACCTGCACAGCCGGAGCCACACCTGGCGGAGGCAGAAGTCTTGAGGCGCGCGGCGGGGCTCCGGCAGTGGCTGCGGGCGGCGGCGGCGGCTGCGTGGAGCGCGGCGCGCGGCGGCAGAGACAGGCAGGCGGCGGCTCGGGCCGCTCTCCCGGCTGGCTGGCCGCGTACTCGGGTCGGCTGGGCGCCGCGGCGGGCGCACATGGCAGCGTGAGAGGCGGGCGGCGCGGGGCTGGGGCCGCAGGGCCGCATGGACAGAGGCGCCACTCCGGCCGGCCCCCGTTAGGGCCCCCGATCCGCGGGCGCCACCCCCCGATCATGCTGCCTCGGCGGCCGCCTGGACCCAAAGCGGCCGGCCCGAGCCGTTGAGTCCCGTGGCGGCCGCGAGCTGCATGGGGGAGCGCGGGCCAGGCTCGGGAAGATGCCCCGGCCGGAGTTGCCCCTGCCGGAGGGCTGGGAGGAGGCGCGCGACTTCGACGGCAAGGTCTACTACATAGATCACAGGAACCGCACCACCAGCTGGATCGACCCGCGGGACAGGTAGGACCCGGAGTGCTCCGACTCGGACCCGGCACCGCGCCTGGGCCGCACCTGCCCTTGGTGTACAGGGGTACTCTGCTTGTCTCTTAACAGGTCTTAGTTTGCCCCCCTCCACACCCTCACCCCTCCTTGAGCTGTACTCCTTCCTGCCCTAAGAGCTGCAGAGAGGGGCGGACGCCAAGCGGACCGCCCGCAGCCAGCCCCAGGTGGAGGACTTAGGCCCTAGTGGCACCTGCCCAGAGTTTTGACCTTAAGCTCTAGCAGGGTCCCCGACCCTTTTGGAGAGCGAGGTCTGGCCAGGGTGAAGGCAAAGACCAAGCCAGGTGAAGCGAATCTTCCCCGGGGACTCCCTTGGCTGAGAGGGGGTGGTTCTGGCATGGAGGGGTGGTAGGGAGCCCACGGGTCACTGGGAGACTACTGGAGGAAGGACATTCTGTTTGGCGAAGAGAAAGCAGCTTTTTGACAGGTGCTTCGTTGGCTGCCGAGAAACGCTTTGGAGCAAGTCTGGGGAAGCCGGAGGTGGGAGGGGAAGGAGGGAGCGCCGGGGAGGGCCAAAGAGGGAGACTGGTTCTCCAGGAATCTCACAGCAAGTTGGAAGCTGTTAGGATGCAGATAGAGGTGAGAGGCCTCTGGCAAAGCCCTGCCCCTAGCCTCCTCTCCTCTCTTTCTTCCTGGGGCCAGAGGCTCCTCAACAATCCTGACCTTGGTAGGCACCTCGCGGGCTATCTGTAGCTGGAGCTTTTACTGAGGCCGGTAGCATCTATCATCCCAGACTCCTTCCCACTTTCAACTACTCACACCTGGCCCACATATGCCCTGGGAGGAGGGGAGTCGTCCTTTGCTGAGAAGGTGTATGGTCAAAGTGTCCTAGGAATGTTGAATTTTTCACCTGGTCCTTGACCTTGGGGTTTGGTGCCGTGAAGCCACCCGGGTGAATTTGTGGGACCTTTCATCTTGTGGGGTTCAGATGAGGGGTTCTGAGAAGTCCAGAATGGGGTATATAGCAAGATGAGGGTTAAAGGGGGGAAAAAAGCAGAAAGCAATGAGTTCACTTTCTCTTGAGTTCATTCATTCATTCATCATTTCTTGAGCTCTGACTCTGCTCAGCACTAGTCTTCATGTAACTTGGAAGAGAAAAATTTAATACTACGGAGTGTTAGACAGGCTGCTTTAGTCTATTGGCCTCAGTTTCCCTTTGTGTCTGATTAATGGTTTGCTTGGAAAGGAAGGAGTAATAATGGGAACCCAGGAGATAGAAAGGCAGGCCAGCCAGGGCTACATAGGGAGACACAAAAGTTGGCAAGTTTATAGAAAACGCAGACCCAATTCCTTCCCACATGCCTTACTCCACCTCTTCCCACTCTCTGCGTGTGTGTGTGTGTGTGTGTGTGTGTGTGTGTGTGTGTGTGTGTTTAATGACGGTGTGTACGCATGGCTAGTAGTGTGTGTGCATGTGGAGGTCAATGGGCGACTTGTAAGAGTCCATTAGCTCCTTCCACCGCCTTCCAGCCTCTGCCGATCAAACTCAGGGGTCAGGCTTCAGGCTCAGTGGCAAACGGCTTAACCCACTGAGCCATCTCACCAACTCTCACCTCCAATTTCCCCTTGTTTATTTGTGTGTTTGTTTATTGCTTATTTACTTTGGATCGTTGAGATACGATCTTAACCAGGTAGCTTTGGCTGGATTGGAGATCTTCCTGCCTCTGCCTCCAGAGGATTTGGTTTGCTCTTAGTGTTTGGTTCTTTCTGTGTACTATGAACCTCTAATCTCGTCTGTTCTTCCCCAGGCCTCTCAGAGCAAGGTGGGGGGGGGGAGAGAAGTGGGGGATGGGGGGTCTGTCACTATGTTGGTGAGCTTGACAACTTGTTACCCCTTAGAACAAACAATTTCAAGCTTATGTGTCCTACAACATAAGTCCCTGCAGCTGAGCTCAGGGTGCTGCTAGCAGTAGGGTGGTGTGTTCTCGGGTGAGCACCTCTTTGCCGGCCTTGACGACGACCGGTGCATCTGAGGGAATGGTACAGTATAGAAAACTTCTCAAAAAATACCAGTCATCCATTGTCCTTGGAAGAGGGCAAGTGGGTAGCTTCCCAAGAGCTGATTTGACTAGAGGATAATATGCCGGGTTTTAGAGTTCTGTGCTACATTTGTGGCTTCCTAGTATATATCTACCTGAAGTATTGCTTAATACTCACCTTTGCATCAACTCATTAAAAATGTTTTGTATCATTTTCATTTATGGGAAACTAGCACTATCTATTGCCATTAATAGAAAAGAATCTTTAAAAAGATACAATTCTGCTACTTACTATGAATCTCCTTCTGCACCAGGCCAAGCCCAAGCAACTTCTGTTTTTAGACAGATTGCCTTGGTGAGAAGTGACAGCCATAGCAGTGCTTGACAGGGCTGCTCACAGTCCTTATTTTCTTCATCCCACCTGCACCGGGTTTCTACAAAGCCCCTGGGCTTGAGGTCAGGGCTAGGGATCACTCTTGTGGCCAGCTTTGAGAGTTTTGGGGCGCAGCTACTCAGAGCATGCTTGCTTCTCCATCTTTGGAATGCATGGGCTCCTGGCTTAACCTCGGTGAGGTTTGAGTGCTCTTTGTGGGTGATGGAAGCAGTTGGCTAAGTTTTCTGCATGAGGCACCCGGCACTATGATTTCAGCCTTCCTGCCTCTCCTTACCCCAGCTGACTATGAGAGAAGAGTTATGTAGGGATAGCTCAGGAGCATAGCTTGGGGCAATTTAACAAAGCTTAAAAGAGCTGTAGGGTTATGTGAGGGGTTAGGGAGAAGAGGTGAATTCTCCCAGAGTAGTCAGTTACATCACTATAACTAGTTAATGGTGTAAAACAAAACAAATGAAAAAACATATCTAAGAAAATCCCACTCCTTAAGAGTGTGTGTATCTGAGCGCACATCACAGCCAGGCCCGCCCATTACTCTGAATTTCAAAGAAGTAAGTCAAATGGTCCTTCAGTTGGAAAAGGGATTTCTCAGCCACCAAGGACAAAATAGTGTCTCCGGTTACCAACCCTAAAGAATGTCTTGGCACATTCCGCCCTCTGGGACTAAGCTGTTTTGTGTGCTGTCCATGGAGCTGCTGGGGGTAGAGAATCCAGTTTTCAGTTCCCCCTTTCACCAGGGGGGTGGAAGAGCAGCCAAGCAGCCAGCTTTGCCAACTCTCTCCCCTTTTCACCCAGAGAAGACCGGGAGGCTGGAATTCCTGAGGACCGTTGTCCCAACAACGGGAGAGGGTCCAGTGGGCAGCTTGGACCCTGCCCACTGGGCCAAAGGCTGCAGTAGCACCCAGGCTTCACCCAAGCCAAGGCCAATCAGGGGAGGGACAGGTCCCTAGAGAACCAGATGCTGCAGGTCATACCTGAACACCCCCTTAGATCTGGGTGCCTTTTGCATCTGAACATAGGTGTTTCTGGAAGCTGCCAGCCAAGGACCAGCCTCCTGCTGTG
This sequence comes from Uromys caudimaculatus, assembly GCA_028551405.1. Taxonomy (NCBI): domain Eukaryota; kingdom Metazoa; phylum Chordata; class Mammalia; order Rodentia; family Muridae; genus Uromys; species Uromys caudimaculatus. Next base: position 78,783,372 of record CM052710.1, read on the forward strand.
TTCAGCTTCGTGGTACGCAAAAACAAATGCACCAGTTGTTCAAGGAGGAAGACTGGATCATGGGGACTGGCTCTACAGAGAAGATTCCTGAAGCCTGCTCCCTGGCTTTGTGTTCAGAGCTTGCAGGACTCCCTGGGAACTCTGAACATTTTGGGGGGTCCAGTAACAAGTCCAAGTAGCTCAGGACTCAGCTGTCTCCTCTGCTATTATCAAACAGCCAATGTTTATCAATATCAATGTTTATTAGCCTATTCAGAAATAATTTTTGTTGTAGGAGCTTAAGTCTACAGTAGGTGAAGGCCTTCATCTAGGCTCTCTTAGTCCAGTGGAAGAACATGACTCTTCCCCACGAATAAATGAGGGCTTCTGCACATCATTTCTGGGCCCAGTGAACTCCAGGTTCATAACTCCTGCCATAGAGAAACTTGCAAATTGCTTGTCACCCTCTTTAAGCCCTCTGTTTGGTGAACAGATAATGGTTGAACATTTACTGTATTCGAGAGGGCAGCTGAGAGAAAGCTTTCTTTCCATGGGCTGTTAGTTCTGTAAGTCCTCCCCGTCAGCCCTGGGACTTGAATTATCTGAGGTTCTGAGAGACTAAATACAGTGAAGCCACACATCGTTATTTACTTATTAGTTTTTAATAGCATTGTGGATTGAACCATGGGCCTCAGGATTGCTTAGCAAATGCTCTGCCACTGAGCTACTGCCCCAGGTGGTATCACCTAACATTTGCAAAACTATATGAATGTTAGGTAGGCTGAATCTAGACAGAACCTGTTTTTCCTATTCTTATTTATTTATTTATTTATTTATTTTTACTTCATTTTTATTTTCTATGCATTAGTGTTTTGGTGTATGTCTGTGTGAGGGTGCTGGTTCCCTTGGAACTTTAGTTATGAGCTGTCATGTGGGGGTGCTGGGAATTGAATCCAGGTCCTCTGGAAGAGCAGCCAGTGCTCTAGACTTCTGAGCCACCTCTCCAGCCCCTCCTGATTGTTTTAACTGATTGATTGATTGTAGTGGTGTTGGGGTGGAGCTCACATTTCAGCTTCCAGCCCATGCTGACTTGCTGACTCAGGACCTCTGCTCCGCTGCGCTGAGGCAGGAATTTGGCTTTGGGAAATGGAACTGAGTCAGGAAGAGTTTCACTTCCCTGTGGCCATTCTGATGTGGCCATGATCAACTAGGTGGCAAGTATGGATAATGGAAACAGGGGTGGGTGTTTTGATCCTGGAGTCTTGGGTCCATCCACCACTTGGCCTTTAGTGACCTTGCCAAATGTCCATATCCTCTCTGCACCTTGGTTTTGCCTGTTTGTTTTTTATTTGTTTGTTTTTGCATAAGGAGTTACACACAAACCACCAAAGGAGGCTGTGTAATCTGAAGAAGCAGAAACAGGCAGGGTGGCTGGTCGGCATGGAGGCCAGCATGCAGGAGGCCCTGGGAAATGTCACTTCTTCAGCTTTTACTGGGGAAAGTACCTGTGAGACTCCTAAGTCAACCAGAGGCTGAGTCTCCACCCAGCTGTGCAGTTGGAATGGGCCTTTCTGATGACATAATCCAGGCTTCTGATTTCACTAATGAAACTCAGACAAGTGACTTAGCCAAGGTCACACAGCAAATCAATTTCAGCCTTGAGTAAAGGTCGTTGCTCCTCTTTCTCTTATGGAAACTTTTCCCTAAATACCAGTTTCAGGGTCTTCTAAACTATCGTGATTTGGTGAGCTGTCCATAATCATTTTTGGCTGTGCTGGACAAGCAAGCCATTTGTGTGCAGTGTCTTAGGAATTTGTGATACACGGAACAACGAAAAGCTAGCAGTCAGATGAGAATTACTGTTTTTAATTGGTTAACATGGATTTAGGAACATTTTGGCTGTTGTCACATTCCAACTTTACACTGTGATGCACTCGCTTAGGTGGGCGTGTCACAGGTCTGCTGGGGAGTTTGCTCAAAGATGTGTGTTTCACGCTTACACTTCTAATGCCCATACATAAACACTTGAAACACTATCCCTGTGTGCAAATAATTTGAGAGCTTTTCAACAGTATCCAGGTTTCAGCTTAGCCAGACACGATGGAATACCCCTGTAATCCCAGCACCCAGGAAGCTAAGGCAAAAGAATAATGTGTTTGAGGCTAGCCTGGGCTATAAGATACCATGACATCCCCATTCCATGAACAACCACTATGCAAGGGAACATCTTGTGTCAGTTGTGAGAAATGGGTTGTAAAACACTACCCATAAACAAGAAGATACAAACAAGATAAACAAGAAGAAACAAAAGAGTTTGGAAGCCCACCTCGTGTTGAATTTTAACTCTGAGCTGCTCTGTAGGTTCAGCATTTGTATCAGGATCTCCTTTAGTCCTTTCAACAGCTGTAGGAAGTCAATAGGATCACCATTCCATCTTCAGATGGGGAAACTTAGAAAGGTTAAGTCAAAATTAATACCCAGCAAAGCGGATCTCTCAATCAATACCCTATCTATTTAGTAGTAGCCTGCTCCAACTTGATCTATGTCAGGCCCACAACGAGCTCTTTGACAAGTTGGGCTGGAGTTACTGAGTACTCTCAGAACGAGCAAATCTGACATTGATCTCAGGGAAAGATGCACTAAAGTCCCTTCACTGGAGAAGCTAGTGATGGCCCCCGTGGCAGCTTAGGAGATTGTTTAGAATCTATTCAACCTTCTGGGCACAGAAGCCATGAGGATGTGAGACCAGAGAAGGAGGCAGAGACTCTGAAAGATACAAGGTTGTGCAGTGAGGTCACGGTTGTCTCCAAGTCTCTTGGGCAAATCTGCCAGCTAGGGAATGAGTAACAGAGGTGGAGGCAGCTCTTCTCTGTCCTTATCCCTCCCCCTTCTAGGAGAGGGCTTAGCCAAACTGACCTGATTTTCCAATCCCTACCCTAGGGTCCCAGGTAGCTGTGAGAGAAACACTGCCCTTTTGAAGAGAGAGAATCAAGTTCCCTTAGTTACCAGGAAGGCTGGCATGTCAAATGCAGGTGCACAGAAGGAGGGACAGGCTTGACTGTGTGAGAGCAAGAGGTGGCCAGCATGTTGCCTCAGGGAGACTCCATGGGCAGGATTCGACGGGGAAGGCCAACCTAGTGGCTGGTGGCTGTCCGTGTAGCCGTCAAGAGCTCGATGAAAACACGTGGCACCTTCTCAGCTCCCTCTACTCAACCCTGTCACAGCCAGGGGTCCAGATAAGTGGAATCAACTTCACTTGAAGACCTGGCTTCAGCAGTGTTTCTGGCACTGGCAAATGGCTCTTTGAAGAGGGAGCACTTCCCCCTGAAGGGGACCAAGAGTTGGACCTGTGCTGAGTGCACGTGGGAAGGCTCCCGGTCTTGAATCCCTGTTTCAGAATGTGATGGCAGGAGAGGAAAATCTATGATTTTTTTAAAAAAATCAATTAACCTCCATATAGAAGCCATTTAAGCCTTTAGCTCCTAGTCAGGAACCCTCTTTCCAACAGAACATAGTGGAATCAGGAGGGTAGGAAAGGCATTCAGTGTGGTTGGGTTAGGAGAGCAGTCTGTAAAGATGCTGGTCTGGGAAGAGGAGATGGGTTGAGAGAGTGGGGAGGGGGGAACAAAAAAGAAAGGACAAGTGTGTGGGGTCACGTGCTCCCCCGCGCCCCCCCACCATGCCTCCTAGATGCTTCTACCCGTGACATCTCCCAGTTGGGAAGAAACGGGATCTTTCAGTTTCAAATGTCTGCCAAAGAAAAGGGACTGAGGCTTAAATTCTCACTCAATGGTCAGCCAGGGAGGGGGGAAATGAAGCTTCGTCAAGATTAGGGACACCTTTGTTGGCGTTTTCTTTTCTCTTAGCCCTCCATTCATCACTGGCTGGCAGCAGGGACACCAGGCCGGCAGCAGCTGCTGAATTTCCCCAGTCGGCTGCCTGCTGTTGTCCCGCCCCATTTGGTGGCAGTCTCTCCCCCACCCCCACCCAACACCTTGGCTTCTCCTGTCCCTGGGCTGTCATTGGAGTATCCCTGGGATTCACCCGACGACTGGCAAACCGACTTGGAAGGATAAGATGTCAAGATCCAGGCGTTAGATGTCTGTTCAAATGAGATGATTAAAATAACCTTCCCACCCTGCCTCGATGGCAGCTTTATCAAGCTCCCTGCGCGTTTCTCTGTGTACTTCAGGAATAGTTTGCAAACTCGAACCAATGAAGTTTGAGTTCTGAGAGAAAGGGAAACCAAAGGGAAGGGATTTTAGTAAATAGGTACAGCAAAAGAAATAGACATAGCTGTCAATGTACATACTGTGTCTCTCTTAGAGTAAAACACGTGCACAGTTGTAGCTCACTGTAAGTACAACCCATCACACGGTTCCCCGCACTTCATAGCGATCACTGGAGGGCACTAAGTCAAATCTGGCACTCTTGCTACTAGCAAATGACATTAAACTGACTCCTTCTCCTTAACTGTAAAATAGGGAGATGTAAAAGTTTGTTTGGAGAGATAGTACTAATGTGTACGATCACAGCACCCTGTCTAATACCAGGCTTTACAAGTGAAGCCATTACTAACTAGGAAGACTGACTTATTCACCTGTTTTAGTAGAGGAACTAACCCCACCATTTCCTCCTTTCCAGCTAAAGTCTCTCAATGTCCATAGCTCCCTTGAACCAGGCTGACATGAGTGCTTGCCAACCATCTTGGCAGCGCTCACTATATAAATAAATCAATAAACTTTTCCTCCTGGGTCTTATCAGAGGCAAGCCCTTCTTTGGAATTTCTTGAGTGAAGTGACTTGCGGGTGAGCTGGCACGGGGACGGTGTGCATGAAGCAGGCGTAATGAATTTGTGCCTGTCATGGCAGAGCTAAGATGGAGCATTCTCTTGGAACTGCTTTGTTGGCAGGTCACTCCCCTCCATCTCTCTCTTTCCCTTTAGCTGCAGGAGAATATGGGGATTTTGGCAAGCTTGGGGTGCAGCAGGGCCCCCAGCACTTATCAGTCCCACCCAGCCAGGTGTTGGCCATTCACTCCGCAGGTATTTATGGAGTGCCCGCGGTGCAGGAGATCAGAGCAAAGTCCCACTGGAGTGGGGTGGATGCTTGTTTGAGGGAGACTAGCCAATCCTTAAACAGATAGTTGCATTATGACCTGGGACTTGGTTCTCTCAAATTCCTTTACCCGTGTGAGGAAAACAGACACGCCATGCTGGTGGTATGAAGTCTGAATTTGGAAACTGGAGACCTTTGTGCCCGCTGTAGGGTGTTCCTGAGCTTGCTGTGGTGAGCTGGTGTGAGTGCTGGGAAGGTTAAGTTGTGAAATACGTAAGTCTCCAATTCATGGGATTTACTATGGATTGGTGAGTGACGGAGCATTCATGGAACTATGCAAATGCAGCTAGAGGTGATGGGGCCCTTTGAGTCCATGTCCTTCCTCCACCCCCTTCTCATCTCTTGTTAAATGACTGTCATTTAACAAATATTTATTGGATGGCGTGCCCGTAATATGCCAGCCTGCATTCTCCACTGGTGAATCAGCATCGAGTATCACTACAGAAGCCGATGCCCTTCTGAGGCTTATCTTCCAGAGCACTCACTGATCACCGACCTTCAGGAGGCATCGGAAGGCCTCAGAGCAGTGGTCCTCAACCTTCCCAATGCTGCGACCCTTTTATATAGTCCCTCATGTCGTGGTGACCCCTAACCATAAAATTGTTTTCTTTGCTAGTCCATAACTGTAATTTTGTACTGTTATGAATCGTAATATAAATAAATATCTGTGTTTTCCGATGGTCTCAGATGACCCCTGTGAAAGGGTCATTTGACCCCCCCAAAGGGTCGAAAATCACAGATTGAGAACCACCGACTCAGGAAGTAGACAAGGGAAGGTGGAGAGTCTAAAGTCACTCTGGGAGAGTCAAGACCCCGCCTCCAAAAGAAAAAGAGAATAGAAAATCCTCAGTTGATTCTGGGGTGCAGCTAGATCGGAGAATCATAGCTATAGTTAAATGTCTGCTTTCCAGTCGAGTTGGAATGAGATTACGTGGAAGTCCTGCGTGGTGAACATCAGGTGAACATCATCTCACAGCGTGTCATTGTGCAGTTCTACCTGGAAACATGGAGTCGGTTCAGGAAATGGTGGAGTAGGCATCTAGGGGATGTCACGTGCTTTGCTTTTTGTTGTCTTTCCTCTTCTATCCCTGTCTTGGTATTGTTTTCCCAATGTGTGAAGTATAGAAGGCTCCTTGCCTCCTGTGGATGGGAAAATATCCCACCCCCATTGCATTTATGATGCTTTTAAATCAATTGGCCTAAGCTGTTTAGTGTTGTCAGCCTCGGGGCTAGGCTCAGCTCTTTCCACCTGAAGGACTAGCTCGGGATTCTACCCACGTACCTGCATCCACCAGCCCCTTGAAGAGTGGCTGCTGGTGTCTCCCCCTCCACTCCCCCGCATCATAGCTTGCCGACCAGAGCTGATCCTGCCTAATGCTTATTAAGACTTGACACTGTCAGTCTCTGGGCTGTGTGCTTTGACTGCATCATCCAACTTCGCCCAAGAAACAGTGCTGAGACAAAATCTCTTGCCATCTCCCTCCCGATGACGGGAAACGTGTGTGTGTGTGTGTGTGTGTGTGTGTGTGTGTGTGTGTGTGTGTGTGTGTGTGTGTGTGTGTAGGGAACTGAAAACTTGCCTGTGGTCGCAAAGCTACTAAATAGCAAAATTGTCCTTTGAACCACCTCATCCCCTTCATGTTCTTCACCATTCTGTAAGTCAGGCCACACTAAGCTGTTTAGGAGAGCAATGCTGAGTTAGTCTGGTCATTTCAGCCAGAGCTCCCTTTGCTTACTGTGATCCCTTCACGGCTACTTAAAGTTGTCTAGGGCTTTCTGATTGGTCTACTCCTGTTTTAGCAGATGTGTCTCTCAGTATGCAGGGCTGCTGTGGTCTTCTACGTCCACTTGGTTTGTCAGCATCCCTCCAGGTAAGACTTTCCTTGGCTTTAGTTCCTATCCACAGTGCTGACTTCCACCTTCTTAGAGAGCCTGTTTTGCTTAATGGAGCCCAATCAGGTGATTTGGGTCCAATTCTTGTTTGGCAAGAACCAAGTCACCCTGTGGTTTGGGGGCCTGGATAGCCTGTGGATGTGGTCTGGAGCATTTTGGTTCAGCTGCTGGAGCATCCTTCAGGATGTTTGTTTTCACTGGAAGTCAAGCAAGTCATCTGGGACTTGGGTTTGCTGAGCGGGAAGTTGGTCTGGCCTTGCTCAGATTACCTTCCACTTGTACACACTGGGTAGAGATGAGACTAAGACTTCTAAGTCAAGTGTGGCGGCACACACCTATAATCCCAGCACTTGGGAGGCTGAGACAGAAGGATCACATGTTTGAGGCCAGCTTGGGCTATCTCATGAAACCCTGCCTGGAGAAGATAGATAGATAGATAGATAGATAGATAGATAGATAGATAGATAGATAGATAGATAGATAGATAGATAGATAGATAGAATTCCACTAGCTTCCAATGTGTGATTCCTCGTAGGCACTGTGCAAGGAATGAGTGTAGCTGTGAGCACACACTGACATGCAACCGGCACTCACAGACAGCGGAAACAGTGGCAGACTTCAAGAACACAGAAGGTAGTGCATTAGCAAGTAACACACCACGTCGGGGTCACCAAAGGTCAGGGTGCAAAGTTAGGAAGACATGCAGGTAGAAAAGTGAGGGTTTTTTTTCTTTAGTTTAAATAAGACCTGTCTACATTGGCCACCTCTTCGCCTCGTTAGCTAGCCTTTCTTCATCACAGCCGGAGTCCGTGGCACAGTATTGGCAACAAGTAGCAGTATTCCTGACTGTAGCCAGGGAAATTTTTCTTCTCAGGGCCATGCAACCTGCTGACCTCGAGAGTCACTCTTGAGTGACTCCCTGTGGATTCCCTGTGCTATTCAACCCAGTCCAGATCTCTGGAGGCGAGATCCAGACTCAACGCTGGGAAAAAGACTTCCCAGCCCCAAGCACTTAAGGTGGAACCTTAGATTAGATAACTACTGCTCAGGGGGACAGATCTGCACAAGTCACGAGAGAGATCCAACGAGAGCTGTCATCCCCTCAGCCTCCCCCACAGCACTTCTCACGATCCCTTCCTGGCTCTTCCCCTAGAGGCTCTTCTTTCTCTCTCAGGTTTCCATGGACTTTTCTTCTGTCTGCATAGATTCTACCCCAGAATAGGTCTGCAGCCTGTGTACCACTGCCCTATCCCCTCTGCCTGCCCCTCCCCCCATCCATCCTCTCTACCACTAACTACTCTTGGAACAAAGTGCCAGCCGCAGTGGCCTTCTAATGCTGTGCAGAGGCTTCCTTGGTCTCCCAGTGGTGCCGCCAGGGCTTCATGACGGTCATTCTTCCAGGGAAATGGGAGGCACTTTTCCTTCTCCCTCTCTGCCCATCCCTAACCGAGTGCCTCGTATCTGCCAGCCTTTAGCTGCCTGCTCTCAGGGGCCCCTTTCTGAGGACCTGCATCATGTGAGTGAGCAATCCTGCAGACTGTGCAGGTCTACACACGGGTCTCATCTTGGTCTCAAACATGTTGAAGCAGATTCTACAGGTCCTCATGGGACACAGTGCAATGTGGGTCTTCTCCTGCCTGGTTCCCATCACCCTTGCCCATAGGCCATGGCTACTTTCAAAAGCACCCATGAGCCTCCCCTCCTTCCACCAAGCTGCCAAATTCTGTTCTTTTCCCAGGCTTTTGATGCCTCATTCCTTTCCCTGTGTTCCTACAGAGGCTGAGGTAACAATAGAGACCATGGGAAGGGCCTCTCCCTCTGTTGGCCAGCCTGTGCTCAACTTGCAGTTCCTGCATCATACCCCAGTGCTGACCACCCTCTTGGAAGCTGGCCAGTGCCTGTTTCCTAAGCCTCATTTTCTTTACTTATAAGGAAAAAAAAATAATAATAATAGTGCTTGCTGGCTTTACTGTTAGTGTTATTGTTATTTTGGTGGTATTTTCAAACAGGGTCTTACTCTGCAGCCCAGGCTGACCTTAAACTGTTAGCAATACTCTTGCCTCGGCCTTTCAAGTGCTGAGACTAAATAAATAGACTATCACTTTTTTGTTTGTTCGCTTTTTGAGGCGGAGTCTCACTGTGTACCTCTGGCTCTCTTGGATCTCACCATGTAGATCAGGCTAGCCTCAAACTCGCAGAGATCAGCCTGCCTCTGCCTCCCAAGCCCTTGGGACTAAAGGTGTGTGCCACCATGCCCAAGTATTCGCTATCACTTTGGGCTAGGGAGATGGCTCTGTTTGGTAAAGTACTTGGTATGTGATTAAGTTGGATTCTCAGTACCCAACATAACAGCCAGGTGTGGGAAGATGGAGACAGGAGGACCCCTGGGGTTCCCTAGTCTAGTTGAATGAGAGAGCTCTAGGTTCATGGAGAGAGTCTCTCTCAAAATAGGAGATGGAAAGTGATTAAGGAAGATACCCAGTGTGGACCGCTGGCTTACACACACACACACACAGTGTGCCTACCCCCCCACATACACATACATGCTCAGCTCATACCCACAAAATACATAAGCAAATGAATAGATAGCTCTTTCTGGGCTAGGTGTCTAGCTCAATGGTGGAGCACTTACTTACCATTCAGGAGCTCCGGATTTTATCCCTGGCACCACAGAAATAAAGGAGCATACAAAACTCCTCAGTTTTCTCAAGAATACTTAGATATGTAGTATGTGGAATGACTTCAGCCAAGTTGTAAGACTACTGTGCAGAATCCCCATGCCCCATTTCCCTGGATTGACTGTTTCACATGTCAATCCGCTTGCTCTCTCCCCCCCGCCCCCATCCATGGCATACAGCTTGAAGGCTCTGTATGAACTATAAATGCTTGCACCTAGAGAACCGGAGGCATTTCCGATTTCTTCCAGCTTGGGTATCTTTGCAGACACATTGTGCAACGTCTTGGAGTTGGGGGCCAAGTCAAGACATGATATTCACGGCGTTCCATGGACAGCCTGTATGCAGAGGCTGAAGGTCGTTTTATATTTTCACTAATTTTGTTCATGTGACATGGATCTGTGGGGTAGAACTTCCCGTTTTCGCATTATGTTGATGAGCAGGTCAGATACTGGATTTGGGAACTATGGATGGTCAGCTTTCCGTATTAAGAAAATTATCTTTTTTTGGGTTTTTTGAGACAGGGTTTCTCTGTATAGCCCTGGCTGTCCTGGAACTCACTCTGTAGACCAGGCTGGCCTCGAACTCAGAAATTCACCTGCCTCAGCCTCCCAAGTGCTGGGATTAAAGGCGTGCGCCACCACTGCCCAGCTAAGAAAATTATCTTATTGAAGATAAGTCGGAGCCCTTTTCTTTTTAATTTTACAAAGTTTCCCCCACCTTCACAGTGCAGTATTCAGTAGATGGAGTTACCAAATTCTCTACACTGGTCCTCTGCTTCGGGCCTATTGAGTCAGGGCAGTTCCGAAGCCTGGCCTACACTCTGCTTTAACTTTTGCATGGCTCCCCTATCCCCCATTATAACCACTGGGACCTCACCTCCTTTCAGGACACTGGCTCCCTGAGACCAGCCTTTCCTGCCTCCCTGCAGCTGAATTAAGAAGGTTTGTTCTAGTCAGGGAGGCTGCAGCTCACTTAGAATAGTGTCTTGTCTTGTCTAGCATGCACAAAGCCCTGAGTTCAATTCCCAGCATTCCATAAGTTTAGCATGATAGTTGGCACATATATAGTAAATTTGAGAATGGCCTGGGCTCCAAACAAAGAACAGAAAGGTCCATTCTGGTTCAAAGCCACAGTGGCCTATGAAGGTGGGGCTTAGAAAAGAGAAATTGCACAAGGACTTGGGGGTGGGGAGCTCAGGAAACCAAAGACGACAACCCAGGCTCACCTGGGGCAGATGGGAGAGCAACTGAGGTACCATAGCCTCCCCACTCTTCCCTCTGCCCTTCTCCCTGCACCCCCATGTATGAACCCGCCTTTTACTAACCTGTGACTTTGGGTAAACTCTTAAGTACTCAGAAATACCAGTAGTTAGTAGACAACTGTGGTGTTCTTGTGCTGGTGACCCAGCCTGTGTGTAAGGCCTGCAGCTCACCTCAAACCCTCAGTCCAGACACAAGCAACAAGAGATGCTGATTGAAAAGATAGGGGATTGGCCCTGAACTGGATTCCCATGGTAGATAGGCACGTGCTGACCACAGCAGCTGTTCACTAGGGAGTTGTAACCGGAAGTGGGCATCTGTAGAGCATTCCTTCCCAGATCCATAAGAACAATTGTTCTAAAGCTCCTGGCACAGATCTACTGCATCTGAGCATTTGCTTGGTTCCAGACCATCCCCTCTGACCAACGGCTATTCACTTGTATGAACCCTCTCCTCTTCTCTTGTCCCTCAGGGCGTGAGCTCTAGACCAGCTCATGCCACATTCATTGCACTTTAGGGGCCGCTACAGTAAGGTGTTTCCGTGACGTGTATGAGCCGTGTAAGACAGTGTGTACTTTCAGCAGGTCCTAGCAGTGCATGGGATGTGAGCACAGACTGGAACGCTGAACAGTCCAGGATGGGTGGCCTCTTTTCTTGGTGTGTAGCCCAAGCCTCCTTCCTGTGAGCTCTGATCTGGGATCTGCCACATGGCTGCGGTGTCATGAGCAGTACACTTTTACAGCTGGCTATAAACTCTATCAGAAGGGAACTTCTTAGTTCACTCTCAAAGCCTAAGGTATGGAAGCGGGGTGGAGTAGGTAGGGTGATGGGGCTCGCCTGATTAGGGCTTCACACCTGCTGAGAAAATCAGGCTATGAGGCCACATCTTGGTGACTGGGAGAGCTGGATGCCAAAGGTTAGAATGGCTGAGCTCAGTGTCTGGGGAACACGGGGTCAGTGATGGGACCCTCACAGGAGTATTGTGTTTATTGGCTGTTGGATACAATGAAGAGATGGAAAGGCATCTAACAGGTCACTGAGGCAGATTGCAGTCTTCCAAGATCACAGATGGGGAGACATTAAGGTTCCCAGCAGGCTTCCCAGGCTGGAACCTGTGGGCCAGTCCCATCCCCCACCCCCTCACCCCCCACCTCCTGCCTCCAAAACAAAGGACTGACAGAAGACAATAATCAAAATGGGCAAGGGAGGTCTGGGCTGGGTACCCCAGAAGCCCACATGTAGGGCCCTACAGGGTGGCTCCTACTCTGGGCTGGCTGACCAGAGGGTAGGGAGCTAGCCATAGGCGGCAGAGAGTACTGGCTGGTTTCTCCTAGCATGAAAGCGGCAAGGGTATGTGGCCAGATTCCAGAGCCTTTTCCATTCCAGATTGGGTCGCTGCCCTTCCTCGTGGTGCTCACCTGTGAACTGTGTTTGAGTGTAAGCAAGGACCTTGCCCTGCACATTCCTGAGATAATATGCCCAGGCCCTGCCTCTGCCTTCCCCTTGCCCCTATCCTCCCTAGAAATCCCTGACAATCTGCAGCAGAGAGGCTGACACCCTTCCTGGGTTCATTCCTAGTGTGTTTCATTCATATCTCTGTGTGTGGCTGTGTAGGTGACCCAAGAACGAGTCATTAGCAATTTGCCCAAAGTCCTCTTGGGAACATCCCAGGAAAAGAAACCACTATTCTGTCCAAGCCACAGATAGCTTTCCCCCTTCTCTTCCTTCAAAGCAGGGTTTCTCAGAGTGTGGTCCCCACACCTCCAGTGTAAGCCACCCCCACAGAACTCCGTGACCTGCGTAGAATAAAACCTCCTGGGTATCTGTGTTTTCAACATGCTTCCTGCTTGGTTCAAGAATGGCTGCCTTGAGATATCACTCATGTCCAATGTGGCTCTCCTTCCCCAGAAGGTGCTCCGTTTGACCTGCTTGTGTGGGGGCACATCTGCATTCTTCTACTGAGAGTCTTCCCCATAGCTTTCATGGTCTCCAGACTGCTCCACTCAGTGGGGAGCCCTGCAGAGGACGGCAAGGAGCACTGCTTCCTCCCAACAAACAAACTGCCTTCTGCCCCCTGCCATAGTGTGAGCACTAGAGCCAAGGAGAGCTCAAGCTGAGACTAGCAGGAGACTTTGCTTGCCTGTTGGGGGCCGAGGAGACCAAGATGTCCTTGGGGATGCACAGTGTCGGTTTCGTGCGCATGTATTTGAAGCAGGGTCTCAAACTTGCTTTGTAGTGAGTAGCTGAAGATGACCTTAAACTCCTGATTTTTCTACCTCTCCCTGGTGCATGCAACACCATGCTGGGTGCGCGCAGTGCTGGGAATCCACCCCAAGGCTTCATGTACGCTGGTAATCACACTAACAAGTGAGCTACGTTGCTAGCCCCTGTGTATTTTATTTTAAGATGCTTTATGCAGTGCGGCTGATCTTGAACTCCTGATCGTCCTGCCTCCATCTCCAAAACACTGGGATTATAGGAGTGTACCATCATACCTGGCTCTTCTGCCTATATTTGGGGATGATGCTATGGTTTGAGAGTTTTTCTGCTATAGGGAAAAAAAAAAGACCCTGCCAACTTTCCAGCACCAGGCCCGAGTCCACACCCTGGCTTGTTGTAGTGCTCAGACCCCCTTGCCCTCCTGTAGGAGGGGTGGAAGGGAGCTGTCTGGCCATGAAACTCAGAGGATTCCCCTCTGCTTCCTCAGAGCTCAATGGCATGATCTTCCTAAGAGGTTCGCCATTACTATTAGCTCAGCCTGATAACGGTTGACCCAATCAACAGACATCAGACTAAGCGTCCAGTGCCCTAGACAGGCTGTCTGTGTTGTGTTGGTTGTGGGGAGAGCCAGGTTCCTGGGATCCAAGATTGGTGTCTGTCACCCAGCCCCGAAAAACAAAAGTTCTCTCCTTGTTCTTCTTGACCCCCAAACTTGCCTTACCAGTCCTGGGGCCTCCTCTGAGCTGGCTTATAGTAGACAGTGAGACTTGGTGGGCCTGACCTAAGGAGGCTCTGCATGCTGCTGTGACCACAGGGCATAAGCCGGGAGACTGGAGAAAGGACTGCTCTCTGTAGAAGGCTTACAACTGCCTTGAAAAGGAAGGGCAAACTGGCTAAAAAGCCTCAGAGTTGCTGAGGGCCCCAGCAGTGAATGCTTCAAGATGGAACTGGTGAGTCAAGCTTTCCTATTTTTTAAAACAAAACAAAACAAAACATACTTATGGTAAAGGTAAGTAACTATGGTGACTGTCTGCTGGTGGTAGCGTCATTTATTGGGGTTATATAAAGCTTTACTTTTCTCTCGGACTCATCTTTCAGACCAGGTCAGCCTGGCAGCCGAAGCCCAGAGATTTCTAAGAACTTTCAGAGTCACACAGCAAGTTGGCAAGAGTGCTGGAGTTTCTGTCCCTATGCATACTACATTGTCTCCTCAAGGTTGTCAGCTCCTGAGTTTGCTACCATTTCACAGAAGCTTCGTCTGTGCGTCCTGGCTAGAGAATTAGTTAACTCTCACCCTCTCCAGGGTGGAAGGGCTGGAGTATAAGTCTTGCAGGAAGCTCTTGCCTCATTCTTAGATCCCACAGACCCTGCTCTGAGGACAAGAATGGCCCAGAGGTGGGCTACCTCCCATGCCCTCCTCTTTGCTTCTTGCCCACTTAGATTCTAGCTGTGTGGAACCAAGGGTGTGCGTAGAGCCATCAGTCCTATGTCCCTACTGTACCAGCTCCCTGGAGAGGTAGAGACAGGATACTTGGAGAGGAGAGGCCAGTGCTGCTCACAGCTTGGATGCCATTGCTAACAGCTCAGGGACTAGGTCCTCTCAGATGTCCCTGTCTTCATTCAGAGGCCGTCTTACAAAGCAGTGGCCAGGTGACATGAGAAAACCTCCTGCTCAGGAGACCCCCTCCACAGGCTTTGTGCCTGTTCTCTGTCAGAAGATGATTTTTAAAAATCTGGAGTTTAAGCCTGGTCCTGTGGCTCATATCCTAATCCCAGCACTTAGGAGGCAGAGGCAGGAGGACAACTGCAAATCTGAGACCAGCCTTGAGGATTCCATCCCAAAAAGGGGGGGAGGGGAGGGGACTGTATTAATGATGTATTAACGGACAGATGGTTGGATGAGCAAATGAGTTAGTAAGTCTGTAGTCTGGGGGGGTTCCTTGCTGCTTTGATTTGCATGTAGACCAAGTCCACAGTACTTGATCTATTTACAGCGTTTTCTCAGTCCCCAAAGTTAATGGAATCAGCCCCATTATATTTTTTATTAGATTGTTACTCATTATGATCCTAACCATAATTACAGAAGCATTTATAGTTTACATTAGCAGGACTTGGTTATTACCATATTGAAAACAAAACCATGTCTCATGGTTCACGGGATGACCTCAGACTTACCAAATAGCCGAGAATGACCTTGAATTTCTCATCTATCCCGCCTCTGCCAGGGTCCTGAGTGCTGTGACTTCAAGCCTGTATTTCCATGCCTGATGCACATGGTGCCTTCTGCAATCTAGGCCAGCTCTCTAACAACTGAGCTACATCCCCAGCCCTCGAACTAAATTATTTTTAATTTAAAAAGAGGCATAATAGAAAGTTTGTCATTGTAAAACTTTTTTTTTTTTTTTTTTTTTTTTTTTTTTTTTGGTTTTTCGAGACAGGGTTTCTGTGTGTAGCCCTGGCTGTCCTGGAACTCACTCTGTAGACCAGGCTGGCCTCGAACTCAGAAATCCGCCTGCCTCTGCCTCCCGAGTGCTGGGATTAAAGGTGTGTGCCACCACTGCCCAGCTCATTGTAACATTTTTTTATGATTTATGTTTAAATATTCATTTCGCGTTCGTGTTTGTGCACATGTGTGTGTTGGTTCCCTTGGAGGCCAGGGGAAGGCACTGGATCCCCTGAAGCTGCAGTTAGAGCAGTTGTGAGCCATCTGATGTGGGTGCTGAGAACTGACTTTTTGTCCTCCACCAGAGCAGCGTATGATTGTTAGCACCGAGCTGTCTCTCTAGCCCCTATTTTAACCATTTAAAATTATACAGTGAAGACATTCCCCTTGTCACGCAACTGTGTCCACGGGCCTACTTCAGAACGCACTTTATTTTGTAAATCTGTCACTCTGGGGTTGGAACCAAGAGGTGTGGTCAGAGGCAGTGTCCACTTAGAACTTGGGAGGCTCTGGGATTGACCCACTAGCTCCAAAACTGTAGGCCCACTAAGTGGCAACTCCCTATTCCTCCCTCCCTGCAGCCCAGGGCAGCTACATTCCATCTTCTGCCCCTGTGAATTTGACTTCTCTGTGGATGCTGCGTAAGGAACTCACAGTGCATCTGTCTGTGGGCCTGGCTGTTTTACGTAGCATACTGCCCTCAAAAGTCAGCCAGGTGGTAGGCTGAATCTCCGTTTCCTTTCTTTTAAAGAGTGAATTGATTCCCTTGAACCCGTATATCACACTGTGTTTATGCACTCATTTCTGGGCTCCTCCTGGGTTACTTTTACTTTCTGGTTATTGTATTGCTGCTGCAGACATGGTAATCAGATAGATAGATAGATAGATAGATAGATAGATAGATAGATAGATAGATAGATAGATAGATAGAGTTTTTAAAAACAGGATTCTGTGTATAACAGACCTGGCCATCCTGGAACTTGCTTTATAGACCAGGCTGGCCTCTAACTCACAGATTCTCCTGCTTCTGCCTCTCGAGTAAAGGTGTGCATCACTATGCCCAGCCTAGACATGGTGTATGGTGTTCAAATACCTATTTATGCCCATGTTTTCGGTTGCTTTGGGTATAAACTCAGAAGCAGAAGCATGGGCCCCATGCTCACTTTATGTTTGCTTTTTTGAGGCGCTCCGTACTTTCCCTCGGGGTCTGCCTCATCTCATGATCCCGCCATCGCTCACCAACAGCTATGCTTCTTTAGGCCCTTGCCAACACTAACTTCCTGCTGGTTTAGTGGCCATCCTAATGAGTGTAAAGTGGGATCTCCTCACGGTTTTGATTTATATTTGTCTATACTGATGAAAGAGATGCTTTGTGAGAGTTTCCCAGTAGCCAGCTCTTAGAAGCCGTGATGCCCAGTGTTCATCCTGGCTCCATCCCTCCCTTTGTTATTTGAGTCGTTTGCCTGCTACTCTGCCATACCTTCCCATCTGCAAAATGGGTCACACAGGAAACTGCATGAGAAGGTCTGGTGAGTGCTGAGAACTGAATCTTGGTCTTCTCCAAGAGCAGCCAGTGCCTTTAACTGCTGAAGCTATTGCTCCAGCCCCTAAAATAAAATTTTTTATGTGTTGGGAGCTGAACTCAGATCCTGTGCAAGAGCAAGAGGCATTGTTAACTACTGAGCTTTCTTCACAGCCCCAGCAAGCAGAAGTTTAAGGAAGCCTGCCGTAGGGAGAACAAGTGTTGTCAGTGCTGGGACTGAACGGAGCATAGCACTCCCTTCCGTCACCTGGGCATTTTCTTCTCCGCCTTGTCAAGGGTGGCAAAGGCCTTGCTTGGAAGTTACAAATGAGGTGATAATTAGAAGCTGGTAGGGCGAGCACATCAGGAGCAGAATCGTGGAGGTCTTTAGGAGCCCTCTTGAGACGTGACTACGTAGAGTTGGCAGCTGCTGGGGACCCTTGAGAGCGCAGTGGAAACGCCAGCTATCCGGTGCTTTCAGCCAATAGCTATTAAAACAAATGACTAGCCGAGAGTAGATGGCCAAGGATGTGAAAAGCAGCTTGTGACCATAGGCTCCGTGTCCTGGTCCACAAGCCACCTCTCCTGAGTCTCTCTTCATAGTTCTCACCTGGCGTCCCACCACTGGGATTACTTCTTAGAGCATCAGAAGGACCCTGGTTATGGCTTCCTCCATGTCCTGGGGTGGCTGTCTAGCCTGATCCCTCAGCCCTGGGAAGATACCAGGGAAGAACACTGTCCCCATCTCCTCTTTAAAGCCCAATTCGACACCCTTAGCAAAGCCCAAGGAACAGACGTACTAAAGGAAGGCAGAACTTCCACCCTCCCCACCTTTGCCCAGTTACACTTGTTCCTGTGGCCCAGTTTAAAAGTCAGGAGCTTCTGAAGAGGGCCAAGGACAAAGAGACATGCCCTCTCGGACTGTGGTTTTCCTCTGGATCAACCAGCACTGATGGCCTGTGTTGTTTGTCATGGCAGCTTAAAAATGTTCTGTTTTTTTTAAACAGCATTTATTTATCTATTCATCTATCTATCTATCTATCTATCTATCTATCTATCTATCTATTTATTTATATGTGTACACATACAGGTATACATGTGTGCATGTGCTTGAATGAGCATGCATAGAGTCACAGGATAGCCTTCAGCAGACTCTTCTCTCCTTCCAGTATGTGTGTCCCAGGAATTAAAGTCAGGTTGTTAGCTCTGGCTGCAAGTGTCTTTGCTCACTATGGCCTCTTGCATCCCGGAGAATATATTCAAATGATTTCTTTCTTTCTTTTCTTTCTTTTTCTTTTCTTCTCTTTGTTTCTTTATATGTTTTTTTTTTTTTTTTTCTTTTGCTGTTGCTGTTTTGGAGGTTTGGGGCTTTTGTTTGTTTTTAAGGTTTACTCCTTTTTGTCTGTGTAAGTGTGTGTGAATGAGTGTGAGTATGTGCAACATGTGTCTGGATACCAGAAGAAAATGTCAGGTCTCCAGGAGCTGGAGTTACAGGTGGGTTGTAAGCCATCCACTGTGGGTGCTAGGAACCGAACATGTGTCCTCTGGGAGAGCCGGAAGTGCTTTCAACTGCGGAGCCATTGAGATTTCATTTCTGATATGATAACTGTTGTCAGTAAAAATCTTCATGAGCAACATGGTTTTTGATGAAGAGTGTGAAGGGGCCCTGAAGCCAGAAGGTCTGAGAACTATTGCAGTGGGCGAAGACTGGGAGGAGTCTTTCAATAAAGGCCGGGGCTGTAAATCTTTTACGCTTTGTGCACAACACCAACTTTGTTTTAAACATTCAGTTCTGGAGCATCAAAGCAGCTAAAGGCAGTATGTGAATAAAGAGGGGGGCTGTGTCTCAGCCATAGTTTGGGGGAAGTGGATAATGGCAGATTCGGCCTGCAAGCTCTGCTTTGCCACCCGTTTTCTGAGTTAATAAGCCTGAAGAGAGGGGAGCCCTGTCCGTCATATAAATTGATTTAACCCCAGCAACCTCTTACGGGGCTTGCTTGTTACTTAGTGAATGCCAGTAATTTCAGCAGAAACAGTGTTTAGCTGCTCGTAGCATAGGTCAAATAGTAGTGGCTCACCTGCAAGATAGATGTTGGCTTTCTTGTTATATATATATATATATATATATTTTTTTTTTTTCAGAAAGATTAAGATCATAGAATATACCTGTAATTGAAGCAGGGAATCTGAAGATCAAGGGCGGCCAGAGCTTCATAATGACACCTTTTTGTAATTTCCTCCCCTGTTACCCTCGGCCACTTAGGGCTGGGGAACTGGCCCCATGTTGTCCTCAGGGATTCAGGCTCCTTACACTGCTGCCGCCATCATTTTACTCTTATATTGTCATTCATTTAAACCCTTAAACTCACTTCTTAGTTTGACAACAAGCGTCACTGGGATTACTCTGACTAGTTAGTAAATTAACTGCCTACCAAAGCAAACCTGAACATTCTTTAAAGTCCAACAACTTAGCATTCCTCGTGTGCAATGTATAATAGGAAAGTACTTGGTTTGCAGGAATGGCAGTAGAAACAGTGATGCCAGGCACGGTATAATTAGCTGAAAATGACTTTAAAACAATTGTTCTAGGAAGGCTTGACGATTCAGAGGACAGGAAGTCAGGAGAGATGAAATTTCCAGATGAAAGCTACCATATCAGAAATAGAAAATGTACTGGATGAATTTAAGTCTAGATACTGTAGGGGAGAGACCAGGGAGCATGGATGAGCTCCTATGGTAAAGTGTCACAGTAGAATAGAAAAAGAGAAAGCTAGGGGCGGGGGTAGAGCCTTAGTCGACTGTGGGGCATTATAAAGGAGCCAAGGCTACATAGACCCTGTCTCCAAAAACTGGAGAAGAGGGGAGGGGAGGGGAGGGGAGGGGCCGGAGAGCTGGCTCAGTGATTAACTCCCCTTGTTTTGTAGAGGACTAGAGTTTGGTTCTCAGCATCTAAGCCACACAGCTCACAGCTGCTTGTAACTCCAGCCAGCCCCAGGGGATCTGACACCTTCTAGACTCACAGGGTCCCTCCCACCACACAGACACACACACAGACAGACAGACAGACACACACACAGACACACACACACACACACAGACAGACTTACACAACAAATAAAAATAAATCTTTACAAAACTATGTATTAGGATTTGTAAAGGAAATGCAGAGGAATATTTGTTGGGGGTGGTGGTGCTACATGTTGATATGAATGCATAAAGACCAGAAACTTTTACAAATGATGAAAATACCAATCCACAGATCCAAGAAACAGCAGAGTCCAAGCAGAATGGGCAGTTATACCAAGACCCATTCCTGGGCACATCAGTCCAAACCGATGAAGACTGGGAAGGGGTGAGAGTCTGACAGATTCTGGAAAATGGCATGCAGGAAAACAAGAAGGACTGCCAGTGGAGACGAGTAGGAAGTGCTGGCGGATGGGGTGAACTCCCAAAGGTCTGAAAGGGGAGGAAAGGAATGCCACCCTATAGTTCTGCGACCTGTGAAACAATGTCCTTGGAGAAATGAGGTGAAAATGCAGACCTCTTCAAATGATATACAAGTGTGAGAGAAATTATCACCAGGAGAATTGCATAACAAAAAATGTTAAATTCTCAGCAGAGAAGCTTGACTCTGCACAAGAATTTAGGGCACCAGAAATACAAGGAGGGTTGCTTTCTTTTGTTTTTGATTCAAAGTCTCACAATGCACTCAAGGCTGGCCTTGAACTTGCAGTCTTCCTGCCTCTGGCCTCCTGCATCAGCCTCTCCAGTTGGCCACCAGTGGACCCAGCTTTAGCAGACGTAGTAATGATGCATTGTGGGTAAATTCTTTAGAGGCTGAAAAGTAGGCACAAGGAATCAAGACAGAGATGAAACGGATCAAAAACGAGGGGGAAGAAAGTTGAGTTAAAGCTACTCATGTCTACTGACATGAAAAATAAGTAAAATAAAAATAAGATAGAAGTCTTATTAAAAATAAGCAGACTGGCTGGGCATAATGGTGCACACCTTTAATCCTAGCACTGGGCAGAGGCAGAATCTATTGAGTTCTAGGCCAACCCAATCTACATAGTAAGAGCCTGTCTCCATCAATCAATAGATAGAATACTCCAGTTTAAAGGTGGATATTGGGCTGGGGTGTGACTCAGTGTTAGACGACTTGTCTAAGATACATAAAGGCTCTGGATTCAATCTCCAATAAAATGCAAAACAAACAAACAAACAAAAAACCCCAAAAAACAAACAACCAACAAAAAACCCAAACTTTGCAATAAAATGAAAGAAAACAAAGGGAGATGACTGTCAGATTGGTAGTATGACTCAAATATATAGGTTGCCTAGGAGAGATTTACTCTAACTCAGTTCAGTGGCAGGTAAAAATTAACAGAGTAGCCCGTGCAGAGTGCCCTGAAAGGAGTTTTAATAATTACAGACACATTCATCAAGACAAGACAGGGCCACTTGGGCAGATAAATACCTGATAGCTGAGTTGTGTGAAGAAGTGACAAGATCTGGTAGAGCAAGCTTGGTGGCTCTCAGCAGGGGGTGGACTCCTGGATCTACTTCCTCATTCCAGTGCTGAACTTCTATGAATCACTGACAAGGACACAAGTAGACAGAAGAGCTGAACTCAGAGGCTTCCCCTCTGCTGTTTCTACAATAGGCTCCTAGGATAGGAGGCCTGCCTTAAATCACAACCAAGGATATTCCTCCCCTGGCTTTTCTTGCCACGTAGAGTTTTCTGGAAACTTCCAAGCTCACGTGGGATGCCAGCTGGCACCTTGGACCATGTAGATGGGATGCTGGATTGACAAATGAGGTCATTGTTGGTCATCAGGAACTCTGGTGCCCTAGAACACCGGAGAGGGTAGAGATGTCCACCCTCGGGTCTCAATATTTAGATGCTGAAAGGAGCCTAGGTAAGGAGGGGGTGTTTTCAGTAATGATGAAAAGCGGCTGGAAGAAAGGAGGAAGAGGAGGAGGAGGAGGAGGAAGAAGAAGACGTAGAGGAGGAGGAGTGGTTTCCCAGGGAGGGTGTGTGCCTGGCAGAGCCCTGAGTGCCCACAGGTCATGTGAGCCATGCTGTCCAAGCCTGTGAGCCTGTGTGCCTGTCTTCTGTCCTCCTTTTTTACTCCTTCCTCCATTTTTTCCCCTCCTTTCCTTCCTTTAAAAAAAAAAAAAAATGGCAGATATGCACAGCACATGCTCTAACTAATCTTAACTGTCAACTTGACATAGCCCAAGTTGTCTGAGAAGGGAGTCTCACTGAGGGATTGCCAGGGGCAGGTCGGTCTTTGGGGTTGTCTTGATTGTGAATTGATATAGGAGGGTCAAGCCTACCTTGGGAGGCACTATTCCCTAGGGCTGTGTAAGAAAGCAGCCTAAGAGTGAGCCTACAGGTGATCCAGCAAGCAACTTTCCTTTGTGGTTTCTGTTTCAGTTCCTGTTTAAGTTCCTTACTTCCCTCTAATGATAGACTGGGACCTAGAACGAGAACAGCATACACTTTACCATTTTAATTATGACAAGTTACCATTTTAACTATTTGTCTCCTAAGTATTTTTATTTAATTCTGTATAATAATGGGGTTTATTACTTTTAATCCTTTTTAGTTATTCCAGTGGCATCCAGTACCTTCACAATGTCCGACCTTTGCCTTGTTAGCTGTCTCTAGTCATCTTAGAAAACTGAGATGCCGTGCCCAGCAGATCGACTCCCCACTCCTCACCCCCTCTCAGTTTCTAATAACTACACTATCCTTGCCAGCCCCTCAAACCTGATGGCTCTAGGTACTGATGTAAGTGAAAATACACTCACTTTTGTGAGTGTCTTGCTTCACACAGTGTCTTCAGGGCTCAGCCTGTGTCAGAATTTCCTTCCATTTTAAGGCCGACTATTGTTCCAGGGGACAGTTGGATCCAACTGTGGTTTCCACTCGTCTGAATGGACACTGTGTGACTTCCACCTTTCGGCTATTGCAAGCAATGCTGGTATTATGTTACTTCTGAGTGTGATGTGAGCTGATAGCTTTCTTCCTTCCTTCCTTCCTTCCTTCCTTCCTTCCTTCCTTCCTTCCTTCCTTCCTTCCTTCCTTCCTTTAGCTTTAGGATGGGAATTAATAAGATGGGAATTAATGTCTAGGTTGCTGGGATGTGACAGTTTTATGTCACATTTGTTGATACAAAAACAAGTAACTGGTGAGTTTGCCCTTGTACACCTTCTAAGGATATGACTGACAGACACTTGAAACAGTTCAGGTCTTCTGACCCAATTCACTTTCTGGCGGTGATCACTGACTGACCTGAGATGTCACTTACTATTTCAGCTACTGTGGTAATTACCCAGCAGGGTGAACAGACTGGAATTTTCTTCTTTGAGGTGTTCTCACTATGTAACCCAAGGCTGGTGTCAAGCTTACTGTTTAACCAAAGATGGCCTCCTGTTCCTACCATCTGAGTGCTGGATTACTGGTATGTCCCACCACACCTGTGCAGGGCGGGGATTGAACCCAGGACTGAACATGCAAGGCAAACACTTTACCAACTGAGCTCCAACACTAGCCCCTGCCTTTGAAAGTTTCTCCCAGAAATTCAAGAGCAAGTTGCTGCCCTTCCCAGAACTACCTCCTGATTCTCCAGTGTCCATAAAAAGCCCTAGCTGATGATCACATACCTCAGAGTGGCCACTGGCCTTCCAGACCCCCTCCCTGTCCCTTCAGTCCACTCCTTCACTCGCCCATTGGGTCATTTGTTTCTCCCTGCCCTGTGTGTCTGAATCTTCTCTGACACGCGTGTTTGATATGGGCTGCATTATGGGGCCCAGAGCGTGAGGAATGGATCACTCATCTAGGGTCTCCTCTGTGCTTCTCAAAACCCGGTCTGGTAAATCTTTTCATCTGCAGTTGACTAGTTAAGCAACCAGAATTCTCTTGAATTCAGAATGAGTTCCCCTGAGGCTTTGGCTTGATGAGGCCACAGGGACCTGGAGGTGACAGGAATCAATGCTTCCTGTCAATGAAGGGGGGATTTAGGACCTGGCCTGATTGGGGAATGAACAGCCAAGAGCTTATTGATACTTGCCTAAGGAAAACGAGGCTGTAAAGTATAAATGGTGCCAGGATACCCTTAAGTTGGTGGCTTTTCCAGCTCCAGAAAAATGTGGAATGATTCTGTCGGGTTACTGATGAAGATAGCATGCCTGACACATTCTAAAGAACCCAGGAAGCAAGGAAGCTCCGGTCAAAGCACTGCATTCGTGCAGATCAGCTCACGATATAGGCTGCCCTTGAGAAGTCAGAGCATTGGGTGGACATAGACTCCTTCCCACAGAGGACAGCCCATGAGGTGAGGCTCCTGGAGAGAGAAGTCGGATTAGAGCCCCTGTAGAGGGTGAAGTGATTTGGTCAGTGTGACTGAGTGTCTCAAGGCCGGCTGAGCCTCACAGTAAGAGAGCCCAGGTTCAGCTCTTTGAGCCGTGTACTGCAGGCTGCTCTTGACCATGTATCTGGAAGGGATAGTGAAAAGATGGCAGCCTCACAGCCTTGACCAGGTTAGTCCCCCTTACCCATCTCCCCACTGCTGACCATCCAGAGGCAGGTGTTACCATCCACACAGTAGTCAGCAGGGACCTAGAACAGAGTTGGCTGTAAAGAACACTGTTTCCTGTGAACAGAGTCTCTAAGTTATATACCTAAACCCATCCTCTGCTCAGGCCACCTGATCAAGACTCTTGGTTGGTCTCAAGCAGCAGAGTGTTTATTGTTAGAGCCACCACACCACTTTCCTCGTCCCCTTGCTAGGAAAGTACTAGCACAGTCTCAGTCTGGTGACTCCATTTGCCATGGCATCTGTTACCCTGTCATGTCAGCCAGCGTGCACCATGGGCTGGCTGGGCCCCACCACCCCACTGCCACTAAAACATTCATGCCTTGGTGAGAAGACCAGCTTTCTCTGTCTGGCACAAGCAGGTGAGCAGACAGCGTGGTTTTTTTCCTGCTAGTGAGTTGGTCTGATGTCTTGGTTCCCCCTTTTAGCATGCTCCTGCCTCTTTTCCTCGGAAGGATCGAGGCCAAGAAGAAAGTCCTCTTCGAGAGTTTCCAGAGGCCACTTGAATGCACTGTATACTGATAACCCTTTTTACCTGGAGCAGAGACCTTCAGTTTCCTGCTTAGAGTCGATGACCACTGGCGTAAAAGCCTTACTTGATTATGCTGAGCCTGGCTGAGCATCACCAAAAAGCGTGAGAGCCATTCTCTTCCACCCTGAGCCTCACTTCTTTTTTTAAAAAATTCATTCATTCATTCATTCATTCACTCATTCATTTATTTGTATGTAACAGGATTTTTCTGTGTAGCCCTGGCTGTCCTGGAACTCATTCTGTAGATCAGGCTGGCTTTGAACTTAGAGATTTGCCTGCCTCTCCCTACCCGTTGTGGGATTAAAAGCATGTGCCACCGTCACCTGGCTTAAATTTTATTATTTACATGTATACACGTGTGTGCTGGGGGTGTCTGCATGTGTGCATGTGTATATGTGCCTGTCTAGGCCAGAAGAAGGTTTTCGATCCTTTGAGGGTGCAGTTAGTTACAAGTGGTTATGGCCCCCCTCCTGATGCTGATTCTCTGCCAGAGCAGCCAGTGCTCTCAACCACCAAGCCGTCTCGCCAGCCCCTATTTTCTTATTTTAGGTGTTTAGAAAGGACTCTCTCCTCTTTGGAGGCAAGACTTCAGAGACAGCATTCCAGGCTCTACTTCCTTTCTGTAACTCTTAACCAGGGTCAATGTTTACCTGTGTGTTGTAAACCCTCCCTCCGAGGTGGGGGTGGGGAGG
Organism: Uromys caudimaculatus; assembly: GCA_028551405.1. Classification (NCBI taxonomy): domain Eukaryota; kingdom Metazoa; phylum Chordata; class Mammalia; order Rodentia; family Muridae; genus Uromys; species Uromys caudimaculatus. The sequence goes on from CM052710.1 coordinate 78,809,311, forward strand.
AGGGCTTTCAAAAGCAGGTGTCCTGCCAGCCAGAGTTAAAGCTTAATCTCCTGGTTTTGAGTGTTTGGAGGGTTGCGAGCAGCCATAGAACAGAGTGTTTGTAACTAAGCTAATGCACCTGGAATCAGGTCTTCCCAGCCTGCTCTATCTACTTAGTCTTCTCAGGTCCCTGGAGGAGCAAGCTTAGGAACCCCTCCTTTGCTTCTCCCCTTAGTGGGGAGGTCAGCCCCTGTATGTGGGAGAAACAGAGCAGGCCAGTCCTTAAAAGGGCGGAAAGATAAACAAAGGGAAAGTGAAATGATGCAATTGGATCCTGATTCCAAGGCCAGGCACTGGTGAAAATGTAAATTCTCCAAAGAATGAGTGAAGGATAGGCTCCTGACCCCTCAGCACTCTCAGAATGGTCCTGGGCAGCCTTTGGGATTGCTTGGGACCTGTGCTTTCAAGGAAGAAATATGAAGAATTTCAGAAGAGGGCCTGAAAAACATCACCTTGGAAGGAATCCATGAGCAAGTAAGACATTCTTTGGAGGGAGGCCATTGACAGGCTGTACCCTTGACCTTCTCCGAGGCTCAGGTTTCTCATTAATAAGTTGGAGTGAGCATCAGCCACCTTTAGAATTAGTATTAGTTCTAGTGTTTGCTCAGCACTGGGTTTGGCTGTTGTTTATGAGGTCAGTGTTGTTATCCCCACCTTGTGGCACTCACCATGGAATGTGCTGGAGGATGGGATTAGAGGAGGTGACCCTAAGCTAAGCCCTTCCTCTGGCCCCCCAAGTTTGTTCATTCACAGAAGCTTCTCTGGTTTTCCTCTGTTCAACCGGAAGGTGCAGAGAGGAAAAGCGACATGGCACAAAGAGGAGGGCACAACACAGTTGTCAGGGGCCATTGACGGGCACATGGATTTGGGAGTTCTAGGTCTCTATGGTGTAGGAGACCTGGTCGCCCCTCACTGTCATTGTCTTCTATGAGTAGCCGCTGATGCTATTAGATTTTGCTCCCTCCACGCCTCTCGAGACCTCATCAATGAGACGAAGCACCAAGAAGTAGCTAGGTGACTCACACAGCCATTCTCCAGGTTGGAGCCATCACATTGTGCACCCTGCCCCTCCATAGGGATTGTGAGTTAGAGATACAGCTTTCTTGCTACCTCAGCTATGCATTCAAGAGCAGGAAAACCAAGAGCCAGCCCCACACCTCTCCATGGAGGCCCATGTGGACATTGACAAGAGAAAGGCAAAGGTGGGCATGGTGTGTACCTACCATGGTGTGTGCTTCTTCAGGAAGCAGAGGCAAGAGGATTAAGTCTTCAAGGCTAAACTGGGTTACTCACACCCAGCCGAACAGTGAGGCGTAACTGCAAGAGGTGGAATAATAAGCATCCCAAGATCCCTCGGGATTGAGAATAGTCTGCTTCGTGTTGAGGAGAAGACATCTAAAATGCTCACAAACAGCGGATCTAATTCTAAAGACTTATCAATATCCCAGGAATGCTGGGTCCCCTTCTCGACTGGGCCAGCACCACCCAGTGTAAGGTCCTGTTGAGCACAGCCCTGTTTTACCACTCACCATACTTCCTTGGGTCATGCTGGGATTTGAATTCACAACCCACGTCAGCTGAGACTGTGGAGTTTGTTTGGAGACAAGGTTTCACTGATTCCCCAGGCAGGCCTCAAACTTGGTATGTGGCCAAGGACAACCTTGATTGTGATTGAACCAGGGCTCTGTCTAAAGTTGGGCAAACACTCTGCTAACTGAGCCACACTCCCAGCTGGTATTCACTGTAACTCAGGGCATCGGGTTCAAGATTAACCTGTGACTATCTCCCTGTGGGGAGGGGGGTGTCTTACACAGGCTGCTGTTATTGCCTTCCCATGGATGAATTATGCTGTGCTTGGTGATGCATCCAAGAGCTGTATCCAGTCTCTGTTCTCAATGCAAATCACTTCAAGACCATTGTGAACAAACCTCGTTGAAAAACCTTTCTGCAGCTGGGCGGTAAGGGCTCACACCTTTAGTCCCAGTACTCAGGAGGCAGAGACAGGTAAGTCTCTGTGACTTCGATGTCAGCCTGGTCTCCAGAGTGAGTTCCAGGACAGCTAAGGCTACACAGAGAAACCCTAGCTCAATAAACCAAAAGCGAAACAAACAAAACCTTTCTGCTGGACCTCGTGGTCCTGTAATCCCAGCTCCCCAAGGAGCTGAGGCAGGAGGATTGCAAGTTGAAGGCTAGCATGAACTTTGTCTAAAATAAAAGTTTTCTTTTAAGAGTTAGGAGTGTAGGTCAGTCATAGAAGCATATGTGGCATGGATGGGACCTTCCCTGCTAGTGCAAGTGTTGGGGGTGGTGTGAGGGTAGGGTAATACTTTCTTCTGTATTTCCTACTAAGATCAAACTCCTGAATAAAAACTCAAAGTAGTTTTCAGTGGCTTGGAAGAAAGTGGGCCTGAGGTCTTGTCTCATATCCCCTGGAGCTGGTATCACAAGCCGTTTTGAGTCGCCTGATATGGCTGCTAGGAACTGAACTCGGGTCCCGCAAGAACACTATGTGCTCTTAACCGCCAAACCATCTCCCTAGCCTTAGAGATCTCATCTCAAGAAAACTAAGGACAAAAAGAGGTAGAATAGCTCAAAGACTGACCCTGGACTGCACAGTCACTGGGGACTGGGGACTTTTGTCCTGTGCGGAGGATGAAACCCAGGGCTTTGCAGGTGCTAGACCAGCACTTTGAGGTTTCGTGTCTTTGAGTTTTTGAGCATGTGTAGATACAGTATCATACGTAAAGAAAGCATTGAGGGGGTGGCAAGGTGGCTCAGTGGGTAAAATACCTGCTGCCGTACCTGATGGCCTGAGTTTGAAGTGTGTACACGCAAGTGTACTCAGGCACGTGCATACACACACACACACACACACACACAAATAAAAATGCAATAGGTTTTATTTGTAAAAAAAGCAGTGAGTCAGAAGTACTGCAGTGCTTTTTCTCTTAGTTGTTCAGATAATAATATTGTGTGCATGTGGTGCTTTCTTAGTGACTATATGAATGTATATTTGATCTCTCTCCGTGTGTGTGTGTGTGTGTGTGTGTGTGTGTGTGTGTGTGTGTGTGTGTGTGTAACTGTTTAAAGAGGCTAGAAGACAGCATCGGATATCCTGATGTGGGTGCTTGGAACAGAATTTGATCCCCTATAAGAGAAGCAAGCACTCTTCACCACTGAGCCATCTTAGGAAAACCTCACAGAAATAGTCCCTTTGCTTAAGACTCTTATACCTTCTCTGTTGTGGCTCTTAGTGTAATGACCACCATGCCCCATGGACACAGGATTCTCATGTAAGCCTGACACTGCTCTTGTCTTTAGTCTCCACCACAGGTTGGCCACAGGTTCCCAAAGGCATCAGCATGGCAACCATCACAATATAGAGCCTTGCAGATGCTGGTCTCGCTATCTAGAATTTTCTTCCTTCTCTCTACCTGTATCTGCGTACGAATCCCTCCATTCTATGTTTAATACTTCTGGAGAAGCCTTTCTCGATCTTGAATATAATTGCCCCCCCACACACACCACTGTGTGCTGCCATTTTGCAGAACTGCTAAGCTTATTTTTGTGTGCCTAGCTCAGTGAGCCCTGAGCATGTATGCTGGGCCAGTGAATGAATGAGTGACCCTGCTGGTAAGCAATGATGTTTTTCCCATGGACCAGGGGGCAGGCCCTACCCTGTAGGAAGGCAGCTTAGGATGGAATTGAAAGCTTCTGAGATCCAGACCACCGGACCAGCCAGGAGGCTGATTGGCAAGACGGAATGCTGCAGGTCCCTCTGGTATCCTGGATACCAAGAGGGTGGGAATGTAAACTGGGCCCAGAGAGTACATTCTTGAAATTTCGATGCAGCCTTGAAGGAGCCTGAAGGGAAGTGAACCTGACCTTGAAGTTCTTGCTTTTATTCTCCACCCCCACTTGAAAAGAAAAAAAAAAAAAAATCAAGATAAAGGGTACAATCATGCAACACATTCTTTCTGTGTGGGCCTAGACGCTGAGTCCAAGTCACCCTCCACTATCATCTAAGTCCTCTTGCTGGTTGTGGGGTAGTAAGATTCTTTATCTCTGCCCTCCAAGGAGATGCAGAGGTTCCTAGTGGATAATCCCTAGGGACTTGCAGGAACATTCCCAGACAGGTCCTAAAATGAGAGGGTTGGAAGATGGCGAAGCATTGACTGGACCCCCCTTGCATACTTGTATGCAAGGAATTATTATGCCTGTTAGACAGAGGAGGAATTAGAGCTCAAAGAATCGCTGCCACGTTGCTTGGGGTGGAAATGCTGGTGTTTGAACACGGATCTCTGCATCTCACAACTCTCACGTCTCAACTCTAACCATTGGACCACCAACCCCTCCCTTTACCAACAACCTGGCCAGGCGATACACAGTTACATATGTCTTTCTGGGGCTTTGAGCTTAGTGACTCTCTTCTGTATGTAAAGCTTATTGAGGAAGATAGGGTCCGTCTGGTTTTGACTAATGAATAACTGATATCTAGAGAAACTAATCTAATAGTAAGACTGAATTCAGCCATAGCTCCATCGATCCCCAGGCATAAGCTTTCCTTCCTCTGGGAAAAGGGAAGTCTGTGTTGTACAGGACGGATCACTTTCCTCTCTGATCTTCTGTTTCCTTATCTATTAAGTGATGGCTTTGACGCTCAGATGGTTTCAGAGCTGTGTCTTCACATGAGATCTGCAGTGAACTTGCATGCCAACCACTTGTCTGATTCCTGGTCCCTGCAGCCTCAATCCACCCGGGGATGTGGGTGCTTAGGATCCCATTTGTGCCTCTCTGCTGTCTGCGATTACAAAAAAACCTCTGCAGTGTGTGCAACAACGTCAGTGGCTTGTCTTGCTGCTGTTAACACAATGAAAGCAGGGAGGAAAGATTTGCTTGGCTCATAGCTGGCAAGGCATGTGATGGCTGGTCACATTGCATCTGCATTCAAGTAGAGACAGACGGACGGATAGACAGACATACAGACAGATGTGGGTGCTGTTTGTCCTGTCCTTTTTATTCAGTCTATGACCCCAGTCTATGGAATGACACCACTCACACCTAGAGTACTGACCACCTAAGTAAAATCTTTCAGGAAAGACCACCATAGCCCTGGGAAGAGGTATGTTTCCATGGTAATTCTAAATTCAATCAAATCAGCAAGAAAGATTAGCCTTTGAAGCTGCTACCTTTGTTTTTGTGTTTTCTAAGTCCGGTGAAAGAGCCCAAAAGTGTTCTCATGTTTAAGCACAGCATTAGCTAGGTATGGTCGTGTACACCTGTAATCCCCATATACCAGGCAGCCTGGCTATGGCTTCATTTCTACCCACGTGTGAGAGAAGTAACGGCGACTACCTCAGACTCCAGTTTCCAATTAGAAAGATACTGGATGTTTAAAAAGATGTTTTATTATTTATTTGTATGCGTTTATCTGAGCACATGTATGTGTACATGTGAGTGCAATCTCTAAGGAGTTCAGAGGAGAGTTCAGATGCCCTGGAGCTGACAGTTCTGAGCTGCCTGAGAGGTAGGCTGAGAAGGCAGGGTCCTCTGGAACAGCAGTACTTGTTGACTGCTGAGGAATTCTACAGCCCTTAAATACTTGCCAATATACTCATCTCTCCAGTGTCACTAAGACCAATGTCTGTAATCTCAGTACTTAAGAGGCTGAGGCAGGAGAATACCAAATTTGGGGTCAACCTAAGCTCTGTAGTGAGAGCTACCTAAAAAAGAAAAGGCTACTGCAGATATTAATAACATCTGAAAACCAGAATAATCCAAAATCCAAACATTTTTTTGATCACCAACACATGGCCACAAAGTTGAAAATGACCTCATATGACATAGATGGTAATCGTAGGAAACACAGGAGCAGTAAAAATGTCATATAAAATTACCTGCAAGCGGGCTGGAGAGATGGCTTAGCAGTTAAGAGCACTGACTGATCTTCCAGAGGTCCTGAGTTCAATTCCCAGCAACTACCTGGTGGCTCATAACCATCTGTAATGGACAGTGTACTCCTATACATAAAATAAATAATTCTGTAAAAAAATACCTGCAAGCTACATATATGGTGTACATGAAACATAAAATTATTTTTTACTGTTCCATATGTGTGCACGGTGTGGACGAATACATGTGGAGGTCAGAGATAACCTTGTGGAGTTCGTTTTCCCTTTCTACTTTTATTGGGGTTCTAGGGGTTAAACTCAGGTCACACCAGGTTTGAACCAAAACTGCCTTTACCTGTTAAGTCATATCGTTGGCTGAATAAGCATTTGGGTTTTGCTTGTTTTTTTTTTTTTTTTTATGAAACATAAAATTCCTTTTATGCTTAGACCTCTGACCATTCCCTAAGATAGTTCTGGAATCTGAAACACCGTTGGTCTCGAGAATTTGAGAATACAAGAATCCTTGTATTAATCTTGATTTTGGAGAAACCTGTGGTTTCTCACGTACCATGGCCACTGAGCTGGAAAAGGACACTGAGCAAAACATCCCTGAGCTCCGCAGACTAACCAGAGTGTCGTCCTAAGGAAAGGGTACATGCCCACTTACTCACCACACTGGCCACACATCAGGCATTCTGCATGCCAGATACCACCTTACAGTTCATAACAGTAGCAACATCACAGTTATGAAGTAGCAACAAAAATAATTATATGGTTGGGGTCACCACAGCATGAGGAGCTGTATTAAAGGGTCACAGCATTAAGACGGTTAAGAACCACTGGTCTGAGGAAGGTGACGGTCTCTCCCTCTCTCAGCTTTCCGCTCTCCGGCACATGCAGCTGTGCCTAGAAACATTCTGGGTTGTCAGAACCAGTAGGTTACCCTTCATAATTAAAAGCAAGGAATAATGATAAATGCCCTATTGTGCATAGAGCAGCCTTCCACGACAAAGAAATGATCCAGCCCTGAGTCTAATAATGTCTCATGGTGATGGCCAAGGTTGAAAGCCCCTGAGATACATGACAAGTGCCCTCTGTGCAGATAAATGAGTCAGAGTTAGCTCCTGCTTGTGTGGCTCTTATAAAGTCTAGAGGGTGTGATAGAGACACACGTGATTTACACATTCAGTGAAACAAAGAAATAACAATCGCCAGTTGTTGCAAGTACGTAAGCGAAGTAAATGATGTCATACTGGGAAGGAAGTGGGGTCCAATTAAGATGGCTAATTCAGATAAGAAGGTGACCCTTAACCTGAGATCTGGGAGCCTTGGAGTTAACCATGCAAGACAGTAAGAGGGTGTAGGGTGGTATATGCTTCTGGTCTCAGGACTTGAGAGTTTCAGGCCTGTCTGGAGCTACACAGTGAGACTCCATCTCAAAGAGACGTAGAAGGATCTCTCTCTCTTTTTTTTTGGTTTTTCGAGACAGGGTTTCTCTGTGTAGCCCTGGCTGTCCTGGAACTCACTCTGTAGACCAGGCTGGCCTCGAACTCAGAAATCCGCCTGCCTCTGCCTCCCAAGTGCTGGGATTAAAGGCATGCGCCACCACTGCCCGGCGAAGGATCTCTCATGTACACACACACACACAGTTAGGGGAATATAGACACACAGAGATTATGAATTAGAAAGGACTTTACAATATTAAAAATACTGGGATAAAGCCAGACATTAGGAAGCAGCGGCAGGCAGATCCTATTTCTGTGAGTTCAAGTCCAGCCTAGTCTATATATCAAGTGCCAGGCCACTCAAAGCTATGTCGGACCTTGTGGGGGTGTTCTGAGAAGTAGGGAGGGGGAGAGCTGCTGTGCTGTTAGTTGCATAGGAGGAGAGAAAGCTGGCAGAGGGCTTGGAGGACCTTACGGGGAGAGGGGGTGTCATTTGAGGTTCAAGAGAACATTACTTACTTGGTTTGTGGTTTTGCTAAGCAGTTCCTGCTTCAAGCCTAGGGGCCTCTGGGTTGGAAACCTCGTTCTGTCGATGTTCACATCGTCTCAGGGCAGCAAGTGACTTGCCTGGTTCTGCTACTTATCAGCTGTGTCACCTTAGATAAGGTACATCACTTCAGCTTCTTCATCTGTAGAGTGGGAAAAATGGAACCCTATTTGTTGTTGTGGGTGCTTTTTAGGGTTACCCATCAGGAACAGGGGGTGCACTTCATTGTGTAGTTAGCCTAGGTAGCAGACATTAGCTGAATTCTTTTTGTTTTGTTTCCTGGAACTATCTCTGTGGACCAGCCTGGTCTTGAACTCACAGAGATGCACCTGCCTCTGCTTCCTATGCTCTGGCATTAAAGGCGTGCACTACCAGCCCAGTGAAGTGAAATGAGTTTCATTTCAAACTCACGGGTAGGTGGCTTTTCGTGTATTCACAGAGTTCTACAACCGTCTTTGTATTTATTTTTAGGATGTTTTTTATCACCTTTTGAAGCCTGCATCCCTTAGTTTTCATTTTCACATCTACCTCCTGCCTAGCCCTGGGGGGAGGGATAACCTGCTGTCTGTCACCAGACATTTCCAATTCTGAACGTTATTTCCCCCTTTCTTTCTTTTTAAAAGTTCATTTGAATGTAATTATTATTATTATTATTATTATTATTATTATTATTATTATTTTCTTTATTGTTTCAGTGTATAGGTAGTATATGTGTTCTCCCACGTGTGTGTCCATGTATATGCATGTGGAGGCTAGAAGGCCTTTATCACTCTCCAACTTAAATTTATTTATTTATTTGCGTGTGTGTGTGTGTGTGTGTGTGTGTGTGTGTGTGTGTGTAGGCATGCACATACCATGGCACACATGTGGATGTCAGAGAATGTTGGGAGTCACTTCTCTCCTTACACAGCCTCTGGGGGTTGAAATTCAGCTTATGCAGCAAGCACTTTTACATTCTGAGCCATCTCAATGACCTTTTCAAAGAATGTTTATTTATTTTATATGTATGAGTGTTTTTCCTGCATGTATGCCTGGATTCCCCTGGGGTGTTACAGGTTCATGAGTCATTGTGTGGGTGCTGGGAACTGAACCTTTGCAAGAGCAAGAGTTCTTAACCACTGAGACATCTCTCCAGGCCTGGGTGACCTTACATTTTAAGATGGAGTCTCTCACGGACCTAGAGCTCACAAATTCATTAGCCTGGCTGGCCAGCAAGAGCCCAGGATCTTTCCTTATTTCACCCTCCATTACTGGGATTATAGGGACACACCACCTCGCCCAGCTATTGGCTTTCTACTTGGGTCCTAGGGGTCCAACAGAGGTCTTCAGACACACAGCACAGGGGTCCAACAGAGGTCTTCAGACACACAGCACACACTCCACCCACCGAGCCATGTCTCCAGCCCTGTTTTTGAGTCAGGGCCTTGCAGTATAACAAGATATTCTGGTACTCACTGTGTAACCTAGGCAGGTTTCAAGTTCATAGCAATTCCGCTTCTGGTTCCCAAGCACTGGGACTCCGGTGTGAGCCACCATGCGTGCCTTGGCATTCCATGAGTAGAATCATACAAAATATGACTTTGGTCCTTTTTAGTTAGCAAAATGGTTTAAAGTTTATCATATTGTAGCATAATTTTATCCTGTAGCATTCTTTTTTAAATTTTTTTTTTTAATTATCATGTATATTGGTGTTTTGCCTGTAGATGTGTCTACATGAGTGTGTCAGATGCCTTGGAAGTGGAGTTACAGACAGTTGTGAGCCACCATGTGGATGCTAGGAACCTGGGTCCTCTGGGAGAGCAGCCAGTGCTCTTAACCTCTGAGCCATCTCTTAAGCCCCGGTGTAGTGTTCTTTTCTTATTAAATAAATATTCCATTGTGTGGCTATGGCACTGCCTAACAAATCAGTTACCAGTTTTCAGCTACTTGTCTTCCCCTTTGGATGTGAAATGACACTTCTGTGGGCTCATATGTTTTTGTTCCCTTGATATTCTGCAGGTACTCTCCTCCCCCTCTTTCGGTGGCCCCATATCATTTTGAACTGCGGCAGTCCTGCCTCGGTCTTCCAAGTGTTGGCATTGCAGGCATATATACGATCACATTCAACTACTTTCTCCTTGTTACACTGAGGTTCAGAAAGGTTCGGTTCCAGTCCAGGGCCATGCGACTTGTACAAGATGGCTGTAATTAGGATTCCAGCACTCTGGCTCAGCCTGTGCTCTTCTTGTGACTGTCCCCCCTGAGTACTTTCCACCCAGCAGCCATCATGCCAGGAGCCAGGGACATCAGAGCAGACACACCCCTGCCTGGCTGAACTTCTAGGGTAACCACAGGTAGTAATCAAAGACAACTGTGTTAACGGTGACAGGGAAAGAACAACAGGCCTTTAGTCCCAGCATTCATGAGGCAGAGGCAGGTGGATCTCTGTGAATACAAGGCCAGCCTGGTCTACAAAGTGAGTTCAGGGATAGCCAAGGCTACACAAAGAAACCCTGTCTCAAACAAAATGAAACAAAACAAAAAAGGCTGTGGAGGTGGGGTGGGGTGGGGGTTCCACAGTGGAGAGTTCCAAGATTCAGCAGATGGGGCCCAGGGCTTGTCATCATCAGATAAGACAAGAGATGGAGGCTTCCAGGAGAGGAAATGCTTGCTGTAAGATCTGTAGGATTCCTGTTACTCAGGCAGAGATGAAGGGAAGGAAAACAGCCACTTCAGGGGGACTCAAGCCCTTGGGAGAAAGGCTGGCTGGCAGATGCCCTCTGAGAACCAAACACTTGCTGAGTCCCCGGCTCAGGCACAGGCTGGCTGAGAAAAGGCTCAGCAGCTCAGGCTCCAGAACATGTCTGACTGTCAGGCATTGCCAGTTTCTGTCAGAAAAACACAAGTTTTTGATTCTTCCTCTCATCTTTAACATCAAAAGGCTGCCTGCCTCAGATCAGGACGGGCCTGGCTCTTTTCATCTTCTGCCCTCCGGGCACTTAGTCTTTCAAATGGTGAAGATCTGCTCCCGTTCAGAGGGATTGCGGGTGTCTTTTGCTGTATTTAAAAAAGAAAAAAAAAAGAGTGGATTTGAGAAAAAGTAAAGGTTTCAGTCACCAGATGCAAAACTGCCAGGTGTTTGGGCAAACGGTCCCTTCCTTATTCCCTTCTGAGTCATGTAGACCTGGTGTCTCATCAAAGATCAGTAGAAGAAAGGCCCAGCTCCCAGCCATAAAAATCCATCCTTACCCCCTGCGTAGGTCCACAGCAGGCACAGAGACTGTGACCACTTGTCCTCTTAGAGCCATGCTCTTGCTCCATCCAGCTCCAGGGCCAGCGCACAGCCTGTCACATACCAACATGGGAGGTGCGGTGTAGAACACTGGCTTAGGGTGCTTCAGCAGACAGGAAGATGACCTCAGGGTGGGAAAATGGGGAGCAGTGCTGGAACTTCTGGAACGGTGGCCTGGAGCAGGGAGGAATCACCACGGCTCCCAAGCAGTTAGCAGCCTTGTTAATGAGTTTCGTGCAGCAGAGAAAGAAAGAACGGACACCCAGGCCTGGGTAGGTGGACACTCTAGAAGCTGATGGAATGGAACAGAAGAGGAATAATAGAAGGTCTAGCTATTGGGTAGGCAGCGGGCCCCAAGCAGCTGCGCAGGAGCTCAGGCAGATCCAGGTTACGTCCGGTTGCATGCTCTGCGTGAATCAGGGGAGCATGGGACATGAGCCCCGTCTAGCAGTTCACTCAAAGAAGCATCCCCAGGAGCTGTAGGACTAAGAAAAGCAAAACAGACTAATTTAGAGCAGGCTACGGGCTTTCAGAAGACAGATGTAGAGACATTAAGACAGAAACGGACTAGGTGGGACATTACATGGCAGAAGAGGTTCATGGAGAGAAAGAGTCCCCAAAGGGTAAGCAAGGATGGGAGAGCCTTAGAGGACCAGATAGAGAAACCGCCCTAGGTACTTCTGGAAGCAGAAGAGACAGACAGACCATCAGTCCCCCAGAACTAAAACTACAGATGTCTGTGAGCCATCACACATGTACTGGGAATCGAACCTGGGTCTTCTGCAAGAATAAAAAGCTCCCTAAACCGCTGAGCTATCTCTCCAGCCTCACCCCCCTTCACAGATTCTCTCATGAAAATTGAGAGTCTGAAAGTGCTGAGGGCTCACACTGGGCGCAGCTAAGGGCCCAGGGTAGGACCTCTAAGCATTTCCACCCTTAGGGCAAGGGGGCTTGACAACATGTCCACTGCCAGAACTGATGTCAGCACCAGGCAGCGAGCAAGGGGTATTTCTGATTTTAGAGTTAAGTGACTTCTTTTTGCCATTGTCTTCCCAGAACACTTACACAAAGCTTGGGGTTCTTACTCTGGGACAACCACCCCAGCCCACCCCCACTCAGAACATACCCAGCTTTCTGTCCCTTTCTAATTGGCATGTACAATCATCATGGTTTTGAAAGTCATAAGGTCCCTTGTTTCAAGGGATGAGTGAAGTGACCTCATGTTGATCGGATGTTACCATGTGCCTGCACGTGAAGATTCCTGACAACCTGGCCGACTTAAGGGTTAACCATGAAGCAGGCTCTCTGCTAACTATGTCCCCATTTTCCAGTATTCTTTCATAACAAACACAGTTATCACCCATTTTACAGATGAGGACTACTGAGCCTCACAGAGGGCAGTAACTTTTCAGGGTCACAGAGCTCAGGCCTGCTTGACTCTAGGACATCTCTGCCTCCACCACCCTGCATGGCTTGCCAGTGGCAGCATGCACCTCAAAGGAGTTGCTGACTTACACTTCAAGGGTTGAACGCTTACTTCTACAGGCATTTCTTCCTGGTTCTCAGGGGCTTAGTCCTCTTAGAGGCTTTCCCCCCACCCAGTCATTCATGGATGGAATTTCTTAATAGTTCATGCTCTACTTCCTTGCCCAGTTAGGCATTAAAGAACCCTGCTCATTCTGGTCCCCCCACCCCCACCCCCTGTAACTAACTCCTGGCTCTTATACAACACAGGAGAGAGCGGCTCATGAGGTGAGGCCTGTCTGTCCACCATTTAAACAGTGTGTGTCTGAGACTTACTTACCATCTAGATTGGTCATAGTAGGGCAATGGTGGCAATATACTGATTGGTTTCCTCTTGGACCTTTTCTGTGACAGCAAAGGAGGTACATGTGTTAAGTATCTTAAGGTAGCTTTGCATCTGGCTTTGAAAAAGAACACGTTGGTCTGAAAACTCATCAGTCTGCAAAACCTGAGTCATCTTCCCTAAGCTTGAGAGAGGTGGATAATCCAAGGGAAGAATGGTTGGCTAAAACTGCATTGAAGCTGAGTATGACACGTGTCTGTCTATAATGCCAACATTCCAGAGGCCGAGACAGGAAGATCTTGAGTGCAAGGCCAGACTGCACTTTCATACCAAGACTCTGTCTCTAGACATACAATAAAGCCTGGGTTCAACAAAGACAGAATACATGAAGCAAGGCATGAAAGGCATGGAGTCACCCTGATCTATCTCGTCATGCTCTTTACATGTCCTATACACACATCGGTATCAGAGAGCACCCGGTGAGTTTGTGCAGTCACTATGTATCAAAGTCCCAAAGGGAGGAAACTAATGAGGGGGGAATTCTAGATCCCATCCCTAGAGCTCTCAGTGGTCAGTTAAGAGGCCCCGATGGACTACTTCTATTTGAACCTCAGTTTTCCCGTCTATAAGTTATCAGGGTGACTTTGGTCCTGCAGAATTGGCTTATGGGCAGGGTGACACAGCAGCTGAAATGAGCGCTCCTGTGTGATACTCAAGCAGGAGATTCTGTGGTACCGAGTGTTCTCGCCTCTGAGAGCTGCGGCAACTGATAAAAGGTAGGTGTGAAAGTCCATCCAACGGGGAAGCTGTGAGTGTCCAGTGGGGGAGAATTTGCTCTAGCCTTCACAGTGTGTTCCATAGCAAAAACCAAGATGAGGACTCATTGAGAAGAGAAGCAGCCACGGTCGGTGTTTAAAGCAAATCTTGAAGTGAAAGGGTTGATTTGTCCATTATTATTTTGAAAAGCTAAGTATGTGAAGATGTGTGCTTGGTTTTTACAGTTCATGTCTCCTCATGGTAGAATACTTTAGGAGAAATGCGTAAGGCAATTTCATCATTGCGTGAAGTTCTCAGTATGCTCTCATGCCAAGATAGTCCGTCACTTGACATGGTCTCTTGGGTCTAATAGTCACTGTAAAGAGGTAGGTGAGGCTGCTGCCCTCACAACGTGGCCTGCTGTTTTACAGTGAATCTTCTTATTCAAAAAGCAGAGTGCATACACTCTACGATACCAATATTGTGATGACACAGTCATTTCATAACCAGTAATACTTGCTTATTGCCATGACCAAATATTGTACCCCACTAACACCCAAGCAGTGTGTTACACTCTATGTGTGATGGCTGTATACCTGTGTAGGAATGTTTCAGCCCGGACTGTGGTGTTGTTATATGACCATATTCGGCAGTCGTAGCTAGGCCCTGACTATTAGTATGGGCCAAGGTAGTGTTTATTTACTGAATAATTATTTTGACACAAGAGCAAAACCTGACAGTGCTTCTCATTTGACTTGGAGCAGCTCATAAGGGAAGCCCATTTTCTTTTGCAAAATATTAGAAGGAACCACTCATATTTTATGGTAGCTCTTACACTCCTTTAGTGTCACTGAAATCCTTCTGTTTGCACGGACCCGTAATCTCATCTTAACGAGTGGTAGCTTCGTCCCTTTGACGGTTAACTACACCTTTCCTCAGATGTGATCGGAATGGTCCTTCAAGTCACGTTCAGCTACTTAGTGATGTCCCCATGCTTACACTGCCTCGTCAGGTGGGAGACATCTGACCAACCCATACGGGTTTCCACTGGCACTGCTGATGGCTCAGACGCTTGCATCAGGTGAGGAACGGTGCTTGAACAGGCACTGGCTTCGTAAGTTCGCCGTTTACGGGTTAAACATTCATATTTTGATGACTCCGCATCACCAAGTAATCTTCTGAGTACAAGAAAACAAATATCCTGTTTCCGAGTTTCCCATGATGAAAACAGCCTGCTATTTATATAATCTCAGTAGCCCTTGATAAGATAGTCTCAATTTCCCCCGCCTGCATAAAAGGCAATAGTGTTGCTCACTAACTCAGGGAGTTTCCATGAAGGGTCTGTGAAATAGTTGCAGTGAAGAATGTCACTGGGTTCACATGGCTAAATATGACTATTCCGGATTTTATCTTCTTATTTTTTGGGGGGGGGGGTTCAAGACAGGGTTTCTCTGTGTAGCCTTAGTTATCCTAGAACTCACTCTGTAGACCAGGCTGCCCTCAAACTCAGAGGTCTGCCTGCCTCTGCCTCCTGAGTGCTGGGATTAAAGATGTGTGCCCCACAAGAGATTGAAGACCATGCTACAGCCAAGACCAGAACATTACCAACAGGCTTTGTGTGTGTGTGTGCGTGCGCGCGTGCACTGAGAGGCCGTCTCCCAAGACAACCAGGGGATGGCGAGGAAGCCTGCAAGTGTGTTATATGCCACAGCTCCGACTGTCTTGCTCCTTGGTCCTACTGTTAGTCTGATATTAAAAGAGGAAAGAAGGGTGTGAGAAGGGCAGCCCTTTCAGATAGGTTAGCTTAAAAATCTGCGCTTTGCAGGCAGAAAAACATGGTAACAAGATACACACCCCCTGCACATAGTAGGTACCCCCGAAATGCTTATGGGGAGACTAAATGCAGGGAGAGCGTTGGTTGTGTCTGAATACCTCCTCTTCGGCTCTTTTGAGCTGAGGAATTCCAGCAAGCCACTGTTGAAAAACCTGTCCAAAGAATTAGCAGTAGTTAAAAAGTAAAAACTAGGGACCTCCCAGGGCTCGTTTGGTATGCTGTCCCAGAGAGACTGTTTCATAAACGGGTGGTGGCTTAGGAGTGAGTGTCAGCCATGCCCTATTTTGTAATGTGACACAGACATTCTATGTATTTGAGGTGTGCCATTTGGCTCGTGTCAGGCCCTGTGTTTCACCCAATCTCCTAGGGTTCTACCTCTTGGACACAGGAGCACCAGGCAGACATTCAACAGTGAGCTTGAGTCTCCGGAACCTGACAGGTCAGGAAAAGTTGAGCAGAGTAAGACAGGACACAGCTCCTCCTTTGACAGTCCAGTTTCTCTTGTCCACAGAAAACTCATCTAAGTCTTTGACACTGGAACTTGCCTACAGTCTGGACTCCCCCTCCTGGAATAGGGGAGCTGGGTACAGTCCTTGGAAACCGCCTTCAGGCATTGACCAAACCCTGCCCACGGAGCATAGAGAATCCTTCCTGGAGGCCAAGGTCAGGGTCTGTCCAGGTCAGCTCACTGCTCTTCTAGACAGTATGAATTCTTAAAGTGAGTAAGGTCACTGCCCTCTGGGCTAACCCCAGGAGGGAGAGCTTTCATGATAGTTAATATCAGTTAATATTTAGGATCACCTAGGATATAAGCCTCTGGCTGTCTGTACCTGTGAGAACTTACTCAGATAGGGCTCATTGAGTAGGAGACCCACCTAACCGTGGGGTCCTAAATTAAATAAAAGGTAAAAGCAAATTAAACACTGGCTTCTTATCCATGAAAACAGCGTGGCTAGCTACCTTCAGCTCCTGCCACCATGCCACCATAATGGACCCTCAAAATGTAAACCAAAGCCAGGCAGTAGTGGC
>CM052710.1:78830929-78929346 GCA_028551405.1 Uromys caudimaculatus
CAAATTCCTTCTTTGCCACCATGAAATCTTGCTTGTTAAGTTCTGCCTTAGGCCTGTTACATAGCTGAGAGCATCTTCATAGAAGACCTCCTGGGGGAAAAGTAATGGCATTGCTCCAGCCTTGTTCTTCGAAGGGTGCATACTGTGTAGACAAAGGGTCTGACCCAAGCTGGCGTGGTAGAGCCTTGCGGTCCCAAAGCCCTTGTCTGTCCCCTTGCCCTCTGGGCTCCTGTGTGTCATCGGTGTCTGGGAGAAGAGGCCAGGGATATCAATGTCAGACATGGGTTACCCAAGTCAGCCAGGCGGCACGAGCTCCCTGGCCCACACCCTGCTCTAATCCAAGGATCCCATGCGGTGATAGAATCAGCCTTGCCTCCAATGTAATCGACACCTACATCCAGTCTACTGGATCCTTTCCACCTTCTACATCCTCCCCTTCCTGAAAGACTCTTGAGTAGAGCCATCCAAGAGCTACAGAGGCAGGTGCCAGGATGGGTTTGTTTCTGCAGGAGGATGATTCCATTGATGAAAGAGAAACCGGAGGACAGACAGACAGAAGAGGGGCCAGCCACTCCCTGGGGAAGGAGAATTGGCTGGAGTCACACCTCTCTAGTTACCAACTGGGAATGAGGGAGAGGCCCTTTGGGGTAGTCACTGGGGGGAGGGGACTGAGCAGTGGAGCCAGGGTTCAAATGACCCATATCCAACCCTGGCACAAAGCAGGTCCCCAGGAGCCTTGTCCTATGGGAAAGTCTCTGGATGTCTCTTGGCTGTCTGTCATATGAAGGAAAAATAATAAAGGTCACCGTGCGGCTGCCATGATGGTTATTAAAGAATCAAACTGTGGCAGAAGACAGAAGCACTAGGGGCCCTCACAGTGTTTCTTTAACCCCAGAGTTCTCTTTGTTAGGGCAAACAAGGCTACCTAAGAGCACTTCCGGGAGTCCGATGAGATGTTTCCCACTTTCTTTAAGAATTCATTTATTCCCCCAGTGACTGCTCACTCAAATCGGATACTGAAGTTGTGGTAGTTATTGGGAATCTTCTCGGGCCCTCATGGGACTCCTGGAGGGTAACAACATGTGGGCAGATAATAAAAGTTAATGCCTGTAAAGAAATCATTTCCTAACCCGAGGTAAACAGGTGTCTGGGGAAAGATGCTCTGGGCAGAAAGACCAGCAAGGACAAAGCAAGTGAGATGTTGTCATGGGCTCCAGTGACATCCTGAGTGGTGCCTAGAGTCACCATGATTCAGGGGGGCTGAGTGGTACCTATTATCAAGTATTTCTAACCATGGCCTCACCAGTTACTTTTGTGACCAGCTGACCAGGTCTTTGTCAGCTGTTTGACACTCAGAGTAACCCAGGCTGCCCCCAGTATGTTACCCTCATTCAGTGTTCTCCCAAAGGAAGCAAACTGTGATCCGGGGCCATGGCTATTGGTTTCTTTGTCTATTTTCTATGTTCTTTACACCCAGGTGTGCGAGAGAAAAGTATGCAGAAATGACTCCCAGGTTTCCTCAGAGCCTCCCTTATCACCTGCTAGGACTGAGAAGCTCCGGCTAGTGCCTGTGGGGACTGCAGGCGGTAGGGTGGAGAGCAGGAGGCTATACCAGGGCTCACCCTGCCTGGTGGCCTACTTCTCAGTACTGCCAAGTAACTACTGTCGATGGCGTATTTATTTCTTTAAAAGGAATGTTTATTTCCTGGAGCTTGTGTTAGTTACTGTTTATTCCTGTAACAAAACACCATGACTAAAAGCAATTTATGGAAGAAAAGGTTTATTTTGGCTTTTGGTTCCAAGGAGAAGCCATAATGGCAGGGGTGACACGATAGGTGTCTGGAACGCAGAGCTGAGAGATCACATCTCAACCGCAAACAGGAAGCAGAGAGCAAAACCAGAAGTGAGGCCAGTCTAGAACCCCTCAGAGCCCACCCCTCAGTGACGTACTTCCTCCAGCAAGGCTCCCCAAACAGCACAACCAGCTGCAGACCGAGTGTTCCAAATACCTGAACCTATAGGGAATATTTTCATTCAAACAACCACAGTAATTCTGCTGTTTACTCTTTCCTACCTAAGTTGAGTAGAACTTCTTCCCTAAATTATTTGATAGCAAAGTGTTTCAGATTTTAGATTTTTGTGGATCTGGAAATATTTGCATCTACATTAATGAGAACAAGACCTAAGCATAAATATGAAATTCATTTGTTTCCTCTGTACTTTACATGTGCAGGCAGAACAGAACCTTGCATGGTACTTTTAGCATAACTCCCTTCAACCCCAGCCACGTTCAGTCATGGGCAGATTTTTAAATATTTGTCATCATGTTAATGGTCAAGAAGTTTCAGCCAGGTGTGGTGTCACACACCTGTAATCCCAGCACTGGGGAGACTGAGGTAAGGTGATAGGGACTTCTAAGGATAGCCTGGGCTATGGATAGCAAGCCCTGTTATGGTGGAAAGAAAAAAAATTAGCTTCAGATTCGAGTTTATTTCCAACTTCTTAATTAGGGGTGGTTTTTTGTTTGTATGGTTTTGGTTTTTGTTTTGTTTTTGTGAAAGAAAATAAGATTTCATTTTGGAATGAATCTTTTAATTTGTGTGCATTCACTCGTACTAGAAATTGAACCCAGGGCTTCACGCATGCTCAGTGAGCGGTCCACCCCTGAGCCCCTTCTGTCTTCAGAAGCTCGCTGCTGCACAGTGGCAAGTCAGTGCTGTATCCACCTTCAAAACAAGTGAAGATCTTTGGAACCCATCCCTGCTATATCCTTCTCTGACTTCTGTTTGATCGGTCATAGATAGCGACAGCTGCTCCTAGGCTGCTTTTTGAGAGTGAGCGTCTCCTTCCAGCTATCTAATATACTTTCCCACCTTTCCTGTCTCCTTCAGCCAACTACCTTCTCTGCAAAAGTAACCCCTTAATTTTTTCCTTCTATCCAGACATTAAAAAGGGAGGCTTCTTCTGGAAATTACTTCTAATTACATGGTATTTTAGAAATCCCCTCCTTCTGGTCATCCAATTTTATCAAATCAGCTGTTCCATTTATTTCCTGAGCAGTAGTAAAGACCCACATTCAAATCTGCAGTCCGTCTCTGAATAGCCAAGTGATCTCAGTCACTCTAACACGGCTTCAGGAAGGCACCATCTGGACCAGGGCAATGTAAAAGGAACGTGTAGCAAGACTACAGTAAGAAATTCACAGCAGAGCACATGGAAAGTCCTGAGCTATTGTTAGGCTGCTCTCATGTCCCCAAGGAAAAAGAAACATTTCAGCCAACTCTTGGTGACTGTTCTGACAAATGACACCATGAATACTTGTCCTGGAAGGTAGGACTGGACCAACATCTCCTAGGAGGATATAATGCAGTGGTTGAGACTTGTGAGGGCATGCCTGCACCAAGCCTGCCAGGTATACCCTATAATGCCCAGACCGACCCTAGGTGGGCTCACAAAAGGCTCCCTGGTGCTATCAGCCACACTCAGGTGATCTCAGAGTAGGCACTAGGATCAGCTGGTCTATGTCCTACTCAAATCAATCCGAGCTGGAAAGTCATGGTCTCTCCTGTGCATGGGTGATCTCCACAGCCATTGTATCCGTATGCATGTGTCTCCCTCATTGGAAATTCAGACCTTCTCTCCTGGCACTGGAGCTAAATGCATCTGCCAACTGTGTGCAGATTTCTTTTCCATGTGGCTCCCCATCTGGAGTGGCATCCTGCCTTCCCCGTGGTGGCGTGCCTATGTGTGTATACGTGCACTCATGAACGCACAGGCCAGGGTATTGTGTTCCCTGTCTGTGCTTGAGCGGCTGAATGAACAGGAAAGAGCAAGCGCCCACAGAGAGGACAATGCCCTGAAGTCATCCTTGCAGTGGGAATGAATAATTCATACTGTATCTGCCTCTTTCCAGGGCTTCCCAAAATAGTCTTTTTAATTGTCCGTGTGTTGTGCGGCTGACTTTAATGTAGTTGCCTTCAGCTCAGAACACTTTGGTGCTTCTTGTTGACTTACCACTCAGACTTTCCTTTGGAAGCAACGTTCTATTCAGTTTCGTCTTTAGAAAGAAGGATGGGGGAATTAAAGAAAATTATACTTTTTAGAAGGGAAAACCATTTTATTTTCAATTCCTCTGTGGACCTCCTCTTTAACCCATTACAATTGACCTCTGTGGTCCTAAAAATTAAATAAGGAGAAATTGGATGGGTAGGTAATGCAGATTTCCCTCTGTGGTGTGACCAGCAAACACTTGGGAGTCTACAGACCTTTTTTTATGTTTGTTTTCACCACTGGAGCTGCTCAGACCTGAGAGAAGCCATGCATGCTTGTAAGTGGCAGAGATAGGGAATGGGGCTATCTAAGCTTCTTGGAGCCCAGTCGATTACATTGCAAGCTCCAGATGCCAGACATGGTGCTGCAGGATTTGATGTTTCCTCGATGGATTTTGGTTTAGCTTTAGCATATGTGCTGGTTGGTTTTTATTGTCAGCTCAGTACAACCTAGAGTCAGAGAAGAAGGAACTTCAATTGAAGAACTGACCAGATCAGGTTGGCCTGTGGCCGAGTCTATGAGAGATTATCTTGAGTGATGATTGATATGAGTGGGCCCAGCCCAATGTGGGTGGCACCATCCTTAGGCAGGGGGTCTGGGATGTATACAAAGCTAACTGAACCTAACCCAGTGAACAAGCCATTAAGCAGTGGCTACTGCTCCTCAGTTTCTACCTTGAGTTCCTGTTCTGACTTCCATCAATGATGGATTGTGACCTGGAACTATAAACCTAATAAACCCATCCCTCACCAAGTTGCTTTGGGTTACTATAGCAACAAAGAAGCGGATAGAAACGTGATTATTCTATACCCCAGTCTTCTCTTTGGGATAAGAATACTTACCCTGTGCCATTATATGTTAGAAGTGTGTCACTTGGTCATTATAGATGACCACACTTTTAAAGTCTTAGAAGGGTCAATGACCTTGGGAGCTTTTAAAGTTTACATTATGAGATAAACATGAGACTTTGGTGGCAAAGGATGGAACGGTCATGGCTTTAAAATGGCGAGTTTGAGTGTCAAGTTGACAAAGGGTGAAGTTGTGTTAGTCATTGTTTGTTTGTTTTGTTGGTTTGGGTTTTTCAAGACAGGTTATCTCTGCATACCTTTGGCCATCCTGGAACTTGATCTGTAGACCAGGCTGGCCTTGAACTCAGAAATCCTTCTGCCTCTGCCTCCTGAGTGCCAGGATTAAAGATGTGCACCACCACCGCCAGGCATGGTGGTTAGTTTAATTGTCAGCCTGACACTATATATTGACACTCCTGAGAAGAGCGTCCCAATGAGGGACTGTCTAGATGAGGTTGCCTTGGGAGGGCTTTCTTTTTATCAAAATATTTTATTATTTTTAGTTATGTGAGCTTATATGGTAAGCCATGGGTATATACAGGAGGGCAGTTGCTCTGGGAGGCCTGAGGTCTGGGATCCCCTTGGAACTGGAGTTATGGGTGGTTGTGAGCTGTCTAATGTGGATGCGGGGGGGTGGGGTGGGGTGGGGGTGTGTCTGCTGAGAGAACAATACCTGCTCTTCACCAGTGAGTGGATCCTCCCTGAATATAGACAGCATCAGTTCTTGGACTGGGCACTGGAGTGAGCGAGAGAGAACCAACTGCATTCTAACAAGTGTGCTTTAATTCACTGCTCTTGGATCTTGGCAGTGGATGTCATGTGACCAGTTCTCTCAAGCTTCTGCCTCTGATTTCGCCTCCATGAAGACAGGAACCTGGAACTGTAGGCTGAATAAGCCCTTTCTCTCTTAAGTTGCTTTTGTTCAGAGTGTTTTATCACAGCAACGGGAAAAGACAAAGACAGATGCTTATAAGTACTATTAGAAATTTGATATTTACCCATGGAATACATAGTACAGTATAGAATATATAAAGCAATACTCAGACTGCAACTATAAACTATGACCTACTGTTTTTTAATTAATCACAATGTTTGTATCATACTTGTTTTTTTTTTTTTTTTTTAAAGTGTCAAACTTGCATATTTATTATTTCAGAGAGGTGGTTTAGGGTCTAATATACCCCCATGTTGGTCTTGAAACCGCTCTATATGTAGCTGAGGATGGCCTTCTAAAAACTGGGGTTACAGGCATGTGGGGTTAAACTGAGGTGTTTGTTTTAATTGACAACACCAATATGTAGAGAAACACAAAGGAATACATGTGTGAAATCAAGTCCCAGTGTTCCTAAGACATGTTCAGAACCGGTTCCTTTAGTTGATCTTTCACCAAGTTGCTGATATCTGTGCCTTTAACTTTGTCCTTTGTGTTACGGGCACAGCCTTGTTATCTGGCCCCTCAGAGGAACCTGAGCTTTGGCTGCTGGGTTCCAGCGCCTGCCTGGCACTTGTGTAGAGTTAACCTAATTTCTACTTTCAGGTCCTGTGTTAGGAATGTCGCTAGACAGGTCTGTTCACTGCCTCCTCCGCCCGCCCCACGGCATGTGGCTCTTAGGAGTTGAAAGAGCTCACTTTTACCCATGGGATCTCATCTCAAGCCTGTGACATCCATTCCACCAGGGGCCATGCTGGTGCCGTTGGTAGCTGTGCTACAGGCTATCTCCTGGAGGATGCAGCCTGGCTACAGTGGTGGCATGATGCCAGAATTAGTCCCGCACAGTTCCAAAGATGCCGAGTTTCAAGATGCTTTAAAATGGGCATTTTGGGGCTGGAGAGATAGGCTCAGCGGTTAAGAGCACTGGCTGTTCTTCTAGAGGTCCCTGGTCCAATTCTCAGCACCCACATGGCAGCTCACATCTGTCTGTAACTCCAGTTCCAGGGAATACGACACCCTCACGCAGAAACACATGCAGGCAAAACACCAATGTGCACAACATAAAAATAAATTATTTCAAACAGGCACCTCAGAGACGGTGAAGTAAATGTAGAGCCATGGAAGGGCCATGGGCAAGGCCTGGTCCTTTATGAATTATGATTCATCTGTGTTTTCATGGTTAAATCCCACTCTCCTCTTGCTTAACATGCAGGGGGGCAGTGTCTGCCTCGCACAATTAGTGTGAAGATAAAGGACATGGTTTGTTTTATGTACAGTGTCTAGGTAGTCTGTGCTTTGCTTTTATGTCCAAGTCTAATGCTTGTTCTTAACTGGCTTCGAGAATACATGTGTTTGTTGTCCTGGGGGTAGGGGCGGGCATACGTGTACACAGGCATGTGCAGGTGTGAGTACATGGTGGACGGGTGATACTAGGCGCTCTCCCCTCTTGCTGTCTTTTTGTCTTGAGGTAGCATCTCTCACTTTACCTGAAGCTAGGCTGAAAGCTACCGAGGCTCAGCAATAGCCCCTCCTGTTATCCCTCTCACTCAGCACTGATGTTACAGACCTGTGCAGCTACGTCTGCATGCTGGGGATACACACTCAGGTTCTCATGCTTACCCAGCAATCACTCTGACCTGTTGATTCATCTCTCCAGCCCTTGCCCTTTTTGTCCAAAGTAGGGTCTTACTATGCAACACATGTTGGTCTAGAATTTGTTGTCAATCCTCCTACCTCAACTTTCTAAATACGCAACTATAGGAATGCACCATTGCACCAGGACTTGAAAATGGTTTAATTACAGGTTATTCCTTTTCAGTCTCACAATGCCCTCTTCCTTTGGGAAAGGCACTTACTAGAGTTACAGAGGCAACGCCACAAAGAGGGCCTTAGAGATGTGACATTTCAGCTCCCTCGTTCGTTGCCCAGAAAAAGCAGGCGTTTGCCTTAAAGACAGAGGATTCAAACTCAGATATTGTCACTCCAGTTCCAGGGCTCCATCTGAACCACACCAGCGTGGGAGAAGCCCTCGGCAGACAAGATCCCAGAGAGCACCAGAAACCAGATTTCTTCTTAGAGGATCTGGTTCTCAGGTGGTGAGGCTAGCGTGAGAGTTAGCAGTCAGAGAAGATTCTAGAATGGCTATGTCAGGGAATACTGGAGGGCTACAGTCTCTGCTTTTCCAGCTTAGGGGCATCTGGATGGCTGATTCCTTGGAAACCCAGTGCATGGCATCAGAGACATCAAAGCAAAGAACTGAGTGTCCTTGAATCCTATGTCTAAAGAATGAAGGCAGGTCATGCCAGGAAGGGCTGTGACACCAGATGCTCTGATGAGTCATTGCCAGGCGCAAATTGACTTTGAGAAGCCAGTTTTCCAAATTGATCTAAACCTTTGGGGAAACTGAGGCTCCAAGACGGGGAAGCAATGAGCTGAGACCACACAGCTAAGAAGGATGAGCCTGGGTGGTTTTGTACAAAGCTTCTGAGGAAGAGGATTCAGCTTGGCTGGGGTTATATGAGGGCCAACAGGGCAGGGATGTCAGGAACTCCAGTCTACTGTGGCACTGGGCCTTCAGGAGACAATTGTCCAGAGAGATTCGGTTAAAATTAGAGCATCACAGTTTTACTGCTGGTTCCCAGCCAACAAGCCCTCCTTCTGTCTGTGAGTGGACATGACTGGGGAGATGCTGCTAACAGCTATTTCCCAGAGACTGTGCTAAAGCCGAACCATGGCTGACTCTTGGTGTCGTGACTGTAGTACCACCCTGAGGTTGCTTCCTGGGTTTTAACCTCAGCTCTGCCTCTGGACCCTTGGGTAGCTCTGGGCAAATCTCTTCATTTTGTGTCCTGATTTACAGTAAAAGCTGGGCCATTCATTTGATAAGTCCTTCTTAACTTTCTTTAATATGGCTACTTCAGTGGCCCAACTTGACATCAATGGGGTAAATAAATATCACATAATTCACATTTATTGACCACTCACTGTGCACTCAAATACTGTCGCGTTCACTTTCTTGTTTGGCCCACAAAGACCTGTGTGTGTGGGGGGTCTGAATGATACCTACAAGGATCATTATGAAAATGAGGAAATACCTATGAAGTGCTTTAACAGCTGCTGGTGCACAGTGAGGGCTCAATAAATCTATTTTCTTTCTTATTCGGTAGATTGGCTTTTAAGTATCTTGCCTACGGTGAGAGAGCTAGACAGTAACAGCACAGATTCAAACCCAGGGAGTGTGGGCCCAGAGCCCTGTCTGTGCTCTTAGCTGGCATTCTACAGTGTCTCTTGAGATGCTAGGGTACGTGAGCAATGCCTTACAGAGTAGGGGGGGGACTGAGTACCGCATAGGTACCTGCCCCCCAAGGCACACCAATCCTCCATTTAAGACCCAGTACCACAGTGAAGAGTTTCACCTGCAGGTAAAATTGGGCCGGCAGGATGACAATGCCCGTTGTCAGTCCTGATTGCCACAACTGTAGTCTGAAGTTCCAGCAGGTAACCCACAGAAAGCACCCACACACAGATTTACCTGCCCATGTGTAAGCCATCAAGGAAGGAGCCTAGCCATATAAACTTTGACATGGAGGTGAAAGAAGGGAAGAGCCATGCGATCCATGGTACTAGGCTGGGCAGAGAGAAGAGATTTGACAGGAGTGAGCTACCGGTTTGCGGGTCCAGTCTGAAGTCAGAGGGAGAGCTAATGGAAGGAATAGTCTAGAATCTTCCCTGTAACTCTGCTGGCCTCATGAAAGAATTCCAGGAGTGGGAGTGGCTAAACCATGAAGCTTCTGGGTAAACCAGCCAAACCAAAGCAGGGACCTTGGGAGACTCCAGGGTCTGAGAGCAAGAATGTGGACACAGGTGTTCTGAGAGAAGAAAGCAGAAAGGGAGAGAGGTATTTTGGAGAAACAAGGGCATAGGCCTTCCCAGAGCAAATGTCATCACCTTCGGGGAGCAAATATAGAGAGCCAAGTCCCAAACACCTGCGATCTCTCAGCCTGCATGCTTTAATTTCTATTCGGGATGGGGGCACATGCGGCCAGGTCAGAGGGTCATTCTCAGGAGTCGGTTCTCTCCTGCCACCTTGTGGGATCCAGGAATCGACCTCGGGTCATCAAAACTGTGTGCAAGTGCTTGTGCCCACTGGACCATTTCACCAGTACACAAGGGGGGGGGGCGCGGTGGGGGTTGGTTGTGCTTTCCACAGTCCCCGTTTCCCAGGAAGGCAATGAGGTGCAGTACAAGGCTTCTGATAGCTACTTAAGCCTGAGCAGTTATTTTGCCATCATTTCCATGCCATATTATGGAAATCCGGGAATATAGCCTAACACACCACAGCTGATAGCGCTCGTGTGCTAGGCAGAGCCTTCTTTAACGAGGTCATTGCTCTGTTCGTCTTCCTCGATGCCCATGCAGACAGGTGTTGCCAGGGTCAGAGAGTTGTAACGACTGCTGCTGAACACCTGGGGGAAGGAATGCTGGTGGGTCAGTGATGGGGGAGGCTCCTATGATAAGCACGTAAGCCTCAGGGTGGCATAATTCCCACAGTGCACAGGTGTCTCTCTAGGGACCACATTACCAGTGCACACAATCAAGGACTCAGGTCCCCGCCAAGTCTGTGCTCAGCACTTTCGATGGGTCATCTTACCGCATAGCCACACCATGCTCACAAGATGGGAGCTTCTCATACGCTGCATGAAGGAAACGCCTTTTAACAAGGTGTTAAAAAAGCACCAAGGCAGCTTTAGCAAGGTGGGACCTGGGGTTCAGCCTGGCGTTGACCTCCTGACCCTCTGTGGGTGACATCTACCTTGTATCCTCCTAGACCGTGAAGCTGCCAACCTTCGTATTTTCCTTCCTTAACTTGGTCCTCTGCCTTCCCTGTCAGCACCCATTACTGTCCGTTCATTCTCCCAACCCCTTGGCTTCTCACATCTTTCTGGCTTACCTGTCGTGTATCCCTACATCCTTTAATTACCGGTGTGGTGTGCGGCTCACTGCCTCAGGGAGAGCCCTGGCCACATCGCCTGTTGTGGAATGTCACAGGGCTCATTCCCTGTTTGAAGTATAAACCAAGGTGCACAGTGTCTTATTCATTATGCCTAGCTGGGACTGAGCTGCTGGGTCTTCCTCTTGCTTGGTGGGTTCACTGAGAGTAGAAACAGGAGACTGGAGGATGGAGTGGGTACATCTCACAGGTCACCTTATGCTGCTTAGCACATGGGCAGAGAACAAAGGTGTGTGACCTAAAGTCCCCACCAGCAGCCAGGAGACCCCCACCCTCTCCCAGCAAGCTGCACGGGGCCTCATTTTCCTTTTGGTCTTCTGTCTAACAGACGTGGTACGTCTGACAGACACAAGCATGGTAAAATTAACCATCTCACACACAAAACCTTTTGGTCTTCACACACACCAGCATTACCCACAGCCTTGGCGTTTGCTAGTTCTATTGCCTTTCCCTCAGATGCTTGGCACCTCTGCTGGCTAGCTACTCCCTACCTTCTGAATGCCGGAGAGGATCACCTTCTCAGAGGCTCCTGTGACCGCGCCCACTGCCCTTTGTTCTCCATCCCAGCACCTTGGATTTTTTTTTTTTTTCCTGAATGTCATGCACCTCTGAAACACTAGCTTATGACTGAAGCATGTCTTCCACCCTCAGTGCTCGGTCTTTTTCCTCTTCCGTGATTGTTTCATTAAAGCTCCCCAGAGCCACGTCTTCCATGCCACGCTTTGCCCTCTTAGCAGGTTTCGTGTGTGAGTGGTTATTTTTATCATCCTTGTGTCTGTTAGAGGAACAAATAAAGGTGCCCGCGCTGAATCCAATTAAGAGAGAGGAGGAGGAAGGCTTTCAAATTTGAGGGCAGGGCCTGCTTAGAAACTGGCCCGAGGGGTCTGGAGATGAAACACCTAAGCTATGGAGACTATGCATGTGAAACAGCCTGGGGCAGGAAGAACCAGCTGGCCCATTGTGCCTGGGTGGGAGGAGAGTTACATTGTTTGTGGATTGAGGTAGGGGCGGGGGCTTTAGACCGGGATCCTTCCCACCTAGCTCTTGGAAGGAGAGAGCCAGGATTGGGCAGTGTTCTGCTGGGCCGCCATGAAGAGGGAAGCTTGGGCAGCACGGGGAATGTGGATAGTGGCTTACCTATTCAGATTTAGTCCCCAGAGAATCACCACCCAGTGTTACACTCGGCCAAAAGTTGCCTGCTCCTCCTCCTTCAAGCCTCCCTAGAAAAGACACACGGAACACCGAGCTCAGCTTTGGTCTCCTCTGGGAAAGCAACAGCTGTCTGTGTGAGGAAAGTGAGGGACCTGTTGGTGTCCCTCTCGCTCTCCCTCTTCCTTGACAGGTGTTCCTGTGTGCCCCTTGTAGAGTGCACCTGGCAGAACCTTCTCTGTCTCCCTGGCAACACATCCGGGCTGTTTTTCCAGGAAGGCCGGTTGTGAAACCTTCAGGAATGTTTGTGCTCATTCAGAGATTTGTAATTAAAAGGGGGCAGAACTCGATCTGGCCTGGCACCTCGCCCAGCTTCCCTCTTGCTCTTCCAGCTACCCAGTCATGTGACTTTTAGGATTGGGGTTTTAGGTGGCCCAGGACATTGGGGGCTAGAGGCAGGGACCTACCTGACCTGGCCAGGTAAGGGGTTGAGGCTGGAAGTTTCAGGTCCTGGCTACATCTGACAGTTTTGCCTCTCACTAGGAGAGAGAGAGAGAGGGAGGGACAGTGACAGAGAGAGACTCTGTGTGTGTGTGTGTGTTTGTGTGTGTGTGTGTGTGTGTGTATGTGTGTGTGTGTGTCTGAAATGCTTCTCTTCATACAGATTCTCTGAATGACACCTCTCTGCACACTGAATAATTCATCTCCCTCTTGGCATTTGTTCCAGAGAGAACTTTCTGTCTGGATTTCTGTAAGTTGTCTAGTTCCTTCCATAGCAACTTTCCTGTTTCCCATAGAAGTGCACTGAGCATCAGCTGGCTGCTCCCCCATGGCTGCATCCAAGGGGGAACCCAGATACAAAACCCAAAGCCTTTCTTTCTCTTTTGGCTGCTCTTTCTAACCACAGGCCCTATTGCTGCGCGTCCCTTCCTGTTGGTAAAGGTCTGTAGTCACTGCTGGGAATCAGTATCTTCCTCATACCTACCATGTCATTGATGCTGCAGCTAATGACCGGGCCTCCCCTTCTTGATGGAAGTGTGTGAGGTTCTTGAGGTTCTGGAAACTTGATGCAATTTGGGTCCTGTGCTCCTGTCCATATTTCTGTTTCCCGTACTTTGAGAGCCTGAATTTGTACTGATGACTTGGAAACATGTAACTGTCCTATGCGTAGTGAATGAAAAAAGAAATAGAAAAAAGGAAGGACGTGACCGTTCCTAGGGATGGTGGAGGAGAAGGTTTGTTGTAGATATGAGGGAGAGTGTAGGCGGACAACTGGGAGAGTCCAGAGTGAAACATGGCCAGACTAAGCTGGACCATGTTGAGGAGAGAAAAGCCACCAACCAAGAAAGGTTGTTGGGCAAGAGAGCAAAGGGTAGGGGGACCAGGATAGCAAAGTGCCTGGGTTATGTAAGGAGGGGCAGCTGGGGGCAGCGTATGCCAGCCAGAAGAGCCCTATATCAGGTATGGACTAAGAGATGCTGGGAGAGCCTGGTGGTCAGTGTCTGCCTGGAGATGCTAATGGGCACCTCAGCAGTTTGTCTGGGATTGAGATCTAACTTCTAGGAGCCATGGATTGTCTAGGTTTAATGAACCCCTTTGTACCAATGGCCGAGGATGCTTATCCTATAAAACTTCAGTGCCCCTTGTCTGCTTCACAAATCCATCCCCCTTCAGTCTCTGTGCTAGCACAGCTCCGGGTTGTTCTGAGACCCACTGGGTCTTATTAACTTTTATTGGCAAAGCTTCGGCTCTGGGATCTAGCACTGGAACCGCTGGTATATTAACTATGCATTGTTAAGTATGTGCTTTCATTTGTAAAATCAAACAAGAACGTCTACTACCCAGAGAGGGAACATGGTTTACATAGCATGCTTTGTAGGCCTAGATAAAGTCATTGTTCAGTACCTAATTATGCTTACTTTATAACTGTTGCTGCAAACTTAGTTTAAAATAAAATTGAAACTATGTTAAAACTCTTATACCTAGTTTTTTGTTTGTTTTTACTTTGTTTTAAGTTAGGTTCCTACTATGTAGTCCTGGCTGGCCTGGAACTTGCTATGGAGACCAGGTTGGCCTCAAACCTACAGAGCTGGTCCTTGTCCTCTGCCGCCTCTGCTTCCTCTGCCCCTACCCCTTTTGCCTCTCATGAGTGCTGAGATTTAAAGGCGTGTGCTACTACACCTGCCTAGATTCTTTTTTTTTTTTTTTTTTTTGTAAGTTCAGTCTCATGTAGCCTAGGCTAACTTCCAATTTGCAGTGTAGCCAAGGTTGACCCGGCCTTCACGTCTGGAATTATAGATGTGTGCACCCGTACACAGTTGTACGTGGCGCTGGGGGAATGGTTCAGGACTTTGAGCCTGCCAGGCAAGTATTCTGCCTACTGAGTTCTATCCCTAGCCTCAGACTATATTTTAACACAAGTCTGTCAGTTTCTCCTTCTCTCCTCCTCTTGCCCACTTTCCTTTTCTTGAGAACATTATAGACTTTTAACCAGGCAAACTGTTGCAAACCTGTGTGCCTAGCACTCAGGAAGCTGGGGACAGAAATACCAGGAGTTTGAGGCCCCGGAGCTTCCCAGTATGGACAGTGTCACCAACCACCTTGTCTCTGCCTTCCAAGGCTGAAGTTACAAGTGGGTTGCCACGTTCTTACCTTGCATTTTGTGGGTTCTGGGGGAGCTAAACTCTGATGATCTTGTAAGCACATTAACTGCTATGTCATGCCCCCCCCACACACACACAGCCTTTGTGCTATATGTTTTAACTTCAAACGTGACCTTATTTAACCTACCCAGCAACCTGAAGAGTTATATTAGTCCCCACTTTACAGATGAAAATTTCTGGGGCTCTGGGAGATGAAGTTCTTGCCCAACTTATACAACTAAAGAACAATGCTTATTGGGTCCTTATTTGATGATAGTTATTAGTTTGTTGCCTATAAAAACATACCCCTGGCTCCAGTCTCATGGAATCATAGTCTCCCACAATGCAGCCATGAATTATTAACCAAAGCCAATTGGCGGCTGCAGGTCACAGTCGCTGAAACCCTGAGTATGAAGCAGGTATGTGGACATGTCAGGGTCTGGTCTGCCTGCCAGTGGCTTTTTTGGTGTCACTGGGTCTCTTTGTCCCCGTGTGGTTTTACATTTGGTTTAGATGTCGTCAACTTTCCATCTCTCTAGCAAACGCCTACAACGACGACAACGAGCTTATAGAGAGAAAAGCCATTTTAGAAGCTTCCGTCTATAAATGACTGACTGTCTTGCCTTGAGCTTGCATCGAGGCGACGACAGATCTTGACAGGAGTATGTGACAGAGCAAAGCTGTTCACTTCATAGCCAGACAGCAAGAGATGAGAAGAAAAGCCTGGGGTCCCACTTTCTCCTCCTCAGAGAGCACACTTCCAGTGATCTGGGGACCCCACATTAAGTCCCAATGCCTAAGGGCTCCATCACTTCCTGTAGCTTCTAACACACAGGCCTGCAGCAAAGAGTTTAAGAGGAGAGCAATCATCCAGGTTGAGGAAGAGAGGTCAGAGCATCACCCTTCCTGTCCCATTGTACCTCAGCTTGGCAATCTGTGGAGAGAATCTGAAACAGTCTCTTAGGCTTCCAGAACTGACTGGAATGAGGAAAGAGTAGACCGAAATGCAGTGTTTTAGGGCCAGGGAGATAAAAATGGCAGCGCTGCAGCCTAATGGGCTGAGTTCCCTCTCTAGAGCCCAGCAGTGGTACAAAGTTGCAATCCCTACTGTATGGGAGTCAGAGACAGGAGGATCACACCGTAGCAGAACAAGAGAGACCCTGCCTTGGGCTAGAACTGATAACCAGAAGTTGTCCTGTGGCCTCCACATGGCATGATAGCATGTGGTTATTCTCGACAGAGGCAGCGCTGGGAATACTTGGAAGTCGCTGTCTCGGGAAGCCACTGATCCCATGTGTTAGTTTCCTGGCTCCCGGTTCTCTGGCTGAACCCCTGTACAAATGGTGTATGGCACAGTTTTCCAGCCTTGACAAGCCTTTGCTGCTTCAGTCGCAATGATTTGTTTATCTGTCTGATTTAGCCACTAAGACTTGGGTGATTACCACCAGTTCACACCCTTCGAGATGGGGCCTCGGAGAGTTATTATTGCCAAATAATCAGTTTGGCCAGCCTGGCTGAGGAGAGCCAGCAGTGGGTGCAGGCATTTGAGATCCAACTCAATCAGCAAATAAATATGGCTTGCTGGCTAGACTCCTGGGGCTGGAGCGTCTGCTGCTCTAGAGCTCGCAGGAGGCCAGCTTTTCGAAGGGCAAATGGGCATGACAAATACAAGACAGAGCCAGGACAAAGACCAGAGTGGGGCCGGCCAGCCAGCTACAGGTGGAAAAGCCAGAGGGGCCTGGAATCCAAGTCACGAAGCCAAGACTGGGCCTTAGAGCTGTTCTGCAAACTATCATCTGGAGATGTAGAATTCAAGGTCCAGACAGAAAGATGACTTGCCGAAGTCACTGCCACGTTAGAGGCAAAATATTTGACCAGAATACATTCTCTACCTCCCCCCATATGCCTGTGTAGAATGTCTTTACCTTCCTAGAGACTTGGGGCACAGCAGGACTGGTGTTATAGTACAAAACGTCTGGATGTGCTGACCAGTCAGAAGGAACCGGGAATCTGGAAAAATAGCACATTGCAGCAGTGTTGGGACTGCAGGCTGATGGAATGTGTCTCTCATCTTCCTTGCTAGGTACACCAAACCACTCACCTTTGCTGACTGCATTAGCGACGAGTTACCGCTGGGATGGGAAGAAGCGTATGATCCACAGGTTGGAGATTACTTCATAGACCACAATACCAGTAAGTTCCCTGCTGGCCTTTCCCTCCTCAGACCCCGTCCCCACGTCTATCCCCTTCTCTTCTTGCGCCCACCTCCACAGAAGCACCAGCAGAGCCTTGAAGGCAGATTGTGTTTTGTTTAATGGAGACTTAGAGATGTCAGTGCGGATATAGATAGATAATGTATGCTCGTGTGAAAACAACAGTTCGGAAGGTTTTTAAATAGAGTCTGAAACTTCTCTCAGCTCCATCCTGCTCCTCGGTTTTAGAGGCAGCACTGCTGACAATGACTTCCGTATCATTTCGTATATCATTTCTATAAGATTGCCAATCGCGTGTTTGTATGTGTGCCTACATACATATTTTTGCCATGTTTATGCTTATGAATGGCTTCTTTTCCCATTAAAAAATAATTGCATATTATCATTTTCGAGTCTCTGAAGCCCTAGCAAGCCTCTAGCTTGTTAGATAACACGTAGCATCTGATGTAGATGCACGTAGGTCCTTAGTAGATTAGCTTGTGAGTCAGCCCGCTTTCATTTCCTATGTGTGACCACAGTTTTTGACCTGAGATGGATATCTCCACCATTGCTCTCTCCTTCTTCGACTGTGACGGAGGAGCTATTTGAGAAAGACAGAAGCGTGTTGTGGAGGAAGAAGTGGAGGAGGAGGACAGGGAAGAGATGCTTAGCTGAAGAGAGATGGCCTGTGCATCCTCTTAGCCAGGACTATCTCTGCCCTCTGAAATGCTGTGCATGGGGACAGGGTTTTCCCATCTTATGGGTCTTTAGAACCATAAGATCCTCTTTATCCTTTCAGGCAAGAGGAAGACAAAAAGGAAATGGGATGAGCCTGGCAAAGTCTGAAGGTGGCTAATAACAGGTCACCAACTCCTAACTGCCCCCTGCATCCTGAGTGCTCACTCTGTGCTGTGTGCTGTGCAGACTCTCAGTAGGCAGTGACATCTTATTCAGTCCTCCCAGGGACCCTGTGGTATTAGACTGATTATCTTCATCTTACTGAGATTTAGAGGTAGCAATTGGCTGCTCAATACTCAGAGATAAAACCGTAGGCGAACGTGATGGTGCGCGCCTGTAGTACCAGCACTAAGAGGCTGAGAACGAAGGTTATGAATTTGAGGCCAACTGGAAAACAGTGATTATTCTGGGACAGCTTCGGACTCATCTCAACAAGGTGGAAAGGAGAAAACATGGCTGAGCTGGGATTTGGACTGATATCCAAGACTGGAGTTGTACTTTGGTTCATCCACTAACCCCTTCTAAATTTCCTTTGCCTGTTATCACTGTCTCCTGGGGAAGCTACCGTGCCTAATTCTATCTAGTCGCAAGCCTTTGCCTGCAGAGGTACACAGTAGGTGTGCATTTAACCCTTGCTAAGTAGAGAAGGGCCTATGTGTGTAGATGCATGAGTAAGTGGATGAATGAGCAGACTGTTGTTGGCAATGAAGCGTGGAAGGGTATCTGAGAGACAGCTAATGGCATTAATGACATTGTTGGGGATAGCAGAGGTTTTTATTAGCACTCATGATTGTGTACCGGCTAATGAGAAGTAAATATGCCTAATTGAGTGTGTATGGGGAATGAGGTTAATGCCTGACGGGCCGCATCAGATGCTGGGTTAAGTGCTGACGGACTGGAGCCCTCATCAGCCCCACCCTGTTTTCAAATTGCTGAGAGCATCCCCCTCATTAAAGTCTCATGGCAGGAGTGGGATTTTAACGTGCTTCTGGGAGTTGCTGGAGAAACAGAAGGGAGGGGGGACCAGCAGGCTGTGGCGAAGTTAATTCTCCAAGGGATGATGGCAGAAGTGGGGTGTGCACATGCTGAGGGTAATGAGATGGGACCAAGTAGGAAGAATGCTATCTGGTGGTTTAACCAGCTCACAGGCGACTGCTTTCCCTTTCCTTTGGAAGGGGTATTTGTTGGATGGAAGATCCTGGATCTGTAGATGGCAATATTGAGACAAATGCGGGGGGAGGGGGGGTGGCCATTTGCAGCTTTAATCATTCAGAGCCATGGACCCAGAGCACTCTTCCTTGTATGTGCTGTTCTTGGGCAAACCTCTTCTCTAATTCTGTCTTAGTCTGGTTTTTGTTGTTGAAACAAACACCACGACCAAAAGCAACTTGCAGGTCAGAGGATATTTCAGCTTATAGCCTACATGTCCATCGTGAAACGAGATCAGGGAAGGAACTCAAGGCAGGAACCTAGAGGCAGGAACTGAAGCAGAGATCATGAACGAATCCTGTTAACTGGCGTGTTCCCCATGGCTTGTTCAGTGAATTTCTTATCCAACCCAGAACCACCTGCCCAGGGATGGTACCACTTACAGTAGGCTGGGCCCTTCCACACCAATCATTAATCAAGAAAAATGGTCCCACAGACTTGCCCACAGGTTAATCTGTGGAAGCAGTGTCTCCGTTGAGGTTCCCTCTTCCCAGATGAGTCCAGTTTATTTTAAGTTGACATAAAACTAACAAGCAGCTCCATTAGGACTGGGCTCCACAACTCTGCATTTCGATTGGCTGTAGTTTTCTATAGTGGTCTCCATCTGTTGCAAAGAGAAGTTTTCTTGTTAAGGAGACTACACTTGTCTGTGGTATAAGGATACATGTTGATACATTGTTAGGGATTATGCTGATTTAGTAAATTAGTGGTTGTAGATTCTTCTCCCATATCCATGATTTCATTAGCACTGAGTGGTTAGCTAGGTTTCTAGTACCAGACATGGTTTCCCTCTTGTGGATCGGATCTTAAATCCAATTAAAGAGCAGTTGGTTACCACCAAGGCATGTGTGCCACTACTGCCCCCTTACGGTTATCATGCCATGCTGGTCATTGAAGTGCTTCATAGGAGTCATAGCTGGGTAAGACTGCTGGTCCCCTTCTTTCTTTGGAAGCTTGCATGTACCTGCTGGTATAATGAAGCTAGTCTTCAAGGAGAGGACATTCAGGTCAAATCCAGCTCCAGGGTCTCATTTTTTATTTGTAGTTAATTTTTTCATAGGGTTAGACTATTACTTGGCTAGTTTTAATCTGTAGTTCTCTGCATAGTAACAGTGTTGCAGATTCCCCAGATGTTCAACTGTTTTTAAAACAGCTGCTCTTCATGTCCTGCCGTGCCGCACTGTCGGAAAATACCGTGTTGCTAACTTTGTGAAAAGGTATGTGGTGTGTATAAGAAACAGGAGGGACGGGTATGGTGGCAGAGGCCTGTGGTCCCAGCACAAGAGGTAGGAGCAAAGGTCCTTAGTGTAGTCGTTGCATACCTTGCATGCAGAGTGTGTGTATAGGTTGAGATCTGGAACTTGTGATGGAGTGTAGTGGTTCTCTATGATATCTACAATAAACTAAGAGATTATTGAGGTAGCTGCCTTTCTGTGGGAGATATGTGGGGGAAAAAAGGCCAGGCAATGATGGTTTAGGTTGTGCACTTTGTAGTATTCTTAACTGTCCAACTTCTTAATAACTTTATACATATAGACAACATGCGTAACTTTAGTAAGAACAAGAACTGAAACAAATAGCCAGGATGAACTTGAAGTGCTCAGGTAGGACACTATCTATTGTGAGGAATAGCCATGGCAGCTGGTGGGCTGGGCTGTAGGGGACCACTTCACAGAATGACTAGTTCAGAATCCACAGCATTTAACAGGACTCCAACAAGGGACCTTCTGAGTGCCTGGTTCCCTGAAGAATAGACCTCAAGAGTTGTTGGTACAATTGCCTTCTATATGGAAATGTGGTAGAGGAGAGAACTCTATCCCTACCTCACACCATCTGGGAAAACAAATTAAACACGGGCCACAACCCTAAACATAAAAGCTAAAATTACAAAACACCTAAAAGAAAACAGGCAAAACCCGAGCCTGGTGTGTGATAGTATATGTCCGGTCTCAGCACTGGATACTACACTTCATCTTAGCTAAAATGCCGAGATGTGAGAGTTC
Source organism: Uromys caudimaculatus (assembly GCA_028551405.1). Taxonomy (NCBI): domain Eukaryota; kingdom Metazoa; phylum Chordata; class Mammalia; order Rodentia; family Muridae; genus Uromys; species Uromys caudimaculatus. Next base: position 78,851,703 of record CM052710.1, read on the forward strand.
GGGCATTGGAGAGGCTAGAGTGGGCAACCAGTTGAGACCAGAAACTCAAGATCAGTTGTGGGGGATGAGGGGTTGGGGGTTTGAGAAAAGGAGGAAAAATGAAGTAGGAGAAAATCTGAAACATTTTGAAACACACACACACATAAAATGTAGTCAGTTCAGCTTCATCAAATGAAAACCTCTCCCCCCCCCCCCCAAAGATGCCTTTTTCAAAAGAAACTCACAGTGCAAGCCAGAGATAAGGAGAAAATATTTGCACAGCACCCAGAATTCCGAGTATATAAAGGACTCTTAATATATGCTTACTATTTATCATGTTTTTGTACAAATGTATCACCACCTGAATTTTAAAAATTATTTTTATGATAAATTAGTTTTGGAGGAATTATTGGTCACGGGTATTAATTTTTTACGCCTCTGTTTCTAATGTATATTACTATACTATTCTATTTTATATTGCTAGCCAAGTACAGGATACCTAGTCATGTTTGTTTTGAAATTAATTAGTGATTGTCTTTTCCTTTTACGCTGAGCCATAGCAGATGGCTGTAAACCTCTATGATACCCTTAACCTATTCCTTCTTTTGGTTGTTCTCAGATAGAACTTGGTGTTCAGTTTGAAAACTGATCTTGATTTACTTTTTTTGGCTGTGTGACAAATTCAGATGGAACTGCTTTGCCACGTACTGAGTTTAACCCATTTATACTTATTGGCTATAATATACTCATCAATATAAAGAAACTCATCGATATAAAATGATGAGTTTCTGTACATCATACTTTTTGGTGTCCAGTGGTGGGTTTTATAGTTCTTGCATGGTGCTGACGTATTGCTCTGGGATCTGTTTCAGAAACCACTCAGATTGAGGATCCGAGGGTCCAATGGCGGCGGGAACAGGAGCACATGTTGAAGGATTACCTGGTGGTGGCCCAGGAGGCTCTGAGTGCACAAAAGGAGATCTACCAGGTGAAGCAGCAGCGCCTGGAGCTGGCGCAGCAGGAGTATCAGCAGTTGCATGCCGTCTGGGAGCATAAGCTGGGCTCCCAGGTTAGCTGTGAGTACCTTCCATCGCTGGGGCCATGGCCAGCGTCCCTCACTAGTACAGCAGGGACTGTCCACACTAAGTACTGTCAATAACTTCCGTACGTAACTCTGTCTCTTTCCCCTCCCCATTCCTTGTACAAAACTAAATACTCTCTATTGTTCCTCCTCTCACTTTTTCTTTTGTTCTCTGGATGTGTGCGCACGCATGCATTATATACACATGTATGTGCTGAGGCTGGCACCCATGCGCAAATGTGGAGGCCCGCAGGACTGGGTATCCTGCTCTATCGTTCATTCATCTCTTTATTGAGACAGGATCGCTAACTGGAGTCAGGCTGGTAGCAAGCGAGCCCCAGTGACTTTCTATCTTCTTCTTCACCATCTTCCCCAGTTGCTGTAGTTAGAGGCACACTCAGCTGTGCCTGGAGTTTTACACGAATGCTGAGGATCTGAGCTCGGGTCCTTATTAGCGTGCAGCAAGCGCTCTTGCCTGCTGAGTTGTCTCCCCAGCACCCCACTGCTTTCTGTGTTGAGCATCAACTCGTTGGCCGTTTTTAACCTTGTTGCATTCCATTTCACTTGTAATCATTTTTGGAATGCTAACCAGATCCCGTATCGCTTCAGTTAAAGCTCGTCCACAGGTGTGGGAGACGGGGAGCAGAGCGTTGTTTAATGCATATAAAATTTTTGCTTTGGGGAGAGAAAAAAAGTCATAGAAATAGATGGCAAATAATGATGGATGCAACACCTTTACAACAGCAGGAGTGTACTTTTTTAAAAGATTTGTTTATTTATTTTTTGCCTGTGAGTACATTGTAGCTGTCTTCAGACGCACCAGGAGAGGCCATCAGTTGAGGAGCAGCTAGGATGTTTTCAGTTTCCGACGATTATGAACGAAGCTGCTATGAACGTAATCGAACACGTGTCCTTGTGGTAGGATAGATCGTCTTTTGGGTATATATGCCCAAGAGTGGTATAGTTGGGTCTGGAGGAAGATCGAGTCCCAATTTTCTGAGGGACCACCATATTGATTTTCATAGTGGCTGTACGAGTTTGCACTCCTACCAGGAGTATATTTAATGTTGTGAACAGAGTGCTTGGAAATATTTAAAATGGTAATCTTGTTGTATGTATTTTTGTTTTTATTGCTGCTGTTTTTAAGGTTTCCACGTTGCTTTTTAAACTATTTGTTTTTATGTATACAGGGGTTTAGCTTGCATGTATGTATGTGTACCACATGCATGCCTGGTACCCGAGGAGGTCGGAAGAGGGCTCTTAACTACTAAGCCATCTCTCTAGCCCCTGTTTTTTATTGTGGAAACAGGGTCTCATAATGTAGCCCAGGCTGCCCTTTAACTCACAGAGATCTACCTGCCACTCCCCCCTAGGATTAAAGACATGGACCATGGATGGCCAGCACTGTGTGCAGTTTTATATATGTATGTAGACACACACATGCTATGGTATTCCAGAGGGCAACTTACAAAGCATGGCTCTCTCTATCCACCATGTGGGTCTCAAGGATCAAATTCAGACTGTCAGGCTTGGTGGCAAGTGTCTTTACCCAGTAAGCCATCTTGCTAGTGTCCTAGTGAGAGAATGAGTGGGCTCTATAGCTGAGAGTGTCCTTTAACTTGCTGTATAGCCAAGGCTAACCTTGAGCTCCTCATCCTCCTGCTTCTACCTCTTAAGAATTCAGGGATTATAGCTGTGTGCCATTTCTATATCGGCGTCTACCTCCTAATTGCTGGGAGTATAGACATGTGACTTCACATCTGGTATGCTGCTATTTTTTATGAACCGAATTTTCTTTATGTTTATGGAGTATTCGTTACATGACAGGAACCTTCCTACAATCTCTATATATGGTATTTTCAACAATCCTCATAGTGCTTCTGTTCAATCCAAATATTAATTAAGATACTATTAACCATCTTAACAGATAAGGAAAGAAAGGCTCAAGATCGGTAATGCGCCCACAGTCTTATAGCTGGTGAGAGACAGTTATAACATGCAAACCCAATCTGTCATCTCTGCCACTTTGAGGATAGGCCAGGTCATGGGGATAAGCATCTGACTAAGATGTCCGCATGGCTTGGTTGTCTGTGGCTTGGTTGTGATACCCTTGATTTGGGAGGTTCATTTAGCTAGCAGGCTGGGGTCAGCCATGATGGACCAACCACTGAACCAGTCCTGCCCCACCAGAGACACTCAGGAGCTTCCCCCAGGATCTCAGTTATCTGGAGGTCTTATGACATGGTAGGAGGCTTCTAGCATGCAGTGTGACTTAGTTAATGGGATCTGCTGTAATACCATACCATAGACTAGATCACTTCCAACACAGTGTTCCTCCACGGTTATAGAGGCTGGTCATCGGAGATGAAGGAAGTGCTGGCGCAGATGGGCTCCCATGAGAGCTCTCTTGGTTTACACCTGGCAGCCTTCTTGCTTCACACCACATGGCAGAGAGAGACTGCAGGCTTTCTGGTTTCTTTCCCAGTACAGCAGCCCAAGTCTCAGGATCTCACTTAAACCTGCCTACCTTCCAAAGGCCCTGCCTCTAGACCCCATCGTTTTGGAGGGTAGCACTTTATATAGGAAGTTGGGGGCTCAGTGCACAGTAATATCATTGCCACTGTCATGAAATGGAAATACTATTTGTGATGGTTAGTATATGCTTGGCCCAGGAAACGGCACTATTTGGAGGTGTGGCCTTGTTGGAATAGGTGTGTCACTGTGGGCGTGGGCTTTAAGACCCTCATCCTAGCTGCCTCGAGCCAGTCTTCTCCTATCAGCCTTCAGGTGAAGATGTAGAACTCTCAGTTCCTCCTGCACTGTGCCTGCCTGGATGCTGCCATGCTCCTGCCTTGATGGTCATGGACTGAACTCTGAACCTGTAAGCCAGCCCCAATTAAATGTCCTTAGAAGAGTTGCCTTGGTCATGGTCTCTGTTCACAGCATCAAACCCTAACTAAGTCACTATTGTTGCTAGTGAAACTTGAATAGGTGATCTTGATGGTTTTCCTTTCTCTAAAGCTCCATAGTTTGAAAAGTGGCAAATTCACTTATTTTTTATTTTTTTATTTTATTTTTTTGGTGGTGATGCTTATATGGTACAGAATAATAGCCCACAAATTATTTACTAATTTTAGGCTGTAAAATGTACCTTTTCAGGAGATATTTTCAGCCTTTATATACTGGGTAGAACTAGCATCACCAGTAAATAGTCAATTGGCATCATAAGCCCCTTGAGATGGGTACTTCACAGAGGCTCCGCACAATAATATTTCATCTGAATAGATGAACATGAATACAGCCAGATATGCCCATAATGTAGACAAGTGTGCAAGATAATTGGTCTAAATTTTAAAAGGTCAAAGAAGCTACATAGGGTGGGCAAGAAGGTACGGAAAAAACTGATGTCAAGCTTAGCTCCGGTAGCTGTTGATGACATATTGGTGGCTTTGAATATGGTGTGTGTTTTCAGCATTTGCTAGTGTTTCTAGACATGACTTGTTGATTTTATTTGTTTGTTTGTTTTGAGAGGGTATGGAGGTGAGGGGTCCTGGGGGGTCAAACCTAGGTCTGTGTGTATTCTAGACACAGTCTACATCTCTAGCCACGTTGAAGAGTTACTGTGAACTGAGCACACTACTAGCTAGGCAGAAGGATGAATGAACAATCTCAGGAACGGTAAAAGCTGGCGGATCTGGTCACGAATGGTGGAGCCTGAGCCCAGCTACTTCAGAGGATAAGCCAGGAGGCTAGTCTGGGTTACATAATGATTCTTTTTTTTATTTCCTCTGAACTAATTTTTAAAAGGGGAGTAGGTATCTATAGAACCCAATGGTAGAGTGCTTGTCTAAAGGGTGCAAGCCCTGTATTCCATTCCCCATACCACAATACCACAAAACAAACAAAACCCTGGATGACCTAGGTAAAGGATGTATGAACATTCGTTACGTTGCCCTTGGATTTGTGGATAGAAACTTGCTAAAACTAAAGGTCAGATGGGAAAAAGTGTCAAATGCACTAAGGGTGAAAAGTGTCATGAGAAACACTGGGTGGTGACGGCAGCCATGGAAAGCCGATCTCAGAAGGCCTGGATGCTCACATCTATTGCCATGACACTGACCATGGCAGACCATACTTAGCATACTCAGACTCTTTATGTCTAACTGTGGAAATGTTAAGAATGTCTTTTTCTGATGAGTCCGCAGCAAGGTTTTTATCTACAGTGCCATTGACATTTGGAGCAGGCCCTGAGGACGTCCTGCATGTGGAAGGATGTTCAGCCTCCTCCTGGCCTCTGTCCACTAGGTAGGGACAGCAGGGCCCCTTCCTTGCAAGTCGTAACAAACAACATTTCCAGACATCTCAGTGGCCCATAGAAAGCAAAATTGGCTCCATTTGAAAGCCACTGGTCTGGGGAAAGTACCTAGTACAATTAACTTAGAAATATGTTAATGGCTAAGTAAATATCCTCATCTACACATAACTCCGTGGTTAAAATGGGACTTATCTCCAAGTCCCAAGCTAGATGGAGAGGATTTACATTTTATTTTTTTACGTGCATGTGTGTATAGATACCCACGTGCCATGGTGCACCTATCAAGGCCAAAGGACAGCTCATCAGACTTGACAGCAAGTGTCTATCTGCCAAGCCACTTTATCTGTCCAGATATTTAATATTTTTTGTATCAATTCATTTGTGTATGCGTGGGCATGAAAGTGCATGCGTGCATATGTGCAGTGTACATGTGTATGAGTGGGGGGAGGGGTATGCCTGGGTGTGTGAAGAAGCCAGAAGAGGGCCTCAGATACCTTAGAGCTGGAATTACAGACATTTGTGGGATGCCTAACTTATTATATACATGCTGAGATGTAATTTATGTATGTTTAAGGGCATTCTTTCACCATGTAGCTCTGGCTGGCCTTGAACTCACTATGTAGACCAGGCTGGTCCCTGACTTACAGAGATACGCCTGCTTCTCCTCCTAAGTGCTGTGATTAGAGGCCTGTGCTGCCAGATCTCGTCCCATATAATATTTTCAGGGGCAGCACTGGAGACAGACTGCCTGGCTTCAAGTGCATGATACGCAGTCTTCCAGCTCTATAACCTTATAACTTCTTGGTCTTCTTTTGTGTGTACAAAACTGACCTAGTAATAGTGTTTTCTAGAGAACTTTGTGGGATTTTAACTACTCAATTGTCCATTCATTAATAAAGTTATATTATTATTTATTGCTACTGTGAATGAATTTTCACAGATCCTGGCATAAAGAAGATAATCTGAGATAATCTATAAAACCAAAATGTAAAATGTTCCAAAATCTAGAATTATTTTGTGTCACTGTAATACCACATGAAAGATGTCATATCATGGACTCTGTGTTGTGCACAAAGGTACTTTTGTCTAAGTTACCTTCAAGCCAAATTCGATGGCACATATCTTTAATACCAGGGACTTAGGCAGAGGCAGGCAGATCTCTGTGAGTTTGAGGCCAGCCTGGTCTATATAGTAAGCTCCACGTCAACCTAGGTTACAGAGTGAGACCCTGCTTCAAAATAAGTAAATAAAGTTACTTTCAGTTCATATCAACCACGAATACATTTCCTATATTTTTGCCTTGGATCCTATCCCCGAGTTACCTCAATATGTAAATGCGAGCATTTCAAAATGCAGAAATTCTGAAACCTGAAACCAATCCAGCACCACACATTTCAAACAGGAATGCTCTGCCTTTAAATACACCGCCAAAGACAGGAAGCAAGTGGTGCGGCTCTTCAGTCCATTAGTACAACTTTCTGACATCCCGAAAAACTGAGCCAGCCTGGGAGGCCACCCCCATGGGGTCATATCAGGCAACAACTAGATTTGAGATGCAGACAAGCCAGGGACTGTCTACTCCCCAGCCCAACGGTCCCAGTTAAAGGAGGATGGCCAGAGCCTCATCTTGATCTTCTTTTAGGTTTTATAAGTCTTCTTGGATAACAGGCTGGGAGGCTACATGCCTGTCCTCCAACTCAGGTGGCCTGCTGGGGCTTGTGAAGATTTCATCATTCGGCCTTGACTGCTGTGAGTACCAGTACAGGTGGGGCCATACCCTGGGATAGACTTTATCATCAACTTGCTGGTGTAATCTCCAGCCCCAGCCCCGTGGGGAAGCAGAAAGAAATGAACATTTATTGTGCGCCTACTGTATGCTTACAAAGCAATAAGTAAGGCCCTCCACTTATACTCTCTTGTAAGGTAGAGTTGTTACTATTCTATGGGCAAGGAAACTGAGGCCCCAGAAGGGCAAGCGGCCTTCTCCAGAGCCACACCACTGCAGGATTGCAGGTGCTTTGGTACCCAGGCAGGTCTGATCTTGAAATCTTTATTCCGTTCATTTAAGGCAAGTTCACAAGCCACATGTCAAGGTTCCCAGCCTCCATCTGGGTCCTCCCAGCCTGAAGCAGGTGAAGACTTGGGAGATCTGGGTTCTTTGAGGCCTTGCTATGCTCATTCGCCTCTCCAGACTTTGATTTCCCAACTGGAAAATGAATCATTGGGACACCATAGTTAAAAAAAAAAAAAAACAGCGGGAGTGGGGCTGAGGTGGTTCAGCATGTAAAAGTGCCTGCCTTCTGATGTGCTTGACAATCTGAGTGTGCTGGCCAGTTTTTGTCAACCTGACATAAGCTAGAGTCATCTGAGAGGAGAGAAGCCCAGTTGAGAAAATGTTGCCATAAGATCAGACTGTGGTCAAGTTTATAGGACATTTTCTTAGTGATTAGTGCCACCCCCGGGCTGGTGATCTTGGTGCTATAAGAAAGTAGACTAAGCTCCTCCATTGAGGAGCAAGCCAGTAAGGATCACTTCAGTTCCTGCCTCCAAGTTTCTGCTTTGAGCTCCTGTCCTGATGTCCCCAGATAATGAGCTATAAGTTGTAAGAGGTTTATTTTACTGTTTCTTTCCCAAGTCGCTCAGTCATGGTAGCTTTTGTTTGTTTGTTTGGTTGGTTGGTTGGTTGGTTGATTGGTTGGTTTGGTTTGTTTGTAAGTGCAGCCATAAGATCCCAAGTTGCTCAGTCATGGTAGCTTTTGTTTGTTTGTTTGATTGGTCGGTTGGTTGGTTGGTTGGTTGGTTGGTTGGTTGGTTGGTTGGTTTGGTTGGTTTGTAAGTGCAACCGTAAGAGGCTGCAAAGCAGATCATCCCCTACCTGGACAGCCTCAGAGGAGGGAAAACGAACAGAAGCTAGGGAAACGGACAGCTTTGCTCTTATGTAGACCGTAGAACTCAGCAGAGCAGCAGCTAGCTCTGGAAACAGGTGTAAAGAGAAGAGAGTCTTGAAAGCTTGTCCGAAACAGACCTCATCCCATATTGGGACAGCCAGGTGATTACCCATCTCTTACCTGGCGAAAGACTGGAGTCCCTGGACTAGAAGGTTAGAGGATACCAGGTAAGTTCAAAGCCAGGACATAGCACACTAAAATAAACTTAAACTTTGGAGAACTCAACCCTCATGTTTCATTTGGTATCCAGAATGGTGGCAGGCTATCCCCCTACCCCCAGGCTGGATAGGACTCTGGGAGACCTGGTTAGAAGAGAGATGTGAAGGGGGAAAAAAAAAAAAAAAATTGAAAGACACAGATATTGGGGATTCTTGAGTGAGACAGCCCACAAAATCATGGACCTCACATTGGGTAAACAAGTAGATTAGGTTCCACTCTTCAGCACATGTGGCCGCTGAGACTCCAGATGTCCTTGTAGCAGAAGAAAGAGAGACTGACTGCACATAAAGGAGAGGCTCAGGGGAAGTAGGAAGTACTCATAAGAAGATCTCCGCAGAGGCTACAAAGCCACGAGGCAAGACTAGGGAGCTGTATTTCAAATCAAGGAGACTTCCAAGATTCACATGATGTTTTAGGAATCAAAACATGAGAAATAACAGCTACCTCGGAAGACTGGGAAACACAACTGAGGAAATCTAGGAAGCAGAGCCAAAATACAGTGAGATTGGCAACAGAGGAGAAAACAGAGTGCTGGTGCTGAAAGCCTATTCCAGATCAAAATGTATCCCACTGCGCTGAGGGAAACACAGGGAGAAGCCGCCATAAAATAACTCAGCGGAATTTCCCAGAACCGAAGGAGGGCTTTCACATTTGAAGAACTTCACCGGGTGCCCAACACAGTGTATGAAAGTCAGCACACACACATCCACCATTTGGAAATTTGAAAACCCGGGAACAATGAAACATCCTACAGGCATCCGGAGGGAAGATCAGGCCACACAGAAATGATAGGGACTCAAGTCGCTCCATGTGTCTTGCCAGCCACACTGGAGAACTAGACGGGCACAATGCTTTTACCTTTTTCAGGAAAGTCAATTCTGACCTAAAAACCCTGTAACTGCAAAAGTATCTTTAAGTATAGAGCAGAGTAAAGATATTTCGAGACTTGTGGGATTTCAAAACCGTTGCTTCCTTCCTGTCTCTTTTCCCAGGAAGCCACTAAAAGTGAAGTTCTATCAACATAACAAGGTAGTACAGAAAAAGAGACCTGAAATGCAGCAAAGAGGAGGAGGGCGAAGAGGGTACTGGAGCACTATAAAGCGGGAACCCATGGGTGCTGGCTATGCATACCCAGCACCCAGGTCATGTAGAACGCTAAACATTTATTGACAGAAGGCACATGCTTGTACTACAAGAGAGGGTGTTAGGATAATGCAGACTGTGGGGTTGAATCAGTGGTGTGTTTACAGACACTGGGCTAATGTGAAAATGGCAGTTATTAACTCTAGGGAGAACAGAGCAAAAATGGACGAAACAGGACAAGTAAATTAGAGTATGTGCTGGCGAGAGAGGGGCAAGGTGTGGTGTGGACTGGGAAAAGAAGAGAAACTGAGGTTACTATCCCTCGGGGGAGGGGGACGCAGATACATAATGTCTAAACCAAAGCAGACCGAGTCGTAACACTGCACGCCTGTTACTGGGAACACAGAGGTGGATACACAGCTGAAGGGATGGGGGTGGGGCCGAGCGGTGGGATGCTTGTCTAGCATGTATGACTCTCTTGGATTTGATTCACATGTGTGTGTGTGTGTGTGTGTGTGTGTGTAAGGGGGGGGATGACAGGGAAAGATAGAACACTGAACCATTAAAAATGGTTCCATTCAGGGATATGAGCTAGAGGGATAAGAACTATAAATTGTTCTCTCTCTCTCTTTTCTTAGAATAATAAACCTTAACCTGGGTTGTTTTCTTTTCTTTTCTTTTTTTCTTTTTTTTTTTTTTTTGGTTTTTCGAGACAGGGTTTCTCTGTGTAGCCATTATTTTGATTTTTCTTTTCAGATTTATTTATTTGATGTAGGGTTGTTTTCTTTAACTATACTCATATATACCTTTTCTAAAATGATTAAGATCAATGGTTAATCATATTTAAAATAATTATTAATTAAAATAATAATTATAATAAATAATGAAGATTGAACAAGACCGTTTTTAAGGTCCTGTTGGGTATGAAGTCCTTTCCGCGGAAGGCAGGGAAGGGATGTACACGCAGTATAAGGAAGCTAGCTGTCTATGTCCTGAGTTCTGATCACTTGAATGTGTTCCTTTGTGAAAACTTGTCCAACTGTATACATGTGCCATATAGTATGTGTGTGTGTTTATTAACTTAAAAAAACTGCATTGTGCCGGGCAGTGGTGGCGCACGCCTTTAATCCCAGCACTCGGGAGGCAGAAGCAGGAGGATTTCTGAGTTCGAGGCCAGCCTGGTCTACAGAGTGAGTTCCAGGACAGCCAGGACTACACAGAGAAACCCTGTCTCGAAAACAAAACAAAACAAAACAAAACAAAACAAAAAACTGCATTGTGCTATGTATGTCTATACACAGACACACACACACACAGACACACACAGACACACAGACACACAGACACACACACACACACACACACACACACACACACACACACACACACACACATATATATCTCAGGATCTCCCTGAACTCTCAGCAATCCTCTTGCCTTGACCTCCTGAGTGATTATATACGTTTTACTATACCTGGCTCATGGGGGTCTTTTTAGAAAGAAAGGAAGGAAGGAAGGAAGGAAGGAAGGAAGGAAGGAAGGAAGGAAGGAAGGAAGGAAGGAAGGAAGAAAGAAAGAAAACTAAGTAAAAAAATTACCTAAAAAATATTCACCAGGCTGTACTCCATTTTAGCAGTTTTGTGTATAAATCATGCATTTCCTAAGAATTCTCCAAAGAGTAAGAATTCAAGTCTCTGACAGCACCATCAGTAGGAATATGTTCTTTTTTTGGCTTCCTTTGCTTCCAGAATTTCTGAGCATGCCCAAGGGATGCTAATGCATTTCACAAGGACTTACCCCAGAATCACCTTCGCCCAGCCTGGGTCAGGAATTGCCACTTTTGACAGGTCTTCAGACTGTTACCGTCTCCTTAATGTCTCTCCCATAGTGTAGCACTGTTCCCAGTAGCCCAGCTTCATGATCAGATGGCCGGACATGGTGCTTAGAATAGGCAGCCCCCCTTGATGACCTTTCCGCATACATCTCCATCTTATTTCCACGCTGACAACTTCTCTAGGCTCTTCAGCCTGTTCTTACCATCCGCCACGGATAACAGATGGCATGAACCACTTTAAAATGCTGGGAAGTACCTCTTTGGAGAATATGCTTAAGCCAAATTCTAGCTCTGTATCCAGTCAGGTCCCTCCCAGAGACACTCAAGCCCACAGAAGAATAGAAGAATTGGAAGGCAGGAGGTGATAACACACTCTGAGCACACCTTGAGCACCCAAGTCCTTGTTCCATGCCCAGACAAAGGCCGGGAAGCCCTCCCCAGCCCTGCTTGTCTCTTGTGCCCAGACCCTATCACCCTGGTCATCACTGTGAGCTTTGCTGCCCGTGGCGCCTCATCTGTTGTTATACGGAGTAGTTTTTCTCATTTCCCATACTTTAACTCTCCTTGTGCATGATTTAAAGCCCCACTAAACTATTTTAACTAAATCTGAACAGTAGCTTCCCCCTACTGCTGGACACTTGAGAATTCACCAGAAAAGCCTGGTCTCCGCTTGCTCGGGTTCTTCCTGCCGTGTACAGACCACCAAGAGTGAGAGGGGAGACAAACTAGCCCATCCAGGACACTCCAGGAGTACCCTCCCCTATCGAACCATTCAACGGGGGGGAAAGAGTGTTTATTTAGGACTTGATTCTTTTTTTTTTTTTTTTTTTTTTTTTTTGGTCTTTTCGAAACAGGGTCTCTCTGTATAGCCCTGGCTGTCCTGGAACTCACTCTGTAGACCAGACTGGCCTCAAACTCAGAAATCTGCCTGCCTCTGCCTCCCAAGTGCTGGGATTAAAGGCGTGTGCCACCACTGCCTGGCAGGACTTGATTCTTATACCTAGGCATGTTTCCCTGTTACCACACCTCAAACACGCCAGGTCTGTGGTGACTCGGGTTTGGTTAGGGAGCTTGTGGTATGTGGTGATCTCCCTTTGTCTCCTTTTCTTCCTTGAAGTACCTCACACTGTTTTGTGTTCCCTTTCAAAAACCACAAAAATATAGGTACTTGTAAGAGGCAGTGAGAAAAAATGTTTTTGAGACAGGGTTTCCTGTGTAGCCTTGACTGTCCTGGAACTTGCTCTATGGAACAGACTGGCTTCAAACCCATAGGGATTCTTCTACCTGTTTTTTTTCTCCCAAGTACTGGGATTAAAGCCATGTGCCACCCCTGCCTGGGGTTAGGGTTAGGGTGAATTTTAACATGCTAGAACATGCTAAGCATTAGGAGATTACTTAGGACAAAGATAATTGTTCTAGGGTAGTATATAATTATGGGTTTGTTATTTTCTTCTCAAGTGTATATTAATATGAAAAATTAGCTTTTAGCATCTTTATTAGAAAAGTAGATATTTATGTTAGAAAATATGAAAAAGACATAAAAAAGACAAAGGTGGAAATTAGTTTCATTGATCATCTGCCCCTCCAGACAGCAGTGTTAACCAAGCAAGGGTCTCACCCATGCCAGGCAAGTAGCTTTTCATGTCTTCTTAGCAACCTGTCTTTGGATCAGTTTCTCAACTGTGTTTGCATCATTGGACTTTTCTGTACATGACTTTGTCAGCTGGGTTTCATGGACCAGTATGTGTCAGATATTTCTCACTTCACTCTGGCTTTCTACATCATGGTTTTAAATTGTGTAAGTTACATTTGTAAGTGAGGGCACAGTAAAGAAACCACCAACATAGCCATTCCATGAGTTGGCAATAAGTTTGTTTTTTTTTTTTTTTTCAAATCATAGGTAAGAGAGGGAGAGAGAACATCCAGAAGCATCTGTAAGAGTTCAGAGCAGAGAGAAAAAGCAGCAGATTAGACATGCCCAGGGCTATCTGCCAGAGCAAGGGAAGAAGAAAACCTTGCTGTCCTAAAGAAAATGGGAAGTGAGCTACAGTCTGACAGTCTGAAACAGCCTGGGAACTAGCATAGTGGGTACATAAGAACCGCTGGGTGGCTAGCGTGTGCGTTGAGATGCATAGCAAGTACATATGACAGGAAGGAAGAGTCTGGAAGCTAGTTAGTTTGGTACACACCATAGATACAGACAGGTCTATAGAGTCAGATGCCTCATCAGCCAGATGAAGGGGAGATAGGGAAGTGGGTCTTACCATTCCACAGGTTTCTGAGGAATGCTAAAAGTATCCACTAGCAATCCTATCATCCAGTGTGAGCCGAGCCAAGACTATCATTTCTGCACATATGTACTAGCCTTTGGTGTTTGAGACCTAACGATATCATCTTCATTATCTGCGTGCCATACTTATTTAACAAACCCCCTTTGTGGGACATTTAAGTTGTTCACGTGTTTTAGTCCTGTCTCTCCAGGTTTATTTAGATGGCCAGGTAAGCCAACTTTGCTGTGTTTTCCTCAACTGAGATTCTCTTCTTTCTTCCTTGCAGTGGTCTCTGGATCCTCATCCAGCTCCAAGTATGACCCTGAGATCCTGAAAGCTGAAATTGCCACTGCAAAGTCCCGGGTAGGGATCTTCATAGCGTCCTCATTGACCACTAATGAGCCAACCCTCCAGGCCACTGCAGCCAGGGCTCACCAGACCCTTGTGATGACAGTAATAGTGGTAGTTGTCATCTTAATAATGGTGCTAGCAGTTACCTTTACAGGCATTCACCTTGTGCCAACCATAGTGTCGGGCGCTTCATCTCATGGCCTAGCATCACCCCCTGGAAGTAGCTATTGCTGTTGTCTTCTGCGCTTTAAAGATGAGTAAGCAGAGACCAAGAACTTTGCCAGAGGAAACGAGTCCTCGGTAGACATTTTAGTTTGGTGTCCTCTTATTCCTCTTAGTTGCTGCCTGCTCTGTGTCATCTCAGTTTGTGATTACTTTAGGGGATACGTATTATCACCCCACTTTACTGAGATGGAAACCAAGGTGCCACGGTTAAGTAGCTTATTCAAACTGGATATTTCGAACACTGGTTTCCCTCAGGTCTGAGTAATCTCCACATACGAAAACATAAATAGGGGAATGACCTAAGGCGGGATGGAATATGGGGGACTAATAGGCTGGTCCATCCTGTCTGAGGAACTAAAGTCTTTCAGCTCTAGTACACCGCACTCATACTGGAATGTGAGCCCCCCCAACCCCCCATGTTTCTAGATGTCAGGTGTTTTGGGAAAGAACTGTATATCAAGGCTTAGTATATGAAGTCTCTCAGATCTCAATCAGAAGCTCTCATTGAAAGTTCGCCACCATTCCGAGGGCCAATCACAGTCTGCAAGTGGGCTTTGGCCCTTGGCCGTGTGTTCTAAAGTTACGTCATTGCCTCTCACCTCCGTGCAAAGCACTCTCGGGTCCATCACCAGCTTCAAGCTGAGAGTGACCCAAGTAGTTACTCATGTCTTCACTCATCACAAGAGGCAAGGAGGGGTAAGGAGGGGTCATGGTGTGGAAGAGATCCCATAGCTAAGAGATGGGAAAGCCTGACTCTATCCCAGGCAGCTGCTGATTCCCTGGTGTAGAGACTGGCTAGCAGGACTCTTCAGGGACACTGGCTGGGTGAAGGGAAGGTGCTGTGACTTACTGTGCCCAACAGATATGGGCGGCTCCAGAGACTTCTGGGTTCCCTTACAGCCCCAAACCCACCTCTGATCCCTTCCTCTGTGTGCTCCTCTGCCATCCAGGTCAACAAGCTGAAGAGAGAGATGGTCCACCTGCAGCATGAGCTACAGTTCAAGGAGCGAGGCTTCCAGACCCTGAAGAAGTAAGTCTGCCCGGCAGCGGAGAGTGTGGGGCAGTGTCCACCCTGGGTCCCCACCTGCTCTCTCTGCCCCTCCCTTCTCAAGACGCGTCTCTCACAATTCCATTTAAATTCTTTTCCACTGACATTTACTAAAGATGTCATCACCCAAGGGCGTTGGTAAACCGAGTTATTTCAAACCACGGAGCTCTTTCCCCAGTCCTAGAAGCAAGTGTTAATCATTTCTGTGCTTGCCTCAGCTCTGCTAATTGACTACTAGACTGTCAGACGCAGACAAGGCAAACCCTTTAGTCCCATAGCCCCTAAACTAAGCCGCCACTTTGCCTAGTACCCACTGAGGAAGTAGCAGTCTCTTTTAGCAATGAACACATTCCTAGGGAATTATGCGCCCGACTATGTGCACGGTCCCCCGTGGGTGGCATAAAGAGATTACACACTGAATAGACAGACATCATTTTCATTTCTAGAAATGGGCTTACAGCTAAGTCAGAAATACAGCTGTTTATTTCCCGTACACTGTATTAACTACTGGGGTGTTGATGTTGGCCATGAAGAATTGTAAAGCCTCTGCTATGTGCCAGGAAATACCTTCAGGTGATCCTGCATAAGGATGTCCGTCTGATCTTTGTGGTAATCCCAAAGGAATGGCTTTTTTGTTGTTGTTGTTCTGGTTTGGTTTTAGCTATAACCCCATTATATAGATGAGGAAACTGAGTCATATACTAAATGCTCAGTAAATATCAGCCTATAATTATATCTTTTATATCCTTTTTTTAATATGTCTTATATGTGTGCAATTTATATATGCATATGTGTCAATCATATCCTTCAAACCAGATTCTAACTTCATTCCGGCCAGGGATTGTACTTTATGTTCCTTGGTAATTTTTAGTGAACATCAGAGACAATTCAGGGCAATAGTTTGAACGCAGACATTCCTATCTCTGACCTTTTAAAACCCAGTGTCTGTGTATAGCTCCAGAAGCTTCGAAGCATAGTTTAAGGCTATTCATTCCCCCACAGCAAGAGCTCACATCAAACTCTTCCCATCCTCCTCAGATCCTCCACAAACCTGTTTTACCACATTGTCACCACGTAGCAGCATTGAAAATTCTTGTCCTTTGGTGAGCTGACAATGAAACCCTAAAGACAACCCCACCCCTCCCCTTTTCCTCCCAGTTTGATAGCTAGCCAGCTGAGTCTCCTCTGCAGCCTGGTTACCCACAGTCCTTTGCTACAAGGAGCAGACTTCCAGTCTAGGGTGGAGGAAGGTACCTGCTCTAGCACACACCCTGGCAGAGAATGTATCTTCATGAGGCAGCGGGCCAGGGTTCAAACCCCAGGTACCTGGGACCTTGGAAAATAACCTAACTCTTCTGAGTTTTGATGGCATCATCTGAAAAGTCCATGGTTGTCAGAACTGAGCTAGAAAACCCCTGTCTAAGATGTAACAGAGCCTGGCACAGATGAGACACTCAGGGAGGAGGATGGGAGAGGCTCTCTAGTCAGTTGTCCTCTTAGTCTCAGGAAGCAAATCTATGACCCTAACCCAAGCTTGCTGCTTGCTACAGAGCCCTGATGTAATAGCTGCCTCATTTCATTCTCTTTACCTCGTCGAGAATAGTTTGTGTTGTGCCCCATGTTATGGATGAAGGCACTGACAGTGCTAAAAACAATATGCAGGAAGTCACCCAACCAGCAAGGTCAGAATCAGGACCAGAGCCCAAGAACATTTGGGACTTTCTATGTGTACTCAAGGGGGCACAGTAAAGAAACTGCCAACGTGACCTCTCTGTTCTTAGCAGAAGCTTTGTATTGTGAATAAGAGAGAGAATATCCAGTGGCCTCTGGAAGAGCTGAGAACAGAGAGGGAGGAGAGCAGGGTGGACATGGTGAGGGGCAGAAGCAGGAGAGGGAGAGAGAGTAGTTGAGATGGCGAGTTAGCAAGAGTCAGAGAATAGGGCAATGCGAGAGAGCATGAGGTCAGTCGGGGATGGAGGATGGGTGGCTGGGTTAGTGGTTGGGTGGACCGACAGATGGGTGGGCAGGCAGGCAGACAGACAGTGTCAGAGATAGTGAGAGATAACTAGAGATAGAGAAGGTGGACAAATCGTGAGGATCGTAAGGCGCATGAGTCGCTGGGGGGGGGGGGGGACCTGATGTGGAGCAGGTACTTGTGGAACTGAGGGAGCCTGGAGGCCAGAACAGGCTTTGATGTGCTGATGGACCCCACCGGTAGCCATATGTCCTTTCAGCCAGAAGTAAGGGAAAGAATTCCTTCTGACAGATGGGAACTGGTGGTTTCACAAGTTCCTAAGGAATGCTGGCTTTTGTCACCAGCTTGAGCGATCATTTCTAATAGACTGACTACCTGAGACCTAATAGTATTCATTTCTATTATTTAGTTACCTGTTGTTTTGGTGCTGCGGATGGAACCCAGGGGCCGTACACATGCCAGACATGCGTTCTAGCCAGTGAGAGACATCTAACCCTTGTCTTGTTACAGGTTTTGGTTTTGGGTTTTTTTGTGCCCAAGAATTGAACCCCACTAGTGCTAAGCACAATCTGTCCCCTATATTCTACACCTCTAGTTCTGAACCATTGGGTTACTATCCATTATGGTGCTTGGAGAGTTATTGGATTTTGAAGTTCACATCTCAGTCCCTCTCTGGACACCACCCTAGATAACCCTCTCCCCAGACCCAAAGTGCTCCCTTGGCATTATTGCTTTTGTTCAGGGTCTGGGGAGAGATGGCTCAGGTGTTCCCACCCGGTAGCCTCCAGTGTCTGCAGAGCCTGGGAACGATGAACCTCATTCTTCAGGAGTAATTTAGGGAGTTTCCAGAGTCACCATCACACAGAGACTGACGTGCAGTTCTTCTGCTGTCTGAGAGCAGATGTGTCTGCGACCACAATGGCAGTGACGCCAGCCAAGAGTTATGGAGCAGCCATGTCTAAGAATCCATGGGCCTGATTCATACTCAGCAACAAGAGGTTTTTGTTTGGTTTGTTTTGTCTTTTTTTTTTTTTTTTTAAGAGGCTGGAGAAATGGCTCAGTGGTTAAGAGAATCAACTGCTCTTCCAGAGGGCCCAGGTTCAATTCCCAGCAACCACATGGTGGCTCACAATTATCTGTAACTCCAGTTCTAGGGGACCTGACACCCTCACACAGACATACACACTGGCAAAAACACCGGTGCACATAAAATAAAAATAAATAAATAATTTAAAAAAAAAAAAAAGGAAAGATGAAGGTTGATGAAGACTGAAGGAAATATCTCAAAGACAATGAAGAAGAAAATCAAAACCAAAGCAGGGGGGGCGTGGACCTGCAGCTTGACCCCTCACGAGCAGGCGGGAATTAAAACTTAGGCTATCACTTTGGCAGGGGAAGGACATGACAGGGTCTTTCTACATTCCACAAAGCCCCCTTGCCAGAGTTGTGTGGACAAGATAGGAAGAACCAGCTACCATCAGAGTCTGTGCTTCGCTTCTGAGGCTGCTGGACATATGAGTCCCCAAAGGCCTGAAAGAAAGGACAGCTACATAATTTGGAAACCCTAAAAGATATCTCCCCACCACCCAACACACACACACACACACACACACACACACACACACACACACACACACACACACAAAACGTTTCTTTCCCTTTCCCCTCCGCCCGACAGGATTCTTTCACTGAGTGTATAATGGTGACCCTTTGTTCTTCCCAGCCCCTTCTTACCCAGTTCTATCCCATGTGTTCTCAGAGCTGCTCTCTGCAGCCAAATTCCGGAGCTTGGGTTGCTAAGGGCCTGGAGAAATCAGGTAAAGCTCTTTGCAGCCCGGCACACAGACTGCTCTGTCTGTCCTTCTGAGAATGCAAAGCCATTCTTGCCTCGTTTGCAGAGGAGAACTCTACCCAGCCTTCAGACCTGTGGAAGCATGAAGCTCTCCCTGCACCTAGTACCTCTGACAGTTTGGGCAGAACTACTTCCCATCCTGCCCACACCCAGGGGATGTTTCTGTGGAATATCACCTGCAGAACTTTGTGGAGCAATGCTTCTTACGCGAACTTTTTCTGACTAAATCTGAGACAGATCTTAGCCAACCTGGCAGGCTTGCCCAGACCCCAGTCCTCGAAAGGAATAGACAAAACTATTTTTAGTGCGGGCCACAATTGGGGCTTTGTTTTCACCCCATGGAAGCCGAAGAAACTGCAGGGGGCAGCTGTGTGGGGACCCCTCCCTGCTGCCCTCTCTCCTGCTCCAAGCCATGAGGCTAGGGTGGAAACCTGCTCCAGTTCTTGCTTTCCTCCTTTCCAAGTTACTGCCCAGGGCCTGGAGAGATGGCTCAGCGGTTAAGAGCACTGACTGCTCTTCCAGAGGTCCTGAGTTCAATTCCCAGCAACCCCATGGTGGCCCACAACCATTTGTAATGGGAATCCGATGCCCTCTTCTGGTGTGTCTGAAGACAGCCACAGTGTACTCATATAAATAAAATAAATCTCAAAAGCAAAGACAAAAAATCCAAGTTACTTCCCACTCAGGCTATTTTTAGCCTAGGACAGTTTGGCAGTAGCAGGAAGCCAAAGAGAAATGCCTGTCAGGATTTCTCATCCTGTTACAATGGGTTTGTGGTGTTCCCTTGACTGTTAAACTTCCCTTTCTCCACCCTCCACTGAAGCCTCAGGCCAGCCTTTGGTGAAAGAATGAAGCAGTTAAATATCTGCTCTCAGAACCTTCTCCACAGCCTAGCCCTCTTCAGACAGAGTCCTCAGCCCTCTCTGCTTTCTTTCTTTCTTTTTTTTTTTTTTTTTTTTTTTTTTTCGAGAGAGGGTTTCTCTGTGTAGCTCTGGCTGTCCTGGAACTCACTCTGTAGACCAGGCTGGCCTCGAACTCAGAAATCCACCTGCCTCTGCCTCCCAAGTGCTGGGATTAAAGGCGTGTGCCACCACTGCCCGGCCCCTCTCTGCTTTCTTAAGTCCTAACTCAATGGCAGGGCACTTGCCACCCACGTATATGGCCTTGGATTTGATCTCAGCATTTCAAAAAGAGGAGGGGGCTACACTCCGCTTTATACAGCCTTGACTAATCTCCAAGCTGAGGGTGTTTAATCCTTCACATTTGTACACCACTTCCTAGATCTCCTTAGGATTTAAGTCCTTTATACCATTTGACGTTGAGGACAGCTCTGAACACAGCCAGGCAGAGGCCATCATCTGGGCTACTTTAGAACCCGAGGTGTGTGTGGTTGGGGGGCGTGTCCAATGCTGCCCAGCAGACCAACGGTGTGCTGCAGACTGGTGTGACAGCTGGGGACCCGTGTGACAGCTGGGAGTCCTTTGATCCTTACCTGTCATTGTCCTTCATTGCGTCCTGTGATTCAACACGTTTATTATTGGCAGGGTTCTCAGGTGGTGAGGTGGCTCAGGCCGTAAAAAATGCTTGCCAGGCAAGATACCACCTGAGCCCAATCCCCAGAACCCGTGCCGAGATGAAGAGGACAGAACTAACTCCACAAAGTTAAACACGGCGGCTCTCCACCAAGGATGATTTGGGACCGTATATTTGGACAATTTATGGGGGAAATTTTTTTTTGAGACTATGTAGCCTTGATTGATGTGGGACTCACAGAGATCTGCCTGCCTCTGCCTCTACCTCTGCCTCTGCCTCTGCCTCCCAAGGGTTGGGGTTTAAAGGTGTGGTCTATGTCGCCTGGCAGGAAGTAGTCACAATGCAAGCCTGGGTTATTACTAAGATTTTGTGAATCCGTATCTGGGACCCCGCTAGCCTGTGACATATAGGACAGGAGACACACCCTCAATTCCCTCCGTTCTGTTCAGCTCTGTTCTCCAGGCAACCATAGTTAAACCAAGGGTTCTACTTCATAAAGTCTTAAGTTACCAACAAAACAAAACAAGTAACGTTTCTCAGCTCTTGGGCACGCGCTATAGGAACCCCCTCCCCAGCCTCGGGGACTCAGGAGGGAATCAGGAAGATTTTCAGTAAGGGCTCATACTTAGAAAAGCCCCGCCGGGCAGTGGTGGTGCACGTCTTTAATCCCTGCACTTGGGAGGCAGAGGCAGGTGGATTTCTGAGTTCGAGGCCAGCCTGGTCTACAGAGTGAGTTCCAGGACAGCCAGGGCTATACAGAGAAACCCTGTCTCGGTCTCGAAAAACCAAAAAAAAAAAAAAAAAAGAAAAAGAAAAAAGAAAAGCCCTACTCTAAGAACCATGTTGCCTCTGCATTCTGCAGCCACGCACATTTGCAGTCTTGACAGGACCTTCTCTATCTTCTCCACCAAGTAGGGCCTGGAGAAGGCTGGGTGGGATGGAGAGAGGAGACTGGAGAGCAGCTGTGCTTTCTCCCTGTCCTCTCATGTCTGACCTCTCCTGTTTCCTGGCCTCTAGAATTGATGAGAGAATGTCCGATGCTCAGGGTGGCTACAAACTGGATGAGGCCCAGGCTGTGCTGAGGGAAACCAAAGCCATCAAGAAAGCCATCACCTGCGGAGAAAAGGAGAAGCAAGACCTGATCAAGGTGATGTGAGCCCCCAGGGATGCGGGCCCCTGGAACCCTGGGTATAAGGACTTCACACTGGCTATTTTCACATACCACACAAGCTACTGAGCCCTTGGTACCCGACAAATTCCTCTAGTCCAACCTCTTTTTTTTTGAGCATTAATACTGTAATGGAAAATTCCCATCTTTGTGTAGTGGACACAGACACAATATGGGTGCATCAAACATATCAAAGCACTTTCTGGCTGTGTGTATAAAAATACATATGAAATATCGTGTTTTGTGTTTAGACTTTGGTCCCATCCCGAAGATAATGTGTTACGTAATGCCAATACATAATTAAAAGAAAGTCTGAAATTAAAAGAATCATAAGCATTTTGAATTATAACCCTACAACCGTCACTTTCCAGGCATGTCGATAACAGGTGCAGTCGATTAGAAGACATTGCAATGTGACACTCGGCAGCAGCATCTCTGTTCCACTGCATAGGGCTGCATCAAACAAGTTCTCAGGACTCTTCAGTGTACCGATGAGAAGCTGGCAAGTGACAGTGGGGTGCTCTGAACCTCTAGTCACAAGCAGAACTACTGCTTGCTGTCCATGAGCGCCTTGTTCTTGGGTCACAATTCTATTGTTTGCCAAAGTTATACTTACCCTCTACCAGGTTTCTTGAGACTGTCCCCCTTTTAGAAAGGAGAGAAGGGAGGCCCAGAAGCACTGAGTGATTTGCTTGAGGCCATTCGGTCAGTACCAATGGCAAAGCTAGAATGGAAGCTTCGTCTGGTTGTGCTACCAAAGCAGCTCCTTACCACTAGCCCTCACCACCCATCTTGGTTTTGTTTTGGCTTTTTGAGACAGGGTTTCTCTGTGTAGCCCTGACTGTCCTGGAACTCCTTCTGTAGATCAGGCTGGCCTCGAACTCAGAAATCCGCCTGCCTCTGCCTCCCAAGTGCTGGGATTAAAGGCGTGCGCCACGGCTGCCCCGCCCCATCTTGTTTTTGATGGGACAATGACAGAGCCATTTAACCTGAACTTCATAATGTCCATTAGTCTGTCTCCTCTGTTCTCTGAGCTGGGAACTGAACCACGAAGATAAGTCTACAACACAGTGAGGGAGCTAAGTGCTTTGCATGCCTGGCTCAGATTATGGCCTTTCTCAGATAAGGACAATCTGGCTCAGATAGCAAGTGGCAGAGCCATCAGTCAGACCCTGAGACATGTGATTCCCGAGCCCATTGCTTCGCCCCTGAATGTAATCCCCCACTCAGCCACCTAAGCCCCCTTCCCATCACTCTGCCGACACCAGGGGTCCGAAGACTCAGAATCGCCATGGCTAGCTTTAGAAGGAAATGTCGGCAAACAACAGGACTGCGGCCCAAGAACAGGGCTCTCATAGATAGCAAAGAGTAGTTCTGCTTGTGACTAGAGGTTCAGAGCACCCCACTGTCACTTGCCAGCTTCTCATCAGTACGGTGAGAACGATCAGATAATTTCTCAGAGAACTTGTTTGATGCAGAACAATTGCAGTGGAGCTGGAAAGACACATTGCGGTGCCTTTTAATCCATTACACCTGTAATTGACACGCCTGTAATGATCTTAGGGTTACAATTGATATAAGGAGAGAGCATTACCAACAACAGGTTGATGAAGAAAGGGTGTATTTTGTTTACCCTTTCGCTTCTAGTCCACCATTGGAGGAAGTTGGGGCCAGAAAATTAAACAAGCAGGAACCCGGAGGCAGGAGCTCATGCAGGGGCCATGGAGGAGTACTACTTACTGGCTTGCTCCTCATGGCTTGCTCAGCCTGCTTATTTTTTTCTAATTTATTTTATTTGTTTATTCATGCATTCACTCACTCACTCACTCACTTTACATCTGGATTGAAGCCCCCCTCCCGTCTCTCCTCTCAGTTTCACCCTTTTTCCTACCTGCCCAGGGGTGACACAGCCCAAAATGGGCCGAACCCTCCCCTATCAATCACCAATTAAGAAAATGCCCTGTCGCCTTGCCTTGTGGAGGCATTTTCTCAATTGAGATTCCCCTCTTCTCGGATGACTCTAGCTTGTGCCAGGTTACGCACTGACTGTTCTTCCGGAGGATGCAGGTTCAATTCCCAGCACTCACATGGTGGCTTACAACCATCTGTGTCCCCAGTCCCAGAGAATCAGGTGTCCTTTCCTGGACCCCTGAGGGCACTGACAATGAGAGACAACCTCACTGTTCCCCACCCCTTCCTACACTGCAGAGTCTCGCCATGCTGAAGGATGGCTTCCGGACAGACAGAGGGTCACACTCGGACCTCTGGTCCAGCAGCAGTTCTCTGGAGAGTTCAAGCTTCCCAATGCCAAAGCAGTTCCTGGACGTGAGCTCGCAGACAGACATCTCTGGAAGTGTGAGTAGACCAGGGTGGCACCTGGGAGACTGCTCTAGGAGGATAGCCACCTATTCTTGATCACCTGAGGAGCAGCCTGTGGCTACTAACTTAGCTCTGTGGAGCTCAGCTGTCCCTAGAAGACATGAAACGGTAGTATGAGGAAAGGCCAGCATTGGGGATCCTGCAGTTTCAGTACTGTCTGGCTAAGAGCTGGTGCCTGTAGACCCTGCTCACAATGCGTTTTTTAATGCGTGAAGCATCTTCCTCTCATTTCTTTCATACTATTTTATAGCTCCGTTCTGGTTTTCTCTGACCAGCTGGAGAGCAGAGTGTATTTCTCTCATTGTTCCCCACACAATGCTTGCAGCTTTCAGACAGCTGCTGCCTCTTGGTTGCCAAGGTTCAGCCTGGTCCCAATAGTGGGTAGTGAAAATGCCACCAGGCATGAAAGTGGCCAAGTAGAACCAGGCCACATAAGTGTGATCCTCAGAGAGCCGTTGCTCTCCTGGAGCCCAGAACGCTGGATGAACCTGCCTCCTAGCTTCCTGTTGGCTAAATGCTGCCACTGCCTGGTTTCTGAAGCTATTCCCCCACTAGTAAGGGGATGCTGTGTTCCAAGTGTGATCCCGAGAGCCTGAAGTTTCTTGTTTCTGACAGGCAACTACAGAAACAGTCTGTTCCTCCTTCCCTGTCCCAGCCATTCACCCAGTCCCAAGCCCCCCTGAAAGACAAACTAGGTATGCTTTTTACATTCTGGGATTGTCCTCTGATTACCCAGGGCTTTCGGTTGAGCCTCTGCCTGGTGTGCCCAGGTTAGATATTGTGTATTTTGTGCTACTATTACCTCTCACCTGCAGTCCTCTGTGTGTTTGTTACCTGGTTTGGCCCTTTTTTGGCTGTTAGATTACCATATTGTGGGCCTTTGGTTTCTTTTCCCAAAGTACTGACGTACATGAGTTTGAGACTGTTCTTAAGGACCCAACGGAAGAAAAGTATTTTGTCTAACCATCTTCCCCACGGTCTATGCAGCCAGCCCAGTGATTGGAGACTATTCTTGGCTCTGCCTGCATACCCTGTCAAGTCTTCCATGAGCTACTGAAACCTCGCTCAGCATTGGCTTCACTGCAGTAACTGTGTCATTCCTGTCTCTCTTCTTATCTGTCCTCTAGTTCAGCACCAGCAGCAACAGTCAGTTGGCCGAGAAGGTCAGATTGCGCCTTCGGTATGAAGAGGCGAAGAGAAGGTAATTCACGGGGGAGCTGTGGAAAGGTCATACTCATAACTCTCATGGAGGGCTCCCTGGGAACATGCCTCTGGTGTTTGGGATGTTTTGGTTTGGTTTAGTTTTGATTTTTGGCTTTATGAAATGCAGTCCCTCTTTGTAGTCCTGTCCTAGAACTAGCTCTGTAGACCAGGCTAGCCTCACAGAGATCCACCTGCCTCAGCCTCCACAGTGCTGGGCTCAGAGCCCAGCAAACACTCCTCTTATTTAATCCTCACATAGATTATAAAGATAGATGGAATCATCTTTATATGTTAATCTTCCCAAATTCAAAGAGGAAATTACTGACCCAAGACACTCTAGTAGAACAGCTGGACTATGTTTGAACCCAGATCTGTTAATCTCAAAGCCTAGTAATTTTTCTATTTACCTGTCTTGGTTTCTATAGTCAACGCTTTCTGATGTTCTTGGAATCAGTTTGGTTTGAAGAAGCAATTAAGTTTGTTTGATTTGGCTCAGCAACAAGCTAAAGAAGAACGTGGACATTTCTCACTTCACCCAGAAAGTGTTGTTTGTTAGTCTTTTGTTATTATTATACTGGGGATTGAACCCAGGGCTGTAAGCATTCCAGGCAAGTGCAACTGCTTTGTCTCTAGTTGCTTTGATGGGTGTGTTGTGTGTTTATTTTAGGCAAGGTTGCTCCATGTTATCTAGGCTGGCTGGCCTTGAACTGATCCGTAGTTCAGGAAGGCTTTTTACGATTTTGGGGATCGGGGTGAGGATACAGGGATTGAATCCAAGGCCTTGCACATGCTAGGCACTTAATAGTCTGTTGATTTATTGTTGTTACGCACATATGACGTGTGTACTTGGACAGCATGGGGAGGCGCACAGATTATTGTGCACGTGTCTGAAGACAACTTTGTGGAGTCTGTTTTCTCTTTCCACACTGACATGGGCTCTGATGACTGAATGTGTGTGGCTGAACAGCAAGCACCTTTATGCTGAGCCATCTCACCGGCCCCACAGATGTTCTTCTGAATGAAAAAAAATTTAGTTATGAAATCAATCTTAAGTCCTGAAGTAGAACCTCCTGCTTCAACCCCTTGTGCTCCCCAACCCCTTGTCCTCTGGGCATTTCAGACCGTGGCTGTATAGAATCTTAGCTGTTAGGTTTTAGCACCACAATGACAAAGTAATAATCTGGCCTTTCCAGAGAAGTTGTGGAAAAGTGTAAACAGATTGCTTATCGTACTAAAAGTACTTGTGCATTTAGGGGCTTATCTCATTTTAAAAACTTACAGCAGCCGGGCGGTGGTGGCGCACGCCTTTAATCCCAGCACTCGGGAGGCAGAGGCAGGCCGATTTCTGAGTTCGAGGCCAGCCTGGTCTACAGCGTTGAGTTCCAGGATAGCCAGGACTACACAGAGAAACCCTGTCTCGAAAAAACCAAAAAACAAAAAAACAAAACAGCAGGGCTCAGTGGGTAAGGGCGCTTGCTAACTAGCCTGGCCACCTGAGTTCGATCCCACAGATCCACTGAAAGGAGAAAACTGACTCCAGCAAGTTAGTCTCTGACCTCCACACACAGACGGCATGGTATGCACACCTACACACCTGCACAAACAAACAAATAAAGGTATAACTTTTTTTAAAAAGCTTCCAGTAGAGCTTCTATCTTATTATTTGTTAGAGAGAAGAAGTTTGGCATAGGATGTTCTATGACTTTCCCAGGTAGTGCAGTTAAAATTTGAACCCTGGATGTTCTGGCTTTGAGCTCATGGTATTGTTTCTGCATCCTGCCTCAGTCTTATCAGGAAAGAACTGACTGGGCATTTTGATGATGACTAAACTTAGTAACATCAGTTGCTTTCCATACCAAGTTGCCAGTCTCCGAAGCTTCTCAGTGGGGCCAGCTACAATGTAGCAGTGCCCAACCTGTGGTTCTGCCAGTTCCCAGAGTGCAGCACAACTCTTTGCAGTCAGGTCTGCAATTGAGTGGAAACAAAGGAAATAAAGAAAAAGGAATTCAGCAGTCAAACCCACCCCTCCCCGGCTGGGGGCTTCAGGCTCAGCTAGATCCAGAGTTAGGATAGTACAGCCTAAGTTTTTTGTTTTTTTTGTTTTTTGTTTTTTGTTTTTCGAGACTGGGTTTCTCTGTGTAGCCCTGGCTGTCCTGGAACTCACTCTGTAGACCAGGCTGGCCTCGAACTCAGAAATCCACCTGCCTCTGCCTCCCGAGTGCTGGGATTGAAGGCGTGCCCCACCACTGCCCGGCAGTACAGCCTAAATTTAGTCCGCTATTCTCTTCCCTGCTTGCCTTTGGGTTGGCTTCATCCTCCAGCAGGCTTTCTTATGGAAACAACAACATGGATCTCCAGGAGGTCTAAGCTTACGGACTTCCAGGTTTCCGATCTCAGCAGAAACACAACCTTTCTTTCCCAGCAGATGGGTGTTTTATTTAGTGCTTTTGTTTATCCTTTTAGGGGTGGTGTGCTTGTGTTTTCAGTTTTTGAGACGATCTTGCTGTGAATCCCAAATTTGTCTCAAAATCCTCCTCCTCCTCTTCCTCCCATAGCCTCCCAAGTAGTGTTCCTAAAAGTTTTGATAAATACGGAGTCTGGGAGTCACTGGTAGTCTCAAATGGCCTGTCATTGTCAAGGGCCAGTAGAAGATAGAAGAATTACAACTCCCAGAAGGTGCAGGTGTGGGTCTATGTGGTCATACTGGGATGGGGACTGAAGTCAGCTCACCAAGTGACTTGAGGATGTATCCTTTCCTCAGGACAAGTTGGGATAATGACCAAAAGGGAATTGGCTAATGGTGAAGTGAGAAGAAACCTGTCCCGTGTGTAGTGCTTGGGCTCCCGCTAAGGGCTCAGCATTTGTGTATCTGAGCCTCTCGTCCTTGAACCTTTGATTTCTGCCAACCCATAGCAATGCCTGTCTTAGATAATCAGGCAGAAAAGACTTGAGGAAACGGAGGGCTTGGGCCTTGAAGGATGGAAGAGATATAACGCTAATTCAGGGAAAGTTCTCCTGCCCTGGCAGGCTTTGTCCTCTTTGCAAGTCTGAGGGAGAGACTACATCTGATTCTCCCAAGGTTGGGTGACCTCAGGTTTAAAGTACAGTGGCCTGGGAAAGGCACCCTGGGAAGTACACCGAGGAAGACATCGGTCACTCCTCAGTGTCCTGCTTATAGCTGAGTCCCACCAAAGCCCATCATATCACTCTAGCCTTTAAGCACTGGCGACCAGCAACCACATATTCATCAGTCACTATGTACACGAATATGAAATGAAATAAATCACCCAGAATTCCTGCTGGGGCCCTTGGTTGGAAAAAGAGCTAGAAAGGTTTGTCTATAGACGTTTGGCTACATATCACAAGGCATCTTGAGTCCAACAGTATTTTGGTAAAGAAAGTTTGGCCACATTTCATGTAAGCCTTGGTCACAAGGACTGGCCGTGTGTGGTGAATTTTTTAATCTTGGGTGAGCTAGAGAGCACCTGTGCAATGAGATCAAGAAGTCTTTTGTATCTGCCCCTTAGGGATGTGGTAATACCAGGGCATAAGAGCCCAGAGAAATTTGCAGAGGCCAGATCCTAAAAGTTATGATGTGGTTGCTTTTGGAGGTTTGTAGCAAAACTCTTTTAAGTCACATAAGAATAATATCCAATGTCTATAGAATACTTGGCAATATACAGAGTTCTTTTTGCAAATCTTTAATGTGGCGCTCGTGGGCTGTCTTAGATTACCACCATTGTCTCCACCTTCGAGATGAGGATCCTAGGTCTTAGGAAAGTTAAGATTCTGGGCTGCTGACTACTTTCCTTAACATTCAATAAGTACCTACCACATTATGCTAGAAGCCGGGATAGCAAAATTATTTTTGTTGTTGCTGTTGGGAACCAAACCCAGTATCTTGTTTATGTGAAAGCACATGTTACACCTCAGAGTCCTCGAATGTCCCCATCTCCTCAAATGACATTTTTTCCAATAAATTATTCTTTCCATTATAAACGTCAAGGCCAAAACTCCTAACTCCAAGTCTCTGAACTTCAAGTTCATGACTATTCTCATAATGCTGCTACCACATTCAGAACTAAGAGCACATGGGTAGCCACAGCCCAGTGATTACCCACTGCTGATCATTCAGTACTGGTTGTACACAGACCCTCTGCATACATCATCACTGGCTTTCTCCCATTCTGGAGGATAAGTAATTGCTTCTCCCATCTCCAAGGCTTGGGGCATTTTCCAATAACTAATAAGTGGTCCAACCAGTGATAGCAGTAGCTAAAAACATTTAATGAGGGCTAAATATGTGCCAAATACTATGCTACGTGCATGCATGTATATAAAACCTTCAGCCACCACGCCAGGAAGGAGATCTTAAAATTCCCTTCAGAGATGTGAGGGCCCCACCCAGGGTCTTAGAGCTCAAGGTAAGATGCTGTTGCCTGCCATGGTATCAAGTCTCTACTGCACTAGGCTGAAACTGTCAATCAAAGTCTGCTCTCAGGATGTCCTGGATTCTGGTACTTCATGTCCTCAGAAAACCAACCTGTTTCCCAGTCCCCATAACACTGTTTTTCATCTCTCACACCTTCTCAACTCCCAGGATCGCCAACCTCAAGATCCAGCTGGCCAAACTTGACAGTGAGGCCTGGCCTGGGGTGCTAGACTCAGAGAGGGACCGCCTGATCCTCATCAATGAGAAGGAGGAGCTACTGAAGGAAATGCGCTTCATCAGCCCCCGGAAATGGACCCAGGGAGAGGTGGAGCAGCTGGAGATGGCCCGGAGGCGACTGGAGAAGGACTTGCAGGCAGCCCGGGACACCCAGAGCAAGGCTCTGACTGAGAGGTGGGTCTAGGTTAGGAAATAAGTCCCCATGGGCCCGGAAAAAGGGATTGCATGCCAGTTTGACCTGTCAGCCCAGCAGGAGTCAGGAGTGAGGGGTCATGGTGGGATACCTGAGCAGCCCCGTGAGCACCCTCAGGTACAGATGTCACAGTTTTCTAGAGTAGCACATCAGAAAAGATGGCTTATATCCCTGTCCACCAGGACCCTGGTACTTCACACAGGAAGCACAATGCCAGAAAGTCTATGCAGGTGCAGGCTCTCAGAAGGGTTCCTTCTCATTCAAGTAAGCCCTGTAGCACTTTATCACCGTGGGTAGTGGTTTTCCAGGGTTGTAACGGTGACTCTCCATCACTTATGTGAGCAGGCACTCACCGGTCTCACACAGTGAGCATCTCTGCTTTACACACTTGGCCTGTACCCAGCATCACTGGGGAAAGCTTATTCCTGCTCCCAAACACATACACATGTTTGAAAATCGATGTGTCTGTGGGGAGCAGAGGGTCCCCTGATGCTTCCTCTTTTGTTAAATAGTCAGCCCTTGATACCCGTGGGTTCCATATCCTTAAACCAATCACAGATTGAAAATGTTTGGAGTAGATTAAAAATAACAAGAATACAAATATTTGATGCATTACTCTAACAACTAATTTTATAGCACTTAGATTGTGTTCGGATGCAATGTGTAAAGATGATTTAAAGCACACAGGAGGGCAGGTAAGATGGCTCGGTAGATAGAGGTGTTTGCCACCAAGTTCTGACAAACTGAATTTAATCCCCAGAAGGAGAGGAAAAATTGGACACATGTGTACACACACACACACATTATAATAATAATAAATCCTACAGGAGAATATGTATGGGCAATATACAGATACTGTTTTATTTATATGCAGTCTTGAACATCTGCATGCTTTGGTCCCCATGGGGGTATCTGCAGCCATCTCAAGGATATATGGCTATGTCTTTTTCTTCTTCATGACCTACCAAACTGATCTCAGCACATTTTGGGGAGGTTGAAGTTTGAAGACCAGCGGTATGCATGGGAGTTGCAGACTAGAATGCTTAGGGGCCGAGCAGGTCATGAACATGCTTAAGGCCCACCTAACTGTAGACCTGCCAGTCTGGAGGGCGCTGCCCCTACTTTTCTACGGTGGGTGCCATTTCCTAGATCCAGCGAACAGGAGAACGGGCCGTGTGCTCCCTGTGGTCCTTATATTTCTTTTTTTTGCAATGCTAGAGATGCAAACCAGATCCTCACACAGGCCCGGCAAGTGCTCCACTCCTGAGCTATACACCACAGTAGAACTTCAAAAGCTTATCACTTGGATTCTTAATTTTCAAATACTGACAATTAATGCAAACTGTAAAGAAGCTGTTGGCCAACCTCATCTTTGACCTTGACTTAAGAAGCAAGCCACGAGGTCATGCTGTTGCCTCATACCTGTTTCAGACTCTGTATTTCCTTTGGTGCTCCCTGCAGCCCGTAGTCCCACAGTACCAAGTGTTGAATTGTGTTTGAAGGAGATCCTCCAATCCCCAGACATCCATTCATCTGTTTACCTATCCATCCATCCGTCCATCTGTCTGTCCACCCACTCGCTCACAGAAGTTAGCATAACTATTACAGAGGTCAAAAGGAGAAGGCTGCTGTCCGTGAGTCAGTGCATTGGTCCCTTTTCTGTTCCTATGAGAAAACAGTGTGACCAAGGCATTCATAGCGGAAAGAGTTTGTTTGAGCTTACAGTTACAAAAGGCTACAGTGGATCCTGGCAGGGGAACATGGCGGCAAGTGGCAGGAGCAGCAAGCTAAGAGCTCATATCTTAAAACATGAGCAGAGAGTGGAGAGAGCAAACCATATACAGGACAGGGCCGAAGCTCTCAAATCCTGGCCCCAGCGACACACTTCCTCCAGCAAGGCCACACCTCCTAAATGTCCCCAAACAACTCCACCAGTTGGGAAATAAATATCCAAATAGACGAGCCTATGGCGAACATTTTTGATCACACCATGACACTCACAAAGGGACCTCTCCCAGCAGCCAAGTCTGCTGGAAACTTGACCTCAGACCTTCCAGCTTCTCAGACCATAGGAAACAGATTGTCAAATGCAGGAGAGAGGGAGGGAGGGAGGGAGACAGAGAGACAGAGAGACAGAGACAATGAGAACACAATGGGGAGAGATCGAGGAGAGAGAGTACTTTTCAATGATTTGCAAGCCTCTTCTATTTTCAGTTTGTCCATAGCAGACCTTGAGCCAAGTTCCCCCCCGTCCTCCCATTAAAGAGAGCGGAGTTGAAGCTATTTTGATTTTTCATTTTAATTTTTCATAATATAAATCGCGTTTGTAAATATTTACAAAGCAGGACAATATTTCAGCATATGTCCACCTTGAATGATGGGGACACCAGGATAATTGGCATTTCTGCTGTCCACATTTATCATCTCTGAATTAGGAGCCTTCAGAGTCTCCCCGCTGCTTTGAAATACGCTGCAGGTTGTTCGCTGCAGCTACCCAACTGCAAGGTAGAACACCAGAACTAATTCCCCACGTGAATGTATTTCGGGACTCATTATCCAACCTCCCTCTAGCCTTGCCAGCGACCACAGCTCTTCTCTGCTGCTGCGAGACTGGTTTTTACAGCTTCTAAAATAAGGACATGCAGTGTTTATCTCTGCCCAGTTTATTTCATTTAACACAGCGTCTTCTGGATCCATCTATCTCACTCCAAATGACAGTATTTCTCTCTCTCTCTTTTTTATGATTTAATAATATTTGTACAAGCGAATACGCACCCACCCACACACAGTAATTTTCAAATGTGTGTAATTGTTCGGGAGCAGGAATAAGTGAGGGGATTCACTTTCCCAGCAATGCAAGGTATAAGCCTAGTTTGTAAAGTGGGGAACCACGCCTGTGTCCCAGGAGAAGCAGTCAGGGAATGCCAGGTGTCTGTGTGTGCTCTGCGAATACACAGCCCTGCAGCCTTTGACCTCTAAAGCACCCAGCTCACAAATGCATCCTTGCTACTGAGTAAGCTCCACTTTCACTAATGTCTTATGGTTGGGCAGCCTCTCCCAGCCCCTCAGGGCCTCAAAGAACCCCTTGATTGGTAACTGGACCAATCTTTTCTGGCCAAGCACGTGATCAGAACTACTAACAGAGAGACCTCGAATCTACCCGCTTTCCTTCTATCAGGAATGGCTGGCCAGCTCTGATCTGTCACTGATCCAGTATAAGAAGGAAAACAGTGGACCTTAAATAATTTTTGTTTTATAGCCCTCAGAAGCACTTGCCCAAAGACACTATACTGTTTTTCCTGGAGCTGTACCCTTTGGCGACAAGCGTTCTGTCTCTATGTCCTGTACCTTTACTGTTTGTGGAAAGTGTAAATGGGTGGGTGGCCTGGGCAGGTCCTTATGGGGCCTCTGGGCCAGTTCCTGTAGTCTCACTTGCCACTAGACCCAGTGACTGTCCCTGGGGGCTTTTGGCTGTCCATCATCTTCTCTGCCAGAAGCTAGAGAAAATACATTGATCAAAGCTCTACTTGATTCTTGCTAGGTCAAAAGAGACACCTATATATGCTTCCAATATGGGCTTCATTTGCTTCATAGAGAAAAAAGAAAGCAAAGGCCCTGAGTGCTAGAAGTCTGCAAGCAGGCATTGGACCAGATTGTGAATCGAGATGTTGACCTACTGTCAAGGTTTTTCTTTCCTGAAGCTAGAACCAGAGGTTCCTTTAAACACCTCTCAGGTGTACTATATGTGCCAGACCTAGTAACTTGAAAGCAACCCGTTTTACAGATGAGGAAATTGAGGCTCAGCTAACATCACCCAGGGACAGAGCTGGGATTAGAAGCAACCATACTTGAGATTCAAGCCCTTACTAACTTTAAGCAGCTGCCTTTCAATATTGCCTTCAACTCAATCTTTCAATGGTCCAATGGAGCGTCATCTCCACAAGCCAGTCTAGGGAGCCTAGACTCTCCTCCACTCCTCTGTTGATCAGACCACACAGAGGTCCTGGAGGGCAAGGTCCTTGGGGGAAATGCAGCAGCTGGGAAGGCAGTGAGCACAGGAACAAGAAGTCATGTATGCCCTAAGAGCAATCTGAGGAGAGAAGCCACAGGAATAGTCGGGAAGGAACTGATGAGTCTACAGCTGATTCTGATCCCTGTCTGTCTGTCCTCACTGCTGGGCCTCCAGATTACTCTGTAAATCAGTCTCTCTCTCTCTCTCTCTCTCTCTCTCTCTCTCTCTCTCTCTCTCTCACTCTCTCTCTCTCTGTTTCTCTCTCTCTCTCTCTCTCTGTGTATGTGTGTGTACGCGTATGCTCGCGCACCCGCACCTGCAAGTCCCTTTCTCTGTCTTCTCGCCCCTTCACCTCCCCTGTACCCCTTTTTACATTTCTCCTTCCTTCTCCCCTCCCTTTGTCCCTCAGAACTGCCTTCACATTCTTTACATTCCCCATGCTTCTCGCTCACTCTCAGCCATGTGTCAGTGCTGGTGTGCAGTCACACAGGATGCTTGCCAGATCATGGGTACCAGGCCCCCCCCCCAGGGTGGGGGACCAATACTTCAGGCCCGAGATACAGCCCAGGCTATTGCATTTTTAACCAGCATCCCAGGTGCGAAGCTGTAGCTTGTGGGCATTCAGGCCTCACCCCCTGGATCTTCTTCCTCTCTCCATGATTGATGTATTCACAGCCTCCCAGCTTGTGCTCACATGCCATCTGGCCTGCCAAGCCTGCTGCTGCTGAGAAGGGACCACTGCACCTGTGTGCTACTGTCTGTGGCTACCCTTGCCATGCTCAGTCCGACAACAGTTCCCTCACCATTCTGCCCAGGCTCCAGGGAAGATCTGCGTTTGCTCCCACTGTGTCCTGGCTTGCTCTGTAGAAATGAGCTCCATCTCTTGACCCCAGACTTCTCCTTCTTTATGAGCTTTGCTCTTAGAGAAGGATGGGACGTTCCACAGCCTTATCCACTCCATTGAGAATTTCGGATTTTTTCACTACAGGCCCCCATCTGCCAGCCTGCCTTCTGTCCCTGTCAGCCCCAGGCAAGAATCTGGAAGGAAGGCTTTAGAGATTGAGTTGGCCAAGCATCATGCCAAAGGACAGCCAGCCCTACTGCTCTGGTTGTCCTGTCAGGAATTTCGCAAGTTCGCTTGCTCAGTAACAAGCCCGACATGCCCCCTCTGCTCTCCACTTGTTTCTGAAACCACCTCTGGTCTCATGCTAGAGGCCTGGCTGCTGTGGAAGAGAGATGACCTGGTTTGGTTTGACTTTATGTGAAAACCAGCCCTTGCCCTCTGGCCGCAGGCTGGGCTGGCTGAGTTCTTGGTGCCTTCCTGAGTCCAGGGAGCCAGGGTCATTCAGCTCCTTCTCCAGCAGGGTGACAGAGAGGAGCAATGAGTCACTTTGACATGGAAATTTATCATCCAGACCCCTCAGCCACTTCATCTAGGAAGAGAACCCCTTCCTTCCCCATTCCTTTCTGTCTACTGAGCCACTTTCAATTTCTCTAATTAGTTTGATCCAGCTGCCCCAAGGAATAGCCCCAAATCTCTGGATAAGCACTCCTGAAGTCTGTGTCTTACCTATATAATATCTTAGTAGTCCCTGTAACTGGCAGCCTCGCTTGTTGAAGAGCCCGCAGTTTGTCTACCTCCCCTTTAAGGCCACAGAGACTGAGAGCAGAAAACACTGTCCTTAACCACTTCAGTCTGATACACATGGTTTCTGCTCATATCCCACTGGCTAGAAGTTGCCCATGTGCCTCAGCCAGATGTTAGGGGACCCAGGAGAGTGATTTAGCTTTGATCCTGGGAACCCAAGAAGACACAGACAAGGGCAGGCGCCAGAAAGATGGTCACGAAGTCATTTCCTCATTCTCACTTACGGATTCCTTCCTCAGCTTTTTTCCCCCTATTTTTTTTCGGACCTTGTTATGCCATGCACTAATTAGACGCCTGCTGTCTTCCATCCTCCATGCACCGTGAGAGAGAAGCAACGAGTTCTCTCTCTCCCCCTCACTGCTGTGTCCCTGGTGCCAGGAACAGCATTCAGTGTCACCTGGGTAAATATTAGTTGGTGAAAAGAAGGAGGGGGAGGGGAAAGGGCAGCAGTTGAAAGAATGGTAGGAGGGGGAAAGAATGGTAGTTTGGGGGGGGGGAATCCCAATTCTTCCACTAATTCCATAATATGGAGTAAACGATGTAACTAAGAGCTTCAAAGTTTCCTCATTTGTAAAACGGTTAAAATCATTCTTCCCGTGCACATACCGTTACATCCTAAATCAATGCAATGTGTTAAGGTTCCTAGCTTAGTCTCTAAGGTGTGGCTGCACACTTACTATCGGGTTTGTATGTAAAGAGTCTGTGCTTCTCCACAACACCGGAGAACAATGTTTCTACCCAGTTCCTGTGCCTGTGCCCTTGGGCCGGCGTGTGTCTTGTTTCCTTTTCGGAGATCACAGGGGAAGCTGGAGCACTGCATCCCTTTGGAGTGTTACTGTCTTACCTCCTCTCCCTCAGGTTGAAATTAAGTAGCAAGAGGAACCAGCTGGTGCGAGAACTGGAGGAAGCCACTCGGCAGGTGGCTACCCTGCACTCTCAGTTGAAAAGGTGAGTAGTGGATGGGGACTGTCCCCGTGGGGATGGCCAGGAGGTGGCCCAGCTGCGTGCTGCCCTTCATTCATCTTCTGTGGCTTGAGGAAAGACATTTAGAAGCATAGAAGGTAGTCATTCTAGCAGATGCAGGCTTGGCCAGGGTGGCTGGCCACAGGGTGCTTCATCCCAGGGATGGCCCCTGGAAGATGCTCGTGGGTCTGGAAGCCTATCACATCTGCCAGCCCACTTTTACAGCGTGTACTAGGTTTCCATAAGCTCAGGCCTCTATGGTTGAAGTATATTACTGGAACTTCATTGTAGCCTTTTGTTAAGCGCCCCCCACCCAATCCCCAACAAAAAGTGGTTTCTTCCTGTTTATAGCAATATATAGACCTTTTGATGGTCACTTACAACATAAGGCCTCTTTTTAAGTTAAATATTTCAACATATTAAAAAAGTGAATTACCGCTGGGTATGGTATCCCAAGCCTTTAATCCCAGCACTCAGGAGGTAGAGGCAAGCAGCTCTCTGAGGCCAGCCTGGTCTACCAGGGTGACTAGAGCTTAGTGTGACTGGGTGCACTTGTAATCCTAGCATTTAGCACATAGGAGTGGAAGCAGCGGACTGGAAGTTCAAGACCAGCCTCAAGACTATGCGCACCCTCCTCCCTCCCCCCCCCAAAAAAAGAAAAAAATGGGAGTTGGTTTCAAGAAAGGTATTAAGTGTGGCACACACCTTTAATCCCTGCACTCAGGAACAGAAGGCAGGCCTTACCTCTGTGAGTTCAAGGCCATCCTAGTCTATATATCAAGTGTCAGGCCAGCCTGAGCTACACAGTCAAATCCCATCTTAATCAATCAATCAATCAATCAAAGGAAACAAAAGAAATATCTTAATAAAGATGCAATGTGGCCAATAAGAAACAAAACTAGAAGGAAAAAGTGGGATCCAGGTGTGTGGTCTCCAACTATAGTCCTAGGACTCAGAGCATCAAGAGTTTAAGGCCAGCCTGACCTACAGAGCAAGAGGCTCATGGGAAGACGTACCTGCTCTGCTACTTTGGGTCCCTGGATCTCTGTTTTCTCCTCAGTGAAATTGGGTGCATGGTCCAGCTTAGGCTGTCAAGTGGGCTAGGAAGATGGATGCCCATAGTTCCAGAGCCCAGTTCCCGGTGACTACCTCACTCCATGTTATCTCTCTCCTTTCCTTGTCCCTAGCCTCTCGAGCAGCATGCAGTCACTGTCTTCAGGCAGTAGCCCTGGGTCACTTACCTCCAGCCGGGGCTCCCTGGCTGCCTCTAGCCTGGACTCCTCCACCTCCGCCAGCTTCACTGACCTCTATTATGACCCGTTCGAGCAGCTGGACTCGGAGCTCCAGAGCAAGGTGGAACCGCTGCTCCTGGAGAGCGCCACAGGCTTCCGGCCCTCAGGCTGCATCACCACCATCCATGAGGATGAGGTGGCTAAGACCCAGAAGGCAGAGGGAGGCAGCCGTCTGCAGGCCCTGCGATCCCTATCTGGCACTCCAAGATCCATGACCTCCCTGTCTCCACGCTCATCTCTCTCCTCCCCGTCCCCTCCCTGTTCCCCTCTCATCGCTGACCCCCTCCTGACTGGAGATGCCTTTCTGACCCCGCTGGAGTTTGAAGACACAGAGCTGAGTACCACTCTTTGTGAGCTGAGCCTCGGCAGCAGCACCCAGGAAAGATACCGACTGGAGGAACCAGGTCCTGAGGGCAAGCCACTGGGCCAAGGTAAGGAGCACAGTGTCGTTATGGGGAACCAGGAGGCAGGGGATTCCTGTGACAATACCTGACTGTCCTTGGCTGGGTCTTTATGTGGTTGGTTATTTATTCAGTAGATACTGACAAATGTAGACTGTAATGTGCTAGGTCCTGGGCTAGGGTTTTGTTTCGTTGTGGTGGATTTCATTCAACAGATACTCAGTGCCTACTAAAATGAATCCAGATCCTGGGCTAATCAAATATGAATGGATTAATTCATCTAAGCTTTCCATTGATATGGCAAATGGCGCTGCAAGGTACCCCCCTCCCCCGCTGTTGCAAAGCTTGGGTTCAGCCAGAGCCAGAGGCATTAGATATGTACCAGACAAAAGCATGAGAAGGGAATACAGCAGGATATGTGGTAGAGCCTTTGGGTGGAGGTGAGACAGCCAGGTCGGAATGGATTGAGGCTTAAATGGTGGGAGGGACGGGGGAGGGGGAGGGCATGAGAGTAAGAAGGTGTAGCAGCATTCAACTACAACCCAGCATTTAGGAGGAAGAGGCATGAGGACAGGGATGCAGAGTCATTCTCCACTATATAGCCAGTTTGGTTTGGAGCTTCGAGATCTTTTCTCAAAATACAAAAAACAAAACAAAACAAAAAATGGGCTGATGAGACAACTCAATGGGTAAAGGTACTCATTCCACAAGCTTGGAGACCTGAGTTGGATACACTGAACCCACAGTATGAGAAAACTGATTCCCAAAAGATGTCCTCCGACCTCCACATGTGCACCATGGCACGTCCATGTATAAGCACATTCATGTGCATGCGCACGCATGCACGCGCGCGCGCACACACACATACACACTAAATTTAATTTATGGGAGGGGAGACAAAGGGAGGGAATAAAATCTCTGGGACCACTGTGGTGTACATAACTTGTGCTCTCTCTCTCACACACACACACACTAATAATAATAAATTTAATTTATGGGGAAGGGGAAGGAAGGGAGTAAAGTCTCTGGGACCACTGTAGTGTACACAACTGAGAAGCAGTGACTCAGAGGCAGCGTCCTGAGCACACAGGACCCAGGGAGTGAGATGTGGATTTTATACTAATTATAAAATCATCATTAGAACCAAGGAATGACTTGCACTTCTTCCTGGGGTCAAAAAGAACATTCCGGAGTTGGTTAGGATTCTTCAGACCACGGAAATGACAACCTAGGCTTGTTAGAAGGAAAACCAGAGCAGCTGTCACAGAACAAATCGCCGTTCTCCATACTTATCTGAGATGTATTAACGAAAAAGTGGGTTGTTTCTTCTCTGTGCATTTCATAAATGAAAAAACAGAGGTTCGGAGAGGTAGCGTCCCTTGGCCAGGGTTTGCCCTCACAGCAAATAAGCTAGCTCTGGAAGCTAGGCCTTTCTGAACCCAGAGCCCAGTTCCTTGTTCGTCGTGCCTTATCATTAGAATTGGAGGTAGCTCTTTGTCCCCAAAATGTGTGACTCTCTTGGTACTTGCGAGGCCCACCTGGACATTAAGCACACTGGGGGCTCTGCCTACCACCCTCCGTGTCCTATCAACAGTAGCGTTGGTGTTTGTGTTTGGGTAGAGGCAGAGGAGGTTCAGGCCCTGCTGTATATATTTACCCATTTGAACCTCATACCTCTATAAAGTGTGTATTGTCTTTTTAAGAATGGGCAGTCGTGTGGCTGCTGCGCCTGGAATTGTCCGTGCACAGGAGCCAGTGTAGGGGAGTGAGGTTTTCCCTTTAACTAAAGGTTCTGAGCATCAGCCATTTCTTTAAAGAGGAGCTGAGATCCCTGGGGTTCCCTCATCAGGAAGGGAATCTCGCTGAGTTCTCTCAAACGAAAATAAAAACAAGCCTCCTACTACTGCAGGTGGTAAGCTTTGCCAGATTGATCCCCGGAGAGAAGGGGTGCGTGCAGACCCTCTGCCGTGGCTTAAGATCAGTGTCTTTGTTAAGAATCCAGGACCACATCAGGACACTCAGACTGCAACCAGGTCTGGGAAGGGACCTTTCCCTGCGTCCCCTCCCGATGTTGGACTTTGGGGCACATAGGGTAGAGATAGCACAAGGTGAGGGATGGACGTGTTTCTTTCACGCCATCTCCAGCAGGCTCCCCCTCCGTGAGCAGTGCTAGGCAGAGCTCCGACGCTAAGCAGGTTACACGATTAGTCACCAGACAAATTAATCTCCTTAAGTGGTTTAGCGGAGGGCGGAGATGTGTGTGGGGCTGAGGGTGGGCTCAGCGGGTGTGGTGCAAGGCTGGGAAAGCTTTTTCCTCATCTCCTGCACCAGATGTGTCTCAGGCTCTCCTCACCACTGACCCGTCTTCCCAGCCTGTCAAAACCCCAGTCTCTGTGCACCACCATACATCAAGCCCCTGGGTCTTCTCCATCTGCCCCGGGGCCTGGAGTGCACCATTGCTTAGGAGGGGTATTTGGCTGTATGTGAAATAACTAGAGCTGACCTTCATGGATGGCAAGGCGTGACTTCTTCACCTTTGCAGCGCAGTATTTCATACGCTCACTTCTGTAGCAGTGGGCCCTGCACACTATGGGTGCTCATTACTTGAGCATGGAGGAAATGTGTACCACATGCAAAGAGCCCAGTTATGACCCTAGCCAGAGACATCTGCTAAGGTTAGAGAGGGAGAGAAGAGGAGGAGCTGACTATGGGAGCATCCTCCTCCCCTGCTTTCCCTGAAGATGCGGGGTCTGTTAATTTGCCCTGAGTACATAGGGAGGACCTAGAAAACAATACTACTCTTCGGGCACAGTGACTCTGGCTTGTAATCCCAGCACTCAGGAAGCTCAGGCAGGAAGATCATGAGTTCGAAACTAGCCTAAGCTATATACCAAAACCCAGTCTTAAAAGCCAAGAAGAGGCAGATCTAGGGAACTAGTACAGTATTTGCTTCGCAAACATGAGGACCTGAGTTCAACTCCAAGAATTCACATTAAAAGAAGAGGGGGAGGAGGAGGAAGAGGAAGAAGAAGAAAAAGAAGCAGCAGCAGCTAGCATTGGTAGTGTGTGCTTGTAATTTCAGTACTGGGGAGGCAGAGACAATGGATCCCTGGGACTTACTGGCCAACTAATCTATCTTAATGGTGAGCCTTCGAGTGAGAAACTCTGTCTCAAAAACCAAGGGATGTGGCTCCTGAGGAGGAGTGCTTGAATTGACCTCAGAACTGAACATGTATGCACACACAACACATACCCCCATATACTCATGCGCTCGCGCGTGCGCGCACACACACATGCACACACACACACACACACACACACACACCCTCTGGACATCCTGCAGTGGAATTAGTAGTCTCTGTACTACGGACTTTCCCTCATTCAGGGCCCCCTGTAGCTCTATAAAGCAGGTATCATCCTCACCTCACAAAGGAGGAACCTGGATTTACTGGGGATTCAGTCAGTGTTCCGGGGTCATAAAGTAATACGTGGCAGAGCCATGTTTGCAACCAGGCGGTATTTTGTTTTATGTGAATGAGTGTTTATCCTGCTTGTATTTATATGTACCCCACTCATGTCCACGCCTTTGAAGGCCAGGAGAGAGAAGCAGATGCCCCGGACCTGAGGTTCCCCAATGTGGAACAGTCTGCAGTTGTG
This sequence comes from Uromys caudimaculatus, assembly GCA_028551405.1. Taxonomy (NCBI): domain Eukaryota; kingdom Metazoa; phylum Chordata; class Mammalia; order Rodentia; family Muridae; genus Uromys; species Uromys caudimaculatus. Next base: position 78,894,001 of record CM052710.1, read on the forward strand.
AACTGCCATACAGGGACTAAGAACCAACTTTAGACCTCTGCAAGAGCAGCAAATGCTTATAATTGCTGACACAACACATCTTTCCACCCTGCCAGACAGTTTTGTTCCAGAGTCTTGGGTAACACAGTGACCTTCCTAATGCTGCAGTTCTTTAATTTGGTTAGTTTTTTAATTTTCCCCATGTCATAGTGACCCCCAGTCATAAAATTATTTTTATTGCTACTTCATAACTGTAATTTTGCTACTGTTATGAATCGTAATGTAAATATTTTTGGAAAAGGAGTGGTGAGCCACAGGGTCAAGGGGATGTATTAGAATGACTTACAAACTATGGTCCAGCTAATACAACAATGGCTGCCTATGTACAAACAGAAGATTCTAGAATCGTGAGGCTGGATGTCTCAGAGCTGGTCATCAGCATACCTCAGAATCCCAAATAAGTAGGCTCTAATTCCAGTGAAGGAATAGGCTTGCCAGCAAGAGGAAGAATAAACAGGAAAAAAGAAAGAGCTTCCTTCTTCCATGTCCTTCTATCAAGCAGCCAGCAGAAGGAGTGGCCCATGTTAAAGGTGGTTCCTACCTCAAAGGATCTGGATTAAAGATTTATTTTTCCCACCCCAAAGATTGGGATTAGCAGTGGATCTTCCCAGTTTAAATTAATTTTTTAAAAAAATCCCTCACAAATGTGCTCAGCTATTTGAGTTTTAGTTAATTCCAGATGTGGTCAAGTTAATAACCAAGAATAGCTATCGCAGACATGAAATCCTATGACTTCTTCCCTTGCCTCAAGATGAGAAGGACCTTACTTGAGTGTTCAGAGGTGCTGGAGTGCATTGGGACCATCAGGTGAGCAGGGCAGAGTTATGTGGTTTCTGAACTTGACTTTCCCTCTTTCATCTTCCCCTCTTCCCATACAGCTGCAAGTGTGGCCCCAGGGTGTGGCCTCAAAGTGGCCTGCGTGTCCGCTGCAGTGTCTGATGAGTCAGTGGCCGGGGACAGTGGCGTGTATGAAGCTTCAGCACAGAGGTGGGTTCCCGAAGTTGTTCTGTTCTGGGGAGTCTGTGAGCTCTGGATGGTCAAGCCCACATTCCACAGGATGTGGTTAGGGCCCCAGTGACCTAGCCTGTCTTCTGGCAGCCCTCTGGGGCGATGCCCAACATAAAGACAGAAGATGCGGGTGGTGTCCAAGACTCCTGCAACAAATGCGGGTTCTGGGGTGATAGTTGGGAGTGTACACCAGGGGACTAGACGCTAGAGAAAGGGGGTCTATTTTAGAGAGGACTCCCAAGCACATAGGAAAATGAGGGTCCAGAGAAACTCTGAGCACACAGCTAGCAGCTTCACAGCAAGAACCCTGATTCCAGAAAAAGCATTTGTTCTTGAGCGCGAAGCTAACCCCTTCCGCTGGTGTCTTTTAGACTAGGTACTTCTGAAGCTGCTGCATTCGACAGTGATGAATCTGAAGCTGTGGGTGCCACTCGGGTTCAAATTGCCCTGAAGTAAGTGATGGGGGACAAGGACAGAGGGAGGGCTTACATAGGCCCTCTTCTTCATTGACCATATTTTACCTCCATGGCTATCCAGGGAAGAAGAGAACCGGCTAGCCTTGGTGGGCTCTTGAATAGGGGTCCCCTTTACCACAGATGAGGAATTCCAAGTTTCTTGTGACTGATACTGAGCTGGACAGTGGCAGATGACATAGACTTTCTGTTTACATAGTATCTACTTTTATGGTGGCTGTCTTCCCATCCCCATCCGGGTTCCAGTGTTCCCACCTCAGGCTCACCCTGGGGACCGCAGCCTGGCTCTGACTGACCTGTGCATTGCTGTCGCTGCTGGTTTCTCTCCCTGGGGATGACTTCCACATTTTCTTATGCAAAACATTTTAATGTCAGAAATACTCACACTAACTTCTGGTACCTCTTTAAAAACAACCGAGTGGACCAGTTGGATGGCTTCCCCAGTTAAAGCACCTGCCTGAGGTCAATCTCCAGAACCCAGGGGTGGGGGAGGGGGAGAACTGACTTCCGAAAGTTGCCCTCTGACTCCCATATGTGCCCCGTGGGATGTGCACACATGCGCTCATACGCACTCTCTCTAACGATAATAATTAGTAAAATAACATTTGAAACCTAAAAAACCAAAAAGGAGCTGGGAAGACGGCTCAGTGGTTAAGAGTCATCAGTAAAGCTGATCTTGCAGAGGACTTAAGTTTGCTTCCCAGCATACATGGGTGGATCACAACAGCCCGGAACTCTAGATCTAGGGCATTGATGCTCCTAGAAGCTGCAGGCACTACATTTACCTACACACACACACACACACACACACACACACGCTTAAAAATACGTGTCTTTAAAGTAAAATAAGGCCAGAGTAAAATAAGGCTGGGCAGTGGTGGCGCACGCCTCTAATCCCAGCACTCGGGAGGCAGAGGTAGGTGGATTTCTGAGTTTGAGGCCAACCTGGTCTACAGAGTGAGTTCCAGGACAGCCAGGGCTACACAAAGAAACCCTGTCTCAAAAAACCAAAAAAAAAAAAAAAAAAAAAAAAAAAAAAAAAAAAGAAGGAGGAGGAGGAGGAGGAGAAGAAGAAGGAGAAGAAGAAAAAGAAATAAAGTAAAATAAGCCAAGCATGGTCTTGCATATCTTTGATCCCAGCATATAAGAGGCAGAGTGCAGATGGACCTCTTGAGTTTAAGGCTAGCCTGGTCTACATAGCAAGTTCCAGGCCGGCCAAGGCTAGAATATAGCAAGACTTTGTCTCAATAATAAACAAGCAAACAAGTAAATAAAAATTCAGATGACTGCCAGTCTGGACCTATATCTGGTCATGGCCACAAAGCTGAGAGTGAATGCTGTCCAGCTTAGTGTACTCAACAGAGCAGCCAGCAGCAGTGACATATAATTGTTAAGAAAGACAGATGTTGGGCATGGTAACACACCCTTAATCCTGGCACTGGGGGTGTAGAGGCAGAAGGAGTTCAAGGTTAGCCCGGTCTACATAGACTAGCCAGGAATACATGGTGAGCCCCCCTGTTTTAAAAGACAGAAAGAAAAAAAGAAAGGAGGGAGGGAGGGAAGAAACGGCTTCCTAACTGGTGTTCTACACGTCCCTTCATTTCAGATATGACGAGAAGAATAAGCAATTTGCAATATTGGTCATCCAGCTGAGTAACCTCTCTGCCCTGTTACTCCAACAAGACCAGAAAGTGTGAGTGTTGAGTATTATGTGTCACCCTGTCACCTGCTGGGCTTCTCCCTGGGAAAGCTCCAAGCTCCAACTCCAAATACCACACGGGCACAATGGCAAGCTCACCGCTTTGGAGAGCACCGCTGTGGGCAGCTTTCTCACTTCCTGGTACAGCCTGGATGCCCACCACACACTGCTCTAGGAATGCTGGGTGTGCTGGTCCTCCGTGGAAATCTCCTGGACTGTGACCTCATGAGAACAGTCAGGTCCCTGTTGTCCTTTCTAGGCAGAAGTGACTTTCTGGTTGTCTAGCCAACACTGGAAGAGTATGACTGGGTATTACCTAAAGGCCATTAGGTAGGCAAGTGCCTACACTGTCTGCATGCATCCCTGCTGTAGACTGGGCTTATGTTATATTGTTTTCATCTGCCCTTACATCTATCATAAGGTCTGGCCAGGTACAGCAGTTGCTGTATTCAACCAGTGTCCTGGGGTAGGATGGAGAGCAGAGAAGGCTGACAAAGCCCAAGGAAGACCAGACTGGAGCTTAGATTATCTCTAGTGTCTGCCCCCTCAAACAATGCTAGGACCAGAAATCCCCAGGTTCTCTTAGGTCCTTATGCAGAGCCATCTGTGTCTAGAAGCACAAGGTCTGGGTACAAAGACAAACACATTTGTAGTTTTGTTAGAATTGTGGGTGAAGTGTTTGCTACAAAAGTATCAGGGCCAGAGCTTCATCCCTAGTGACCCCAAAAAAGAAGCAGGGCATGGTAGTACACAGTTGTAATATAAGCACTGGGAGTCGTAGATAGGCAGATTCCCGGGACTTACCAGCCAACCAGACTAGCCTATTTGGACAGTTCTAAGCCAATGAGAGCTCTGTCTTAAAAGAAAGGCAAACAAACAACAACAAAACCAAGATAGACAGTCTGTGAGGACTGACATACAAGGTTGACCTTTGACCTCCACATGCATGTATACACAAAATGGAATTGTCAAATCTCTGCCTGCAGGGAATTAACACATTTGCCTTCAGTGCATGTGTGTTTCTATTCTCATCATTGCTCAGTGCTAGTAAACTGCTGGCTATCCATGTTTGCAGCCCGCTCACCTCAGCCTTCACAAGCTTGAGTCTCTAAGAATCTGGAGACCCAGCCAAGCATATTGGTACATGCCTTTTAATTTCAACTCTCAGGAGGCAGAGGCAGGCAGATCTCTGTGAGTTCAAGTCCAGCTTGGTTTACATAGTAAGTTCCAGGACAGCCAGGGCTATGTACTGAGACCCTGTCTTGAAATAAACAAAGAAAATAACAACAAATAATTCAAAGACCCATGGCAGGAAGAACAGTTGATAGCCTAGAGCCCTTGCTGCCTCCCGCACATAAGACATTCTGCACTCTCTCCTGCCCGGCTGTCTCCCTGGGGATTTCTGTGATACGTCAGCCCTTGACAGCTGACGCAGCTCTCTGGTGGTTCTCTCTCCTCCAGGAACATCCGTGTAGCCATCCTGCCTTGCTCTGAAAGCAGCACCTGCTTGTTCAGAACCCGGCCTCTGGACTCTGCAGATACCCTCGTGTTCAATGAGGCATTCTGGGTGTCCATGTCCTACCCAGCCCTTCACCAGAAGACCTTACGAGTTGATGTCTGCACTACTGACAGGAGCCATACAGAGGAGTGCCTGGTGAGGCCTGAGTCTGTCTCTGTCTGTCTGTCCACCTGGTTTTCAGTCCTTAAGGCATGAGGGTGATACAGGTAGGGGTTTGTGTTCATTCTGGATTTTGGGCAGAGATGCCTCTGCAGAGAAGAGTGCTCTCAGACTTGTGTGTGCAAGCCCCTCCATGAGAGGGTAGTAGACCTGAAAGGACCTAGAAGTGCATGCCATCTGCCTCAGCTTCTTTAGAGATCAGAGAAGAGTCACAGAGTAGTAAGAACAGCATGAGTTCAAATCTCACCTTTACCACTCGGGGTCTAGCCAAGTGGCCGTGGGCAAGTTCCTTCATGCCTCTGCTGTCCACTTTCTTTGTCTACAATCCCTTCCTGGTTGCCCACTGGTCAGTGCTGTGAGGCTTAAGAGTGTGCATACAAAGCACCACCAGAGTGCCTGGGACAGGTTCTCAGTAAACGGGACCTCTTCTGCTCCCCTGGCTTCCTCTTCGTTTGCACTGGCCAGAGCCAGGATCAAGGAGAGAGTCAGTAGCCCTTGCAACAAACAGTGCAACATTGTTCAACTTTGAGTAACCCCTCGCCAGGGGCTTCTCGAATATAACACTTTTGTTCTGAGCTGAACCAAATAAAAGGCTTTCTTAACTCTGATGCCATTTCAGAATGTTTAAATGGCAGCCACAGTGTCTTTAAAGCAATGTGGGCTTTAGAGTTAAAAGAGAGCTCTGCTCACCCTGGTCTCTCCTGAGAACCTGTTAGACGCTAGTGTCTGTGCTGGGCACTGGCCATCTGGTGAGAGAGTCCCTTAGACAAGGAGCCAGCTTTGTCAGATAACTGGCGAACTGTGATACGGGCTGTATTAATGAATGGGTCCAAGCAATAGAAGAAAATGCGGAGCTCATGTTGAGGATAGGCTGGGGATTTGTCGATGGCACTGAACCTTCTTCCTGCATCCATGTCTGGAAGCTGAGAGCGTAACCATGGCAGTTGCTGCCTCCCCCACAAGCTGGTCTTTCTCCTGGTGGCAGCCATGAGCCTTTGTTCAGAGTGGGAGGCTCCTAACTGTCCATCCTCACCTCCGTCTGCTTGTGATGGAGAATCCTTTCTGCTGGGGAATTCTGAGACTGCATCTTCGGGATTTAAGGACAAATCACCAGGCTAGCCTTACCCAGCCCTGCCACCTGAGAGTCTTCAATGTCCAGCTCAGTTCTCAGATCTGTAATGCAGCTCTTGTTGCTGACCATTCCATCTGAGCTTCCGTCTAGTGAAGCGTTAATGCGATGCTACTCAGACTCCGTGCACAAGGCGGCCGCTGTGAGTCACCTGGTGCTCAGGTCAAAGTGCAAATGGAGCTGCAGCAAATTCTCGAACAATTTCTAACAAGCTCCCAGGGGGTAGGCCGCTGCAGTCCCCCGTTGCATTTTGCATAACACAGACACAGAATGGCAGAGAATCCACCCAGGTTAAGTGTTGAACGGACACGAGCTTCAGTCACTTTCCTGCTCATGACAGAAACCCTGCCTCTTCTGGTGATGTTACCATGGACACAAATGCAACAGTAAATGTCAGTTGGGTGACATTTTCTGACAGACACTAAATTAGGTCCCTGACAAGCACTCTCTTCATTGATTTCACTCAGCTTGAAAAAGGTACTTTGTGCCAGTGGGAAACTGAGTCACAGAGATGAAAGCTCTTGCTTTGGATCACACAGTAACCCAGGGGCAGGGCTATATTTGGACCCCTTGTCTGCAGGGCATACATTCGAGCCCCTCAGTGTCCTTTCTTTGCTAACTCAATGCTCCTTGGAGGCTACAAATGGTGACACAGGGGCCTTAGGAAACGCAGTGGACACTGAAGGGAAAGCGCTTCCAGACCCAGACTCCTCTAGTGGAGCTTTCCTCAGCCCTGGGACTTCCAGAAGGAGAAGAGACTAAATCCTGTTTTTCTTCTCCTAAGTGGGTGCCTTTTATTCTTCCTTCCTAATTGAGATCTGGCCATAGCTGGTTGCCATAGCAACAGCCAAAGCTCTCATCTTACGGTGGCTTGTTGCTGTCCGTGACCAATGGGAAACCACCTCGCCTGCCTCTGTTGGGAACACGAAGCATAGGTTTGGGTGGCTGGAAGAGAGGCAGTGAGTCACGAGGGGGAAAAGGGCTCTTCTGCTCCCGCTCCGTGTCTCCCTGCCTTGCTGGGGCTATAGAATCCCCAGTGTGTTTTAAGCTATTTAATCAGCCATACCATTAACAAGCAGTATGTTAACTGTGTGCCTACCGTTGGGCCAAGAGCCCCTTGTTTAAACCTCAGTGCAGCCCCAGGAAGAAGTATCCTGTGATCTTCCTTTTAGAGAGCGAGCAAGGTCCCAAAAGGCCGTTACCTGCCCATTTCATCTAGTGAACTGACAAAGGACCAACACGGATTTCAACACATTCACTTTCCTCATGTGTCCCTCTTGAACTGTACTACATTTCAGGATGACCAAAGGCTCTCACATCCCCCGACATCAGGGGTTAGGGGAACACATGGTCTGGGTCCCTATGATTGTCAGCAGCAATTCTACCACCTGTGTTCGTGTGGAATCACACTATTCCTGCCCAGCCTCTAAGGCCAGTGTCACACAGCTCAGGCACTGCTGGGCAGACCCCACCATCGGCTCTTACAAGAGCTCTCTTGTTCCTCTCGTGCTTGGTGTCACTAACGTGGCAAAGCTCCAGCCCTGTCAATGTGAACCCCACCCCCACCTGTGCAACTGGACAGGAAATACAGCTAAGCAGTGCCATGTGGCATCCTTTGAAAGATACTGCCCCTCACTGGAATCCCACAAACCCTGGATGCCCCTCGCTCTCACACTCTGTCTCCTGGGACCATGTGTTCTCCTGTTCACAGTCCGGCATTTATAGGCTGTTTAGTCAGTCATGTACGTTGGATCCATGGATGAATACTTGCCCTCAAAATGCTGCTGGTTTGAGAAGTGACATTCATACCTATGAGCCGGTGCCAGCAGGCAGTGCATCTTGTCATTAATAATCTGATGAAGGTGTCATGCTTCCAAACTGTCCTTGTGATCCACCCCCCCAGCTTGTACCTCAAATGTGGCCTGTCATGTTCTGAACTGCAGTATTCAGTATGTTTGTATGTCCCCCCGGGAAACTGTCATCTCCTTGGGGTGAGGGGGTGAGAATCATGTTCTAGATGTTTCTCCTGCTGCAGGGAATGCTTGTTGAGTGAATAAAGGAGTAATATACATATTCTTGTATATACTTAATTTATTCTAGTGCCTGGAGCATGCCAGCCATTTAATTCTTGAATTGGCAATACCCCACGCCCCAGCCCTGCATATGGCAGCCATTGGTGAGGAAGCTGCTGTCGATATAGTAAAGTGTCAGGACCTGCTGACTTCCTCTCCCTGCTCCACACTGTTCTCCCAGAAACTGCTTTAGTCAACCAGACTCAGCAGTCGGCACACGGATCTCTACCTCCTGTTTTAGGCTGAATATCCCTGTCAGAAATACTGGGCCAGAACTGGTTCTTATTTCAGGGAGGTTGTTTGTTTATTTGGGGGTTTCTTGGTGTTTGTTTGTTTGTATTGTTTTGTTTTACTGGCTTAGATATTTGCATATGTAATGAGACTTGTTGGAGCTGGAATTCAGAGTCTAAATAGGAAATTTGTTTCAGATATACCTTGTATCCCTAGTCTGAAGGTAATTATAGAATATTTTTAAGTAACTTAAGAAAAAGGTGTGGCATGGCCTTTTTTACTCGTGGCATCCTGATCACCCTCAAATAGTCTCGAGGTTCCCAGCTAGAGGCCCGCTTTGCACACTGGCTTCCCATACGCCTGCTACCCATTGACCCAGCCACTGGTATGTGAAAACAGGGAAAAGTGGGTGAGTTGAACCCCAGATCCATCCTGAGCTCTTCAGAAGAAGACTGGTTGAAATACTTAAATTCCTAAGGAAAGAGTAAGGTTAGCCAGCCTGCAGGACTTCCGGCTGGGGCTGGACCAGAGGATGGATCCTGTGCCTGAACAGCCCCCATCTCGGTAAGGCTGGGTAGTTTATTGCTCTTCGTTTTTTTAATGAAAAGAGTGCAGGTGTACACCTCAAAGAAGAGGTGCATGGAAAACTTCCACTGTTTGACACAGTGGTGACGTCATGGCAGCATAGCCATTTGGATTTGTTTATTCCTTATCTTGTCGTTCTTTCTTGTGGAACACATGATCATCTGACCCTCTGGACCTCAGACATGGTTCAAATGTGTGTGTGGGTGTGTGTAGGTAGATGGTTGGTTTTGCCTCTATGTGAACCATAATCCTAGCACCATCAGAAGGTGTGATCAGGAGAATTTGTTCAAGGCCAGTCTCCACTTCATAGCAACTTCCTGCAGTATTACTAAGAAAGCCAAAATGAAGGTTCCTGTTTATGGGTCATTTTTGAACCATCAATGGGATTGATGCCTACACATGTGCCCCAAGCCACAGAGTAAATGCATCCATATTTTTGCTAAATGTTAGCAAGTTCCTTCCATAAGGAATGTAAAAGCAACCTCTCTTGTAATTGCTTGTTCAGTGGTATGTTCCTTGGGACTCTTAGCTGCTAGAAAGTGTGACTGTGTAGGGACCCTCATTGTCCTTAGTTCCCAACCCAGAACCTAACCCAGATTAGCACCAGAGAAATATCAACAAGCAAAATTCAAATAATCTGGTTTTTAAAATGGGCTACATGTGAACCTGGTCACACACATCCATAATCCCAGCACTAGAGAGGCAGACAGAAGGACCAGAAGTTAAGTGTCATCTTCAACTACACAGCAAGTTTGAGGCCAGTCTTGGCTACATGAAGACCTGTGTCAGAAGACACTAGATATATGTATTCAGAGACACTGAATATGGTGGTGTAATGGCTGTAAATTTAGCACTCAGGAAGCTGCGTTCAGGATGTGGGTGGGTGACGTAGTGAATTCAAAGCCAGCCTGGGTTAGATTGCAAAGTTATCTTTAAAAGGGAAGAGGATGGGGTATATAAATGGGTGAAGTGACATGTGACATGTACCTAGTCCCAACTCCTTGAGTGGCTTAAGTTCACCAGCCTGGGCAACATAGTGAGACCCCATTAGGAAGCTCTGCCTCTATTTCATGGAGACCGCCATTATTGTTGTCATTAGCTGACATATTTACACACACTTTCTCTGTTTACCCCAAACAGGGAGGTGCCCAGATCAGCTTGGCCGAAGTCTGCCGGTCTGGGGAGAGGTCAACACGATGGTATAACCTCCTGAGCTACAAATACTTGAAGAAACAGTGCAGGGAGCCCCAGCCAGCAGAAGCTCCAGGGCCTGACCATGTGGTGAGTGCGCTAAGTGGGCTGATTGGCCTGGGGAGGGGGGCACCCTCACCCCACCCCTGCTGCTTCTGGATCACCTGGAACCAAGCTTACAGTCAGAGGAGGGGAGCCGGGATAAGAGGAACCGGAAGCAGGTGGGAAGAGAGGACCATGCAGGAATGGCCTTCCCTAAGTGGCCATGACCCAACTTCCTAATGGGTTTTATTTTCTCCTTCCATATTCTGCTGTACCTTATATTGCTCTCTAATTAAAAAAAAAAAAAAAAAAAGTCAAAAAACAAACAAACAAACAAAAAACCCTTGAAGTTTTTACAAAGTGGCCTAGAGGGTTTTATAAGTGTTTCAGGTGGTGGAGCCAACCTAACACACGTGAGAACCTGGATTTTAAAAAGTGCACAAGGGAGGAGAAAGCCAGAAGGTAGAACATTGTACTTTCTTAAGAACCTAAATTAGGAGAAGGTGTTCAGAGCTTGGCTCTTCTGGGGCTAGATGACAAATGGGCAGAGCATGTCACCTCTCCAAACCTCTGAGCCATTTTTTTTTTCATGTCTAGTAAGGAGTTTGATCAGGTTTTTGGGAAACTGAAGAAATAGATACAGCGAGCACTTTTCGCAAGCTGTAAACGGCACCTGGCCCATTTTTGAGTTACTTGAAAATGTTTTCCTTGCTTTGATTTGAAAGTATGTGCCTGGAATCCAGCAGGAGGAAAAGGAGGCAGAAGCAGAAGGAAAGTTTAAGGCCAGCCTCGTCTATAAAGCAAGTTTTAGGACAATCGGGGCTACACAAAGAGACCCCGTTTCTAAACCAAAACCAAAGAGACAAGCATCTGATAAGCTGCCTGTTAGCTCATGGCTTCCCTCTGCAAAGCATGGCGGCTGTGTGGTCCAGTAAGCAGCTCTGTATGAACAAACCACCTATCGTGGACCTCGGTTAGTTTTACATCTATCTTCCCTTCCTGGAAGAACTTGTCAGGAGTTTTGGAGTGGGGGAGGGGGGCCCGCAGGGCTGAGGGTGATGGTGGACGAATCATGTGACTGGAAAGCCACAGCTTCTGGCTTTGCTTGGATGTCAGCTGCTGTCTACTGAGTGCTGTCTGCCAGGCCACTGCTCAGTGTGTAGATCATCACAGTTTGTCTTCATCATGGCCTTTCCTAGTGCTTATTGGGAAAAAATGAGGGTCAGAGAGATTCGGTCATTCTCTCGGGTCACAGTCGTCCTCACTAATGACCCCACTCAGTTCCTTCTCCTGGAAGCCCTCTATGTATGCAGTCCCCACCCCCCAAGCCACCCCTGCATGCTTGCCATTGTGTCTCTGTTACCAGACACACAATGCTTGCCTCTCTCTTGATCCGTATGTCCTTGATGTTTCGTGTGACATGAAGGCACTGACAGACAACTCTCTGATCTTCTCCAGTCACATCTATAATGCTGTCCCCTCACTGTTTAACTCTGCCAGGTAGGTCCACACACAGAGAGATGCTCTGCAGACTGCCTGATGAGACCAAAACAATACTTCCCATGTATGAGTGACCAGAGGCCAGATGCTTGGCCACACCAGCCTTTGGGATGTCCCCTGTGTTCTCTAGCAGGGTTACATGGCTGGCATGCCTGGTAGGTTTGGTAGCACCCAGGGTCCCTGCTGACCCGGCAGACTCTGTCTCTGCAGGATGCTGTATCTGCCTTGCTAGAACAGACAGCTGTGGAGCTGGGGAAGAGGCAGGAGGGGAGAAGCAGCTCCCAGACCCTGGAGGGCAGCTGGTAAGTGAGCACACCCCCTGGGGCTGGACTGGGAGGTCTCTGACCACATGTGGGTCATGGGCAGGTTCCCTGGGGATCATCAAAGACCTGTGCTTGCAATCACTTGGGGCAAAAAGACTAGCTTGGCACAGCGGCACCCTAAACCCTTCCCCAGTTTGCGTTCTGTGAATCTCCTGTGCCTTGTTCCCTCCTGATGTTGTTTGTTTTGGTATGCTGACCTTTCTTTGGGCTTAAAACAGACACAAAATCACGGAAGCTGACATCGGTAATCCCAGCACTTGGGAGATTTACGCAGAAAGATAGCTCTGAGTTCCAAGGCCAATCTAGATGACATGCGTAAGGTCCTCGGCTCAGTTCCCAGCACCAAAATGAGAGGAAGAGAAGGAGGAAATTGATGAGACTGTTTCTTAGTTACTTAAGAACAGGAGGACACAATCCAGTCTCCCAGCTCCACAGTGTTCCTGGGAACCCAGGCTTTCTCCTCCCCCACCCCCACCCTCTCGACCCACCCCCACCTCACCCCCCTGCCCCTAGTTTGCTATCTTTACTATGAGATCTCATCATTGAGGCTGCTTTTTAAGGACAAGATGACTGTTGTATCCCCTGCCATGAGGCAGACATCCACCAGGAAAGATTAAAGATGAACCTGTGTGTGTGTCTCACAGTCCAGAAGTTCTTCTGCAAGTCACATAGAGCACCTTCCACGAGTTTCTCCTTGGCTAGCCTTTGCCCCACTCCACTGTGAGGGAGATTGAGAAATGAACACTGTTGCTTAGATGTGAAAATCAAGTCTCTGCCACTGAAGCAAAGAGGCAGGAATGGATCTGAGGCAGAGGCGCTAGCTCCACCTCAGAAGGGAGCTGGAGAAAGTCAACAGCTTCAAAAGAAAATGCTCCCTCAGCCTGGCACCTCCCCATTTTTAAAAGGAAAGGTAGGACTATGGAGCAGTGCTGAAGACCTACTTCAGATAGTGAGGCTTTTTCCCTGAATGTCTAGACAAGAGCGACTCCACTGTGTGATACAGGGTTCCATATCGTGTGGCTCGATGCTGCTGGATTCTTTCACAAGGACTGCAAGATGGCGCCACACACATCAGCAGCCCAGACCTTTGCTAGAGTTTCAATGCTGACTTTGTAAAGGGTTTTTTATTTGTCTGTTGTTGTTTGAGACAGGGTCTCACTTTGAAGTCACTGCTGTCCTGGAACTCACTATGTATAGATCCCAGGCTGGCCTTGAACTCCCCCAGAAAGCCACCTGCTTCTGCCACCCCAGTGCTGGGATTAAAGGCATGCACCACCACATCCAGCTATACTTTTACTTTTAAAAATCTACATGTAGGGCTGGAGAAATGGCTCAGCGGTTAAGAGTACTGACTGCTCTCCCAGAGGTCATGGTGCAACTGCATGGTGGCTCACAACCACCCGTAATGAGAAACAAATAAAAAACCTTTGGAGTGAGCGGGGGAGAAGGGAAGGGGGAAAAAAATCTGTGTGTAACAGAGTGATGGTGGCACACACCTTTAATCCCAGCACTTGGGAGGCAGAGGCAGGCGGATTTCTGAGTTCGAGGCCAGCCTGGTCTACAGAGTGAGTTCCAGGACAGCCAGGGCTACACAGAGAAACCCTGTCTCGAACACCATCCCCCTCTCCCCATGTCACTGACAAGTAATTATTGCACACGTGCAGGAGGCAGTATCATATTTTGGTAACTGCAGTATGTCATGGCTACAGGGAGAGAACGGCCGATGTCGCTTCTTCATAGAGCAACATGCAGACTTTGTTCTTCTAGCTTTTTTTCTGGTTTTGAGATAGCGCCTGACCATGGAGCCCTGGCTAGCCTGGCAGTCACTCTACAGACCAGATTCCTCTCAGATTTCTGGGTAATCCTCTAACCCCTGCCTGTGCTATGCCCCGTTTCTTTTAGCCATTCCCACTGTTAACTGTAGCCAGACTATGCAGTAGCATGGCAGAACTTTCCTCTCTGAGTCACATGGTACTCACCATGTGACTTCTCTTCTCTTGAAACTACCATTCTCCCTTCTTCTCTGTGAGGTCAACTTTTTGATTCCATACATAAAGGATAGGGGCAGTGTTTGTCTTTCTACACCTGGCATCGTTCCCTTAGCCTAATGTCCTTCAGGTCCTTACGTGTTGTCATAGGTCACATGACAACTATCATGGCTGACTAGCATTCAGTGTACACGGCCATGGTTGCTAGTGGACACTTGGCTTAGCCCATACCTTGGCTGCTGTGAACAGTGCTGCAGTGAATAGGGTGTGAGCAGACTTTCTATTGCAGTCAACAACCCAGAAGACACACTCAATAGCTCTTTTTTGTGTTACCATTGGTATAGTCCTGAATTCTGTAATTGGTCTTGGAAGGAACCTCCCCATACAATCTTTAACTCCAGGGGTCACCATATGTTTCCGGGACAGGACCAGATGGTAAATGCCATCTGCTGTGGCCACACAGCTTCCGCTGTGTGTCTCAAGTTGCCTCTACCGTGTGAAAGCAGCCATGGGCCGTGAGTAACCAGTGGCAGAGTCTGTGTCCTGCCAACAGTCCATCTATGGACGCTGGAGCTGACTTTTCTTAGCATTTGTTCATGCCGCAATGATCGTTGCCCTTTTTATTAAGGTATTTTAAAAACGGGCAGGGTAGTGTAGTTCAGTTGGTAGATACTTGCCTAGCATGCACAAAGTCCTGGGTTCAGTTCCCCAGCACTCCACAAACTCAGTGTGATGCCACATGGCCTATAATTCCAGAGTATGCACTCTGGAGGTGGAGGCAAGGGAATCAAATTTCATAGTTATCCTTGGCCACGTAATGAGTTCAAAGCTAGCGTGGGATACTCTGAGACCCTGTCACCACATTAAAAACCAGTATAATTATAAAAGCAATTCACAGCTTCAATTGCCCAGGAAAAAATCAGCAGACCCACTGGTGATAGTGGCTGACATTCACACTCTTTTGCCATTTCTCCCTGTGATAAAGAGCCTACCAGGCCACTGGGATCTTGTATTCCTTTGTTTCTGGGTTGGTCACAGTGTCCATCTCACTCTCTCTGTCCCTGGCAACCCTTATGCTGACAGTCACCCAAGCTAAGGTCTGATGCCAGAATCGGCCCAGGTCCCCTCCCCACACCCTGGCACAAGATCAGTGGTTTCTCCTGAATTCCAAGCTAATGCTGAGACTTTGCAAGCTGTCTCCTAGCAACCACCTTCTGTTCTTGCTCCCCTTGTGGCCCCCTCTATCCCCACCCCCTACCATTCACACTTCCCAGATGCCAACTTACAAAGAGGGCCAGGCCTCCCAGAGCTGCTGTGGTGGGGTGGGGCCATCTGCAGTTCCCTTCCTGAGGCCTGGAGGTGGCTTTTGATCCTGGGGCGATCACCAACTTTGATGCACCTGCTCCGCTCTGGAGTCCAGCAGAGGTCTCCCGAGATCAGCCCTCAGCACTAGGGCACTTTCAGTATTAAGGCCCAATGCATCTCTGCTACCTTCTCCCCCTCTCTTTTTAACTGTTTAGGTGCCTTCATTGCTAGCATCCAACAGAGCATTTCTCTCCCTTGGTCTGTTCTGTGACAGCACTGGCCCCTGAGATCCGGTATACATCTCCACACTCAAATAGAAAACGGCATTTGTTTCTTTTGAAGAGCCACAGGCAAAACAATCCTCAGAGTATTAGAAAACATAGAAGAGGCAGCGAGGTGGCTCATTGTGAAAAGGTGCTCGCCACCAAGCCTGATGACCCGAGTTCAATCCCCAGAATCCACACAGTAGATAGAGCAAGAGAACCAACTCCTGGAAGTTACCCTCTGACTCCCACATGTCCTGTAGCATGCCCAGACTCTTACTCACATATACACACGATAATTAACCAAAAGGAAAACATCATCTCAAACCTTGGGAAAGTGAAAGCCCAGATGTGTGTCTGTCTGAGGCAATGTTCATAAGTGGCCCTGCTGTGGCCCTGAGCCCGAGCATATCACCTCTCAACACACGTCACATTTTCTGGTAGGCTTGTTAGACAGGAAACACTCCTACACCAACAGAGACTAAGAATACCCTGAGTGTGCCCTCTCCAGCACTTAATTGAACTACTGTACTGACCTAGAATACATGCATTTGCGGCTGGGAAGACAGCTCAGTAGCAGAGTGTTTGCCTAGAACAGAAGTCTGGGGTTCAGCCTCCAGCACCGCCAAAATACAAACTGAATGAAGCCCGTGTTCGTGACTTGACAGATTATGCCACTAACTTGCCTATGAAGTGAGCATCGCTTGTTCCCGTTCTCACTCCGCTTGGAGACACGTGATAACGTCAGCTGGCGTTTTTTTGTTCGTTGCTTGGTTTGCCACTGCAGTGGGTGAAAGATGCTGTGTGTGTTGTTTCTCTGCACTGTTGAGACTGAGTGCAGTCTTTTTCCCCTGTCCTGGAACATTTCGATCAGATTTATAGTAAAATGGGAGAGTCTAGCCTAGCGGTCAAGTGTTCAGTTGGGCTAAGCCACCTAGATGTTCCCTGTTAGCAGCCTGTGACACTGGATGAGGCTGTCAGCCCGTGCACCTGTGAGGTGACCACACTCCCCCCCTCAGCACTGTTGACTTTCTGAAGCAGCCAGGAGGGGCTGCTGAATGAGTGGCTCCTGCAGATTCCTCTCTGTGTTCGCTACTTAGGGGTCTGTGTCCAAGGCTATCGAGGCTACTGGGGCTATAGAAGAGACAGGAGAGCAAAGCTCCCCCTATCACAAGTTCTCTCCTTAGTGGGGAGGAGTCTCCCTCAAAGAGAGATTGACTGTCCCCACTGGAGAAGCCTCAGGGAAATGTTGTGTTTCCCCACAGTGCAGGTTGTGTGTCACATTCTGCTTTGGCTGGGATTCTAGTGGCTCAGCATGGTGACTCTGCTTTACACAGGCCAGGGCCTGGCAGTCGTGTACATCTTCGAGAAGTCAAGACGGGGTGAGATGTAAATGACCACCCAACATGTGCAGCCTATTAGTCTCACAGTTCCTTCCAGCCCTGGAGACCAGGAGACAGGTGACAGGACATGTCACCAGAGTACGGGCTGCTCAGCAAATGGTACTGAACACTTAGCTATACATGCGGGAAACTTAATTTTTATTCTTATTTCACCTCAACCAAAAGTTAATCTGGTTTGGACCACAGAGCTAAAACATCAGAACAGAAGCTATGAAACCTCTAACAGAAAGGATGTTGGCTGTGATGTAGGTCCATGGTAGAATGTTTGCCTACATGTGTCTAGGGTCCTGAATTCAATCCCAGGATAGCCATAAAGAAATAAGTAATCAAGCCAGGTGGTGGTGGCGAACACCTTTAATCCCAGCACTCGGGAAGCAGAGACAGGCAGATCTCTGAGTTCAAGGCCAGCCTTGGAGTTACTACAGAGTAACTCCAAGACAGAGAAACCCTGTCTTGGAAAATAAGACAAAACAAACAAAAGGTAGAGTGAACCTGATCCCACCTGTTGGGAATCTTTATAAAAGGGGGGAATTTGAGCACATAAGCAGACTCCAGGCACCTTTGAGCACAGAAAATACCAAGTGTAGACAGCAAGAAGCAAGAAGAAGAAAGGGACCTTGGGAGAAGCCATACATTCTGTCTAACCTTGATCTTGGACATCAGCCTCTGGAAGTGTGGGAAATATAGTTCTGGGGTGTTTCACTTTGGCTGCCTTAACCAATAATGCAATATCTAACAGAAATGACAACCTGGCTCCATACCAAAGACTTGTCCACAGGTGTTCATAGAACTTCAGTGTGGGAGAGATGGCTGCAGTTTGGTGTTCAGAGATTGATGAAGTGCTAAACACAGCACAGCCGGTGGACTGTTACTCCGTAATGTAAAGGAAATGAGCTACTGATGGTTGTAGAGCCTAGAGGAACTTCAAAGCATGCTAACAGAAGCCAAGGATGCAAGAGCATGAGTTGTCTGACGCTTATATGAAACTCAATAAACATCTAATTCAATCTATAATACCAGAAAGCCCACTGGGGACCACCAGGGAATCGAAGGGAAGCTAGGTGGATAGGTTAGATAGAAGGGCACCTTTCTCATATGGCATGTTTTGTATTTTAGCGCCCCCTTCTGGCTTCCATGGGCACTTGCACTCACATGGCACACATACAGACAAGAATACACATACATGCACTACACAAATTAATAATTGAACTGGTTATTTTGTTTGGGTCCTAAAGGTAGAACCTGGGATATCAGACATGCTAGGAAAACACCTTGATACTGAGCTCCAGCTGCATGTTGAAGGTTCTTTTGATTAATACCCTTGCGATTATAGTCTTAGAAGACCCTGCTCGGATGCACTTCCAGGCAGGGGAGCAGAGGTGGGATGGGGGAGGGGGAATAACCATAGCATTATGTCACCACAGGACGTACGAGGAAGAGGCCAGCGAGAATGAGGCAGTAGCTGAGGAAGAAGAGAGAGAGGAAGAGGAGGGAGAGGAAGATGTCTTCACTGAAAAGGTCTCCCCTGAGGCAGAGGAGTGCCCAGCATTAAAGGTAAAAAGAGGCACCCTGAGAAGATAATCTTTCATCTCTATGTCTGGGCTGTCAGGAAAGGCTCTTGGCCTCTGGGGACAGCTCTCCAAGTGGGCACTGCACTCAGAAGTCCCTGTGCTTTGATTCGTATTTGGAGACAACGGTGCACCAGAAGGGGCTGAGGCATCCCTACCTTTTCTTCTGTCCTCCTCGGCTTCCCCATGTCTCTAATCAGATCTCAAGCCTTGCAGCCTTAGTTCAGAGCCCAACTGTGCCCCTGCCTGGTTAGGTAGTCTTGGGTAGCTAACTTCATTCCCACCCAGGCTCCATTTCATCATCTATAAGATGCACACAGTAACACCAGCCTTGCTTATAGACCTGGAGCTGAGATCTGTGTTGTCAGTGTCCTCAGGAGGCCTGCAGTTAACAAACATGATAGAGCCTTGGGGTAGAGCTCCCAGTGCTGGGCCACAGGGTCCTAGAACAAACCAGGTACTTTCTCTGACTCCTCGACACTGAGTTCTCCCACCAGAGGGCGCTCTAGTCACACTCCAGCATGTGCTGTTCCTGCTTAGTTTCTGGGCTGTTTGTGTCGTCTATTTCTGGTGGCTACTGTGTGCAGGCAGTAGAGACCACGATGGTCTGTTTGTTTGTTTGTTTGTTGTTTGTTTTTGTTTGTTTGTTTTGACAGGGTCTCACTGGGTAGCCCAGGCTGGCCTTGAACTCACTTTCCTGAGTACTGAGTATGCTTTATCATGGTCTTGTTGCCAAAAGGAGGTTTGCTCGGCGCCTCCTTAATTCCAGAAAAATATCAGAGTACTGGCTAGGACTATTACTCTGGGGTCTAGAAGGTCTTGGATGGAGCCGGTGCATATGTACACACACTAGAACCGCCATGGCTTACAGGAGCTGCCGGTGCCGCCTCCAGCTCCCAGCTGGAGAAGAATGGGCATAGGCACTCTTGCGGTCGCCATTCTGGTAGGTGCAGCTACTGAGGCCAGCATTGTGAGGACCCAAGAAGTTTATCTGTGCCTGTGGCCAAAAGCGAAATAATAGAAGTGGGGGTTGCCAAGTAGACCAAGAGAGGGCCCTGAGACTCGGGGTACATTGGAGTAAAAACTGACTTCTTCCACAGGTGGACAGAGAGACCAATACTGACAGCGTGACCCCATCCCCCACAGTGGTACGCCCCAAGGACCGGCGGGTGGGTGCCCCCTCAACAGGGCCATTTCTTCGAGGGAATACCATCATCCGCTCCAAGACCTTCTCGCCCGGACCCCAGAGCCAGTACGTGTGTCGGGTAAGCAAGCAATGGTGCCTTCCCCACCCCTCAGAGAGACCCAGGGGTCTACTCCAATTCTGGATACAAGTAGAGGTTACTCTCACAGTGTGTCTTGGGCATCTCTGGTAGGTTAACTCCATGGACGTCAGCTTCCTTCATATGGAAGTACAGAGGCCCATTCCTTGGGACTTTTTACTCAATCGATTGATATAAGAAAATCAGCTGGTGTGTGGCACTGAGTGGCTTAGTGGGTAAGAGCACTTGCCGAGCAAGCATGAGAGCCTGAGTTCGAATCCCCTAGCATTTGTGTAGAAGCCAGACATAGCCACATGTGCCTTTAACTTCAGCACTGGGCACAGAAACAGGTGGATCACAGGACCTCACTGCCAACCAACCTAGCCAAGGTTACAGGCTTTGGGGTCAATAAAGAGACCTTGTCTCTCGGAGTAAGGCACAGAGGGGTAGAGGAGCACACCCTGTGTAACTCTTCAGGCTGTGTAATTACAAACACACACACACACACACACACACACACACACACACACACACACACACACACTACACAGACAGCAAATAAACTTTTTAAAGAAAGAAGAATATGCCATTGCAGTCAAGAGGAAGAGGCAGCTTCCCTTGCGATTTAAAAATGCTAAAAGTGGGGCTGGAGAGATGACTCAGTGGTTAAGAGTGCCAACTGCTCTTCCAAAGGTCGTGAGTTCAAATCCCAGCAACCACGTGGTGGCTCACAACCATACGTAATGAGATCTGACCCCCTCTTCTGGGGTGTCTGAAGACAGCTACAGCAAGGAGGGCTGGAGTGAGAAGAAAAAGTATCCAAAGACAGCTACAGTGTACCTACAAGTAACAAATAAATATTTTTTAAAAAATGCTAAAAAGGTACAAACAAAGGCACAAAACCTGAGAGTAGCCCAGCACAGCTGTGATCTCACAGCTGTGGTCTCAGCTGCTGGGTGCCTAAGGCTGGAAGACCCGGAGTCTGAGAGTTCAAGGTCAGCCTGGGTTTGGTGTGGGCTACCACCTCTTGTGGTATTAGGGAATTTCCATCCCACCTTAGATTGCTTAGTTCCCAAATAAAAGACACAAACTTTTATATTTATAATAAACCTTAAAAGTACTTGAGCTGGGCAGATATCAACCCTATTCTTAACCCCAAGATATCACTTGCCATATTCTGCCTGGGCCTCTCTGACTGCAACAGGCTGGCCCTCATGGCCATGTGCTCACGACCCACCTACTCTAGGGCATCTTCTTCCCCTCTGACCTTCCTCCTCTTCCTTAGTCCCTGCCTCAGACTGCAAGCCCAGGAACCTTCAGCCCCACCTACCTCTTTTCTGCCCAGCTATAGGCTGCCGACATCTTTATTAACCAATCGTGGATAACTTGGGGGCGGGGGCTTGGTTTTCACAACAAAAGCTGTAATACTGAGGTATACGCATCTTGGAGCAACCAGGTCTTGGGATACAGTATTTACCATTTGAATGCCTAGAAGCACCAGACCAACCCACAAAAACCACTATCTGGTTTCCCAGAATGCTCCTCAACCAACTGCTTCCTCTTCATTGAATGTTCTTGTACGTGCTTTTTGAAGGCTCTCTGTGTATGAACACTACTACAGAAGCATGATGCTACTGGCTGCTTGAGTTTTGAGTTGCATTGCCACAGAACTGTTTGGTGGCTGTGTACACCACGAAATACAACCGACACCAAGTGCCTGGCTGAGTGTGACTGCCCGCACCTGTAAGAGTTCCAGGTCATGCAGGTGGGGGACCACGAGCCTGCAGTACCAGCAGCTGAAAGGAACTGGCAGAAGGATCAAGAATTCTAAGTCGACTTTGGCTACCTAGCAATTTCAAGGCCAGCCTAGGCTACATAAAATCCTTCCTCAAAAAAGAAATTAAGTGTTCTATGAGGGCGAAGGGGTGTGTTAGTTAAAAAGAGTGAGAAAGACAGTTAACTGTGATGATGCAAACTGTGACCCCGGGACTTAGAAAGGCTGAGACAGGAGGATCCTCAATTTAAGGCTAGCAAAACAAGAGTGAGCTACACCTTCCCACCCTTTGCCCCACATACCCCAAACAAGATAAGTAAGAACTTGCTAGCTTAGAGATTTAGCTTAATGGCAGACTGCTTACCTAGTAGCTTAGCATGCGCAACGCCCTGTGTCTGATGCTCTGTCCTGGGAGTTTTAAAAAGGGAAAGGCTTGGTAACCAGGCCTGTTCATCAACCACAATATACTTCCTGTGAGCTTCCTTTCTTATTGCCCACACCCTGCCCTCTCTTCCCAATGGCCACTTGCTGAGCTCCGGAGCTTTTCCTGCTGTATGGCCGACAGGCATCCTGTCACCTTCAGACCTTTTAACAGACCCCATAGGCCTGGCCAAGAACTTGGCCAAAGGCTGTAGAGACCAGTGGTTGCTTGGTTTTTGAGATACTGAGAATGAACCTAGCTAGGCTTGCCCACGCTGGGCAGGGGCTCTGCCGCAGCCCAATTCCTTTCTTCAATCGATCTTATTGTTAACATTTCCAGCTTAAAGAAATTTAAAGATAATAGCGTTTGACATTACATTCCAGTTCACTGGGGAGGGTGGAAAGAGTAGAGGAAGGGACCCTTTGAGACACACATCCGCCCCAGGCCACATCTTCCCTCCGGGCAGCAGTTAGCCCAGAGCTAAGCTCTTGAGCTCTGCATTTCATCCTCTAGCCCCCCTCCTCCCCTCTCCCTCCCTCTCCCTCCCTCTCCCTCATACTCTCTCCCCCTCCCCCTTCTTCCTTCACCCTCTCTCTTTCTCTCTCTCTCTCTCTACTCTCCTGCCACCCTGTGAGGTCCTTACCTCTCCCTTTCCTGGCTATCCAACTCAGTGAACCCTTTTTGGACCAACCTACTTTCCTTCATGCATGCAGGGTCTGGGTACCTACCAAGTCCAAGGGGTCAGTTATTCGGTTGCCTGGGCTCTAGAACCAAAGGCATGTGCATGCCTTATCTGAGTCCTGGGCTGAAGTGACGATTGCTACCTTGCCTGCTCAGAACCGTACAGATCCACTGAGTAGTAAGAATCAGTAGAAACAGCCTTCCTCTCTCGTTTTGGAGAGGGGAGGGGAATTTTCCAAGGTCCCAGGAGCCCATCTCCAAGGCCTAAAGTGATGAGACTGCGTGGGAAGCTTCCTCTTTCCATCACCTCAAACTGCACAAATTAAATTCACTGGATGCCCCTCACTGTCATTCCCCCGGAAAGCCTTCCGGGTGCAAACTGAGGCCGCCCCTTCTGGGTTAAGTCTCAAGCTAATCATTCAAGCCGATCAGCATCTGTGGGAGCAATGCAGGCCCAGCGAATATGGGCTGCAAAGCTTATAGGAACTGCGGGATTTCCTTTAGTCATGGAACACTGGTGTTGGAGACCCTGCATTCTACTGAAGGATGCTACGGTTAAGTCAGCTCACAACCGTCGAGAGAAAAATCAATCAGTGCTTCAATCAGACGGGGTTAGGGGATGGTGGCTGAAGGAGTAGAGAAGCCTTTAGGGTGACAGCTGAGACCTCGGCTTTTGCAGATCAACTGCCTCGTGAGCATGCAGTGAAAAATCAAATAAATGAATGCCACTCATCAGAAGTCACACCGAGGGAAATCAGCAGTTGGCTACACCAGGGGAAATTAATGCTTGTTTTTCATGGGGATTGGAATATAGCTGAGATTTTGTTACAAGAAGCCATCAGTGAAGTGTTACTCATTTGTACAGCCAGCTCTCCTCCTTCAGTGAATGTGTATGTATGTCTGTGTGTGAGCACATGCCAGAGTGCAGGTGTCTGTGGAGGCTAGAAGAGGCTGCTGGATCTCCCGGAGCTGGAGTTAGAGGTGTGAGCTATGGCTGTGAGCAGCCTGACGTGGGTGCTGGGAACTGAACTCAGGTCCTCTGCATGAACAATGGGTGCTCTTAACCACTGACCCATCTGTCCATCTGTGAAACCATCTTTGTCTCTCTGGAACGTTTGTCTGAATGAAACTATAACTAAGGCACCAAGCATGGAGTTAGGGGCTCTACCCACGTGCTCACTGTTTGCAGCACGATCACCCTGTGTCTGGTCAGCTTCAGACTCTGCCTGGCATGGGACTGTTAGTAGTATTAGCTTTAATCATGATGAATAGTCATGAAAATAATGACAGTAATAGCTTCTCAGTAGAGACCCCCAGCAGTGAACTGACAGCTGCCGGGCAGGTGCAGTAGCATAGCGCACATTAACCTTGCTTCTTTAGGAAATAAGACTCAACCAAGAAGTCACCCCATCCTCACCTGCTGGAGAAAGGCTGTCATAGATGAGAATGGGGGTCTCTGGGGAAACATGAAAAATGACCGATGCAGGGATTTGAGTGGGGAAGATGGCTGAACCCAACTTTTGCAGAGTCTATTCATTTTTTCTGTGTATGAGTGTGCCTCCTTGGTCTTGGGGTACCCTCCTTCCCCCCATGTATCTCTTTGCTTGCAGTACTGAAGACCTGACATATGCTCAGGTCATGCTATACCACTGAGCTCTACCTCTGGCCCAAATATTTGTCTCCAAAGTGGTTCATTTTGAGTCACTAAAGGGTGGGCTCTCTAGATGACAGGGACAAGTGGGTGTAAGTAAGCAGCTCTTTGCATGGCAGGACAAAGGGACAGTATATCCTACAGTGGTGCCTCGTCAAACCCCGCTGAGCAGCTCTTCAATGGCTTTGGGTGGGTTTTATGACTCAAGTGAGCTTCTATGCCCTGTACGTAACATGGTAACTGCCTCACACATTGCCGTGAGGATGCAACAAGGTGCCCCATCTAATTTAGGGTCATGTGGAGACAATGGCACATGGCACGCCTAGTGTATGTTTAGCCAATGGTCACCTTAAAGGGAAGGGAAGTCCAGAGCAAAGCCTAGAACAAGAAGCTCGGTGTCTGGGTCGAATCTGGGGAGGTGATCTCTTCCTGTTCCCACCGAACCTTATTTTTGGGGGGAGGGGTCCAGAACACACACTTCCCATGCCTGACTTCCTCTGGTTTTCTCTCTTGCAGCTAAATCGGAGTGACAGTGATAGCTCTACGCTGTCCAAGAAGCCACCTTTTGTTCGAAACTCCCTGGAGCGGCGCAGTGTCAGGATGAAGCGGGTAAGAGTCACCTTGAAGCTCCTTGTGTGCCTGCTGCTCTTCACTTCAGGAAGGCCTATGGGTAGCCAGAGGCTGGTGTGTCAGGGAAACAAGAGAATGGGTAGGACAGGCAGGTGGGATGGCTTGCTATGTCACCTTGAGGACTTGAGTTCAATCCTGGGAACCCACGGAAAGGTCTAAGTAGAGAACCAACTTCACACAATTGTCTTCTTACCTCTACATGTATACCATGCATGCACATACAGTCATTCTTGGGTATGCATACACACGCATAATGACAGACCAGACAGACAGACAGACAGACAAATGTTCACTCTGGGAGAATATTCTAGAACTTCCACATTTTCCATCCCTACATTTATGCTTGTGAGGGACTGGGTAAGGGCACTTGTTTTACAAGCATGAACACCCAAGTCTGACACCCCACATAAAAAGCCAGGCCATAGCTGTGTTTGTCTGTAACCCCAGCATTAGGGGTGAGATCGGGACACAGGTCTCATTAGCCAGGCCTAACCAAAATGACAAGTCCTGGTCCAGTGAGAGACCCTGTCTCAAGGCAGTAAGATGGAGAGATAGGGGGAGACACCTGATACGCTGCTCTCAATACTCTTGCTGCTCTGGCCTCTTTCTAAACGCTATGGCTATTTTAGCATGCAGGCCTTTGTAAGATCCAGCCATAGCCCTAGAGATCACTGAGAGGGTGCTTACCTAGTGTGTGCAAAGGCTGACACCATAGAACAAAACAAACTAAAGCAATAATACAACCTAACGAGGCCACAGGCTGTGAGACTGCCTTCAGGAATGGATTGGTCCAAAGACTGAAATAATTCCAGCAGGTCTCTTGCCCCTTCTCACAACACTGCTCCTGCCACATAACTGGACCTTTTTGTCTTCTTCTTCCTCCTCCTCCTCTTCCTCCTCTTCCTCTTCCTTCTTCTCCTTCTCTTCTTCCTTCTTCTCTTTTTCCTCCTCTTCCTCCTCCTTCTCCTCCTCCTTGAGATAGGGGTTTTCTGTGTAGCACTGGCTATCTTGGAATTCTCTCTGTAGATGAGGCTGGCCTTGAATTTATAGAGGTTCCCTGCCTGTGCCTCCCAAGTGCCAGGATTAAAGGCATGCCCCACCACTGCCCCCGCTCTTTAAGTTTTTATTGGCTCTTTGTATATGTCACATCATGCACCCCAATCCCACTCATTTTCTAGTCCTTCCATATCAGCCCTCCATCCTTGTAACCTACCCCCAAAAGAAAATAAACATTTAAAACATAAAAATAAATCAGCAACAGAAACATCTTGCTGTGGAAGCTGCAGTGTGTCACAGATAGCCGAATTCTTAAGCAGAGTCTGGCTACCGCAGGCACACAGTCAAGAAGATGCCCAGTATAATATGCATTCAGACGGACCTGAGGGCAGGGTAGCACCAGACACCATTCACAGAATACAAATGCGCGGGAATCTCAGCTCTGCCACCATGCTCCACCCACTCTAACCGAGAGCTGCGGGCTGTGTAGATGCTAACTGCTGGGCCCTTGGAGGGCTGTTGTCTTGCGGTTCGGGGGACTGGGATCCGTGGAATTTCTGGGCTGAGCCCTCTGGTGGGCCTGGGTATCATCTCCACCTCCGCAGCCTTCGTCCGTCAAGTCCCTGCGCACAGAGCGCCTGATCCGCACCTCGCTGGACCTAGAACTAGACCTGCAGGCCACGAGGACCTGGCACAGCCAGCTGACTCAGGAGATCTCAGTGCTGAAGGAGCTGAAGGAGCGGTTGGAGCAAGCCAAGAACCACGGGGAGAAGGAGCTGCCACAGTGGCTGCGTGAAGATGAACGCTTCCGCCTGCTGCTAAGGATGCTGGAGAAGCAGGTAAGTACCACGGGCTGGCTGCCTTTCCGCAGTCCTGGGATCCTGCTGCAGGTCCCTGAGGAGTACAGGAACGGGAGGCCCTGGCTTCGCTCTACAGGAGTTTCCGTTGATGTTTTTTTCTGTGAGTGCTTACGATTCAGCCCCACTCACTATGAATCCTTTATCAGATACAGCCTTATCCATGTGGGCCCTGAGCATAACAGAAAGCCAAAGCAATACAGAATTCTAGTCTAGATGATTAAGCTAGAGTGAAACCTGTCTCAAATACAAACGAACAAACAAACAAAAACAAAAACAACAACCAAAAACAATCAAACAAAAGAAGGGGGCTGGAGAGTGGCTCAGTGGTTAAGGGCACTGGCTATTCTTCCAGAGGTTCTTGAGTTCAATTCCCAGCAACCACATGGTGGCTCACAGCCATCTGTAATGGGATATGATGCCATCTTTCTGGCACGCAGTTGTACATGCAGATAGAGTACTCATACATAAAACTAAACACATTTTTGAAAAAAAAACAAAAACAAAAATCAAAAGAAAAACAAACAAACAAAAAAAGAGTAAATTTTCTTGGTGTGTAAAATTAAAGCAACTATAAAATCTCCCCTCCCAAATACCTGAGGAGCAGGTAAGAAATACACTTCACAAGGCATCTCCCAGCACATTTTCTTCAGGCACACATGGGGCTTCTATTCCCTGCCTCAGTACTCAGTCATCATAGGTGGATGATGTGAGCATAGCCCATTATCCTTCTACACAAAGCAGACCCTATGGTACAGACTCTGCATTGCAGACAGCGAGGCCTGCAGGCCTGCGGACTCTCTCCCACGTCACACCCTGGTTTGCTTTGCCTCACAGGTGGATCGTGCAGAGCACAAGAGCGAGCTGCAAGCTGACAAGATGATGAGGGCAGCTGCCAAGGATGTACACAGACTTCGAGGCCAGAGCTGTAAGGAGCCCCCGGAAGTGCAGTCTTTCAGGTGAGTGAATGATCCCAGTCTGATGCCTTCTGCTCCCCTGCCAGCCCACCAGGCCCTCATCACCTTTGCTGGCCTCATGTTCCCTGCTCCTGGCCACTGACTGCCCTGTTGTCAGCAGAGCTGTAGCCTACAGATGCTCTTCCTTACCACACTTCCATAATGCTGTGAGCACTGTGGTGCTCTGTTGCCAGTCCCCACACAGCTCAGCCCAGTTTGTGAGATCCTCTTGTTTAATGAATGAGCCACCTGCTTTCCTCTCAGCTTTTCCAGTTCTGGTAATTGCAGGGGTCTGGCTGGTGATAAGAGGGGAGTGGGGTGCAATTGGCCCTCACCTAATTTCCTGGCTCTGCTTGCTTGCCTACCTAATAGACTCACAGCTATGTAATTGCCTTGCTGGGCCTACACATGTCAGAGGAGGGTCACAAATGTCATTTGCTCTGCGCCTTCCAACACAAAGGGATTTAGACTCATCCTCCATCCACTATAGTGTGAGTTCAAGGCCAACCTGTGTTTCGTGAGACCCTGCCGCACACACAAAAAACAAAAATAAACCAATGTTCATGTACAAAGACACACACACATAGACACACACAAATATATGCATATGAATGTGTTTCCTGCATTGGGCAAAAGGTACTTCATCATGCTAATGGATCAGGCATGATTTTGTCTCCTATGTCACTCGCTACAAAGGATATTTGACAATGTCTGTGGTTGGTTGGTTGGTTGGTTGTTTTCAAAGATGGGTCTATGTGCCTAGGACCTCAAAATCATGGACCCAAGTTATGTTGTCCATCAGCCTGGGACGAGAGGCGTGTACTACTATGCTCAGTGTCCACAGATTTCAGGTTTCACAGCCAGAGTTGAGGGATGCTAACAGCATTTAATAGTGGCCAGGGCTATCCCTAAATATCCTACAGGATATAGCAAATAGATTGGGGTGTAGCTCAGTGGCAGACTGTGTGCTTGGCATGCATGATGCCCTGACCCAGAACAGAAAGATTTACCCTGTCCATATATGTGCCGAGTGGGGTTGAAACAACTGTTTTCCATCACAGGGAGAAAATGGCATTTTTCACCCGGCCTCGGAGGAACATTCCAGCTCTCTCTGCAGATGACGTCTAACCACCAGAAAAGTATTTCCTTTGTTGCACGGACCATGCTGTGAAGGTTGACTGTGGCTAAAGTTATTTATGAGGCATTATGTGAAGGTACTGAGTCACAAGTCCCCGAGCGCTCTCGTTGGTTTGAAGACAAATATTTTTTTTTTTTTTTTTTAGGTTTTCTTGTTATTATTTAAAAAACAATGATAAAGCAACCATAACAACAACAAAACCAAACAAACGAAAAAAACCAGCATTAAAATGACGAGATTGTATAGTTTGTATATTTAGGAATGTATTTTTGGGAAAGAATTTAAATGAACTAAAGCAGCGTTAAGTGACTGCTAGTCTTAAAATTGTCTAGCGTTTTCTTTTTTGTACAGCAATGACTTTTAGAGGTTTCCCTGCAATAAAAAAAAAAAAAAAAAAAAAAAAAAAAAGTCGTATTTGAGGGGCGGTAATCCTCAAAGGAGGTCCCGCAGGTGGCACAGCACAGCTAACCTGCCCTGGTTAACGTTATTTTGTACAATAATACAGAGAGAAGGATGTACAGAAATCGTGGGGGGATTCGAAGACTGTCCACAGACCTTTGTGAGCTGTGATGTGTCTTTCATGTGGCCACCTGACCTGAAGCAGGTAGTGTGCAGCTGGCTGAGCAAGGCCAGCCCAGACTGGTGAGAGGCCACGCCCATCTCAGATGCCCAGTGAAGCCGCTGTAGGAGTGAGGGGAGGGCCGCAGAGAACTGCGTTTGGATCTATCTCTATCAATAAAGTGGCCTTTCAAGAAAGAGTTTCTTGTCATTTGTCTCCCTCGAATCTTCACTTTATTATTTCCCTGCTTTCACCCATCTCCCAATCCTGGAAAAAAAAATTTCTTTTCTTTTTTCTTTTATTTTGCGCGTTACACTTAGTTGTCCATTAGATTAGTGTGACTGCTCGGCTTTTCGGGAACCTAAGGTCTGGTGGCGTATGTCTGTGATCCCAGCACCTGCGAGGTAGACGCAGGAGTTCGAGACCATCTCTGCAGTAGAAAACCTGTCCTTAAAACCCGAGCCTGGAGAGATGGCTCAGGGGTTAAAGGCGCTGGCTGCTCTTCCGGCAGACCAGTATTTGATTCTAAGCATCCACAGGGTGGCTCACAGCTATATGTAGTTCCAGTTTCAGGGACTTGAGACCCTCCTCTGGCCTCTGAGCATACCAAGTATGCACATGGTGCACAGACATACATGAACACAGAATACCTGTGCACATAAACAGATGATTAATGGGACAAGAGCGATGTCTCAGCAGTTAAGAATGCTTACTGCTCTTCCAGAGGATGGATGGTTGGGGCCCAGCACCCACACCAGTTGGTTCATAACCACCTGTAACTCTACATACACTCATGCTCGTGGGCACGTACAGCCTGACACACACAAGTACACGTAATTAAAACTATTAAAGAGCTTAAGCCTGGTTTTAATTATTTTAAAAGGTAGTACCTAACCATACCAAGTCCAAAGGCGACACAGCAGCCGTAGAACCGCATTTTCCCCCTCACCACAGACCTACACACTAAAAGTTCATTTTTAGCTGGTTTAATAACAGACGGTGCTATTAGGATCATCCCTGTTTTATGATTTGTGGCCTTGTTATTCTGAGACAGGGTCTCACTGTCTAGCTCAGGCTGGCCTCAAACTCAAAACAATTACCTTGCCTCAGCTTTTCTGAGATTATCAGCATGACTTTGAACTCCTGTTTCTCTTGTCTCTGCTTCTCAAGTTCTGGGATTTCAAGCATGGGCTGCCATGTCCAGCAAGGATGATCGTGAATTCCTGATGCTCCTGCTTCCACCAACCCTCCCCCCCCCCCAGTGCTAGGATTCCAATGTATTGTTCTGCCACATCCAGGTCATTGCTTATATAAACACTACCCAAGCTGAGCATGGTTATAATCTTACAAGGTCACAAGTTCAAGGCCAGCATGGGTTATATAAGGGAGTTCCAGACCAGCCAGGGCTATAGAATGAGTCAGTCTCAAAAGATAAAAAAGTGAAGATGAACTCGATCCAATTCTCCTTTGCACATCCTTTCCTACGAGTATGGTTGTATCTGTGGATAAATCACTGCACGCGGTTTAAATGCACCATCAGAGCTCCATATAAACTAAAAAGGTGTCACCCAGACATTTACCCCCTGCATGCTCATTGTCCCCAGTGCTTGAAAGACAACAACAGATAGAGACAAGACTTTGCCCTGCATTGTTTATCCAGCGTCGACTATTCTGGATCAAATTACTGAGATCCATCCTCAGTGCTCAGCCTCACAGTGCTGAGATCAACTCACTACTGTTACAGAACCACAATGCTGAGATGTACCCTCTACTGTTACAGAAGGTTAAGTCACAATGTTAAGCCACAGTAGTGAAGTTTATATTCTACTTGTTATATTCTAGATGCTTCTGGAATAACTCATTTTCATATCTTTGGCCCATACTCAAAACAATTACTCACTGACTGAAGGAAAGGCGAAGTTCTTCCAATCCTGTTATGAACAATGGGGACATAGACGTTTCTCAGTGGCTTGTGACCTCTTTTTCTTTCTTCCTTCCTTTTTTTCCTTCCTTCCTTTCTTCCTTTCTTTCCTTGTTTGCTTTCTTACCTGGAGACAGGTCCTTACTCTACAGCCGAGGATGAAGGGTGCCCTAAAACTCTATAACCCAGACTGGACTGAATTCACAACAATCACTCTGTGTGTGTGTGTGTGTGTGTGTGTGTGTGTATGTGTGTGTGTGTGTGTGTGTGTGTGTGTGTATTTAATGTTTTTTATGGGCTGTAGTGATAGCCAAGTGCCTTAATACAGCATCTCCCCAAAGTGGGTATAGATACCACTGGTGACAATGTAGAAACTATAGTCCCAGACAGGTGACAGATGTAATCCCAGAACCCAGGAAACGCTTGAGTTCTAGAACAGCCTGCTCTGCATAGCAAAAAGAAAACAGAGGCAGATATGGTTGCCTTCTTTATTATTTATAACAATATATTGTTTTTAAAAGTTTATGTATTTATATAGGTGTTTTGTCTGTACATATGCTTGCACACCGGAAGAGAGCATCAGATCCCATGGAACTACCTGTTCATAGGTGATTGTGAGCTGCCATGTGGATGCTGGAAATCAAACTAGGACCTCTGGGAAAACAGCCAGTGTTCTCAACCACTGAGCCACCTCTCAAGTCTTATATTTATTTAATATGTAGCATCTATAACCCGCATACTCAGCCCATGGATTCATAGATATTGTTTAGGATGAAGATAAGTAAATGTTAAGGTGAACTAAAACTATCTTGGTGGTAAATCCATGTAATTGCAGCTCTTGGGAGGTGGAAGGAAAAAGATCAGAAGTTCAAGACTGTCCCTCAGCTACACAGTGCAAGGCTACCCCAGGCTATGCCTTTCAAACAAACAGAAGAGCGGGAGAGATGCTCCAAGAGGCTGCCTGGCTCAGGTCATTGTACCACCTTCATTTCTTGGTAATTAAAACATTGTTAGCCTGGTATAGTAGTACATACCTATAATCATAATGCCAAAGAGACTGAGGCAGGAGGATGGAGAGTCGAAGGTCAGAGTGGAATACACTCTGTATTCCTCCCTCCCTCCCTCCCTCTCTCTCTCTCTCTCTCTCTCTCTCTCTCTCTCTCTCTCTCTCTCTCTCTCTCTCTCTCTCCAACGAAAAGGAAAGCTGTTGTCTTTCCCCTTTCAGACAATCTCCATAAGTTTGAGGACCTTTTCTGTCACGCATTCTCAACAACCTCACATCCTGGAGAGAGTATCTAGCACCTTAATGTGAACAACAACAAAAATGCCTGTTTAGCAGAGGGATGAGTTGCTGGGCAGTGGTGATGCACGCCTTTAATCCCAGCGCCCCAAAGGCAGAGGCAGGTTCAAGGCCACCCTGAGCTACATACTGAGTTCCAGTTCAGCCAGGGAAATCCTGTCTCGAAAACAACCAAAAAATACCAAAACAAAACAGAGGGATGGGTTTATAGGTTCTGCGCCCGTGCCTGCGCCTTGAGAGACAGAGGGTCCAAACACGGGTAACTTTGGCTTGAGAAACCTATAATCCATCTTCCCTGACCCCAACATCAGCTAGTTCAGCTCCCCTCCTCTCTCGCAGTGTCTCCTGAATCCCACTAGGGGACAGCAGAGGGCGCGCCCTGAACGACCGAAAACGACGATTGACTTACCCATTTCCGTTTCCGGCCAAAACTATACACTTCCGTTTCCGGCCACTTGGCATGTGAGTCTCTGACGAGAGGATGGACGGTCTGGTGGCTCAGTGCTCCGCGCGGTTGCTGCAGCAGGTTTGTCCCTGGGCGGGGCGGAGAGCTCTGAAGCAGGCGGCAGCGGGGCAAAGCCCGCAGTGGCTTCCACAGGCGGTGGCGACGACCCCAGTCCCGAACCTCGGGGCTTGCGAAGCCATGCTGTCCCGCCGGCCGTTTCCTCTTGACTGGGTCGTGCGACTGTCGTTCAGAGAAGAGAGGGTGTCACAGGGCCTAACGTGGACAGCGAGGTTCACCCTGCTGGCCGCCCAGGCCAGGTTAGGGCAGGACAGGTGTGCTCTGGGACGACCCATGCAGAAAACGCCAACGTTGGTCTGGGACAATGTCACAATTTTTAAAAAACGAAAGTAGCACCAGTCTGTTTTCTTTTTCGGGCCTAGACGCAAGTGTTAGGAACTCAGTTTGTCTTAAGTCTTCCCTGTTACAGCAACTGCTTTATGCAAATCAGCAGCCCCAAGGTACAAGTTAAATGGACAAGCTCTTCTGTGAGTCCGGTTTAAAGTAGCAGA
This sequence comes from Uromys caudimaculatus, assembly GCA_028551405.1. Taxonomy (NCBI): domain Eukaryota; kingdom Metazoa; phylum Chordata; class Mammalia; order Rodentia; family Muridae; genus Uromys; species Uromys caudimaculatus. The sequence continues at coordinate 78,927,658 of CM052710.1, forward strand.
TACTGGAGATACGGAAAAAATATATATGAGAAGTTTACTTAGACCCAGAAGAGGCAAAAACAGACCCTTGAGCGATTTTGAATATGACAAAAGATGGAAGTGGATATTGACTCCTTTTGTCTCTGGGACCTAACCCAGAGTCATGCGTATGCTAGACAAGCACTGTTGTTTTGTTATTTTTGGTTTGATTTTTCAGTCCAAGTCATAAGATTTAGGAATAGAGGTAGTAAAGCCAGAGTCTTGTACTCTGATTAAATCAGGATGCATTGAGGTGAAGAGAACGTCTGTGTTTGAGAAAGGGTGTGGCCCCAGACTTTCCACTCACAGACTCTCAACTGCTAGGACTGAAGGTGTGTACTGCTCTTCACACTTTATTGGGTTATATCCTCTGCACTGCAGTCCCTCGTTCCCAGCACACACCTGTGGACTCTGTTCCATCTTATAAAGGATTGATTGCTGATATCAGTAACACCATTACTCTCAAAGTCCGTTCTCGTTTTTCTGCCCCACATATTGTGGAGAGCTGAAATGAGCCCTGTGGTCCGGTTTGCCACTATCTGGGAAGCATTCGTTTGAACTGGACTGGAAAAAGCGCCTTTCCCTTACAGGAAAAGGAGATTAAATCTCTGACTGCTGAGATCGACCGGCTGAAGAACTGTAGTAGTTACTTAGAAGCTTCTCCGAGTTTGGAACAGTTACGAGAAGAAAATTTAAAATTGAAGTATAGACTGAATATTCTTCGAAGGGTGAGTGCTCTGGGTGTCTTCAAATAAATGGGTTTGTTTGTTGTTACTGAAGATTCTAAAAATAATGTGCTACAAGAACTGAACAGGAGAGTTTGTACAGGAATCTGTTTTCCTGCATGAGGCAAGTTAGTACTCGTTAGGCACCTGCATTGGAGAAGGGCTGTGGTGCTGGCTTCCCAGGACCCTTTTAAGTGGTTCTTCACGATGGTTTCAGAAATGGTTTGGAAGTTGAGACTTCTTCAACGGCTTATGCCCATGCTGTCAAAGGAATGCCTCTTGTTCTTAAACCATTTTCACTAGCATAAAAGAAGTGATTTGTCAGGAGAAAACTAATGCGGTTTTAAAATGCACACATTGATACCTAACTTCTATACTATTAAGGTGCTTATTTTACAATTTTATAGCATCTTTTGGGTTTCTTTTCATCTAATGTTGCAAAACTTTCTCTGCCTCTCCTCTTCCCCTCTCCAACAGTCTCGCTATACAGACCAGGCTGTCTTCGAGGCCGGGCCTCCTCCGTCTTGCAGTGTTTGTCTCTCTCAGGCTGGATTTACAGGTGTATACTGCCATGCCACGACTTGAATAGCCTTATAGTCCAGCAATGCTTATCAATGTAGTTTTTAAAAAAAAAAAAAGCCTACCTTCAGCTTCTCTGGCCTGCCTTTCAGGTTTGCTGATGACACAGCCCAGCGTGTTACCTCATTAATTGTTCTCCAGTGTGTGTGCTGCCTACTCCATGGACTCATCTCAGGCATCTGACCGGTCCTTTGACCAGACTTTATTACCTGCGTGGAATCAGCTGTACTCAGATAGCTTCGTCAAGTGCTTACGTGCTGCTAGGGGCAGTAAGGGAGATACACGAGGAAATATTGCTGTGGTGAAAATAAGTTTTTCTGTGTACAAGAGGCGGAGGCAGGCTGATCTTTAGTTCCACTCCAGCCTG
>CM052710.1:78929446-78952446 GCA_028551405.1 Uromys caudimaculatus
TTTTTTCGAGACAGGGTTTCTCTATATGGCCCTGGCTATCCTGGAATTCACTCTGTAGACCAGGCTGGCCTCGAACTCAGAAATCCGCCTGCCTCTGCCTCCCAAGTGCTGAGATTAAAGGCATGCACCACCACTGCCCGGCTTTTGTTTTTAAGATTTAAAAAATTTAAAAAAAAAAGTATTTAGTATTGTTTTTGAGGCAAGGTTTCTATTTAGCCCTGACCTTTCGGGAGCTGTCTTAAGTAGATCAGTTCTCAAACTCACATAGATCCACCTGCCTCTGCCTCCAGAGTCTGGCCACATAGTACGTTAAGTAGTCACAGAAAGCGTTCCCACTGGTAATAATCACAGATTGCTGTCATGATCGTGCTGCTGTGGCTGTTAAGGAATCCCATAAACGTTCAGAAATCTGTTTCAAATCTTAGTTTTCTCAAAAGCTGTTATTTTTACTAATTTTCATAATGTGAGGTTTTACAAAATGTATACATCAGTAAAGGTGATTGTACCAGAATGTGTATTCTTTTGGTTTTATTTGAGTCAAGGTCTTGCAGTCTAGCCCTGGCCGGTGGGCTTTGTGCTGTATAGCCTGTCGCTCTCAGACTTGAGGCAATCCTCCTGTCTTGGTCTCCCAAGAGAATTAAAGTACATAACCGGGGCCAGCTAGATGTAGTATTAACTCCCTCCCACAGGCCTAGGAATCATGGGAGAAAGAAAGACATGTACATATAAATCAGGTAAAGAAAAATTGCCAAGAGCTTGACAAGCTGGCTCACCTCTGTAGTCCTTGCATTGGAAAGGCGAAGCAGGAGGATTGCTGTGATTGCAAGACCAGCCTAGGTTACAGAGCAAGAGCCTACCTCAAAACCAAAAAAGGCTTTCAAGCTCAGTAGATAGAGTGCCTGGCTTGTGTGAGGCCTTGGATTTCACCCCCGGCACCTGATAAAACTGAGTGTGGCTGGGTGTGGTGGTACATGCCTGTGATTCCACTTAAATCAACTTTTTGTTTCCTGAGTCAGTATTTTTAATTTTCTGGTATGGAAAATTTTACCCAAAGTACAAGCTTTATTTTTACAAAGTAGTTTTACCACTGTGTCTATTAGCAATTTTTTGTAGAACTGTACGGAATTATACTATTGCAAACACTACTCCCGTAAAGAACCTTACCTGCGTTGAGCCTTCTGGAGGGCTGATTGACTAAACTTTGTGGAGAGGTTGGCATGTTGCAGGTCCAGAGCCCAGTTTCAGTTTATCTCGGGCTATCATGAGCCCTCCCCCTCCTTCAATAGCCACTTCAGTATCTGACCTAACATTTTATCAGACTTTTTGATGAGTTTAAGAATATAATTTTGCTGAGCACAGTGGTGCACACTTTTAATTCCAACATTCAGGAGGCAGAGACAGGCAGTTCTTTGAGTTCAAGGGCAGCCTGGTCTACACAGAGAAACCCTATCTGGAAAAAAAACAAAAGACTGAGGCAGGAAGATTGTTGTAAGTTTGAAGCTAGCCTAGGGTACAAAGTGACCCTGTCTCAATCAATAGTGTGAGTGTAAATTTTTTCTTTTTATAGCAGAGAATTCCAAGGAGGGTGGGACTTGACTTCTACATTCCTGTACACCTGGTTTATGATCCATCAATCACTAATTTACATGGAAGTAATGATAGCAGTGACCTCAGTTTTGTTACTTAGATGAAAGTCAAAAGAGCATGCACACAGAACACTTGGCACAGAACTTGACACTGCATATATATTATTTAACTACTGTTACCATTACTATTTTATACTGCAGGTCTGTCAGAAGGTTTGTTGCTTTTTTGAGACAGTTTATAACTATGTTGCCTGAGCTCCCCCTGTCTCAGCCTAGCTGCTAGGATTTTAGGTGTGAGCCTCTGGGCCTGGCTTTGATGTTTTTGATAACTATAAGCTTAGTGATCATTGGGTCATTGGACTGGGGTGGCTCCCTGGAAGAGTGCCCATTTGTGGCAGGCTCGAGGCTCTAGGTTCACATCTCAGTGCACAGGAAGTGTTGTCATTATGCTCCATGAACAGCGTCTACTTACTCACTTCTGTCAATCCAGGACCTCCACTTGCCTGTGCTCTGCCGACAGGTCACCTACTTTTCTTTTTATCTTTTATTGAGATGAGGTCTCACTGGGTCAGCCTAGTTGGCCTGGATCAAACTGGCCTCATACTTTCTGTAGTCATTCATATATATATACAATGTTTTGATAACATCTTAGATGACAGGCATGATGCCAGGTGCACTGGCTAGGACTGTGAATGAAACACTTGTCTGCATTCAGCAGTCTGATGGTAGAGACACAATTTTGTGAAGGTGTAATGAGTGATAATAAGAGTAATTATATTCTATCTTAAATGAATGTGCTTCACTTAAAAGCTGTTACATTAACAAGTAGGAGTGGGCTGGGGTTCTTGCTAGTGAGGCAAAGCCTGTCTTTCTAGTACAGCACCGTCACTCTGGATTCCCTCCAAGGTTCCTCTCCTCTCCTGCCCTGAAAAGGTCGGTTCTGGAGAGAAAGTGGCTGTTTTGCCCACTTGAGTTTTCACTGCCAGTGCTTGGTGTGAAGCAGTTTAGGACTCTGTTCTGTTTCAGATCTCTACATGGCCCTGGCTATCCTGGAACTCACTATATAGACAAGGCTGGCCCTGAACGAAGATCTGCCTGTCTCTGCCTTCCTGGTGCTGGGCCTCTCGCTTCTGTTTTCTATTCAGTCACCACTTTTTACTGTTTCTGATCTGATAAGGCAAATGAAGAATTGGTGGCCTTGATGCTTCCCAGGAATGTCTTAGAATCCTGTTCCGGTGTCTTGGCATTCCCATCCTGACTCTAATCTGCATATTTGGGGAAAATGTGTAATGTCATACTACTTCACAGAAACACTGCTGTTCTTTTCCTGCAGAGTCTTCAGGCAGAAAGGAGAAAACCAACTAAAAATATGATTAACATCAACAGCCGCCTGCAGGAAGTCTTTGGCTGTGCCATTAAGGCTGCATATCCAGACTTGGAGAGCCCCCCCCTGGTTGTGACACCGAGTCAGCAGCCCAGGTTTGGAGACTATCAGTGTAATAGTGCCATGGGCATTTCCCAGGTGAGGTATCATCTCTTATGACTAGCCCTTGATTCTCTTACATTCAGCATCACTCCTACAAACATAAATAATAGCAAGTTCTTGTATCTTTGAGAATGGGGCACTTTCCACACGGAGCTAGGGTATAGCTCAGTGAGCGGTATTTGTTTTGTTTTGGTACCTCTTGCTGTGTGCTGGATTGATATGTGTGATTAATGACATTTGGAAAGTGAAATTAAAAGTTAACAAGTTGTTGCCAGACATGGTGACAGATGTCTGTGATCATCACTCCAGGGGCTGGGGCAGGAGAATTACCACAAGGGCAGCCTGGGTTACATTGATGACCATTTCTTTTCTTTTTCTTTCTTTTTTTTTTTTAAAGGAGCAACTTGCTAACAATGACCACCATCAATTATTTGTTACAGCTTGGATGTCTCTGGAGCAGACCTTATAGTCTGTTTTCTCCCTCGCCCACTCCCACACCCCTCTTGGTTTTGGTGTTTTGAGACAGGGTTTCTCTGCAATCCTGGTGTCCTGAAACTCACACTGTAGAGCAGGCTGTCCCCGAACTCAGAGCTCCGCCTGCCCCTGCCTCCCGAGTGCTGGGGTTAAAGCATGTGCCACCACTGCCCCAGTTCCTTTTTCCTCCTTTGTTTTGGTTTCTTGAGAAACTGGCTGTGTCACCAGGCACCCTGCCTCAGCCCCTGAGTAATGGGATTGCTGGCGTGCAGCACTTGGTGGCTGCATTTCATTTTTAAGCTGAGGGACTCCTTATTTGCAGAGTGCTCCACTGTCTGTCTACACATACCCTATATCTGTTTCCTTTCTTCGGTGATTGAGAAAGGTTTGCCTTTGAGCAGACTTTTTTCTCTAATAGTCCTGTGATAGTTTTCTATTGAGCTGTTTATGACCTGTCTGCAAGAATATGAGTGTGCTGGCTCCAGCTTTGTAGGTGTAGGCTTCATTCTTTTAAGAGGCGGCTGGGGAGGTGAGGGTGATTCTTATGGACTGTGGTTTTGCCATCTTGTCGTTCCTTTCCTCTTGGCATCGATGATGCTTTGCTTTGTCCATTCGCAGATGGGTGGGTTTTTGCTTCTTCATGAGAGTGTTACAAACTGCAGCTCATGCTTTGTCAGTGACACATTCTCTAGGAACTTGCTACCTGGTGCTAATGAATTGTTTCACATTGTCTTACAGATGCTCAAAGCAAAGGAACAGAAAGTTAGTCCTAGAGAAATTGCAGAAAACATTACTAAACACCTGCCGAACAATGAATATATTGACAAAGTTGAAATTGCGGGTCCTGGTATGATGCTGTCTTTCTTAATAACTATATCGACTGCTTTTTGAGGTTTAAAATGGGTCAGAACTTAAATCCTGGGTCTGTGGGTGTGACTCAGTGGTAAAGTCTTTTCATAACATGTATCCTGGCTTGGCCTCTAAAATTAATTTAAAAAAAACAAAGTTGCCATGCCTAGTGGCACATGCCTGTGATGCCATCTCCTCAGGAGGCGGCATGGTGTGTACAGGCTAGCCCAAGCATTCAGTGAGCATCTGTCTCAAAATAAAATTTGAAATGGGAGGGTAGGAGTGTAGCTCATTGGTAGAGGGCTTCCCTAGCATGGGGAAGGCCCCAGAGTCAAGCCAAGACCACCTCCCAGCCCACCCCAAACACTTCTATGTAGTGAGCCAAGTAGTTAAAAATAACCTGGATTGTGAGTTAGGAGCTGATATTTGGCGACCTGTCCTGGATGGGTTACTTTGCCTTCCACTGGTTCAGGTGTTCATAAGAAAAGGGCTGAGCCTACAACAGAAGGCTTCAGTTATGAAAGTGGATGGGCTGGAGTAAGCAGCCGGGTTGAGGATGGGTTTGAAATCGGTGCTGAGGCAGGTGTTTTCAGAAGGCCTAACAGTCTGGGTTCCTCTTAGACTCCTGAAGAGTTTTGCCACAGCTGCATCATGTTTGCTAGTGCCAGCATAAGTGAAATGGAGAAAATCCTTTACCCACGTGGGAGACTGATCGTTTTTACCCCCCTCTTTTAGGTTTCATTAATGTGCACTTGAGAAAGGACTTTGTGTCAGAACAGTTAACCAATCTCCTAGTGAATGGAGTTCAACTACCTGTGCTTGGAGAGAATGAAAAGGTATCTGCACCGTCCTGTACTAGTGCTTCAGGGTTCTAGACCTGCAAATGCTGTCTGTCACTGGGAGGAGCCGGCACTGTGTGACTGCGAAGCAGATTCCTGCTGTGCTTTAGAATTATTTAATCTTATCCCATAGGCATTTAAAGTTCCTAACTGACACTTATGCAGATATTGCTGAATAGTATACTTGAATAGTCATTTGTATATGTTAATTTGATTCTTAATTAGTTAATATGCTTTTAGAGCCACAAGAAAATCTAGTATATGTGAATTATAACCTAGATTAATATTTAAGTCTGACATTAAGTGTTAGCATGATAAAATATATACGCCCTCTTTTAAAAGTCTTTTTTTTCTCTTTTAGGTCATAGTTGACTTTTCCTCTCCCAACATAGCTAAAGAGATGCATGTTGGCCACCTCAGGTCAACCATCATAGGAGAAAGTATGAGCCGCCTCTTTGAATTTGCAGGATACAATGTGCTGAGGTGCGTTCTCTTGCATTTGTTTGGAAATTTCTACAAAAAAAAAAAAAAAAAAATACATCCATTTTTTTAACCCCCTAGTTCAAAAGCTCAGTTCTGTTTTGTAATCACTTACCCAGTAAAATATATCCTGGGAGCTGCAGGGTTAAAGCCCCCACTGTTCTTGCTGAAGACCTGAGCTCAGTTCCTAATACCCACATCATATTACTCACAGCTGCCTGTAATTCCTACTCCCGAGGCTCCAGTGTCCGTGTCTACCCTGCACAGGTTCTGTGTGCATGTGCACAAACCCACAGTTATACACATGTGTGCATAAATAAAATGGATCTTATAAAAATATACCCTGGTCTCCATCCTACATCGGAACTTTTTTTATATCCTTTTAGTAAGCTTCCAGTGGAACCAAGGATACATCTCTATTCATTACACAGATTGTTGTTTTTAAGATTTATTATTTAAAACAAATAACAAAACCAGTGCATACTTGTAAAGACCTTTAATCCCAATACTAGAGAGGTAGACCTCTGAGCTTGAGGCCAGCCTAGTCTACATAGTGAATTCTAGGACACCCAGAGCTACATCATGAGACCCTGTCTTAATAGAAAAAAACAAAAAAGATGTATTTATTTTTATGTTTATGTTCCTACATGAGTTTATAGGCATGTAGTGCCCATAGAGGCTAGAAGAGGGCATTAGATCTTTCTGTAACTGCATAGTTAAAGGCAACTGTGAACTACCATTCTGGGAACTGAGCCTAGGTCCTCTGTAAGAGCTCTGGGTATCCTTAGCTGCTGAGCCATCCAACCAGCCTCCACAGATACTGCCTGAGTACCTCATATAACAAGAACTTACTGTCTAGTAGTCAGAAAGACCTAAGCAAGAAATGAATATATTGGGCTTTGTAGGCCATGGTATAAACTTGGGATTCAATTCTAAGTAATGGGGCAATATGATCCAAAGATTGCTCTGGTCGTAGTAAAGAAGCCAGGTAAGTGAAGAAAACAGCGATAAGCAAGCTACCCTCAGAGAAGGTCTGTGGCTTAGCATTAGCTAGAGGCAGAGAGGGAAGAATGTTGCACATTGGCATTTTGGAGCCATTTATCTTAAGTCCCCTACAATGGTTGATTAAGTTTCATATTTTTTCTTCCTTCTTTTATTACATGTACTTCTTTATTGGGGAATTATTTTATTATTTATTGGGGAATGATGCTTATAAAGGTCCTTCCAGGGATCGAACTCAGGTCTTTAGGCTTGGTGGCAGTGACTATTGGCCATGATGTTCTTGGTTAGCTGTATTACACACAGATTATAGAAATGTATTTATTCAGTAAGTCTTAAGTTCTCACCACATTCAGCCTGATACTGGTTACACAGAATTGAATGGTTATAAGAGCCCAGGACTTCACCTTGCCAGGTAGCAAACCAGTTGAGGAAGCAGCCACACAAGCAACTTTTACCAAGGTGGTAGGTTGGCACTCCAATGTTGGTGGCTTCTAATGGAATATACTTTTCATTTAATCTTTACAATCGTTTTAATTCCTGTTCTCTTGTTGGTATTAGGTTAAACCATGTAGGAGATTGGGGGACCCAGTTTGGCATGCTCATCGCTCACCTGCAAGATAAATTTCCAGATTATCTGACAGTTTCGCCTCCTATTGGGGATCTTCAGGCCTTTTATAAGGTTTGGCACCATTGTATTATTGTATATCTGCCACTCATTTCCCAAAGGAAGTTCAGAACCATATCTGAATTCACTGTGTGCTGAAATTTTGAATTTAACAAATTGGGCTGGAGAGGCTGTTCATTGGTTTAAAGCACAGCACCCACAACAGCGGGCTCAGAATTGCTTTTCGCTGTAACCTTAGGTCTGATGCTCTCTTCTGGCCTCCAAGGGCATTGTACTCACACAACCCACACTCAGAACATACCTAATTTAAAATACAGTCTTTAAAAGAAAAGACAAATACCAAATTTTACCTAATAATTACAGAAGTTTCCACATACAATAGATACATTGAAAATGCAGAAGTTTCCACATGCGATAGGTATATTGAAAGTATTGTACTGTATGAATGAAAATAAAAGCTGATCACAAAGTTCACTGGCTTGAAAACTGAATTCTAACCAGGCAGCACTGGCACTCTGGAGGCAGAGGCAGGTGGGTCTCTTAGTCCCGGACTAGCTTGATTTACAAAGCAAGTTCCAGGACAGCCTGGGCAACAGAGAAACCCAGTCTGGAAAAACCAAAAGAACGGAAGAATTCTTTTTGTACTCCTGGATCCATCTTACTTATTTTGTGTGCTTGAAAAATAGCCACCCTGTGGTCTATTGCTTTTGGGTGTGGACATAAAAATAGTTGTTCTCCACTGATTTATATGTCTTTGTTTTGTTATTGGTGTATGTTAAAAGTTGAGTTCTAGCATATTGCCTGCTATACATTGTAGTGTAAGTACAGTTTGGTTTCTTCTGAAATGGGGTCTCTCTGTAGCCTGGGCTGACCTAGAACCCACCATCTCCCAGGCTGGCCTTAAACTCATAGCTAAGATTCATGGAGCCACCACACCTGTCTAAAAACAAGTGGTGGTGGTGGGGAGGTTAAAATTGACATTTTGAGGTTTATTTGCTGTGTGTGGTAGGGGTGGGTCAGCGTCATGGCATGTGTGTAGAGGTCCAAGCACACCCACATGGGGCCTGGGGGTTGAACTCTTGACTCAGCAGCAAGACCTACTGTGCCATCTTGTCAGAGCTGTTCTGAAATACAAACCTATGCCAGGGCGTGGGGGCAAATGCCTGACTCAGCACGGGGCGGGGGGGGAGGGGAGGGGGCGGCAGGAAGAGCAGGAGTTAAAAGTCAGCCTCAGCTGGGGGGTGAGTCTGAGTCCAGGCCCGCCTTAAAGGACAAACATGAATGAACAGACAGATTAACTCACCAATGATTTTTCAGTTGTCTTTGACTCCTTGATCCATATACAACTATTAATCATTCATTGATTTGTTAGTTTTGCATTGTACATACTTAACATCTTATTGTTTCATTGCATGGCTACATTATTTTCATTTATTTATTTTGGTATTTCAAGACTGGGTTGGATGGTTACTTTTAATGGAGTTCTGCTGAATTGGTACACCAAAATTTTTATTCAACTACTATAAATTTTCTGTGGCTCTTTCCCAGAAAGCACCATTGTACATTCAGAGGTGTGTTTTCAAAGTTGTTTTTCTTACGATAAATGAACAAAGAGTTAGATTACTGGATTAAAAAGCAAACGTGTTTTCTAAGAAATTTTTGAGAACAGTTGTGTTAGAATTGCCTTTGGATATAATAAAACAGATTTGCTAATATGTGATTTTACAGTACATTGCTAAACTGTGCTGATTTGGTAATGAGATCAGTTTCCCAGGATTTCTTAAAGCTTGTTCATTTTGTATGCCTAGAGTGGAGGTAATGCACACGTGTGTCCTGGTACCCAGGAAAGCAAGACGATAGCTGTGGGAGTCAGTTTTCTGCTACCACGTGGGTCCTGGGTATTGAGTTCACATACTTTGCTCGGTAGCAAGCTCCTTCACCAACTAAACCCATCTTACCAGCCCTAGTTGTTCTTGAAAGATGTATTTGCAAAGAAAAGCCAGGGAGCACACCTGAAGTGAGAAAGCATGTGCTACCAAAATAAAAAACTGAAGGTTTTTGTGGTTTGATTTTGATTTGGGGACAGTATGTAGACCAGGCTGACCTGTAAACTTGGCATTCTGACTTCACCAGAGTGTTAGGGTTACAAGCAGGAGCCACCATGCTCAGCTAAGTTGTGTATTTTTAAGAGAAAATAATTTTAAGCCAGGTGGTGGTGGTACATGGTTTTATCCCCAGTACTCAGGAAGCAGAGGCAGGTGAGTCTCAAGTTTGAAGCTAGCCTTGTATACACAGTGATTTCCAGAACAGCCAGGGTTACATACACAAACAGTCTTGAAAAACTAGAAAAGAAAAAAGAAAGCAAGAGTTTCATTTAATTAATTAATTAATTGTGCTGTTTGTCATGTTGATCTGCACCCTTTCCCCCCCTGTATTCTCCTGTCCTCTAGGGCTTGGGTCCAAACCAATGCTTCTTGCACGATAGGCTACCCTTTTAATAGTGAGCTATACCTCAATTTGCTTTAACAATTGGGGGGGGATTTTTGGTGTTCTTTATGGTTCTGGTTTTGTTTGTTGAAATAGAGTTCTGATTAACTTTTAACTGCTATGTAGCTGAGGGTGACCTTGAACTCGATCTTTCTTTTTCTACCTCAACCGCTAAGATTATAAGCAAGAACTACCATCCCAGCTTGTGTGTACATGTAGACTTGAGTTAACCTGGTATCTTCGTGGATCACTCTCTATTGAGATAGGGTCTCTTGCTGACCCTGGAGCTCACCAGTTTTATCTAGTATAGCCAGTTTCCCCAGAGGCTCCCACCTCTGCCAGGATTATAGATTATAAAACGCTGTCAGGTCTGTCCAGCTTTGCTTGGGTTCTGGAGACCAAACTCTGGGTCTCACACTTGTAAGACAGACACTGTATCCACTGAGCTGTCTCTTCAGGTCAGCCCTGTCTGACTCCTGAACTCTAGCAGGGATGTGTTTTCCTGTTGGTTGGATTGGGTTGTTGGGTTTGGGTTTTTGTTTTGGAAACAGGGTATCACTATGTTCCTAACTGGTCTGTAACTTACTGTGTAGACCAGACTGGCCTCGAATTCAAAGAGATCTACCCGTCTCTGCCTCCTTGGTGCTGGGATTAAAAGTGTGCATGCCCACTACTCTGTTTGCTTTGTTTGCTTGCTTTTCTTTTCGGGAACTTGAACAGTGTTCTGGGCTTTGGTGTAGAGTACTTGTGGTATTCTCAGTCGTCTATTTTTTGTGGTGTGTGGTGGTGAATGCATTCTTCATCTAGAACTACAGAATTAGATCTTACAATTTTTTAAAACAGGAATCTAAGAAGAGGTTTGATGCTGAGGAGGAGTTTAAGAAGCGAGCCTATCAGTGTGTCGTTTTGCTGCAGAGTAAAAACCCAGATATCATGAAAGCCTGGAATCTCATCTGTGATGTTTCCCGGGAAGGTGAGTTTCTAGGCGCCATTCAGCTAGTTTTGGTTTTTATCCAGGATTGATACTAGGTCTTTGTAATTGTGATGCTTATGTGTTTTTGTTTCATTTGCCTGTTTCCTTCCCATAAACTTTTCTAAATTAATAGTGTAAATGCAGGCATGTGTGTGCCACACACAGCCCACATGGGGCTCAGAGGACAAGGGAACCTTTGCAGAGTCTGGTCTAAGTTATACACGTGTTGGTGCACATTGATGTCGGTGGCTGTAGTGACTAGAGGAGGCTGCTGGGGCCCTTGGGACTGGAGGTAGAGGTCTCTCTGAACCTTCTGACATGGGCTCTGAGCTGAGCGTAGGTTCGGTACATGCTTTAGTTGCTGAGCCATCTCTCCAGCCCATACGGCCAGGTTTGTACATGGGTTCCAAGGATCAAAATCAGATCTTTCATGGAATGCACTGTTAATTTTACCAGCCCCTATTTTTGTTTTGTTTTTGAGACAAGGGCTGTGTGTCCCAGACTGGCTTTGAATTCACGGTGCCTCTGTGTTCAGATTGCAGGCATTTGCCACCATGTTTGGTTTGACAAAATTAAAGGTCACTTTGAAAGGTAAATGAACGAAAATGACCAGAGGTATTTCACAAAGCAAAGTATTGATGATTGCTTTGCAGCCTAGGTTTTAAGGTATTAAAGTGTTGCAGTTTAATACTGCATCAGTGGTTAGTGAGAAACAAGTCAGGGCTACCAAACTAAGAAAATGCAATAAAAGTTTTATCCTCAACTAGGAGAGGCTTTGTCTCCTTTCCCTCTTCTCCCCCTCCCCCATACACGGTCTCTTTGCATAGCCCTGGCTGTCCTGGAACTCACTATGTAGACCAGACTGGCCTCAAACTCAGAGATCAGTCTGCCTCAACCTTCTAAGTGCTGGGATTAAAGACATATATATTGTTCTATATTGTTAATATTTGGTGTAATTAATTTCTTTTTTTCTGTTTCAGATAACAAATTTTCTAAATGTTGTGTTTTCCCCCTTTTGCTTGAATGTTTACTCATTTACTGTATTTGGTGGTATTTTCTAGAGTTTAGTAAAATCTATGATGCATTGGACATCACTTTAATAGAAAGAGGAGAATCCTTCTATCAAGATAGGATGAAGGATATTGTAAAGGAATTTGAAGATAAAGGTAGGTATTACCCTTTTTAAACTTATTAATATTACTGAAACTTATAAACAGGCAAAAGTAAAGATAATAGAATTTATAGTAATTGTGAAGACCATACACTCATACAGCTTCAACAGGCATAGGTATTAAATATAGAATATACCTTTTTCTGTTCTTACACTTCTACTTAATTTCAGCTACCACTCTGTCCATGAAAGAACATGTACATAGTCCTATGCTAAAATTGTATCATCATTCCATCAAGGATTAAATCCCCCACCCCCCTTAGAGACATGGTCTTGCTTTGTAGCCCTGGGCTTTGAATTACTTATGTAGCCCAAGATGATGAACTGATAAGTACCTTGTGCATGCTAGGCAGGCACTCTGCTCTGGGCTCCAGCAATAATGTCTTAATACCATTCAGTAGACAATTTAGATGTCCCAGTGGGATTCATCTTAATCTGTTCATGTGTTCATTCGAGTATAGAGTCTATCCCTCAAGACCCTGGCTAACCTGGGACTCACTATCCCCCTGCCTCAGCTTTCCAGATGCTAAGTGTTTGAACTATGTCTAGCTTCATAATTTTTTTTTTATGAGAGTTTTTTGTTTTGTTTTGTTTTTCGAGACAAGGTTTCTCTGTGTAGCCCTGACTGTCCTGGAACTCACTCTGTAGACCAGGCTGGCCTCGAACTCAGAAATCCGCCTGCCTCTGCCTCCCAAGTGCTGGGATTAAAGGCGTGCGCCACCACTGCCCGGCTTGCTTCGTAATTTTTTAATCACAGGCTTTCTTTTCAGAGTGTGAATATTGTGTTCTGTAAATACATTGTGGTCCTCCTTTTCCTGTGTAGTTTTTCTTTGCTCTGTATGGAACCCTGGCTAGCCTGGGCCTTGTATAGACCAGTGTCCCCAAGTTTGTGGCACTTCTCCCCTTTCTGCTTCCAAAGTACTAGGATTAGAGGCATTAATTATATTGCCATGCCTGGATATATGTCTTTGATTGTTAAAGAAAATGGGCTATTTGTCTAATTCCTCCTATTTGGTGTAAGTCTCACTTTGTGCTCCAGGCAGGCCTCAAACTTAGGATGATTCTCTTGCCTCGGTTTCCTCAAGGCTGGAGTTATAGGCACGAGCCACAATGCCTGGTTCTGCCTCTATTTTTAAAAGAGGATTCATTTAATCTGGTTTGCTTTGATTTCCAAGAATACAAGCAATGTCTGGTTGGCTCTTTGTGATACTGAGATTGGTTAGCAGGTTTAGGTGCTGAGACTTCATGAGCTGACTTGGCTGTCACTCTCCCATCACACTTTGCCCTGATAGCTTCAGTAGCTGTTGGTGACCTTGGCTTTCACCTGTTGTTTCATTCAACAATGGCATTGAGAGGATGTTATCATCCCCCTCCATTTTTTTTTACCTGGGATGCTGTGCAAAAATTTGTCCAATATATCTTTATTTTATGTATATAAGTGTGTGCGCGCATGCGCATAGCAAGTACTCTTATAACCACTAGCCATCCTTCAGTCCCGAAGTTTGGTTCTTGAATGTGGAAATGGAGTCTAGGAACCATTACTTTTAAGATGATAAAACAGTATTCACGGGGTTTTGTTTGGGGGAGTTATGGTGCTGAAGACCAAATGTATGCTGACACATACCTACTCCTGACACCGTTCCCAGCCCTAATAAACACAGAGGAGTCATAGCCCACAGGCGGTGACACTAAGATTGATCACAGGCAGTCTTGCTTCACAGGGTATGGTTTTAACTACTACCTATGCCGAGTCACTTTTCTAAACTGCAAGACGGTATGGTAGCATTGACTTCATAATTAAATTTGGGATTTAATATTATGGGTGACACAGAAATATACTATAGCTGTTAAAATGTTCCTTCCTGTCTCTTCTTGGTTTAAGAACTTTGCTTTTTCTGTAAGCACTTGAACATGATTTTATTTTTCTCACTCCTTATTCCAGATACTAAATATTTAAGCATATTCTGAAAGGCCTTATTTTCCTTCCAGAGGAAAGTTATGGTTCTACCCATAAAGCGAACCACAAATGTTCATATTTTGCCTGCTGAATGATGCTTCCATTGGAGTGTTGTGTAAGAGTTTAGCCAGATTAGTGTGAGTGAAGTCAGTCTTGACTGTAGCCCTTTCCCAAGATTTATAGTAGATCATGTGGGGATAATCATATGATTTCCTCAGCTCTTTAATAATTGTCTTTTAAAATACTCAAGAGGGCTGGTGAGGAGGCCCTGCAGGTTAGAGGTACTTGCTAGCAAGCCTGGTGAGCTGAGTTCAGTCCCTGAGACCCACACAGTAAAGAGAATATCAGCCCCCAAAAGGTGTCCTGACCTCTCACACAAAACGTGTAAGCTTAACATTTGTTAAAAAGCAAAATATTCATTTAATGACCAAGTATTTATGTCATCCTAGAACAAAGAAGGATTCTGGTTCCAGGAGGGCTCTTTTCCCATTATTAATAAAAGTTTTTTGTTTTGGTTTTTTTGTTGCTAGGGTTTGTACAACTGGATGATGGCAGAAAAATTGTGTTCGTGCCTGGGTGTTCTGTACCATTAACAATAGTGAAGTCAGACGGGGGCTATACCTATGACACATCTGACCTGGCTGCCATCAAACAGAGACTATTTGAAGAAAAAGCAAATAAGATTATTTATGTGGTAGACAATGGACAAGTAAGTTTGTAGGTTTGTCTAGAGCCTGATTGCAAATATTGACAGATGCATAGAAACTGTACCTTACAGAAGTACAAAAGCCATGTGACTTTTGTTGTGAGATAAGGTGTCATATAGCCCATCTGACCTCAAACTTGAAATCCTACCTTTCTAGATGAAAACTGAGATTTAATTGAACTATCTGCCCTTAGTCATTTTTCCTCTGGTGAGCGTCCTGTGTTTTAGATGTGGTAGGCAAGTGTGCTGGCACTGAGGTATCCTCAAGTGCCTCTACTTGTTAAAAGTGAGACTTGGTCTCATACAGACATAAACGTAGGCTGCCTCAGCACTGGCTACATAGCTGAATATGACCTACCATTCCTGAGTCTCTGGTTCTGAGGCCCTGAGATCACAAGCTTTTTAAGACCTGAGTGTAGATGCTTTTTGGTGGTCATAGCTGGGGAATAGAACTTCTACAGTAATGCTTGTCTAACAGGATTGTCATGTGGTCACTGAGGACAGAAGCTCAAGATCTTTTTTTACTAGTAACCTATCATTCTGTTTCTACTCTGTGTAGGCAGCGCACTTCCAGGCAATATTTGCTGCTGCTCAAATGATTGGTTGGTATGACCCTAAAGTAACTCGAGTGGCCCACGTTGGATTTGGTGTGGTCCTAGGAGAAGACAAGTAAGTGGCCATGTTCAGTGTTCCCGCAGTAGAACTGGGAAAGGAGGAGGTCTCTACCACGCTGTCAGTAAACTCAGCTACTTCACTTTCCCTTGAGGACAGAGTTCAGCGGTGACTGCCATGGTAACAGATTACAGAGGGGTTTGCGCTTCCTCCCCTCCAGGCTGGGCTCAGGTCTCACCCAAGATGCTTGGCAGTGTAGGCAAAGTGTGAGTCATTGAGATCCCAGTCAAGATTCACTGCTTTCATTTTTGTTTCAAAATATAAAGGTTATCAAGCCTACAGTTAATGATGTTACAAAGGTTATCAAGCCTACAGGTAATGGTGTCTGCACTGTTGCTTTGTTTTTCAGTTATTTCCCTCCTCTTTTGAAATACAAAGGTAAATATATAGTAAGATGTTTATATTTAGAATTCATCAACACCAAGGCACAAAATGTTTCTTTTTAATATGGCTAGCTTTCTTTCTGCCAGGCAGTATTTAATTTATATTAGTCAAGTAAAGAACCTGCTGACCTGCCAAGCATAGAAGCAAGTGTGGTGGGTTTATTGTTTAATTTTTCTAAAAGGGCAAAACATTTAAACAGCATCTTGTATTCCAGGAAAGTGAGCTAGTTAGGTTTTTAATTTGTACGTGCCTGTGCAGTACCTATGAAATCCTGAGTAGGGTGTCAGGCAGTGGTGTGCTGCCACACAAAAGTGCTGGGAACTGAACCCGAGTCCTCTGGAAGAGCAGCAGGTGTTCTTTAATGCTGTGCCATCTCTCCAACCCTGTAGATACATAAAAAAAAAAAAAAAAATTCACCACTAAAGTGTAGTTAAGGATACAGTTCAGATGAGGATCATGCTTTGAGTTGAGAGACATCAGAAAGCAGTTTCCTGGTGGTCAGTTTGATTATGACCCTGTTACTTGACTATATTGCCAAGATAATTCCAGGCAGCTTTCTGTAGATCTCTCACACCCTCATTTTCAAGGATTTTTTAAATTGAAAAGTCTTAATTTTTATAAATCTTTAAACTTCTTTAGGAAGAAATTTAAAACACGTTCAGGTGAAACTGTGCGCCTGGTGGACCTGCTGGAAGAAGGGCTGAGACGGTCCATGGACAAGCTAAAGGAGAAAGAGAGAGACAAGGTAGGACGGGGCTGTCGGCACATAAGCCGAGTTATATATGGGGGCCAGGGCACAGAGATTGGGCCGCTTTGATTAGCCATATTCCTGGATATTACAAAGCGCCCCGTTTTCCATTTGTTAATGTGGCTTTGTGGTTCCGCCTCTATTTAATTTTAACATATAAACACATAGAAATTGTACTTTATGGGAGGACAAAAGCTTTTGTTGTGAGATAGAATCTTACATAGCCCAAGAAGGTTTCAAACTCCCAAGGTTTACTTCAACTCCTGATGTTACTGCCCCTACCTCCCAAATGCTGGGATTATGGTTTGTACCATCATGCCTAGCTCCTACACAGTGTTTTTATGCCATGTATAAATTGTTTAAGTTAAACATCTTACACTGTTGTTAGTTTATGGTGAGAACATTCGAGAGCCCTTCTTCTATCTCAGAACTTTTCACTAAAATAATGTCCAGCACTCAGTTTTCAGATCTTCTCTCCACTACACCCCCCCCTTCTCACAGACTGTTCCGAGTAACATGGACATGTTGAGATTTTGTAGCAGGGTCTCCCTTTGTAGCCCAGATTTGATCTTGACCTCATGTTCAGCCTGTTTTCCAAGTGCTGACTTTATGGGTATATGTTGCTGCAGGTACAATGAACTTTTAATAGTACTGATTCTTATCAATAAACATGCAGTGTCTTCTAATTTCTTTCATCAGTGTGTTATGGTTTTGTGGCAGGCTAGCTTAGATTACCGTGAAGCTCTTTTGTATTTTTGTTAACTCACCATGTATCTGAGGCTAACCTTGAACTACTTAATCTTTCACTTTATAGGTATTCTAAGTGTTTTTGCAGTTGTCATGTAATTCGGTGTTTTTCTTGGTTTCAGACAGGTTCTTACCTATAGGTGAGAGCTTAAAGAGAGGAACATGCTAAGGGTTAGTCCCCTATAGAATGTGGATTCTGTCAGTGGTTCTGCACAAGAAGCTACACAGCAGACTCCAGGCAGCTCTCTGTAGTGAGTTCAATGCCTTTGGATAGTCTGTGAGCGAGCAGTGTCCAAATTCATAGCTTACCAAACAGGAGGGCCTCTGACACAGCTGACCATGTTATTAGCAGAATCATATTGACCTAATTTGCATTTTGCATCCTACACCTGCATTGAAATTAAGAAAATATTAAAAGTACATTGTGGGTGTGACCAAAAATTACTCTCCAGATGCATGAGTCTGGCATCTGTTTTCCTGAATGTTTGTGTTGTACACAAATTGGCCTGAGACTGGTGGCCCCTTTAGTTTTTCAGTGCGTTGATCAACTTAGACCTTTATCATTGGATTTACTGATTCTGTGAAACTTCGGATTGGAGGTACACAAAAGAATTTAGGATATGGTACAGGCAGATAATTTAAAACAAACCTTCAGAAACAGTAAGCAAAGCCAGATGTACCAGTAGTCTCAATGCTCAGGAGATGGAAGTATTAGAATCACTTGAATATAGGAATTCACACCTCATCTGGGCAATGGTGAGACCTTTCTTCACACAGAACATTTCAGGGTTCTGGTTGGTCAGGGAGGGTGGGATAGATAGGGTCTCACTGTAACCTGGTCAGGCATGACCCATCATCCACAGCTGGAGGTTTTGTCAAGTGAATTGTAAGTATAACAGAAAAGGGACAGTGACAGTTACATAGACATTCTTGCAGATGGAAAGCCACACCTGTAGCTAGTGTCACTGTAAAGCTGGGACCCTTGAAGCCAGGTGTACGTAGTCCATCTTCTGAGTCAGGAGCTTACGCTGTAGCCCAGACTGGCTGTGAACTCAGAGTGATCCTCCTCCTCAGCCTGTATGAGTAGAGCTTACTCAGTGTGTAAACAGTGGTATTGCCGCTGGGCAATGGCTTTAATCCCAGCACTCAGGAGGCAGAGACGAGCGATCTCTGAGTTCAAGGACAGCCTCGTCTACAGATCAAGTTCCAGAACAGCCAAGGATACATAGAGAAACTCTGTCTCAGGGAAAAAGAATGAATAGTATTACCATTTTAGCAAACTGTCTGTATAGCATGGGCTTGTGATCCCAGCACTTGCTCAGGAGGCTGAGATAAGAAGAGCACAGGTTTCAGGCAAGCCTGAGATTACTTGTAGCAAGACCATATCTAAACAAACAAATGAGGTATATTCATGTGCCACCACTCCCAGTTTATACAGGATGAAACCCAGGGCTTTGCACGCTAGGCAAGCATTCTACCAACTGAACTGCATTCCTGTAGGTCTCTAACTTGAGGAGGACATACCAAGTTGCTAATAACTATAGCGAGTTTAAAGAAGCTACAAGGTCTGCAAATTTACTTCCGTTGGTTGAGAAATTATCAGAACATATCTTCAAGACAAATTTTGGTGAGAGTTCAACAATGAATGAGGAAATTCAGTTACTTTTCTTGTGTCTTAAGATCAGACTTAAAAGACAAAAGTTACATACATAAAGAATAGAGAGTGCAAGATCTGGCCAAGCTAAGCCTCGCCCCAGCATTTGAGGGCAGGGGCAGTTGGATTTCAGTTCCAGGCCATCCTATCCCAAGCAAAGTTTTGGCCTTACATTGTCAGTGCTTCTCATTAGTCAATGTGTCAACCTGACACATTTATCTGGACAAGATGAGAGAGCCACCTTTCAGAAGCTCCAGGAACCCAACTGGAAAATGTGAAAGTCATAGAGAGTTCATACAGAACTTTCATTCCAAAGAAGCTTGCCATAAAATACTTGGATCAAAATCTGACCACTGAGAATATGCATCTACTAGGTAGAGTTAGAAGATTTTAGTTTGCTTTCTAAACCTTTCAAAACTGGAGGTCTGTGTTGGTAGGCGCTTGGCCCAAGGTAGAGAGGCATGACTCCTTTTCCTTATAAAGAAAGGCCATTTGGAAACCCAGACTCCAGCTTGGGGTTATCCAGTGGAGGAACATGTGCTGAAGATTCTCAGTGAATACTGTATTACAGAGGAAGGTACACAGAGCTAGAACTCAAACAGGGAATGGATAGCTAGAAAGAAAAGCTTTTCTCAGAAGTAAACAGGAAAACCTCTCAGGCTGTACATGGCAGCCTACACCTGTAATTCTAACAGTAAGGAGTCTGAGGTAGGAGAACCTTGGCTTCAAAGCCAGCCTGAGCTACATAGGATGACCTCTCTCAAAAAACAGAAAACATTTTTAGAATTAAAAAGACCAGTATATAAAGAAAAGGTCATTGTTTTAAGCAGAATTAGATTCAGATTTTACATCTACCAGCATTTCAACTATTGCTTTCCTGATCATAGATTTTTCTTAAGATCAGTCATGGTGGCACATTGCCTGTAATTGTGGGAGGCAGAAGCAGGAGGATTTCAGAAATTCTAAACCAGCCTGGCTCTGAGTTCCAGCCAACCAGACTACATAGCAAGATTAGATGTCAGAAGCTGGGGGTGGGTGAAACATCCTTTCTGTGCCTTGCCCAGCTTGTCCCCTACAGCTTGCTCGGCCTTTTATTTTAGTTCACCATTTCTTTCATCACATTGTCAAACTATCCCATCTACTTAAGGATAATTTCTTTCTACTGAAATCCTTTCTCACACCAGCCCCTCCCCACCTGGTTTTTATTCCTTCCTTAGAAACACTGTTAAAGAATACTCTTGGGATGTGGCTCTGTCAATAGATTGCTTGTCTAGCATGAGTGAAGCCCTGGCTGGGTGTGATCCCCAATACTACAAGGCACATACCTGCAGTCCCAGCATTTAGCCGCTGGAGGCAGGAGGATCAGGAGTTCGAGGTCACATG
This sequence comes from Uromys caudimaculatus, assembly GCA_028551405.1. NCBI lineage: Eukaryota > Metazoa > Chordata > Mammalia > Rodentia > Muridae > Uromys > Uromys caudimaculatus. The sequence goes on from CM052710.1 coordinate 78,949,670, forward strand.
ACTCTTGAGGTGAGCCTGAGTTACCTGAGACCCTGTCTGGTAAACAATCTGCATTGTACAAATTTGTTTCTGTTAAAAGTGTGTGTGTTATATATTCTGTATGCAGCCTTGGTTTATGATGGGTATTAGTTTTGGGTGTTGTTTTTTGCCTTGTTATGCCAGCCAAGCTGGTCTTACATTTGTGAAGCTTTCTTAGCCTTTAAATTACTTGTTTAAACAGTTTCAAATTTGCATATCACCTCATTTATTTTTTAGGTATTATATGCCGATTGGTTATGAATAGGTGTCACTTAAAGTTATTTTCTTGTGAAATAAAATTATATTGCATCACTTAATGGACAAACATTACACTGTTATCTGCATAGTGGGTAAAACATGTAATTTCATGATCTAACAGATAAATGTAAACCTGCCTGGCCAGGGACCCCAGGTAACCTGTTATTTTATCAATTATCTTAAAACCAACATATCATCTACTAAATACATGAACTACAAAAACATTTGCACTAATTACTGTCATAGTTTCAGAGTGTGTGCATGCTTGTTTATCTCTAAGCCAGTTTGAATAGAGTTCCTTAGAGGATCTTAACCGTAGACCCAACATGGAGCTTGTATCGTCATATGTTGAGAGGGCTACAGGTTTAAAATCTAAATTGTTGGGTATGGCAGTCCCTGACTAGTCAGGTTGGAAAAGCCTCTTGTCAACCAGCTCCCAGTAGTAGGGTTGGACCCCCGGGCTGGTCTCCATCCCCCACCCCTGATAATAGAACTCCAAATCACTGAATTTAGTAGCAAAATTGTTTGCTGCTTTGGCTTGACTAATTGATGATGATAGAAAACATTTTAATTCTAAAATTATATATCTGTTGAGCAAGCTCAGAAACATGTAGATGGAGTTTTATGAATTATCTGGAATCATCTCTTGTGGGGTTGAACCAGTGAATTAGGGTTCCTTGCTAGGCACATGAGCAAGTTAGCAGTGGCTGCACCACTGAGGAGAGTGCCCCCATGTCCCCAGCAACCGTTAAATTGCCTATAGCTTCTGGGACTGGAGGGGCCTCAACAGGAGTGGTATGTGCGTCCCGAGCATTAGCCAAGTCTCTGCTGTAACTGCCAGACTTTGAAAAGAAGCTTTTCTGACCAAAGCCAACAACACTAATGTATGGGCATAAACCAGTATTCAGAAAGTAACGTGGTAGACACCACATGTCCATTTAGCAAAACAGTGGCCAACAGCTGCTGCTTTAAGATCTGTGGCCCCCGATGCGTAGCATCAAAAAAATTCCCTCTTGTGGAGGGAGCCTCCTCAAGTCCAATCCTGCTGCTGCACCAGTGAGCACCTCTTATCTGGCAAGGTCAGTAGTGAGTTTGCAGGTGACAGGTGAGAAAGACTTGATGACAGCCCAATTTGTCTGACTACCTCAATCTGCAAAGGACGATTCCCAGTGAGTTCTGGCTTGATTGCTGTAGACTCACTCCATTTTTATTCTCTCAACTTTGATGACCTGCTTATCCAATCTTTAAGTGTCTCAGTGGAAGAGTAAATCTGCTACAGGTCAGGGTGTGATAGTCAGAAATACTTTGGGGTTTTCATGCTTTTAGACAGGGCCTCTGTAGCCCCGCTGGCCTGGGACATGCAGCAGTCCTCCTGCCTGAGCCTCCCATGTGTTAAAAGTGGACAGTTCCTGAAATGGCATGAAGCAGATATATAAGTTAGTGCTTCATAGTTCCTAGATCTGAATTGGGAAGTAAGCTGACACCATATAAATTGTACTTAACGTGCAGAACTGATGAGTTTGCTTCCACCATCTCCTTCGTACAGTGGCCCTGTCACTCCCTCGCTCTCAGTGCTCATTGGTAGTAACTCCTTAATTGCTGTGGACTCAATCTCCTGCTTGTGAGACCCCGGGACAAGCTAAGTGTTTGTTTTCCCAAAGGTCTTAACTGAAGAGGAGTTGAAAGCAGCGCAGACATCCGTTGCATATGGCTGCATCAAATACGCTGACCTTTCTCATAATCGCCTCAACGACTACATCTTCTCCTTTGACAAGATGTTGGATGACAGAGGGAACACAGCTGCCTACCTACTGTACGCCTTCACCAGGATCAGGTGACTGCTCAGACGCGTACGTGTGGAATCAAGGGATGACAGTTCCAAATGGTGTTTATTGTTTTGGTTTTTGAGCCAGAGTCTTGATAAACGTATATATGCATGTATGAGTGTGTCCCAGGCTAGCTTCTGACTTGTGATCCTCTGCCTCCCGAGTGCTGGGGTTACAGGTGGGCTCTATCATACTGGGCTGAGAATCTGTTTTAATTGCTGGTATTTTCAGATCAGTCATACTAGATTGTGTGCTTTTGTGTGGAAAGAGCGTGTGCCTGACTGGAGGGTACTTACCTGGTATTTCAGGTCTATTGCGCGCCTGGCCAACATTGATGAGGAGATGCTGCAGAGAGCCGCTCGGGAAACCAAGATCATTTTGGACCATGAGAAAGAATGGAAACTGGGACGGTGCATTTTACGGTTCCCGGAGATCCTACAGAAGATCTTAGACGACCTGTTTCTCCACACACTCTGTGATTACATTTATGAGCTGGCAACCACTTTCACGGAGTTCTATGATAGCTGCTACTGTGTGGAGAAAGATCGACAGACTGGTGAGTGTCTTATCCACTGTCCGTCCTGGGGAGGGGCGCCACCAGGACATTTGTGTAGAAACTAAGGAATTTCATAGCTAGCTGTAGCAGATGTGACAGTCAGTTTGAAATGGGGCCCA
>CM052710.1:78952546-78966129 GCA_028551405.1 Uromys caudimaculatus
CCCCCCCCCCCCATCCATCACCAGCGTGATATATAGCCTCTTCGCGTGTGGCCTTAGGAAAGCACTGCAAATGTAATGGAGAATTATAGCCAGAAATGTTGTCTTTGTAGTTGAAGGTGATCTTAGCTAGGGCCCCCCAAAAATGCCTATGGGTTGCTTTCTTTTCAGTTATTTAATGACTTTCAAACTGAGAAATGAGCTAATGTCTTTTTTCTCCTCCCAGGGAAAGTGTTGAAAGTGAACATGTGGCGAATGCTCCTGTGTGAGGCGGCGGCTGCTGTCATGGCCAAGGGGTTCGACATCCTGGGGATAAAGCCCGTCCAGAGGATGTGACCTTAGACTGGGACTGTTTTTACCAAAGTAGCCATTAGTACTGTTTGCTTTTTAAACAATCATGTGGACACAAAAGTAGTAAAAGAATTTTCACAACTATGCCAAATGTGTTTCTTTGTCTCTAACAGAATAGATTCTAAAAAGAAAATTACTTTCATAAAGATGCAGGTATGAGAGTTGGCGAGAGCGTGGTTTGGCAGGGATCCCAGTCTTACAGGTAGGTTACAGAGCTCAGTCCACTGTTCCAGATTGTTCTGAACCCAACCCTGAAAATTATGCATGGCTCACTCCCAAATTCCATTTTAGTAAAGGCTGACATTGGCAGCACGGCCAAGGTCAGGGGGACAAAAAAATAGTCACCCAGGTTCTAGTCTAAGAAGCCATTCCTGGGTTTGGCATATCTGCAGAATAGCTGGAGTTCTCTTAGTAAAGTGAGCAGAGACACTAGGATCGGTGAGGAGGGGCACAGTTCAGAGCTGTCATAGCCATGGACAGTATTGGTAGCCAGCATCAACAGACTTACCCTGTTCTGTCCATAATAGCTACTTCTCCAACAACTGTGGGGCAGTCAAGCAGTTTTCCTTAGTGCCTGACACTGTCCCTCAAGAGCAGATCTCAGCTCTACATTCGGTGACCTGTAGGGGAAACTGGAAGAGTGCAGGAGTGAGGACCTAGCCAGGATAGTCAGTCACCATAGATGCAGTCTAGTTTTTCCATTTCCTGACCATAACCATGTTCGGCTCTGCTAAATAATGCTCTAGCACAGGTTTTTGGGTTTTTTTTTTTTGTTTGTTTACCTTGTGTTCATTTGACCGTTAAGGGGTCAAAGAATTGTCTGGATAATAGAAAAAGAAGTCTTTGAAATAGCCCATATAATTATCATGAGTCCTAATGAAATTATCTTTGGATGCTAAGCTTTATAGGTTATTGTATTAATTACAGGCACAGCATACTTCAGGGCACTGTACACAGGCCTCGCTCCTACCCCACCCCTTTTTGCAATCTTTTATCAAGACTAACATGCTGTTTTTCCAACTGCATATGCTCCTGCCTGTCCTTTGGTGATCCTCGTAATAAATACTTCTGTAGTAGTTTCTTTTCTGTTAGTGATAAGGCACCATGATCAAGGCAACTTATAAAAGAATTTAGTTGAGCTTATGGTTCCAGAAAGTTAACATCTAGGATGGCAGAGTAAAAACAGCTCACATCTTTTTTTAGGGGTGGGGTGGGGGGTAGGGGAGGTTGAGAGAGTTTCTCTGTATAGTCTTAGCTGTCCGGGAACTCACTCTGTAGACCAGGCTGGCCTTGAACTCAGGTTCTCTTGCCTCTGCCTCCCCAGTGCTGGGACTAAAGGGGTGCACCCCTACCCAGCAAGCGCTCACACCTTGGTCCTTAAGCAGGATGCGGCTAGGAGGTGGGTGGGAAGAGTGAGAATTCTCTCAGGGGCACAAAGCCCGCCCACCCATAATGACAGACCTCCTGGTCCTTCCCTAGCAGTTCTGCCAACTGGGAATCAAGTGTTCAGATAGGAGCCTATCTCGTTTCATAAGTCTCATGTAAACCACAGTTTCAGACTTCACTTTTTATTCTCTGTGATGGTATCTGTCTTTGTTAGTATTGGTATTGCAGTTGTTTTAGGGTAGCACAAACCATGTACGTGTAAGACTACACTTAGGTCATCAGTCTGTTCTGATGGCACCACCAGCAGACCAGCTTGTTGCAGGATTTTTGATCATGCTCTGAACCCCGAGATTGTATTACTAGAAAAACCTGTGTTTAGTTGTGTAGCTCAGCCCTAGCACAGACCATTAATCCAAGAGCTTTCTGCTAGAATATTGCAAATATTAAGACCATAAAGTCAATCATAGGTCAAGAGGTGGAACAAGCAACCAGTTGACAGGAAGTGAATATAGGATTATTAAGACCATAGAGAGTAGTAAGAGGGAGTCAGGAGGACAGATAGAGAAACACAGGAAGTAGAGGGGAGGGATATTCATTTTGAGAGGAGCATTCTGGCATGTCAGCTGAGGAGGAAGGTCAGCTGGGAGCTTTCTCTGCCTCTGAGCTAGCAGGCCTTCACCCTAGCATCTGTGAGAGCTCTCCCAGGCCTCACTATTCCTAAAAGCAGTACTGACATGAAGACAGTTAACAGTCCCTAGTGGCCTTTACTTATTCAAGTGAAAGGAAGAGTCGCATGTCTCACACTTGAAACCATCGATGTTTACACTTGGCGAGAAGGTTCATTCCAAATACCCGTGCTTTACATGCACAAGAAAAGTTCTTGGAGATGAAAAGTGCTAATTCCATTGAACACAGAAACGGAAAGGAAGCACAGAGGCCTCAAACCAGCTGTACCAAGCCCAAGACAAACCAGGCCCTAACTCCCTGAGAAGGCTAGGCTGATTCCAGTCAGGCTTCCAATTGGCAGTTGAGACTAGGCCTAAATCTGTTTGCAAGAACTGGGCAATTGTAGGCAAGTCCAGGCCTCAGGCTGCCCCAGCCCCTGGCCTGAGGCAGAGACAATGGGGCAGCAGCAGCTTCCAGACCTTCCAGGCAAGTTTCTAGCCCCCACACCCTGGAATGTCCACACAGATGGACCCAACAGATTAACAGGTCACCTACCCTGGAATTCCCTAATGTGCTTTAAATCAGGCCTGCAAGCTCACTTGGGTGTCTCTATTCTGATCACGGGAGACTCCGGCATGCTGGACTTCTGCATACTATTTAGGTCTAGGGTATCATTCTTTGGCGAATCATGGACCCTTACATCCCTTAATTCCAAGAAGGAAGCTACAAAAGGAAGGTGTGATGCTAGTACTCAAAGTTAAAAGAAAATCGCCAACCCCAGAATGAGGTGAGGTCTGCTGTGTGTGGCGCAGAGAGCTGCTGAGAACAGTCAGCTGGGCAAATCACACAGCACTTCTGCTGGAGATGAGGCTTCTTGTAGCCAAGGGTGGCCCTGAACTGCTAATCTTGCCTCCACCTCCCCATTTCTGTGATAAACTTTCACTACCATTCCCAGCTTGCTTTTGATGTACACGGAAGAGACTTATGTGGAAAAACCATGCTAATTAAGGTCGCAGTTTGCCATGGCCAGATAGCTCCTCTGAGCTTGGTGAAAAAAAATGGAGGACTCCCTTACTAGCAGGGCTTCCCCTCCTCTGACTATGTCTGAGGAGCCCAACCCCCACGCCCTCTACCTGGGGAAGGTCCAGTAGTCCTTGGTAAACCTACAAGTTCAACTTTCCCTTTCCCAGATAAGAACCTGCCCAGCAAGTACCTGGGATTCCTCAAATGCCTCCATACAAAAGATGCATGCACAGAGCTTTAAACTTTTCCTATCGTTCCTTCCCATTCTCCAAGGGAGCCCTCGTCCACCCCGAACAAAGGTACTCACAAGCTAAGTTCATCTAAGAGAGCTGTTTCATTAAAATCCTCAGAGGTCTTCCCCACCACCACTCCCAACCAACCCCAGCCAGCCAGGATCCTGCAGACCCTACCCACTCCAGACTGAGCTTCATCCCTCCAGACTGGTGTGCAAAGGCGCCTGACACCATGAGGGAGAAAATGGCGCTGCAGAACCACAGCTGGCTCCCAACACTCATACCACAGCCTCGGGAACTGGAGAGAGGGCTCAGCAGTCAAGCGCCTTGGCTGCTCTGCCAGAGGTCTGGGGTTCGATTGCCAGCACCCACGTGGCAGCTCACAACTGGGTATACCTCAGTCTCAGAGCATCTGGTAGCCTCTATTGGCCTCCATGGGCATCAAGCACACAGACACGTGCAGGCAAAACATTCATGTAAAGACAAAGAAATTGCCTTGGTGTTCCATAGCAGAAGAAAAGTCAGCCATGTCCTGAAAAGGCAGACTAACTCTGTAAGGAGTAACATGGCCAGGGACTTTAGGTTTAACCCAAGTTTATTTGCCATTCATTCTAAAAACCCAAGGGCCCCTTTGTACTGAGTAAAAGGAGTGAGCAGCCTAGATACAGCACATTTGCTTACAGCGTGGGTTGCTGGGTATTTTAAGCTCTGCATATAGACTCAGGAAAAATGACTGCTTTCAGTCAATATTAATGCTCACCGACAATGCATCTGCTCATTCAAGAGTCTCAGTGAAGGTACACAACAGTAAGGTTTTTCATTCATTCATTCATTCATTCATTCCTGTATGCCGGGATCAAACAGTGCTATTTTGATCTCCACATCTTAGTGATTTCTCTGATGCATCTGGGTAACATCAGCTGGAAACCTGGGAAGGATTCCATGTTCTGAATGTCATTAAGGATGTGGTTCACAGTGGTCAGAAACAACAGTTACTGAGAGGCTCAAAACATGAGCAGAGGGTACCACCACAGGACTAGCAGGGACACTGGACAGAAGAATCAGAGCCTGAATGACCGATACCTACCGAGCACTTTTTTTTTTTTTTTTTTTTTTTTTTTGGTTTTTCGAGACAGGGTTTCTCTGTGTAGCCCTGGCTGTCCTGGAACTCACTCTGTAGACCAGGCTGGCCTCAAACTCAGAAATCCACCTGCCTCTGCCTCCCTAGTGCTGGGATTAAAGGCATGTGCCACCACTGCCCGGCAATACTGAGCACTTTTAAGAACAGTTTTGCCTTGGAATCTGCCACCGAGGACACTGGGCAGCAGCAAGGATTGAGAGTCGTGACTACAGTTTTGAAGGAAGTTCTATTGCGGGTAAAATTCTGTCACACAGCATTGCATGCTCCAGCAGAGTTGCATGTGGGGCAGCAACCTGGCCTCATTTTCAGAAACAGCACCCTCATGTTGCTGTTGGCATTTTTAGCAATAGTATTTTTTGAGAGGGTGTTTTGTTAGACACACTGCTGTTACACACCTACTAAACTGCAGTGTAATGCAAACATGAGTTTTTAAATGTAATGTTTGCATTTTATTTTTGGTTTTTGAGACAGGGTCTCCCTATGTAGCCCTGGCTGACCTGGAACTCATTATGTAGTCCGATCTGACCTAGAACTCAGAAATCCACTTGCCTCTGCCTCACAGATGCTGAGATTAAATGGCAGGCACCACTATGCCTGGCTTTAAAAAACAAAACAAAACAAAACAAAACAAAACTAAGGAACTCCAAGATTGTATCATTACAGGTAAACAGACCAGTAAGTACTTAAGATTCAGTATTAATATAACTAAATCTACATTGATGGCCATATAGATTATATATGATAGTAAATAGTGACAAAGGGACTAGGGAGATACCACTATACACAGGAGCAAGTATTTTTTTTTTAAAAAAGATTTACTTATTTTATTTATATGAGCACACTGTAGCTGTCTTCAGAAACACCAGAGGAGGGCATCAGATCCCATTATAGCTGGTTGTGAGCCACCATGTGGGTGCTGGGAATTGAACTCAGGACCTCTGGAAGAGCAGTCAATGCTCTTAACCGCTAGGCCATCTCTCCAGCCCCAGGAGCAAGTATTTTGTATACGACTTTTGATGTTAGTACATCTAATACCCCAGTCTAAAATAGTACAAACACAACCTGTTTAACACATTGAAAATGAAAGGAAATTCACATGAGTGAAGTGTAGGCTATATAATATTAAAAATCAAGCAAGTTGCTTCCCTAAATGTTGGGGTCCAGGAGTCACCTCACAAACTACATGAACAATCTCAGTCAGACAAGGACAGTTTATTGCGTATATACCCCAGGACTGATCAATCAGGACCATGGTCCAGATTCAGGAACTGAACTTTGACACTGAGTTAAGATCCTACAGGGTTTTTAAGCCTAAAATTCACAAACATCAGTGCCAAGTTATTTCACCAATCAGGACTTGCGGATAGGGATTCCTTAGGAATATGTCTCTGCCGTACGTTTATCCATTGGTTGGTGCATTCAGCTGTGGCAGGGGATTGTCTAACATTCATGTCTTAACTTGCCAACCAGGAGGTCAGTTACCCAAGTACATGTCTCTTTCTGTCAAGTAGGATGTCAGTTCTCAAGAAGGTCTTGGGAACTTAAACTTTACTCGACCCCTACTCAAAATGGATGTCTTATTTTAAATAGATGCAGGTGTCTCTCTTATGTTGTGGGTCATGCCAGGGGCAGCTTATAAAGACAAATACCATAAAAGCTCATATTATATACATAGGTGCAGGAAGTGCTGTTGGGTGGTTGCTTTGGGTCCAAGCTTATTGTAACTACACAAAGCTGTTCTGCTGACTTCTCTTGTGACTGGTTTCCTAGGGCACAGAACATAATAGAATATGTAATCATCTTGGGCATAAGAAAAGTTTCCTTATAATATTAATAAAAGCACAAAATGATGGGCTAACCAGTTACATAGGCCTTAACACTCAAAATATCAAATTGACAAATGTTTATACAAACAGGAGAAAAGACTTGCATGTACTAAAATCAGAAATGAGAGTAGAGATATTACCAAATAAGAAGTGGGGGCTTTTCAGAAATAACCGAAACAAATGTTTAATAAAAATAAAAACGACATTCTAGAACAAATTCCTAGAAACACAAAAACTACCAAAGCTGACTCAAAAAAATGTGATCTCACAGTACATGACAAAAGATTAAATTAGTGCTCACAAAAATTAACATTTTTTTTTGGAAGAGGAATTTCTCACAAGGGATAGGCCCAGTACCAAATGAAGTCCCTGATGGCTCCCTCCAAACCTTTAAGAACTAGCCTCATGGACCAATGGCTCAATGGCAGAGGGCTTGACTAATTATGCAGAATGACCAGGATTCAATCCCCAGCACAACATAACACAACACAACACAACACACACAGCGGGGGATAAAGAAGTCACTTAACAACTCAATTCTGAAGCCCATTAGTACCTTGATATTAAAGCCTAAAACATCAAAACAAGAAAAGACTATCCACCATAAATACCCATCGGGAACTTCACAGCAGAGGGGCATTAAGACTTAAAGTCTAGGATAGGGAGGCCGGCTCTGGCGCACTGCCTTCTGGGTATGGCATGGCTGTTAAACCACGAACACAGCAGCTGTGGAAACCTGCACAAGACCGACATTTTTAGTCAACCATGGATGGAAGAAGGGACCCTGAGTCCCACCCCTCCCTGAGGAATACAGTTAGTGAGCTGGGGTAAGGGGTGACATGCTCTGTGGTGGCGTGGCCACTGGTAAGTTGTCCGTGCTCAGATAAGCAACGCTAACTAAACTCAATGGATTAAGAGAAAAGCATCAAGGGACTAGTGGGGAAGGAAGGGGGTAAATGAGAGAGGGAGAGGTTAAGAATAACATGGATGGAATATCACAATACATTGTGTGCATGTTTGAAATTGTGTGTGTGTGTGTGTGTGTGTACCAAAAAAAAAAAAAACAAAAACAAAAACAAAAACTCAACAGAATAGCAAGAAAAGTTAGGCACTGTGAAAGAAAGAAATGTATGGTCACAGATACACAGAGACATGAGATAGTAGCATAGAGACCCACACAGACAACTGTGACCTCAGCTCCAGGGCCAGAGGGCCTCCCAGAGAAGCAAAGAGGGTGAACAGTAGAGTCTTAGCAAGGCCACATATAGGACTTAGCAACTGGCAAAAAGCTTAGTGCTCATGTAGGGGCTTCCTAGTATCTATGCTGTAGCCTAGCTGGAATGGCCACAATTCAGTGAGAGACTCAGTCTCAAGGCACTAAGGCAGTGATAGCTGCTGTGACCTACACACACACACACACACACAGACACAGACACACAGACACAGACTCACGGAAGACCTCAGTAAGTCAAAAATACAGTTAAAAGCCTCAACGGCAAGCTGGGTTGAGAAGGATTTCTGACATTGAAGATGGGTCTTTTGACTGGTCACCCTTTAATCCAAGTACTTGGGAGGCAGAGGCAGGAGGATCTCTGTGAGTTCGAGCCCAGCCTGGTCTATCTACATAGTGAGTTCCAGGAGAACTAGGGCTACATAGTGAGACCCTGTCTGGGGTGGGGGTGGACTTGGAGAGGGGACTACACATATGAAACTTTAAGGAAAATTAAGTGTAAATCTCTATGAGATTTCAAGCCGGGCAGTGGTGGCACACGCCTTTAATCCCAGCACTTGGGAAGCAGAGGCAGGTGGATTTCTGAGTTCGAGGCCAGCCTGGTCTACAGAGTGAGTTCCAGGACAGCCAGGGCTACACAGAGAAACCCTGTCTCAAAAAACCAAAAACAAAAAAACAAAACAAAAAAAAAGAGAGATTTCATTAAAATTTAAAATTTTGTGAGTCAAAGGAATATATAGTAGCAAGAAAAAAAGACAAGCCACACAATGGGAGGGGAATATGTGCATAGCATACCTGGCAGCAATCTTTTTTGTTTTTCGAAACTCTGTAGACCAGGCTGGCTTCGAACTCAGAAATCCACCTGCCTCTGCCTCCCAAGTGCTGGTCTGGCAGCAATCTTTACGGACTCTATACAACTCGGAAAAGATGCGAATAACTTCATTAAGATAGGAAAGGGCTTGAGGAGGAACATTTCCAGACGAGACACATGCATTGCCAGTAAGCACTGGAAAAGATGCCTTTACAGTCACTGGGCAGCTGTGAGTTGGAATGAGAATTCCTTCCCCTCCACACCAAGATTGCTATCATCAGGTATCAACCCAGCAAAGCCAACAAATGAGGAAGCATCAGTGAGGGCCTGAGAGCTGAGACCCCCAGGGCACGTGATCACAGCAGCACCGCCCACAACAGACAGAAACAAGCCGATGCCTGTTCTGGACGTGTTCACTCAGCTTTCTGATCTCTTATATTCTCACATTACACATCAAGTCTTGTCCAACTTTCATTCCGACGATGGAAGAAGTATTACGTTTTCTGACTATGTTTCTTGAACTTGGCTGTTCTCCATTTAACTGTGGGCAAATCTGCTTGGTCTATTTTGAGGGAGCATCAGACTTCCGGGCATTTACAGCTGTTACAAAGCTAGCTGGTCAGTGTCTTTCATGGTTGCTACCGTCCATAGGGTCACTGTGAATGCCCACTTAATGGACGTTCTGATCATTTCTCCATGATGAATTTACAAGACACATCCTGTCAGCCTCATTTTCATTAGCTGATCAATATATATTCTGAATCTTTGTGTTTGTATAAAGGTACTTTGATAGACATTGATTATCAACATCAGATAAGAAGAGACTAGAGTTGCTATGAACATGTGACAGAAATATAAGAAAAAAAAATACTTTAAACCTATAGATGGTGGCACATACCTTTAATTCCCATCACTCGAGTAGTAGAGGCAGGCAGAGCTCTTGAGTTCAGAGCTAGCCTGGTCTACATAGGGAGTCTCAGGCTACACAGTTTTCAGACCCCATCTCAAAACTACAACAAAAGGCCTGGGGACATGGCTCAGTAGTTAAGAACACTGGCTGCTCTTTCAGAAGACAGGAGTTCGAGTCCCAGAAGCTACACAGCAACTTACAACCTCTGTAACTTCGGTCCCAGGGTCTCTGATAACCTCTTCTGGTCTCCTCAAGCATCACATGCACATGGTAATACATGCTGGCAAACACACTCTTAAAAATAAAATCTTACCCAAAAAAAATCCTGCTTTAAAAAAAAAAAATAGAGGGCTGGAGAGATGGCTCAGTGGTTAAGAGCACTGACTGCTCTTCCAGAGGTCCTGAGTTCAATTCCCAGGAACCACATAGTGGCTCACATCTGTAATGGGATATGATGCCCTCTTCCGGTGTGTCTGAAGATAGCTACAGTGTGCTCGTGTACATAAAATGAATAAATAAATCTTGGAAAAAAAATAGATAGAAACCCATGAAGAAAAAATCTTGGAAAGCACAAGAACAAAGAGGCCCCACCACACAGAGAAGCTAGCCTCAGACCAGCGGTTCCCTGGTAGGGGCGGTGGATGCAAAAATCATATCCAATAGGACGTCCCAGGAAACCTGGGCAATCCTCCCTAGAACAAGCCACAGCCCTCGTGAGCCTCAAATCCAGGTTCCATAGTGATAGAGAGAAATCCCATTTTGTCACAGAACATCTCTTGGACAGCAGAAGAAAAGTATCATCTTGAAAGAGCATCTATTGTTGGGGATGGTAGAGCATGCCTTTAATCCCAGCACTCAAGAGACAGAGGCAGGACGATCTCTGAGTTCAAGGCCAGTCTAGTCTACTGAGCAAGTTCTAGGACAGCCGGGACTGTTTATTTCTTTTCGAGACAGAACCCCTTTCTCGAAGAACCAAAAGAAGAAGAAAGGAAAGGAAAGGAAGGGAAGGGGAGGGGAGGGGAGGGGAGGGGAGGGGAGGGAGACAGACTGACCATCTATTGTGACCAGGGTTCCAGGGCATGTGCCCAGAGGACTTCATTCTGCCTCAGAGATTCTTGCTCATCCATGTTTATTGCTGCTCTAGTCTCAATAACAAGGAAACAGAACCAGCCCAGATATTGAATGGATAAAGAAAATGTGGCAACGCATATAATGAAATTTTATTTAGCCATAAAGAAAAATAAAGTCTGCAGGGAAACAGATGAAACTGGAAGCCGTTGTAATAAAGGTGACCCAGGCTCAGAAAGACAAACATTACTTGTTCTGCAAATATGCAAATCCTAGACTCATTTTTTTTTTCAAGAATTATTTATTTTATGTATGTGAGCACACTGTCGCTGTCTTCAGACACACCAGAGGAGAGCCCCAGCCCCCATTACAGATGGTTGTGAGCCACCATGTGATTGCTGGGAATTGATCTCAGGATCTTTAGGCAGAGCAGTCAGGGCTCTTAACCACTGAGCTGTCTCTCTAGGCCCTAGATTCTAATTTTTAATGTGTATATCTGTGGAGGAGTGGCCTGGAAACTAGAAAGGGGCCTGTGGAGAGGAAAACGTTCAGGAAATGGTGTAAAAGCGATGGCAGAACACATGTGTCGATGTAGAGGTAAGAATGTTGGGGGGGGGGTTAAGTGGGGAGAAGATGAGGAGATAAGGGGGTGGGGGAAGGTCAATTAAACCAGTGTACATGGAATATAAGAAACTTGGAACCCGGTAAGTAAGATAACTAGGCACTTTAAAATAAGATGAAACTCTGAGCTGCCATAGGAACAAGAGAGGAGGGGACATCCACAGGCTGGGAAGCTTCAATGTGGCCTGCCACAGTCCCTTGGTGAAGGGAGACCCAGAGTTATGGTGAGCTGGAAGGCTGGGCCTTGATGGGCTAGATGGTGCAGAGGACAAGAGCCTGATAGAGCCCAGGGAGAGAAGCTCACCTTCAGTAGCCAGGAGCCGAGCTCTCCAACTGAGAAGTGTCCCCGGAGCCTGAGAGCGCAGAGCCTGAGACCAAGCATGGGTCAGACCCTGGAGCTCCTGAGGGCTCAGACCCCGAAGCTCCCAAGGGGTCAGACCCTGAAGGTCCCGAGGGGTCAGACCCCGGAGCTTCCGAGGGGTCAGAGGCCGGAGCTCCCGAGGGCTCAGACCCCGGAGCTCCCGAGGGGTCTTTTCATTGCAGTCATTGAGTAAATCAGAAACAGGAAGTGGTGGTAGGGTGGTTTAACAGATCCTAGAATAGAATGAAAATGAAAGCGTGGCCTACAGGAACCTTTGAGATAAGGATAAAGCAGCTCTAAAGGGAAGGTTTGCAGCTATGAACACAGTAATAAGTATTTAAGGTCCTAAAATACAAGAACATTCCAAATTCCAGAGCAGTGAATGGCAAGAAATAATAAAGACCAGGGTAGAAATAGAGAAGAATTATATATAAGTCAACGTATTGATCAAAGTTTGACTGTTTGATAAAATAAACACAATTGTGTTCATTGACTTTTTTTTTGTTTGTTTTTGTTTTTGTTTTTGTTTTTGTTTTTGTTTTTCGAGATAAGATTTCTCTGTGTAGCCCTGGCTGTCCTGGAACTCACTCTGTAGACCAAGCTGACCTCGAACTCAGAAATCTGCCTGCCTCTGCCTCCTGAGTCCTGGGATTAAAGGCGTGTGCCACCACTGCCCAGTCCACTGACAAATTCTTAGCCAAAATAACTACAAGGAAAATGAGACCAAAATGAATAAAATTAGATGTGAAAACTGTCAGGGTAGGAGTAGGGCAGGGGAATGACATTACACCAGATTCCAAGAGCTGCAGAGAATTATTAGAGAATAGAAGAGAAAAAACAGATATTTAAAAAACCTGAAAAAATCTAATAGCAATGGATAAACTTATAGATACTTTATGACTGAAATCAAGATTAAAAGCAGGAAACATTCTGGACTAGCAACGAGAGTGAGTCTCCGTGGTTAAGAGCACTAGTTGCTCCTCCAGAGGGTCTGGGTTTGATTCCCAGCAGCTCACAACTGTCGGTAACTCAGTTCTAGGGGAATTCAATACCTTCCTCTGGACTCCATGTGCAGCAGGCAAACAAGTGGTACACAGACAGATATGAAACAAAACACTTATATGTATTAAAAAATAAATAAAAACAAATTAAAGACCCAGCAGTGGTGGCTCATGCCTTTAGTCCCAGCACTTGGGAGGCAGAAGCAGGTGAATCTCTGAGTTCAAGGCCAGCCTGGTCTACAGAGTGAGTTCACGAACAGCCAGGGCTACCCCAAGAAACCTTATCTCAAAAAACAGAAAACAAAAAACAAAATAAAAAAATAATTAACGAGAAGCCAGGCACGGTAGCATGCTCACCCTTCAACTCAGACTCGGGGAGATAAAGGCAGGTGGATCTCTGTGAGTTCAAGGCCAGCATGATTTACATAGTGACTTCCAGAACAGTCAAACCTACATGAGACTCAAATAACAAACAAATCAATGAGATTAACACAGCAATGCAATGTTTTCTAACAACGCAAAGCCCAGGGGCCTGGAGAGAAGGCTCAGAGAGAATAGATACCTGGCATCAAGCTGACCTGAGCTGGATCCCCAGAACCCAGAGAAGGGGAGGAAAGATCTGGCTCCCATAAGTTGACCTATGACCTCTGCATGCATAAGTAGCGTATGTATATTGAGGTTTTTCTACGTTAACCTGCCCTGTAACTGCGCTGCCCCAGTCTTTATGATTGCCTCTCCCTGCCCTAGGAGCACTGTTGGCAAGGGCTGTTTCCATCTGCAGTTAAGCACATTCAAGGACATCCTGCAGAGAGCCTCCTTTGGCTCTGCGATTTCTGCCCTGAGCACATCTGCTGCTAGGGAGAACTCTGTGTTTCTCATTGCTTCTCTGTCCCTGCCTTGAACCCCGAGCCGTCTTGGAATAAAAGCCTCAGAGAAGCCCAACAAAGGTGTCTTGAG
>CM052710.1:78966229-78988951 GCA_028551405.1 Uromys caudimaculatus
GAATGCAAGTAATCACCTCATTTCGTTGATCTCAAATTCAACCTCAATTCCCCAGTACCAACTGCTGGTAGGTTGCAATGCAAAATACACACACACACACACACACACACACACACACACACACACACACACACGGAAGGAAGGAAGGAAGGAAGGAAGGAAGGAGGGAGGGAGGGAGGGAGGGAGGGAGGGAGGGAGAGAGAGAGAGAGAGAGAGAGAGAGAGAGAAAGAAAGAAAGAAAGAAAGAAAGAAAGAAAGAAAGAAAGAAAGAAAGAAAGAAAAAGAAAGAAAGAAAGAAAATAAGCGTAATTTTTTTATTTTTTTCCGAGACAGGGTTTCTCTGTGTAGCCCTGGCTGTCCTGGAACTCACTCTATAGACCAGGCTGGCCTCGAACTCAGAAATCCGCCTGCCTCTGCCTCCCAAGTGCTGGGATTAAAGGTGTGCACCACCACTGCCTGACAAATAAGCGTAATTTAAAAAGATAAGTGCAGGTCCAGGTGTGCTCAATGTCAAATTCTACCAAATCTGTTTTTTGTTTTTAAGCCAAGCTCTCCTATGTAAACCAGGCTGGCCTCCACTTGATAGACACCCACCTGCCTTTGCCTCTGAGTACAAACATTAAAGGCATGTTCGGCCACACCTGGTTCTACCACACTTATTTTTTCCAGATCAAAGCAACTACTTTATTTCCATAAGTAGAAAAAAGTGAAAGCGGTCAGCAATTACCAAAGAGAGGCCGACATACTTCTTGTCAACCTACATGGGCCCCACTGAGCTATCGGTTTTCACGAGAAAGACTCAATACCCAAGTCAGATGAAACTGGGCAAAACCTAAAGTACAGGGTACTCCAAACTGCCGACAAGGTCTGCAATTAGCACACATGCTGCAAACAGAAAAAGAAATGGCTGCAGAGTCATCCAAAGCAATCAGCATAGCACCTCAGACATGCAAAACAGAAAATTATTTTCTGGACACAAAACAGGAAAAATGAACCCAAGACATACAATGCAAAGTCAATACAAGAACAAGCTAGCTTCAAACCAAGAGAGCAAGACAGCATGAACCCAGGCCTTGCTTTGAGGACTGGAGAGCTACAAAGGCAACTAATTCTAGCTCCCTCGTGAGAGACTCAGCGTTCCCCCAAGCAGAAGGTTTCTCAGTGTGAACCCACATTTCTGTTCAGACATTAGTTGTTTTGGCCTTTATCTCCTATCCCTAGGGAGACCGTCATAGATTCATACACAAAAAAGTAAAGGTCTAGGATTTCCCACACTTTTTACACTACTGCTTATTATCAATATTTCATCTTAAGTTTAAAATTATACTAAATTCATGCACTGACCCCTAACATGGCACTACAATATGTTATCAAGTACTACTGCTTACAAAACTATACACATCTCAGAATGGAAGACATTGGTGATTTTGTTGTTCTTAAACAACTTGGAACACTTGTCCACAAGTATTAAAATATACATTTTATATATAAATCTTTTCAAAAGAAAAACTGCCAGCTTACATGGAGACGGGAGGAGGCACGGCTATAGATGGAGGCACAACTCTAAACGTGGTAGTTTTTGCTGCTATTAAGGGAAAGTCTAAGAATATAAATGGAAATGCGCCACACAACAGGCACCTAGAGCTGGAATCCACCCATGCTGTGAACACCATTTGGTGCTAACAATGCAGGATGCAGGAGCATCTTTGACAAAGTACACCCATCTGAAGCATCTGGAGCAAATGGGTCACACTTCCCTGTCTATCACACTTTTAGATAGGAGCTAACAGCAGCTCCTCCTATTCATGATGTAGAAATAGCAGGAGCATGACCAAACTCATTGTGCAGAGGCAGTGTCACCCAGACGCCAAATCCAGACAAGGCTGCGTGTGACAAAGGAAGAAGATTACTGTCTGAATTAGGGTTTCTATTGCTACAGTGAGACACCATGACCAAAAGCAACTCGAGGAGGAAAGGGGTTTTTGGCTTATGCTTCCACATCACAGGCCATCAAGAAGAAAGACAGAACAGGAAGTCAATGAGAGCAGGAAGCTGGAGGCAGGAACTGATGCAGAGACCATGAGGCTTGCTGGCTTGCTCATGGTTTGGTCAGCCTGCTTTCCTATAGAACCAAGAGCCACCAGCCCAGGGGTGACATAACCCATAATGGGCTGGACCCTTTCCTATTAACCACTGATTAGGAAAATGCCCTACAGGGCTGCCTACAGTCCGATTTTACGGAAGTAATTTTTCATTTGAGAGTCCTTCCTCTCCGCTGACTCTAGCTGTGCCACGTTAACATAAAACTATCCAACACAATTGGCGGCTTGTCAACTTGACACACAAACACATCCCTGTTAAGGCAAACTTTTCCTTTTTGTTCATCCCAAGATCCCCAAGATTAATAGAGATCACAATATAAGCCATTCCTAACTTGTAAAAGTCCCACGGAGTTTAACAATTCTAACACTCAAAAGTCCAAAGTCTTTTTTTAAAAAGCCTCTCTCACCTGTGGACTCCTGTAAAATCAAAATAAGTTAAAAACAACTTTTTTTGTTTCAAGAGGGAAGAACCAGGGCATAGTCATAATCTGAACAAGGCAAAACCAACTCTAGCTGTGTAAATACATCATTGTCAAAAGTCTGGCTTCACTCACAGTTTCCTGGGCTCCTCCAGAGAGCTTGGGTGACCTCTCTGGCTCTGCCCTCTCTCTGCAACAGTGCCATAAATTATGTTCTAAGCTCAGGCCAGCTCCACCTTATGGCTGCCACCGTTCTTGGTGTTTATCCCATGGTACTGTCACCTCCAAAATTCTGGGGCCTTCACCAATAACCTCTCCTGGGCTGTCTGTAGGAACTCTAGCCCTGCTGCACAGAACCAAGACTCGGGCTCTCCATGACCTCTTCAAGCATTCAAACCCAGCACCACCTGGGTGATTCTCACCTGCCCCTGGAATAAAGCGTCTGCATGCTGACTTTTCAGATTTCACTTCAGTGATGTGGATCTCTCTTTGATCGCAGCTGGTTCTTCAGTGCCAGCTGACCAGCATTCACTGACCTAGCAAAGCAAACAAAGGTTTCTCTTCAGTGGTGCTGGTCTCTGGTTAATAATGGCTGATTTTTTTTTTTCAGCCTCAGCTGACCAGAATCACAGTTTAACTCAAAATATCAAGTGGCCCTGAAAATCTCTTTTCCTTCCTCTGAAACATTACCAGCTAGGCCTCCCTCCTCGGCATAGCTCTCAGCCTTATCCTCCGATCTCTCACATGCTCACGACAGCTCTCCAAGCTTTGAACATTCAGTGGCTTTTCTAAACTAAAGTTCTTCCACAATCCTCCCCAAAATGCATGCCATTTGCCATAGCAATACCCTACAAATCTGCTACCAATTTCTGTCCTAGTTGGGTTTTTTGTTTTGTTTTGTTTTGTTTTGTTTTAATTGCCATGGGGAAACACCATGACCAAAAGCAACTTGGAGAGGAAATGTTTTGTTTTGCTTACACTTCCAATCACAGCTCCTCATCCAAGCAAGTCAAGGCCGGAACTTAGACAGGACAGGAGCCCGAAGGCCATGGAGGCTTGTTCCTCATGCGTCATGGCTTACTCAGCCTGATTTCTTACAGCCTCCAGGACTAGGAGCCTAGGAGTGGCACCTTCCACAGTGGGCTGGGCCCTCCCACATCAATCACTAATTAGCAAAGTGCCCCTGCAGGTTTGCCGATGGCTTGATTTCACGGAGGCAGTTTCTCAATTGAAGTTCCCTTCCGCTGAGATGACTCTTGCTTAAGTTGAGTTGACATGAAACTATCTGGTACAACTACAGACCAATCCCCCCAATGAAAGCAGTTGTAAAACTTTCCAATAAGTCTTACAAATTGAACTCAAGAATGTGTTAGGAAGAAAATAGGCCACCACAAGTTTGTTTCATTCTAGGAACGCAAGGTTGGTTGAACAATATGCAAATCAACGAGTGTATTTCACTATGTGAGTAGACGTAGGGACACATGATCAGCCCAATCAGTGCAGAAAAAACCTATAAACAACACTAGTCATCAGTGAGTCAAAATGTACCCACTGGTGCATTAGTGGAAAGTCTGTTGTGGCGCAACCTACTGCTCTCTGACTGGATTTGATGTCCGATCCACAGGAGGGAATTCACATCTGATACTGTGAACCTGATCAAAAACCCATGGCTCCAGAGATGACGGGCCTTTAGTCCCTACGAGATGTATTCTAAACGGATATGATGTGTCCATTGAGCTGCCGTCTAAATATTTGCATTCACTGACGTTTAAGTACTTCTGTCAGCTTTGGTCAGAGAAGCTTATTTTTGCTTCGGGCAGCACTTACTGCAGTGACTCATAACTGGGTATCTATGAGAGAGAGAGAGACAGTGTGGAGAACAAGAGACTGTTGATTCCTGAGCCCTAAATGGGACACCTCCATCGGCCTCTCAAGGGCTAAGGAGACACTGGGAAAGAGAGGGTAGGAAAGATGGAAGAGGTGGAGAAGAGGTGGTGGATGCTGACTTCTGCATACTGAACTCATAGCAGCTGTGATTACCTGCCCAAGACTGGGCCCAGCCACCATACTTCCATGAAGGGGACAGAGGTCATTTCCCCCCAGTGGTGTAGCCATTAGTAAGATGCCTATGTTCCTGCAAATTACCCTTCACCCACGCCCCTGCAAACACCCTAATGAAACCCATTGTGCTAAGCACACAAAAGACATGAAAGTAGAAGAGGACTTAGTTGGCAAAAGGATTAGCCATTAGTGCGGAATGCTGCAAGCCTTTAATCTGGTTTCTTATGTTGTGGTGACCTCTCCAACCGTAAAATGATTTTGTTGCTACTTCATAACAAATCGTTTTGCTACTGTTATGAATTAGAATGTAAATATCTGATATGCAGGATACCTGATATGGAAACCCTGTAGGGACTGCAACCCACAGGTTGAGAACTACTGCTAAACCATCAACTAATTCTTTATTATTATCATTAGGTTTTGTTTGTTGGTTGGTTTCTTGACACGGGGTTTCTCTGTGTAGCCCTGGCTATCCTAAAACTCCCTCTGTAGACCAGGTTGGCCTTAAACTCAGAAATCCACCTGCCTCTGCCTCCCAAGTGCTGAGATGAAAGGTGTGTGCCACCACCTGGCTATAACTCTTTTTTCAAGAAAAGTATTAGTTGCATATAAGTTGTTAGGCTTCTGGCAGGCACTGTTAATACTGTACTCCAGATTCTCAGGTCCATTTCTGATTTCAGATGCAATGGGGCTGAACAACCACCATAAAGAAGGCAGCCTATCGGCTCACATGCCTCAGGTCACTGCACCACCATGGAGCTTGCTGAAACACAAACGAGAACAACTCGAAGGCAACAATTGAAGGGAAACCATTTCCAACATTAGTGGAAGGGCAAATTACATGGTGGATTAACTTCCCAACCAAAAGCACATCATCTTTTTTTCTTTTTCATTTTGGTTTTTGTTTTTAAGACAGGATTTCTCTGTGTAGCCTTGGCTATCCTGAACTTCTCTCTCTTTTTTTTTTTTAATTTATTTATTTTATGTATATGAGTACAGATGGTTGTGAGCTACCATGTGGGTGCTGGGATTTGAACTCAGGACCTTGGAAGAGCAGTCAGTACTCTTAACCGCTGAGCCATCTCTCCAGCCCCCCTGAACTTCTCTTTGTAGACCAGGCTGGCCTTGAAATCATAGAGACCCACCTGTCTCTGCTTCCTGAGTGCTGGGATTAAAGTCGTGCTCCATCATTGCCCGGCTATCAGCAAATTATTTCTTTGGATGCTTTCCACACCATTCCTAAGACAACCTGTTGCACCTCCAGCAGCCACAGTGTTTCTCTGTTTTTAACATGTCCTCTCTAGACGCCTTGTCCTCATTCTCCTAGCCCTGTGTGTGATCTTAACATCGCCTCCGTCAAGACCCATGTGAACTTCCTCCCCTCCCCCCCACTAATATATTTTTCATGCTAAATGGATGCTAGCAAATCTGAAATCATCAAAACCAACATCCTTCTTCAAACGTTGTTGAATAAGAAGCGTTAATGCTCCAGGTCAGATGCTGGGTAGCATAATTCTCTCTTCTTGGGGAAGATGAGCCTTTTAAGTTTATTCAGGCCTTCAACTGATTAGATGAAACTTACCCACACAGTGCAGGACGATCTATTTTACTTGACAAATTTAAATGTTAACCTCATCCAAAAACTGCCCAGAAACACCCAGAGTAAAATTTAATTACGTATCTGGGCATCCCATGGCCAAGTCAAGTAGATGCAAAACTAGTTCCAAGGTCTGATTTGGAGGCAACACAACCAAGACAGCACATGTAATTTTGGAGAACACTCTTCTAATTGTAAAAAGAGCGTTTCCCATGAACAAGGTATCCCAGGAATCGCATCTCTTCATCTGCTGCCTTCTCTATATCCTCATGCAGACTTGTGGCCCCCATCAAGAAGGCCTTATAATACTCAGGGGAAACCAGGTCTGCCATTGCTGTCCGTGGATATGAGACAGGAAAGGAGATTAATCGTGTGCACATCTGGGGATTCAATATCCTCTCCCTGGCTCATGTTCTGATTCTTAGCTGCATTCTGCCTCTCTGGACTTGGCACTTAATTCCGCTAGCAGGGGGGTCCGCCATGTGCTTAGATCGCCTACACAGAAGTCCAGCTTGGCCCCAAAGCCACCAACAGTGGTCAGAAGGGACCTGCTTGAGGTAGCTGTCCCTGGTGCTGACTGGATGCTAAGCCTATGGGGCGAGGTCTCGGTTTCTGTCCTTGGTGCTGCCCATTGCTTCCTTCCTTTCCTCAAGGTTTGATTGAAAGAGTGGGTTTTTAAAGCAAAGACGAAACTTCAAGGTAAACATGCCATTACCTTTTATGCTTAAGTAAGTGCTGTATGATTTAGGTTACACATAAGTTTTTTGCGGCTACACGGGAGAGCAAGGAACACAAGGACTGAACGAATGCATGCTTCCCCTCTCCTGCCACAGAAATGCTGGCCACTGGGAGATCAAAGGGAAGAACCCGGAGTCCTTGGGAAAGCCGAGAACACCAGCGGACTCGAGAGAAGGCAAAGGGTTACAAGTGAGCAGGCTGCGTCTGCGCGCAGGTGGAGCAGGGGGGCTTCCGGGGCTACAGGGGCTACAAAACGGCTGTGATGCAATCACGCAAGTCACCGCGTCAAGGCGTGGATCCCGGGATGTGCGCACCGCGGCCCACTGCATCCCGCTGCGGCTAATCCTGCGGGCAGCCGCAGCCACCAATTTGTCCCCACTCCGCAGCAACCGCCCGGGGTCCCTCGCTATCCCCGAACACCGCAGCAGTTCCTGAGAACTGCGGGGGGCCATGAAACCGGCGGGCGGCCGCGGCGGCTGGGGCTGGGGTGGCGGCAAGGGAGGTGGCAAGGGAGGTGACACCGGCTCAGGGGCCAAAGGCGGCTTCGGGGCACGCACGCGCGGCTCCAGCGGCGGCGGCCGGGGCCGGGGACGCGGCGGCGGCGGCGGAGGCGGAGGCGGGGGCGGAGGCGGCGGCGGAGGTGGCGGCGACAGGCAGCGGCGCGGGGGTCCGGCCAAGAACAAGAACCGCCGCAAGAAGGGCATCACCGTGTCTGTGGAACCGCATCGGCACGAGGGCGTTTTCATCTACCGCGGCGCGGAGGATGCTCTGGTCACGCTGAACATGGTGCCTGGAGTCTCGGTGTACGGCGAGAAGCGCGTCACCGTGGTGGAGAAGGGGGAGAAGCAGGAGTACCGCACGTGGAACCCCTTCCGCTCCAAATTGGCGGCAGCCATCCTGGGCGGCGTGGACCAGATCCACATCAAGCCCAAGTCCAAAGTGTTGTACCTGGGCGCCGCCTCCGGAACCACAGTCTCTCACGTCTCTGACATCATCGGCCCCGACGGCCTGGTCTATGCGGTTGAATTCTCCCATCGCGCCGGCCGCGATCTGGTCAACGTGGCCAAGAACCGTACCAACATCATCCCGGTACTGGAAGATGCCCGGCACCCGCTCAAATATCGCATGCTCATCGGAATGGTGGACGTGATCTTCGCCGATGTGGCCCAGCCGGATCAGTCCCGCATTGTGGCGCTTAACGCCCACACCTTTCTGCGCAACGGAGGCCACTTTCTCATTTCCATCAAGGCCAACTGCATCGACTCCACGGCGTCTGCGGAGGCTGTGTTTGCTTCTGAGGTGAGGAAGCTGCAACAGGAGAACTTGAAGCCGCAGGAGCAGCTGACTCTGGAACCCTACGAAAGGGACCACGCTGTCGTCATCGGGGTCTATCGGCCCCCACCCAAGAGCAGCAGCAAGTAGCAGCAGCAGAAACCAGGGAAGGTGCCACCGCACTGCCATGAGACTGCGTCTTTGTGCCTGTCCTATTGTGTTGTTTTTCTATTTAATAAAATAAACAATTCCCAAGTGTACAGTTGAAGCCAGAGTGGGTTTTACAACTGCACCAGTTTGCTCTCCAGTCTTGGTGGCCTAATAGAGGTATAGGAACAACATGGGAGTGGTATCTATGCTAGTCACCCCAGGCCTGGTCTCCACAGGGTCCCATTTTTACATATGCATCATCTAATCACAGGAACAAGGAAAAGAGAGCCCGCTAGTGATCTTTAAAGTATTTCCTGGGGAAATGAGGAGGCAGTTTTTGTTTCTGTTGGTCAAGTCATGTGACCAAGGCTGAGCCCAGGGAAGGCTATGGATGCTGACTTATTCAACCTGACTCAAAGCCAGATTTTTCCCTGTGTGTTTTGTTTTCCGAAATACAGTCTTCTTTTGTAGCCCTGCCTGAGCTTTCACTTCAATCCCCCTGCCTCTACTTCCGGAGTATGCAAGAAGCAGATGTGTACCAACTCAAACCCAGAATATCAGCCACAATGGTTTTCCCTTACTTTTTCCGCAGTCCTTGTGATATTTAATCATGTCTCCAGCTCTAATGTGGCTTTGTTACCATCTCCATATTCCATGGGAAGCAGTGGGCTTCCCGAGGTGAATACCAGTTGCCCAGACGTACACAGGTGGGAGAATCTTGTTGCCATTTTTTGGCATTCCCGGTGCTATCTTGGCTCTGCCCTTTCCCACCTGGCACACTCACAGAAGCAGGGATCTGAGGCCTCGTGTCCTCTCTCCTTCTCTCCTTGGGCTCTTTTTAAGTTTTTATAACAGTAAAAGAAGGCAGGGACACAGATGGGATACTGGGTCTGACATACCCAAGGTGATATCACTAAGGGTCTTAGAACAGCCAGCAAAGAGACTTCCAGGGACTATCCCTCTCAGAAGGGAATGCTGGGCTCAGAACTAACCCATCCTAACCCTGGAAGGCTGAAACAGAAAGTTTGGATTTTAGGTTGATCTGGACTACATAACAAAATATGTCACAAATAAAAATACAAATGAGCAGGAGAACAAACACTGGCAGAGTTGAAGCTGTCCCGAAGCCTAGAACCCCTGCCCCAAAGCCCCAAGCAAAACTTAAACCCTTTCATTCACTCCCCAAGCCCCACTGCCAAGGTCATCAACAAGTAATCTAGGAGCGCAGCATTTGGAGAGTGGGTTGACTTCTTAATGATGTACTCAGGGTAGGGCTGGCAAGATGGCTCAAGGTAAAGGGGCTTGCTGCCAACCCCGATGACCCGAGTTCAGTCTCCAGGACCCACCTGGGAAGAGGTAAGAACCAACTCCCCCAGATTGTCCTCTGACCTCCAGAAGCTTCTCCTATCACCCAAAAGGCTCACATCACAGCCAGAAATCAAACCCCATCAGTCCAGACGCCAAACTGATGTCATTTTCTCTAATGTCTATGCTGGCCCTGTGGCTTCACAAAGCACTCTCCCATCCCACCATAACGGTTGAGTGGCTGGGGTGAGGTGTGGAGGCTGGAAATGGAGTCTCAAGGGATGGGGGTTGGGGGTGGGAAAGAAAGGGACTGCTGGGCCCTGCCTTCCTCTGAGCTAGCCCAGCCTGGATAATGAGCTAGCTCTTGAGTCTTCCTTACAGGCTGTGCACTTCCTCCAGCATAGGGCACAGAGCAAAGAACTCGGCTGTTCTCCTTATTCCAGACAAACCGATACACAGGCTGCTTCTGAAGATGCTAGCAATGGAGCCCGTTAAGGATGAAGCGGCATGAAAAATCTAAAGAATCCCTGTGAATCCAGGTAGGGTGGCTTGCTCCCAAAGTCCGTTTCTCAAGAAGCTGAGGCAGAATCACTTGAATCAGGAGTTCAAGGTTGGCTTGGGAAACATAGGGAAACTGTGACTAAGAAGAAAGTAATCCCAACAAATTTCAGATGGATCGTGAGCCAAAGGAAGGGCATGGTAAGAACTGGAAGACATGGGGAGTAAGGATGGTTGGATTGTTTCAGGGAGGCTGGAGCCTGGTTTCGGAAGACAGGGAAAGATGAGACTAACCTGTGGGAGGAAATCCTGAGGCATCCTGGAGGTAGAGACATTGGGTACCAGATTTATTCAGGGCCAGAAAACTCAGCAACCATCTGCTTGGTTTTCCAGAAAAGTTTGTGTTTGGGTCCCTTGGTGTATTTGTCTAGCCAAGCCATGTTGACAAAATACCAATACCTCACGTCACAGGGCCCAGGCCTAGATGCTCATTGCATGGAATAACCAGTATCAAAGATGGATGTCAGGGATAATGAAAGGCTTTATTTGCTGGCTGAAGGACGAAGGAGAGGTGACTCTGCTCATAAATCAGTTTCTCCCTCCCAGGGCTGGAGGGCTCCAGATACAGGGTATTGGATGGGGGACTGTTTATTACTTCTCTGGGAATGGGCAGAGATCACCCAGTAGCTTGGATGCCACCTCTTTTCATCCTTGCCATGGTCTAGTGCTCAGTCTTGGTAGCTGTGGCTGCATTTAGCCTTGATTGGGGGGAGGGGCGGGAAGAAGAGAGAGGAGAAAGAGGAGGCAGGGAAGGAGGCGGGATATGGGGCAAATCTATGCCAAGCTGAGGTTTCCCAAATGATTGACGTGTCCACATGCAGAGCTGAGCAGAATGTAACCCAAACTTGAGACAGAATATGAAGACAGGCGGCAACCCTCCTCACCCAGTCCCAGTTCCCACTAGACATCTGCAGGCCCAAGTGAAGAGTTCATGTTTTCTGCAAATGACACCCCACCTCACAGTCCATAAAATACAGCCCAGGCCACTGTCCCACACAGCAGAGCTAATGAGAAACCGGAACTTCCCAAACTAGCAATTTTTTTCTTTCTTTCTTTTCTTTTTTTTTTCTTTTTTCTTTTTTTTCGAGACAGGGTTTCTCTGTGTAGCCCTGGCTGTCCTGGAACTCCCTCTGTAGACCAGGTTGGCCTCGGAACTCAGAAATCCACCTGTCTCTGCCTCCCAAGGGGATTAAGGGCGTGCGCTACCACTGCCCAGCTCCAAACTAGCAATTTAAAAACGATTTTAAAAATCATGTGTGTGTGAACTAGGATCCCTTGCAAGGGCAGTACATACTCTTTTTTTTTAAAAAAATATTTATTTTTATGTATATAAGTACACTGTAGCTGTCTTCACACATTAGAAGAAGGCATCAAATCCCATTACAGATGGTTGTGAGCCACCATGTGGTTGCTGGGAATTGAACTCAGGACCTCAGGAAGAGCAATCTTAACTGCTGAGCCATCTCTCCAGCCCCAGTACATAATCACTGAGCCATTTCTCTCCCTCCCCTCAAACTGATAATTTTTAAGACAATTAAGCACAGTGAAGCTAGAGAGTTTATATAGGTTCTCCCCCTTCCTTAACACCAAGGGAGAAATTTGTTAGGGAGTTTTTGTTTTGTTTTTTTCTTTTCTTTTTTTCTTTTAAAGATTTATTTATTTATTATATGTAAGTATACTGTAGCTGTCTTTTCTTCTCTCTCTGGCCCCGCTCACTGTAGCTGTCTTCAGATACCCCAGAAAAGGGTATCTCATTATAGATGGTTTTGAGCCACCATGTGGTTGCTGGGATTTGAACTCAGGACTTTCGGAAGAGCAGTCAGTGCTCTTAACCGCTGAGCCATCTCTCCAGCCCGTTTTTGTTTTTTTCTAAAAACTGTGCTTCTGACAAGCTGTCTGACATCTGAGTTGGTTTTCAGGTCTAAGTGGGAGATACCATGGGGGGGGAGGGTTGTGGAGGTTTGAGGGATAAATGTCCCCCATATTATGTGAATGCTTGGTCCCCAGCAGCACTGTATGGGGAGATGGTCCAACCTTGTTGGAGGAAACATCACGGACAGACTTTGAGAATTCATAGCCTAACCCCACATAGTGCCCACTCTCTCTGCTTTGTCTTTGTGGGCTTCCTGCCATGGCTACTTGTTGCCAGGCCTCTCCCTCCATCTCACTCTGTCAAAATAAACCTCTGCATGTAGTCATTCTTGGTTATGGTGTTTCTATCCCCGCAACAGAAGTGAATGCAAGTTTTGCCTGAAATAACACACAGACCTGGTGGCTTAAACAACGGCCTGATTAGTTCTGAAGGCTACAAGTCCAGGTGTGACTTCTGAGGAGGGTTCTACCCTGATAAGGTTGGGTGATCTTACTGTTTCTCAGAGAGAGAGAGAGAGAGAGAGAGAGAGAGCGCTAGCTCTTCAGTGTTTCTTCCTCTTCTTCCTACTGGACTCAAGCCCCGGCCTCATGACTTCCTTGGTGTGTTACTGCCTCCTTGAAGCTCTTTATATAGTTACATCAGGAGCTAGGCTTTCAACTTACAGGTTAGAGGGAATGCATTTTAGTGTATGATTCTAGAAACGGGTAAGAACATTATAATGACATCCTTCCTGGACTGTGAGAATTAGCTGAGGAGACCAGGTCCATGGAGGGAACTGGGGCATGGTTGGTGCTGTGCAAGGCCCTTTTCATCCTACTGTCAACAGGAGATCAGTAAGACAATAGAGAAGCAGAGCTCAAAAGGCTGGGTGGTGTAGCATTTGATCCTAACACTCAGGAAGCGGTTCCAGGTCAGCCTGTTCTAGAGTGAGGTCCAGGCCAGGCAGAGCCATATAGTGAGATGGGATGGTGGAGAGAGGACAAGAGGAAGAATATTGAGAACTCACAGTGTCAGAGGTTGCCTTCAAGTATAGGAGAACTTAGTTTAGCATGGTTCCTACAGGGTCCAAGCTTAACTAGATGGCACTTGCTAAGTTTCAGAGAGTAAGTCCCGCTCCAAGAGCCGTATCGAAACCAGTGCAGGCATCACTGTGTACCAATTTCATGGACAGCGGCTACTTCCAGGCTTTATGTCTGACACTTGGTCAAGAGATTATCAGGCTTCAGCACGGTCCTCACAGTGATGGTAAGGGCCATGTGCAAAGACCTCATTGCTCTGCTTTCTGCTGTGCAGTCCACCTTGCATGACCCTTTCAGCATCTGCCACCAGCCTCACTGCCAGTAATGGTGACACACGCCTTTAATCCCAGGACTTGGGAGGCAGAGGCAGTTTTCTGGGCAGCCAGGACTACAGAGAAACCATGTATCAAAAAACGAAAGAGAAGGGAAGGGTAGTGGCTGTAGGCATACAGGCCTGTAGGGCATCATCTTATTTTTTTAATTTATTTTATACAGTGTTCTGCATATACCTATCTGTATATCAAAAGAGGGCACCAGATCATTAAAGATGGCTGTAAGCCACCATGTGATTGCTGGGAATTGAACTCAGGACCTCTGGAAGAGCAGTCAGTGCTCTCAACCTCTAAGCAATCTCTCCAGCCTGGGCATTTTCTTCATTACTAATTGATGTGGAGGACCCTGGGCTGGGTGTGGGTGTTGTAAGAAAACAGGTTGGGCAGGCCAGTAGGCATTCCACATCTGCCTCAGCTCCTGCCTGGACTTCTTTCCATGACAGGGAAATGAAAGCTTAAGTGCACTTTCTTCCCTAACTTCCTTTTGGGCTTGGTATTTAATCACAGCCAATAGTAACCCTAAGGAAGAACCGCACATAACCTGCCAAACTACTCCATTTTTTGTCAAGTACTTTTTAAAGTCAGTGGCCCCCAAACCTCCTGCACTTTGAAAACATTTCCCAGGGCTAGGTTAACTGCCCCATGGCTTGGTGCTTTTCTTCTGGACGTTTGAAAATTAAAGAGGGAAAGGTAGTACAGGGAAGTTAGGAGAGGCTCAGAAGAAATTGTGGAGCTGGAGGAAGGGCTCAGCAGCTAAGAGGTTTGATTCTGCTGGCTGGCTGCTCTTCCAGGTCTTTGGTTTGATTCCTAGCACCCACCGGGCAGCTCACAATGGTCTGTAACTCTAGCCCCAGGGGATCTACCCAAAGGACCAAACACTCTCTTCTGGCCCACTCAGACACCAGGCACACACCCATGGCGCACAAAGAGAAACTGTGGGTAATGATAGCTACCAATTGCACAGTTGGTTTCTCTACCAAATGTATCCTCCAACAGATTAGGACATCCAAAACCTAAAGAAATAATATTAAAAGAGAAATTTACAAAGCTTAGTATGGACCTGGTCCATACTAAGACTGCAGGTGCTAAACCATCAGTGATTAATGCGTGTTGCCCTCAATTGAGATGTCAATAAACAGCTTGCTTCCACAATTTTCACAGCAACCACAGAATATCAACTTTCCTTCCCAGATGCAGTGTTGACTTTGAACAAAGCACACTACGGTATACTGTGAACTTGCTCTCTCTAGCAGTCATTTCCAGCTGCAGTTAGTCTTTGTACGTGGAGCTGATTTAACCCTCGCTTTTCTTTCCTTCTTAAAAAATATTTAATGTGGGCAGTGGTGGCGCACACCTTTAATCTTAGCACTTGGAAGGCAGAGGCAGGCGGATTTCTGAGTTCGAGGCCAGCCTGGTCTACAGAGTGAGTTCCAGGACAGCCAGGGCTACACAGAGAAACCCTGTCTCAAAAAAAACCAAAAAAAAAAAAAAAAAAAATTATGTATATGAGTACACTGTCGCTGTCTTCAGACACACCAGAAGAGGGCATCGGATCCCATTACAGATGGTTGTGAGCCACCATGTGGTTGCTGGGAATTGAACTCAGGACCTCTGGAAGAGCAGGCAGTGCTCTAAACCGCTGAGCCATCTCTCCAGCCCCCTGAATTAACCCTCAAATACAGCATCATTTCCACACCTTAGCACCCTCTCACAGTCAAGGTCTCACCTTTTTCCCACTTGCCTGCTCACTGGATTCTAACGGAAAGGCTCTGTATTCCACTACAGTGCAACCATCCCTATACTCCTGGAGTCAAGACAATGACAATTTCAACTTTTTCTCCTCTTCTCAAACAGGCTTTGCCTACTAAAAATAAGATGGGCTGGAGAGTTAGCTCAGAGTTGAGTGCTTACAGTTCTTGCCAAGGCACAGTTCACAACACTCACATGGCAGCTCCAACCATCTCTAACTCCAGTTCCAGAGGATCTAATAGTTTCTGGCCTCCCTGAGTACCAGGCAGGCACATAGAACACATATGTATATGTAGGTGAAACATGCATATACACAAAATAAGAATAAAATCTTTGCAGAAAGAAAAGATTGGGTTTAGAATAAATTCTCAAATTGTGTCACCAAGGTATCATAGATATCCTGACATCTCAGGACCACCCTGTCAGATGTACACCCACGGCACAGAAAAGGTCTCATTTTAAGAATAAAAGGCTTTCATATCTGTGTGTGTCTTTGAAGGTATACTACCTACACAAGCAGACTAGATACAGAAGGGCACTTTATAGTCAGCTCATTAAACATATTCATTTATTGAACACTTTCTCAGTGCCAGGCACTGGAGACACAGGAGCGAACAAATCTTTACAGTATCCTTGCTCTCATGGAATTCATTATGTCCTGTCAGTCAGTGGCCAAGAGAACCAAACCTGATGCTGAATCAGAGCGGAAATGCAGGTGCTCCACGATGGGTGAAACAATCAAAAGAGACACGTGTAATAAAGAGAATTTATTTGGAAAGTAGGGTATAAAAAGCATGATTCTAACACTTATTTAGAATATTAACAAATTTAAAAAGTTAGAAACTACAGAAAAGGTAGACACCCAAACCCAGCTTACAGCTACATAGTACAACCCAAAATTCTTTCATGCAAATAAGCATTAAGGGAATGTTTACAGAGCAGGGCACAACAAATATTTTTTTAAATTTACATTAAGAAACTGTACATAAATGGAAAAATAAATTAGATAATTTACAAGAAGTGTTTTATAGGTTACAATAGGCTATAACTTAGTCTTATTATGCATAAAGTTTGTAGTACATCATACATTTTTACATAAGATTTAATATTATTAGAAGAATCTAAACATAAACAAAGCGTGGACCTGACAGGAGTAATGCAGCCGACAGAGAGTAAGGCAACCTGCACTGCAGTGACGGGTAAGGAAAGGAAGCCCTAAGCTGGGGCAGAAAACACCTAGGAATGACTTCATCAGAACTCACAGAACTAACAAGAATGCCTTTCACTTCAGTTAAAATGCCAGGGGTTCACTTAACTCAAAACACAGTGGGTAACAGTAACGATGTGTTGAACCTCACTCACTGCAGGGTTCAGGGATTACAGGCAGGAGTGGGACACTACAGCATGAGCGTAGACTTTATAAAATTATTTTTCCTTCTAAATGCTGTAAGGGTTCATTCAGAAAAACTGGCCAATTTCCAAATGGCTTAGTAGCAGGGTTAATTAAGTACTGAGTGAGCCACTGTGACATCCTGATGACACTCAGTCACTCTAGCACTCAGTTTTGAAGTGTAGAACCAAAACAATTGCAATCTCAAAGTATTTTCCACCACTTATGGTACTTTAAGGCTATGTAACACTGAAACGCTTTCTGTGCAAGTCTCACTCTTTACCATTCTTTACTCTTTTAAACAAAATTAACAGCAGCTGCAGTAAAAAGAATATAAAGTCAAAATCTTTGTTTAGAAGACAACTGTTTGTGAATTAAGATCAGCTCCCCCAGCAGCAGGATCCCAGCACCAGTGCACACTGACTGTTAGACACAGGCCTACTCAATTCAGCTCAGAAACGAGATCTTAAGGTCTTCTACCTGCCCTAGGTAGGACTGTGACCCATTCCAATCTACATACAGGTGATTCCTTTTCATTTTGTAAATGTTGCTGGAACTGTGTGTCGGACAATACAATAATTTAAGAACAGCTTTGTGTTCACCCCCACCTGTGACCACACACAATGATTAGAAATAAAAACAGGTCAAAGAGAGGGGCTACTAAAATTCCAAATATAGCTAATACTTCAATATCTCTGAATTTAGAGGGGTATTTTCATCTTGTACAAATAAAGAGTAGTAACAATCTCTATATAATTGAGGTTAATAGTTAAAATTCAAGACATTACAGATGAATGTACTACACACATACTTTCTAATAGCTATCACAGGCAGTAATGAGAGAGTAACTTTTGTTTCTGGTTTTGTAAGTATCAACATGTACTAATGAAAGGCAGAGGAATTATTAAAATACTATAAAGCACTAAAAATTAGCTCTAGAACATGATAGCATCTGAAGTGTGTAAGCCAGCTTAAGCACTGCCAGGAATGGAGGAGCAACTGCTATGCTCAGGCTCCTGGCAACAGGACCATTTCCCACAGTGGCCACCAAATAAATTCTTGGTTAACAAAAGAGAACACTTGAAGAAGCTAGGCCAATGACCAGAACACTGTAGACCATTATATCAAAGCAGAATTCCACATGAACTGAATATGTAAGACAGTATCGTGTGTCCAATAGGAAGTGTTTTAATATTGCAAGTAGGATAAAAGACAGTAAAAACTTGGGATACTTTTTATGTTGCTGTACTGAATGAACTGGCTATCATAATACTTCAAAGGAAAAAAGATTGTATCATTGTATTACTGACACTGTGAGACAATTCCTGTTACAAAATTATTGTAAAACAAAAATTTTGTGCCTGGGCAGTGGTGGCGCACGCCTTTAATCCCAGCACTCGGGAGGCAGAGGCAAGTAGATTTCTGAGTTCGAGGCCAGCCTGGTCTACAGGGTGAGTTCCAGGACAGCCAGGGCTACCCAGAGAAACCCTGTCTCGAAAAACAACAACAAAACAATTTGTAATAAAGGCAGGATGTGGTGGCACATGCTTTTATTTCCAGCACTTGGGAAGCAGAGACAAGAGAATCTCTGAGTTTGAGGCCACCTGGTCTACATAACAAAGTTCCAGGACTACATAGACCCTGTCTCAAAAAGCAAAAACCAAACAAGAGACTATCTGGTGACACAGATGAAGCTAGCTGGCCTGCACTGCTGTCAGAAGGAAGTGCACTCAGTAACATAGGAGCTTGAGTGGGAAAAGATAACACAGACGTTTAGAGGCAATCACCTTAAATATCAAGAGTATTTTAAAAAAAAGTATTTCTATCATTTTGTTTACATACACCACAAAACTGAAGCTGAATGCAAAGTAATGTACACTCATTTTCATTATGCTTTATCAATTCTTTGCATAATCTAGAATTTCTGAATTATATTCGAAAATCCAAAACACTAACAAAGATAAAGTGCTCAACAAAAGATATGATAAACTAAGTAAGAAAAAGCTTTGTTTCTAACAAAGTAGTTTTATAAAGGATATTTAGAAACTATAGCCAGATGAACTTTTCTCCCTCAAGAATGTAACCCACAAAACAGCATTATCTTTAGGAATGCGTACCTAACAAAAAGCATCACATGTAAGGGCACCATCCTTCTAGAGCTTCTGAAGAGCCCAGTATTTGCAAACAATGAGAATCCCTAGAGGGGGCTGGCTTTCAATTATCATGCATATTACCACTGCCTAGCCTTGGCAATGACTTTAACCAAAGGAGAAATCCACTACTCCCCCACCCACTCAGAGTAGCTGAGGAAGGAAATGTCATGCCACCTATGGCCTGTGTATACATAGATGCCTGGAGAGGTCTAGCTAAAAGGCAACCTTTTGGGAGAGAGGTGATGTTTTAGATTTGTGTGCGCATTTTACCACCAAAACCATGGCTGACAATGCTCTTAGCATTTGAAAGTTATCAGAATTTTTATAAAGACTCTTTGTATGTATAAAAAACAACAATGAGATAAAAAGTGTCTCTTGGTAATCTTTCAAAATTGACTTCACAAAACTCAGAAACTTTAGAAACTAAGTCCCTGGAATTAATTTTGCTTCCATGAAGGAAATACATTAGTTTGGAAATTGCTAACTACTAGGATGTGTCACAGGCAGTTTTATCAGTATCAGTTATTAGAAAAATCCCTTACACTACACAAGAGATGACATGATGTCAATAGACAGTATTTTTGAAATAGTAACAGCTTATCTGTGTAAAATAAACTGGCCCAAATAAATGGTCTTTTAAAAAAGAAGTTCTTTTTCCCATCTCATTCTTTTAAAAGCCCATATTCACAAAGTTTTCAAGGACATACAATAGTGCTCTCCTGTAAGTACTCCTAGCACACCTTTACTCTTGGCATGCAGAGGCAGAAGCAGGTAGATTTGAGTTCAGGGCTTGCCTGGTCTACATAGCCATAGCCAGTTCCCAGTCATCCAGGTTATTTAGTTGAGGCTGTCTCAAACCAAACCAAAACAAAGGAGTTTTAGAAAAACACTAACGCGGTGGGCACTATTTATATATGTGGCTGTAACATCTGAAAGGTGGTCAGTCCAAAATTGAAATGTGTCATTAAGTATAAAATGTACATCAACTGAAGGCTAAATATTAAAAACAAAATTATCAAGAGGACAAAACACATTTCCCAATTAATTTTTTGTGCCAATTTCACACTGAAATAACATATTAGATATATTGGTAAATTTACAAAAAGGTATTAAAATGACCTTCACCTATTTCTTGTTAGCTTTTAATGTATTCACTAGAAAATAAAACTTATACATAGTATACATTTTATCTATTAAATGGCACTGTTTAGGAACACAGACCTTTAATTAGGCTGATTGATACCAGAAGCAAACCTCTATTTATGACAGCATGCATACAGGGAATTTGTTAGGAGCAATGTAGGCTAGATTAGAATCTTGGCAGCCTTTATCAAGTATGATTCTGTGTTCTTATTAATTCAGAATGACAGATTACACTTGAAAAAAAGGTAAATGTAAGAACTAGTTGGTTCCCTTTACATTACATGGATCTTAGTAGCTAATTTCAGTTTCAAATGGCAAAATGTTAGTTAGTTCTATATAAACCAAAGTGGTCAAATTAATTTGAGCACTATTCAGTCTTTAAAGATAGCCCTAATCCTATAGTTGCTCACGTGTAGAATTTCCACAGAATCTACAATTTCTATCATTCAATTATTTTCTTAACTGCACACTCAAATCAAAACACCTTTAAAACAAAGAAAGCAGCAGCATTCTAGCTGGAACAAGGGGCCAATGAGTCGCAAACACTGAGTGACAACATTGTAGACTTAAAATGTTTACTGGGCAAACGCTATCGTCATATGCTTCTCTCCCCAGACACTATTTGTATGTTTGTATTTTTAGGTAAAGAAAACTGAATTTTAAACACTTGCATATAAACTACACAGAGATCTGTCTTTTTTACATCCCAGAAACAGGGTTTCCCTAGGTAGCCCTGGCTGTCCTAGAACTCACTCTGTAGACCAGGCTGGTCTCAAGCTCAAGAGATTAATTGTCTGCCTCTGCCTGCCAAGTGCAGAGATTAAAAGCTAAGCCACCACCCCTGGCTCCAGAGACTTGTCTTTACCAAGCACCTCTTAAAAGTCTGCTGGAAACTCTGAGGTCTCAGAAACTACACTGAAATATTCTTTGAAATGTAAACAATCTCTAACCTCTTTAAGGTTATTTATTTCCAGAAATATAGGAAATGAATACAGGTCCATTTCTCTTACAGACTCAACTTTATGGAACTAATGGCATCTGAAATGTTACTGCTTATGTAAAATCTGAGAGATTTTAACATTATAAAAAACAGGAATTCAAACCCAAGAATAAATTCCAAGCAGAAAGACAAATTCTGGATCTGCAACGCATTTATGACCAAAAACCATAAACACTGATCCATTTGTAATTTAGCAACACTGCCCAGAGTCACGTTAATTTCAAGACATTCTTTTAGACTGCATCTGATTCTGTCCATTGCTACTGTTTATGGCAGGATAAAACTCAGCTTTCATAGTTCAGATCTAATGAGAAGAAATGCACATTTGGGTCTGAGATATGCATGGCAGAGAGAGCACAGAATGCCACTCACTCTAACCATATTCCATTTGAACAGTCCAAGGACTTAATTAGATAGACTCCAAAGCATGTGCTTATTATGTCCTCAATTTTCAAAACAGTAAACATTTTAACACATATACTGATTAATGCATGAGATAAAGAAAGAGTAGAGTCACAAAATATGTGCAAAAACTTCAGGAATTCAATAGAAAATTCAGGTTCGTGTTTAAACACAGCATTTCAGCTCATCATCTGAGAGAAAATTGTACGTTATGGGCAGAGGTCATATAGACATGCTTTTCTAAGGATATGTCATAAAACTACCATAGTTAATACTTAATATTGCCTTAACATTTCTTCTTTCTTTTTTTTTTTTTTGGTTTTTTTCGAGACAGGGTTTCTCTGGCCGTCCTGGAACTCACTCTGTAGACCAGCCTGGCCTGGAACTCAGAAATCCACCTGCCTCTGCCTCCCAAGTGCTGGGATTAAACAAAGGGGTGCGCCACCACTGCCCGGCTTGCCTTAAGATTTCTAAGTCACAGAAAATGATCTTTGATTGCCAGTACAATAAATTATGAGAGTATGTTACTTCCTGCTCACTAGTAACCAAGCATACATAAAAAAGACTCAAACAAATACTTAGAATCAATTATTTTGCATAAACAAACATTTCTGGGATTTTAAGATTTGTGTCTGAGCACACAGTACTACAGTGTTGGCTGCATCAAATAAATACAAAATCATTGAGAAAAGTTCAACAATCAGGAGGCTGTATTGCATTTAAGATGGAACGCTGGCTATCTACACATACAAGGGGACATCAACGAGGGATAGTTCCCATTTTAGGTCTTTCCATGCGGCAAAGCTCACGAGCTTACCGTTCTGACATTTAAAATGAACACAAACTGCGTTACTCTTTTATCCTTTGGTTCCCAGTGACAAATAATGAATGTAGTTTCTGGATCAGTTCCTCCTGGATGATATTCCTTAGTAAAGATCTCCGATGTTTTAGCTGAAATTTGGCAGTCCAAGAAGTGCACCAACAGCTCCAAAGTATCCCTGCATGATTTTTAAACAATTTAAGGCAATGTAGTTTTTAAATTAACTTATAAGAACACATTTATATAGCCTTCTTCACATTAATATATGAAAAGGTATACCCCATAAAAACAACAGCTAAAATCCCAGCACTCAGGAGGCAGGTGGATCTCTGTGAGTCAAGGCCAGCAACAGGACAGTCAGGGCTACACAGTGAAACTCTTGTCTCGCCAGCCAGCCAGCCAGCCAGCCAACCAACCAGCCAGCCAGCCAGCCAACCAACCAGCCAGCCAGCCAGCCAACCAGCCAGCCAGCCAGCCAGCCAGCCAGCCAGCCAACCAGCCAGCCAGCCAACCAACCAGCCAGCCAGCCAGCCAGCCAGCCAACCAACCAGCCAGCCAGCCAACCAACCAGCCAGCCAGCCAGCCAGCCAACCAGCCAGCCAGCCAGCCAGCCAGCCAGCCAGCCAGCCAGCCAGCCAA
>CM052710.1:78989451-79091320 GCA_028551405.1 Uromys caudimaculatus
GGCAGCAGGCTGGGGAGGGGTAGAGGAAATATCCGCTGTGAGCCGAAGCTCTTTGTGTTACTAATTAAGTCAAGCCTAAGTGTCAGGACCGAGAGGAGACACCTGCTGAGCGATGAGACACTGTGGCTAGCAAACTAGTCAAACCTGGGATCTTTCGTGCAGCAGATATGCAAAAGGCTAAGGCCTTGGTCTCCAACAAAAAGGATGTCTTTAGACTTGACTAAATGCAAAGTATCCATATACATGAATAAATCTTTAAAAACAAAAACGTGAGCCGGGCAGTGGTGGTGTATACCTTTAATCCCAAGCACTTGGGAGGCAGAGGCCAGCCTGGTGTACAGAGTGAGTTCCAGGACAACCAGGACTACACAGAGAAACCCTGTCTCGAAAAAACCAAAAACCAAAACCAAAAAAGTGAGCTGCAATCTGTATATATTATAGCAAGCCTGTACCCCTCCCTCCCGTTAATCAATAAACAAAAAACTCCTCATAGCTCTGGCACTCTTAGTGTCTGCCTTCGTATAGAGAACTGAGACAGTGAGACATAGAAGCTTATTGTAGTAATACTCTGAATGTTCCTAATTCAGAATAATGTAAGCATTTGAATTCATTATGTAAGACTGATTAACTGCACAGATTAGAATTTAACTAGATATTGTGAATAGCAAAAAACATGGGAGGTGGGTTGTTTGGTGTTTGTTTTGGACACAGGGTCTTGCCATGAAACCCTGGCTAGCCTGGAACTTACAGAGATCTGACCGGCCGTGATGCTAGCAAACATCTTGCCTCTGCTTCCTGAGCTTTAGGATTACAGAAGTGCAGCTATTAAGCTCAACAAGGAAAACCGATCGATCTTACAGATTTCAAGAGTTTACAATAGGGTTATTCTCAGGATGGAAGGAATTATAAAGAATCCTCTTTGCTTGGATGGCCAGGGTTATAATAGCTGTCATTTGCATCTAATAAGAAACTTTCTATTGTTCACATCTGTGAGCTGCCTATGCGATAGCTAACTGCCTGCCAAACTGAGACAAAACGAATCAATTTACTTAAGTCAATAATTTGTGGCACACATCTGTCATTTCATCATTTATGAGGGCCTCAAATTCACAGTCTGAGCTCAGGTGTGTAGTGTGACCTTTCAAAACACATGACTTATGACCCAGGCCTGGGAAAATAGCTCAATCTGTAAACATAAGGAACTAGGTTTGATTCCTAAGACAAATGTGTTAAAAAGGTCGAGTGTGGCGGCACGTCTTTGTACGCCCAGAACTGGTTGAGGCAGATCTCTGCGGTTTGAAGTCCAACCCGTACAGCCTCAGTGGTACATTCCATGCCAGTGAGAGACCCTGTCTCAGAGATTGTGGAGAGTGTTCTTGATGACACCTGAAGTTGTCTTCTGGTCCTCACTTATGTACACATGCACATAAAAATAATTTACATTTTACATATATAAATACAAGATACATAGAAATATAGAACAATTTCATACAAAACACACTGTTAAGTAACCCACAAAGTGTTTTACATACCTCATGTTCTAGAAACAATGCTTTCAATTGACCCTTTGACCAGTAATCCAAAGCATATGCCAGAAGTTTCATAGAGAGAGTATTGACACGTAAAAAGTTTCCAACGAAGACAACTCGATTTATTTTCTGAAAGAAAAGAAAGTGGCTTTTAAGGGCATTAAAATATTTATGTAAGAATGTGGATATCATTCATCAGTACCTACTAATTTTTTCTGCATGGAGTTCTATAATTCTGATTACTCAGAATTAGATAATTTACCAAGACTCCTGTACAACAGCAAGAGTGAACTCTGATATCTAATATGGACACTGGACTTTAGTGTTGATGTCACGTCACTGCACATTCCTGGACTACAACCAAATATACCAAGAGCCAGAGTATGTGAGTTGGGAGGCTGTGCACATGCATTGTGGAAGGTGTGGCAACTGTCTGTTCTTCCCTTTTTAGTTTTACTGCAAGCCTTTCAATGATCGTGTCATAAACATGCACCATGACATGCAACCTGGACCCTGCATAGAGC
Source organism: Uromys caudimaculatus (assembly GCA_028551405.1). Taxonomy (NCBI): domain Eukaryota; kingdom Metazoa; phylum Chordata; class Mammalia; order Rodentia; family Muridae; genus Uromys; species Uromys caudimaculatus. Next base: position 78,991,505 of record CM052710.1, read on the forward strand.
TGGACAGTTGAAATGATTGGGGCAGGGGAGCATGAAAGGTGAATAACATGAAAGTTAAGAAAGAGGAGGAAGATGTGAGGCCAGAGAACAAAAGGCATAAACCAACTAAAACAGAGTGGGAGCAGGAGAGATGACCCAGTGGTTAAGAGCAGGAGCTGATTGCCCAGAGGACCGGGGTTCTATTTTCCTAGCACCACCTTGTCTGTCATAATTATTTATAACACGGATACCAGCAAATCCAGTGCCCTTTTCTGTTTTCCACAGGCACTGCATATATATTGTGTACAGATACACATGCAAGAAAAATAACCATACATGTAAAATAAAAATAATTGTTTAGGCTGGAGAGCTGACTCAAGAGTCTATGAGTATTCACTGATAGCAAACCCCAGGACCCTGCTGTCTCCCCATCCATACCTACTGGGGTTATAAGTACAAAGCCACATCTGGCTTCTGAGACGTGTGCTAGGGATTCAAATTCAGGTCCTCATGCCTGCACAGCAGCCACTGAGCCATTTCCCCAGCCCTCCATAGTTTTCTTAAGGCAAGCAGCACACATCACTCAAATAGCATGAAGAACAAGTCTCAATGCCTTCATAGCCCTGTACAATGCTGCTTGATCCATATGCAACAAGGCAGCACTGTAAAGAAGCCGAGGGCAGTAAGAAAACTTCCAAGCACCTCACTAATTGATACTCTATTAATTATAAACAAGAGTCCATGGTGCCCTTTTCAACAGTTATCTCAAAATGTTTTTACCCCCATTTAGATTTAGACTGTACATTCATTTCTGAAGATATTTTGAGAGTAAATACTTATTTGTCTTATGTCTGGCCCCAGGTTAGTTTTTTGGTTTTGCGGGGCTGGAGACTGAACAACAAGAGCATTGTCTTTTCTATTTTTCATATTTCTTTTCTTCTTTTTATTGCTTTTTTTTTTTTTTAAGCAAAGGCTGTATAGCCTGGGTGGCCTGGAAATCTTTGTAGGCCAGGCTGCCCTTAAACTCAAAAAGATCTGTCTGCCTCTGCCTCCTGAGTGCTGTATTTGTCATGGAAAGAATGTAACAGAATAACTTGTAAACAGTATTTATTTTATCTGCTTGGGAATGAAATGGATCTCAATCTGAGAGGCTCATTGGAAAATAAAGTTCTGTCAGTTGCACAGGAATCACCTTTTTTATTACCTTAAATTTTTAAAGAACAAAAGACAGGGTCTGTCTGTGTAACCCTAAATGGGGAACTCGCTATGTATGTAGGCCAGGTTAGCCTTAAAACTCACAGAACTCTCCCTCCTGAGAGCTAGGATTAAAGGCATTTATTAGTTTAAGTGCTGGGCCCAGCTTTTTTTCCCGTACAGTTAAAAAAAAACGTTCTTCAATGTCTTACCTCATTAACAGCACACATTCGTGCCACAGACCCAATGTTATTGGTGATGGTGACTAAAGTAGCTCTTGCCAGATCCTCTTTACTAACAGCTTCTCGTTTCTCCTTATAAATCATATTACCAAAACTGCAAAAAGAGAGAGAGACTGAGAGAAACAAGTCAAATCTACTGGTAATAAATAACAATTCACATTAACTTACATATCTATAATAGCTCTATAAAGTTGGGCCAAAGAGCATGAACACATAGGGAGGTATCAGCCTAAAACAAAAATCTATAAGGAATAAGCAGCATTTTTAAAAGAATTAAAAGCTAAACTTGTCTTTTAAAAAAAGCATACTTCTTTGTTCCTAGTAAGCAAAGATTTATCTACATTTTAAGACCGTATAATACACGAAAAATATGAAAACTATTTTAGAAAGCCAAAAAAGCAGTGATTTGTTTTTAAAGTCAAAATATTAAAGTTAAAGATGATGCCATCTCTAATGTCAATCACACAAGCATCTACAACACACCAAGCACTATGCTACAGACACAAAGGGCCCTCAAGCAGTATACTGTCCGGGGCAGCGCTGTCCAATAGAAACTATGCCACATAGCCGGGCAGTGGTGGCACATGCCTTTAATCCCAGCACTTGGGAGGCAGAGGCAGGTGGATTTCTGAGTTCGAGGCCAGCCAAGTCTACACAGAGTGAGTTCCAGGACAGCCAAGGCTACACAGAGAAACCCTGTCTTGAAAAAACCAAAAAAAAAAAAAGAAATATGCCACATAATATATTATCTATTAACCATATTTTAAAAAGGTAAAAATAAAGGTGAAATTAACTAGAATTGTTCATCTTAGTGTAGCTATTTGGCCATGTGGCACACACTAACTACATTCCAAGTGCTTGTTGTATACATCCTGTTAGAGGCTATCCTATGAACAATGCAGGCCACACAGAGAGCAACAGAGACTAACTGTAACAAGATAAAACAAAATAGAGAGCCAGAAAGAAAAAAAGATTCTATTTTTGTGATAAGAAGAAAAAGTTGAGAAGGAAGATTTTCCACAGTAAAAAACTTTAATTTTAAAAAAGAGAGAAAGGAACATTCCAGACAGAAGCAACAGAGGTTAATGTCACGCACAAATAACGAAACATATATGAGATCAAAAGTGACATCAAATGTAAAGAGCAAAGGGTCACAAAATACAGAGTGCAGAGGAGGTAAAGACTTTGACTAGAGGGAACTGGATGTCCTGACAAGCAGCAGTCATCTACACATAACAGAGGTCATACACAAACAGAAGTATTTAGGAACACAGGGAGGGATTCATGGAGTCCCACCCCTCCTTGAGGATCCAAAAGTTGCTGGGGAAGGAGAATGACACACATTTTCTTCAGTGCAAAGCCAATGTACCTATGAGCAACACCAACTAAACTCACTAGATTGTGAAACAAAACAACACCCAAAAAACCAGACAGTGGAAGGGGACAGCTAGTCAGAAGGGGGTCAACAGGAGAGGGAGGGGTACAGGAAAGGACAATGGAGATGAATGAGAGAAAAGGAAATCATATTTACAAATGAAATGCCACAATGAAACTTATTAATATATGTAAAATATGCTAACAAAAACTTTTGTTTAGGAATAAATTTAAATTAAATTTATAGACAACTTTTTAAACATCTGAAAGGCACAAAAGTGCCTTAAACAGGTTAAGTTCTATAACAGAAATAACATTATAAAAAAAATCATTTTTTTTCAAGCATTTATTAATTCTCCCCCTTTCTGTGTGCACACACATTCAGAGCTCAGAAGACAACTTGCAAGACTTAGTTTTTTCCCTTCACCATGTAGGTTCTGTGGATCAACCTAAGGTAGACAGGCGTGGCAGTAAGCAGCTTTACCCACTGAGCCATCTTACTGGCCCAAGAATGTCATTTCCCTAAGTTAACAAAGAAGCTGAATGAATTCACAAAAAATAAATAGAACATACTTTATGCTTCTATAACTTTAACAGACGTTAGCAATGATACGTCCAGAGTAAAAACAAAAAAAACAAAACAAATGTATGATGAAGTTATCTCAAATCAGTGGAAAAAATAAATGTTAAGTCCTTGTGAAAAAACTGAAAAACTAAAAGTGGATCCATCTCATCACACAAAAGTGTAAGAAAAATTATTAATGTTTGTATCAAAGACTGAAGTATAAAAGTAATAAAGTGGGGTTGGAGAGATGGCTCAGCAGTTAAGAACACTGACTGCTTTTCCAGAGGTCCTGAGTTCAATTCCCAGCAACCATATAATGGTTCACAACCATCTGTAATGAGATTCGATGCCCTCTTCTGGTGTGGCTGAAGATAGCTACAGTGTACTCATATAAATTATATAAATTAATAAATCTAAAAAAAACTTTTTTAAAAAGTAAAGGTGTTAGAAAAAAATACAGGTTAATTCCTTTATATATTTGGAATGTGGAAGACTTACTTACTATAAATCAATATCCAGAAGCCATAAAGGAAAAGACTGATAAATTCAACTGTGTAACAAGCCAACAACACAAACCCATCACCAACCACTAAGAGCACCATGTAAGGTTCTCAGCCCACTGTTGGTAAAGAAATGAAAATGAAAATGACACTAAGATGCTGCTTCTTTAGCAGATTAGCAAAACCTCAGGAAGTTTCACAGCACACTCGTGCACTGTACAGAAATACTGTTACCTGGTGGGCTTGGTGAAAAGCACCACTTGGAGGGCATGCTTAACAACACTAAAAAACATTTGTACTTTATCTTTGGGAATGTAAGCTTCAGACAGGACAACAACAAGGACAATGAAAGACTAAAACCACAACATGGAAAAGACTTCTTTCTAGGATATGTGACTATCTTAGAGTCACATATGCCATGTAGTGGCACAAGTTTTTGGATAAGCAGATTATAGGATATTGATTTTTATTTGTATATAGTAACAGGAAATGGAATTAACAAGAAATCTGCTTTCCTGTTTCTGTCTTTTTAAGACAAGGTCACACCATGTGGGCCTGTCACGCAAGAAACTCCTTTAGTAGATCTGGTTAGCTTTAAAAACCAGAGCACTGAGCATGGCAGCAGATGCCTTTAATCTCAGTACTCAGGAGGCAGAGGCAGGAGGATCTGAGTTTGAGGTCAGCCTGGTATGGAAAGCAAGTTCCAGGACAGCCAGGGCTGTTACATGGAGAAACCTTACTGTTTTTGAAACAAAACCAAACAACAACAACAAAAGTTCACAGCGCCCCACCTGTCTCTGCTTCTGAATGAGATTAAAGCTGTGGGATGCTGTGCCTACTTGACAAGTTTCTTTTTGTTCTGCAGTGCAGGGAATCACCTAGCCTTGTTCCTCCATTGAGAAGCATCACCAGCACAATACGAGGCAGCTTTTCACAGGGTGCACACAGGATAAACTTCTTAAAGAATTTTTTTATGTTTGCTGACTGTGCCATAACTCGATCTGTACATCAACCTGCCTTCCTCTACCTCCCAAGTGCTGGGATTAATGGTGTGCACCACCACCGCCCAGCTTGAATATTTTATTTTTAAACTTCATTGTTCAAAGCTTGAACTCTAAACAGAGAAAAGGAAATCATCCTTAAACCCTATAATATATTATTTTCCAAAAACTAAACAGACAACTTGAATAACAATATAACTTACCTAGATGCCACAGCCCAACCCGGCAGACCAAATCTTTCATAGTCTCCTCCATAAATATCTCGGACCAGCCTATCAGCTTGGGTGCTGTCACCTTTGGATGCCATTTCCAGTGCCTCCTCAAAACTTTCACAGCCAGTCAATAAACTACATAACCCAAGAAAGGTGCCCCCTCCAAGGCTAAAAAGGAAGATAAGATATACTTGTTAAGTTGCATTTACTGTTATTTTCTTTTCCACAGTAAAAAGACATATTCATTTATTGAATAAACAGAGAAAAAAACATAGTAATTGCTAAACACCAACATGAAAAAAAAATAAGACTACTTAGTAAAACTAAACCATCATATAAAAAGCTAATCTGCTGGAGAGAAAAACCCCACCTGACAGCTAATAACTTATACCATGTAATTGCTAAAAATATACTCCTGTGTATGCATGCATTGAAAGAAATACTAATAGTAGACTGATGAGACCATATGCTACAATGTCAGCACTGGAGAAGCTGAGACAAGACCTTGAGTTCTGGGTTAGCCTGTGCAACACAGAAAAGGAAATCTGTGGTTTAAATTCCCAATAAATGACTTCATGAAAGGTTGGTTTAGTTGTCCGATTAGGTTAAAATCAATTCCATTATGATATATGAATGTCTAATATGAACCAGACAAATACCCAGAGAAGTGTATACACCCAGCTGATCATCACATTAAAGACAAACTCAGTAGTAGTCTCATATCCTCTTGATTATGTTCATAAAAAGTAACTGTGTGGCTCTCTAGTCTTTATATAAATGCAAAATTTTTGTTTGCTAGTCTCACCTACGTTTCTATTTTTCAGTTAACCAAAACAAGAAATGTTTATGTATTATTTGGTACACAGAAGTGAGCTTTTACAGTATTAATCACTATTAGAGTACTAATAGTTTAAATATTTCAACATGAGTATTGCTTTAAAATAACCCCCATAAGCCCATATAGATTATTTTAAAATCTTTGTTCCCTTACCAATCCTTAAAAAGTTGATGAAATATGAAGAACTAGGAGTTGTAAAACTTTTAACATTCATATTTCAGGTCATAACAAAGAAAGTTCTGGTCTAAGAACTTTTATTCTGTAAGGAGTTCACATTAAATTCATCCTCAAAATTAACTACAAGGCTAGAGAGGTGGATCAAAGGTTAATTAAGAGCACTGACTGCTCTTGCAGACCTGGGTTCAGTTCCCAGCACCCCCACCAGGCAGGCAGCTTACAACCAGCTGGACTCCAATTCCAGGGCATCTGACACCTTTGGCCTCTGTGGACACCCACACATATGTGGCGTACATTAATTCACATACATACATGTAAATAAAAAAAATGCACACAAAAGAATTAACTACTACACTATCTGATATTGTACTTAAAATGAAAATCTATATAGTACACAGCCAAACTTTATGTTTAAATATACCTATTAAAAAAGAAAAACACAGAAGTTAAAGAAAACTATAAACAGATACTGTGGTTCTGAAGTCAAAGGAATTCTAACTGCCACTGTTTTCAACTCTGTTAAACTTAGAAGAAAACAGTGAAATTATTCTATAAAAAAATTAAATCATTATGGAAATTCTAATGCCAACTGATGTTGACCATAAATAAACACTTAGGAACTTTAGTTTTAAATCATTACATAAAAATCTTACAAAAAGAGATGGCAGCATTTTAACTTACACATCTAAATTCTTTTTAAAGATATTACCATTTTGTTTGAGTCTTTTGCTTGCATGCATGTTCCAACCCCATGTGTGTATGGCTGGTGCCAGAAGAGGCCAGAACCCCTGGAACTGGAGCTAAGGATGGCTGGGAGCTGCCATGTGGGTACTGAAACTGATCCTGGGTTTTCTACAAGATTAGCAGTACTCCTAACTGCTGAGCTACCTCTTCAGTCCCCTATATACTTTGCTGTTGCACACATGTGAATTGTTTTCTGGTACAACTGTACAGCAGTATCTAGCGACGCCAGCTGGGGGCCTAACTCAGTAGAGTGTACTTGCCACAGAACAGCCTGTGCTCTCTAGAACCAAAACAAACAAAACAAAATTCACCCCACAACTTTCATGCATAAAACAAGATATAATCAAACCCAAAAAAATTACTACCTTGTCCCAGTCACTCTTTTATAGTTGTCTTTGGAATGGACTGCTAAAATACTGACTCCTGAGCCAATATTCACTACCAGCAGTGGGTAAGGATCATCCAGGTTAAAAGGCATCTTTTGGCATCGCTCAGGTTCTGAGGCATTAGCAAAATAATAGCATTCTGCTTGTCCATTGAAACTGACAGAATCTATATACAGCAAGCCCTTTACAAGGCAGTCAAGTTCATCCAGTTTGTGCAGGTGGAGGTTTCCAATCTGAAAGAAAAAGGCAAAAATCAGAATTTAAAAAATATCAAATATATTTGGTTTAATTATATTGTGTAGTTTTCAGAGATATTATAAACTTCAGGATTATTTTTATTTAAGGTTTCATTTTTGTTTAGGGTCAAAATCTATAGGATTCCATGTACTCCACTGGTTCTCACCACCTCTGGGGTAGTTTAGATCCCATGGATGACGAGGAGGCAGGTGTCAAAGTAACATTTTGGGACAGAGATGGCTCAGCAGTTAAGAGTACTGACTGCTCGAGCCAGGCAGTGGTGGCGCACACCTTTAATCCCAGCACTTGGGAGGCGGAGGCAGGTAGATTTCTGAGTTCGAGGCCAGCCTGGTCTACAGAGTGAGTTCCAGAACAGCCAGAGCTACACAGAGAAACCCTGTCTCGAAAAAACAAAAAACAAAAACAAGAGTACTGATTGCTCTTCTAGAGGCCCAGAGTTCAATTCCAGCACCCACATGGCAACTCCAGTGCCAGGGAATCTGATACCTTCTTCTGGCAATTGTGGTCTCTGGACATGCACATGATCACAGATTTACATGCAAGCAAAACATCCACGAACATAAAATAAAACTACCACCAAATTAAAATAAATTAAAATATGTAGTGGACAGGGTCCTGGGATAGCAGTCATCTACTGTGCACAGGACAATTGTGAAAATTTTAGAAATCAACTCATCTCTGCGTTATTTTTTACTATTCTGACACACATTAATTCTAACTACAAATGCACACAAACATAAGTATCACTCACATAGTTTCAATGCATATATTAATCTGCTAGGATGGCATTTCAAAATACTGAATTACATGTGATAAAACTTCAAATACAAGAGCTGGAGAGATGGCTCAGCAGTTAAGAGCACTGACTGCTCTTCCAGAGGTCCTGAGTTCAAATCCCAGCAATCACATGGTGGCTCACAACCATCTGTAATGGGATCCGATGCCCTCTTCTGGTGTGTCTGAGGACAGCTAAAGTGTACTCATATAAATAAAAAACAAAACAATACAAAAAAAAACCCAAAACTCCAAATACAGCCGGGCAGTGGTGGCACACGCCTTTAATCCCAGCACTTGGGAGGCAGAGCCAGGTGGGTTTCTGAGTTCGAGGCCAGCCTGGTCTACAGAGTGAGTTCCAGGACAGCCAGGACTACACAGAGAAACCCTGTCTCGAAAAACCAAAAAAAAAAAGATAGCCAATATGGAAACAAAAATCAAAAACAAACAAAAATGCCAGGGGGTGTGTGCGCATAAGGTGGCGCATGCCTTTAATCCCACCACTCAGGAGGCAGAGGCAGGCGGATCTGAGTTCTGGGCCAGCTACTTTCAGGACAGCCAAGGCTACACAAAGAACCCCTGTTTTGAAAAACAAACAATAAAAATTAAGACAGTAAGAGTAAGACTGCCAGATCCAGGGCCTCCCTCCCAGCACAGCTCTAGCTCAGCACTGCCACATGCATGCACCACATTCCACCAACACACTAAGCCCAAACAATGCACACAGCCCGTTGTTCCAAGTCAACATCTAGTCATGCACATTCAACTCTGGAAAAGCAGCATTCTAGATGATTGGTTCTCAACCTGTGGGTCACAATACCCTTCAGGGTCAAACAACCTTTTCACAGAGGCTGCCTAAGACCACTGGAAAACACAGACATTTACATTATGATTCTTTTTTTTTTTTTTTTTTTTTTTTTGGTTTTTCGAGACAGGGTTTCTCTGTGTAGCCCTGGCTGTCCTGGAACTCACTCTGTAGACCAGGCTGGCCTTGAACTCAGAAATCCGCCTGCCTCTGCCTCCTGAGTGCTGGGATTAAAGGCGTGCGCCACCACTGCCTGGCTTACATTATGATTCCTAACAGTAGCACAATTACAGTTATGAAGTAGCAACAAAAGCTATTTTTTAGTTGGAGTCACCACAACATGAGAAACTGCATTAAAGGGCTGCAGTACTAAGGTTAAGAACCACTTGCTCAGAAAGAAGCCAAGCCTCGTATTTAAAATTGAATATTCACATTAATTTTGGGTTTTCAAGTAATAGACACCTACTGTGCGAAAATCTTTCTCAAACTTGTAAGCACCGCCTCCGGTCGCACTCAGCACCGTCTGTAAGGTTGAGAAGTTTTTATCTCTCCCCATTTGGATAAAAGTAGGCAGGTCCTGGGTTGGAAATCGGATAAAGTGCAAGTTTCCTCTCCGTCCAAAAAGTGTTAAATCCTTCAGTTCAAGATGCACATCCCGGATGCCAGTAGACCCATAGGCTACGTTAGAGGTCAAATACTTCCGAATACTTTTTAAGCTCTCAACTTCCTCTTGTTCTTCCTCTGCTGTGATATCAATAGGTTCAAAATATGAGAGTTTTACTAACGTTCCTCCAATGTCCATGCCGAACCATGGGAAAGCTGTGAATTAAAAGAAAAAAAAATAGTAGAAAAACAAACTAGAATGAGTGTTAATTAGCCACAAACTTCGTTTATTCTGAATCATGCACTTAGTTAATACTTAATGACTTAAGACTCACCTTCTGCATGTAACTCACCTTTTCCTTCAGTTTTATTTGTATGCTTTCTAAAAACTTAAATGATTATTGAGACAATGTAGTTCAATTCTTCATCCAACAGGTACCCCTATTCATTCATTAAATTCTTATCATGTGACTCAGCAGGCAGCTATCCTGAACTCACTCACTCTGTAGACCAGGCTAGCCTCAACTAAGAGATCTACCACCAATGCCCCACTGACAAGAATTTAATCAATTATCACTAGGATTTGAAAAGACTTATAGATAGTTGTGAGCTGTGACATGGGTTCTGGGAATTAAACCCAGATCCCCTGCAGCCCCTCTACAAATAAACCTTTAAAATGCAATGAAACTTTCTTTGCTCATTCAGCATACTAAGTATTTTGGTACATACAATCAACCGCCCTGAACTGCCTGTATAAGGATAAGCACATTTGGGCTAGGTAATTAATATTCAGGTTTAGAACTTCAGCTAACTGCTAAATGGCTCTGGGTTGAAAAAAATTCTGATGCCTACTTGAATGTGGAAAATGCTAAAAACAAAAATTAAGCCCACTCAAAGGCAAAGCGCCCGAATACAATTAGGGAACTAGGAGAAAGATTCAATCTGAGAAAATAGTCAAGCACAAAAGATCATGCATGCTAGGATAAGAAACTTAGTCTTGCCGGGCAGTGGTGGCACACGCCTTTAATCCCAGCACTTGGGAGGCAGAGGCAGGTGGATTTCTGAGTTCGAGGCCAGCCTGGTCTACAGAGTGAGTTCCAGGACAGCCAAGACTACACAGAGAAACCCTGTCTCGAAAAATGGAAAAGAAAAAAAAAAAGAAAGAAGAAATTTAGTCTTGAATCTATAGATAATTTCAGGCATAAAAAGGTTTAGTTTGAACACCAGAAGGGTTTCTCAGCTAGGAAAATACGAGACAAATAGACAAAATGAGGCACTTATGAATTAAAGGCACCTAGCAAGTAGAAAATCAAAACAATTTAAGCATTATTGGAAAAGTACAGATTTCTGGGCCCCTGCTCCAGTGCTAGACTGTGTTACCTGACAAGTTACCTACCTCTGGGAGGCAGGAGGAAGGCTCAGCACTTGGTGTAGTATTTGCTGCTCTTCCAGATGTCTTAGCACCCACATCAGATGGCTCTCAAGTGCCAAGAACTCTTAGTTCCAGAGGGCCTGACCCCCCACCCCCCCGCGCCTGTGGGCACCATGCACAGATATGGTACATGCAGGCACTCTCATGCAGCTTAGTTAGGTAAAAAGAATGTGGTATCACTAAGAGCTGCTTTCAGTTCATAAAATCTAGAATTTCTTGTGAAATTCATTCATGGATTAAGTTTCATTTTCCTGCCCCATCCCCAGTAATGTTTCTAATGCAATACTGACAGGAGACATTTATATCCATGTTTAAACAAATCCTTTTTTTGCATTTCATGATTTAAAAAAATTTTTTGTCCCTGCTCCTTTTTTTTTTTTTTGAGGGTGGATCTCATGCTGTAGCTCAGATTGACCTGGAATTATATGTTTATTTATAAATTATGTATTTATAATCTCAGTTGGCTTTGGCTTTGAACTTGCAGCAATCCTGACTTAACAGTGTTGGTACTATGGGTGTGAGCCATGAGACCTAGCTATCCTACTTTTAAAATGGGAGCGGATGACACTTATGAAGGGAACTTGAATTTCCCTCAAAATTGCTCTAAATCTTTCAAAAACCATGTTATTAATGACATATTTTGGTGATGCTTGATAAAATAAATTTTTCTTCTATTAGCCTAACCAAAAATAGTTCTATTTAGTGATTTCATAATTTGGAAGAATGGAAAAATCATTTTACCAAAATCCACTAAAAGCCAGTGTCTGTACCTTCTCTCCCCAGTCTCCGTTGGTTCTGACCTTGGTGCATGCCAGGCAAACACTGCCTCTGAGCTGTATCTCCAGCCCTTTATTCACTTTCTCAGGCTCATGTCAAACACAGGTGTAAAAATACACACATGAATGTCACTGATTACAAATTGCAAGTTCAAAATTTATTCATTTTCTACCCAGAATCCTCTATTTACAGATTTACAAATATCAGAGTATTGACATTCTTGAATGCAAAACTTCAAGTTTTTTTTTTTTTTTTTTTTTTTTTTGGTTTTTCAAGACAGGGTTTCTCTGTGTAGCCCTGGCTGTCCTGGAACTCCCTCTGTAGACCAGGCTGGCCTCGACCAGGCTGGCCTCGAACTCAGAAATCCACCTGCCTCTGCCTCCCAAGTGCTGGGATTAAAGGCATGCGCCACCACTGCCCGGCCATTAACATTTCTTAATCTTAAAACAAAACCATAAATTAAATTTCAGTGGAAGCTTGATTAAGCAAAAATATTTGAAATTTGTGTATACTAGAGAATAAGTCACCAACTTTTCTAAAGCTGTGACTGAGTATTCAAGTTTTTTATTCTAAGTTATGAATAGCCAATTCCAAAATGCATATTCTATCTACTCTGCGATGTGAGCTATGAAGTGGTAAGAGCACAGGTATGGAAGGTAATCAAGTCTTTTTGTAGCAGATGGTTGATATATGCTTGGCCCCTCCTCTGGTGTAACACCAGTCCCATTTATTTGAAGCATGAAGAACAAGAAACTGTTACTACTGATTAAATATTTTAGACAAAGAAAAAATTAGTTTTAACTACCTTTAAAATAGTAAAGCCAGGGCTTTTGATACAGCTCAGTAGTTACATATACACAGAATTTAAAACAACTTTCAAACAACTTATTTTTTTAAAAAAAAAATCTTCCATAGCTTTTTAAAAGTTCCTTGGGCAAGTTGCTTGTACCAAAGCATCAAACATGTCATAACTTAAAAAAAAAAAACTTTTACACATTTAAACACACACACAAAGAAAGTGCCAAGGGCAGCCTGGTCTACATCCATAGCAAGTACCACGACAGCCAGAGCTATACACTAGGACTGCCAAACAAAGCTGCATATTTCTTACATATGAAAGCTTTCATTTGTTCACAATGATTTTCTTTTTAAAATCAGGAAATAATTGACTGAAAGGAACTTACTCTGCCAATAGCTCAGATTAAAAGGAATCCGCCCTGTTACTTTGCATTTTGTACTGCTGATTTGTGTTTATGTAGATGTGCAGGGCATGCCTGTCACAGGCTCAATGTGGATCAAGAGGACAAGTTCTAAGAGTCAGTTCTTTCTCCACTATGTAGGTCCCAAGGACTGCGCTCCTGGTCATCAGCCATTAAGCTGTCTTGTAGCCCAACACCTAACTTTTGCAGAGATCTTTTCAACTCAGTAGTGTTCTGGAATTCATTTCCTTAAGCCAAGAAATAACCAGTATTCAGGGGCTGGAGAGAGAATTCAGCTGTTAAAAGCACCCACTTCAGGTGGCTCACAACTGCCTTAACAACCCAGCTCAAGAGCTGGTCTGAAAGCTCTGGCCCCCAGAGATGCCAGCACTCACAGTAACTAAACATAAATATTTTAAAAATCACATTCAAAGGGTGTGAGGAAGGCAACGAAGGCACCGAAGACAAACTTTCAATGGGTAGGCAATACAATGGTAAATTCCAATGTTTGGAGTTCATGAATAGAAGAATCTCACCCTCCTCACTGACCACTACAAATAAAGGACTGGATGTTCTGAAACAAAGAAAGTAGCACATCTTCATACCTTCAGTATTAAGATTCCCTGGGAAAGATTTGAGTATTTTTGTTTTAAGTAAATTCCCCATTTCTAATGGGAGTTACATTAGCAACTGTTACCTCCTAATGTACTTTACTATCTACTAGAAGTAACAATTCTTAGTATTAATAAATCAATAAATCAAATTACATAGAAACATGGGATACATAAATGCTGTGCTCAACCAAATTTTCAAGCACCTTACTACTTGGTTGGCATTGAGTCTAAACCCCTTCCCACACTAAGTACATTCATCACCCTTTGCCATCACCTTATTAATCCAGCTACAAAGCATACATAGAGGCAAAACCTAAAGTTTAAGAAACCGTGTGGGCCAGCTGTGGTGGTACACACCTTTAAACCAAACACCGGGGAAGCAAAGGCAGGCAGAGTTCCAGGCTAGCCTAGAATATGTAGAGAAACCCTGTCTCAGAAAAATAAAATAAAATAATGTAGGAAAAGGTGAGATGGGCCTTGAGCAACATGCAATGCATACATGTATAAAATTCTAAAAATCTAAAAGAGAGGTCAAGTTCCTCAAGGGAGAGAAGAGCCTGACTCATTTCTTACCTAGAGATAAATTAACACATACGTCAACTTAGATGATAAAAGTGATTTTTTTTGTTTTGTTTTGTTTTTTGAGAGGTGACTTCTTTTTGTGTAGCCCTAGCTGTCCTGGAACTAGTTCAGTAGACCAGGCTTGCCTTGAACTCAGAGGCCTTGAACTGCCTGCCTCTCATGGGATTAAAGGCACAAGCCAACAAGGCCCCACAACCAAATGTAAACTCTACAACAAGCAGAGAAAATGAGTTCACTGAAGGAACATACTGGAGCTGGGATGACAAGCGTTGAGCCCCCATGCTAGCTGAAGGTGCATTAATTTACCCCAGAACATGTCAACTTAGTCACTGTTTCAGGCTTCCTTTTTTGTTTTGGAGACAAGATCTCACTATGTAACTCCAGCTGGCCTCAGAACTTGGGGAGATCACTAGTCTCTGAGTCCTGAGTGTTGGGATTAAAGCTGTGCACCACCACACCCAGACTTGAACTAAGAAATCATCACGGTAGCAATTGCCTTTAATCCCGCACTTGACAGGCAGAGGCAGGCAGATCTCTGAGGTGGAGGCCAGCCTGGTCTAGACAGCCAGAGCTGCAGAGAAACCCTGTCTCCAAACAAACAAACAAACAAACAAACAAACAAACAGCATCATTAATGCTTTCTATAAGCAGATAATCTAAAATTAAAACAAACAACTGTTTCCCAAGGACTATGCTCTGCAGGTGGAAGAGAAAAGCACTGCACTTTGAGCCAGTGCAAGGAAGGTACTAAAAGTTACTGAGGCAAAGTTCTCTCTCCTCACCTTTAAGCACTGAAAACTCTCACATTTAAGTAAATGTTTATGTTTGAGAGGTTTATGGAAACGGGCAGGGAAGGTGTTCATGCCCCCCTCCCACCCCAGAGCTGATCTCTAGGAGCAGTTGGGAGGATAGCATCAAACACTAGAAACTAAAACCTCTACGACAGGAACACAGATCCCTACATCCCTAGTTTGTAAAGAATGAAAGAACAACATTCACAAAGACTGAGCCAATAAATGAGCCAACTGCAGAAATAAAAGGCATTTAAAAGACAGCTTATGAAACTTGATGTGTCTTTTACAGCAGGGTTAGAATCTTTACATGTATATGCATGTACAATTACAGAAAAAAAAGCTCAAGGTATTTACCACCATACTAATGTGGTTCGAAGTGTTCGAAATGGCTGAAATACGATGTTTTAACCTTTTTGTTTATCTGCTTTCTAAAACACGGAAACAGTTGATTTTATAAACTGCCAAGGCAATTAATTTATCTACAGAGAGATTATATGCACAAGCGTTGAAAAGCCCCAACTGCAACGCTGACAACTCCCAGGAACCCACCCGGACTTCAAGGACACACGCAGGAGACCCAGAAACCAGTGAAAATGGGAGGGGGGTGGTGTACCAACCCCTATCTGACAGCCATGACTACCTCTTTTCGAGAGGGGACTGGTAGCTGTGCTCTCGTTTGGTAAAACCCGAGTCAAAATTCTCCCGTGTACCTCCTAGATCTCCAGGAGCAAGTGAGAGCAGCCGGATGGGGGACCGCAGAAGCTCGGCCCGCATGCATGGGGGTGGGGAAGTCAGCCGCCTTCAACCTGGGGCTGCAGCGATCCCTCCCTTCCCTCCCTGGCTGGCGCCCGCGAGCAGTCGCGAGCTTAAAGCGGGCCGCTCCGCCAGTGGCTCCTAGGGCCGTCTTCCCAACCCACGGGTCCCGGTTCCCATCTTACAGGGTTTTTTGGCATCCTTGATCTTCATGGCGTCGGCCTAAGGCGCGAGGGGTAACCTCGGGTGCAAAGCTCAGCGAAAAGAGGTGAATACTCCCTAGCTGGCTGGGCCGCGCGGCGAGGCCCGGCCGGTTCCTCCCCTCAGGCCGGGCGGGGCGGGCCTAGGGCGGGGCGGCGGCGCCTGAGGCTACGGGCGGCCCACGGGGCGGCCCCGCAACCCCGCAAGGGGCAGCCGGGACCGAGCGAGCTGGGGAAGGCCGCGGGGCTCGCCGCTCCGTGGCCCCCCGCAGCCGCTCCAAACAAAAGGCCCCGGTCCCCCGAGCCGCCGCCGCCGCCGCCGCACTGAGAAATAGCCCGCCCAGGCCCAGCGCCCACGTGACTCAGACCCCCTCGCCTCGCTCTCCGCGGGGCTGCTAGGAGTTGTAGTTCTCCGCAGCGTGAGGCTCCACTCTCCTGCGGCAGATGCTCAGGCGGACTACAAAGCCCAGGATGCCTCGCAACCCCTATTTCTAAGCCCCCTCCGCTTCCGGAGATCGCCTCAGAGTGGTCCCAGCGGGAAGGAGGCGGGGCCTTAGTCACGCCAGCAAGGAGGCGGCCAATGGTAGCAAGCCGTGGGCGGTCCTGGCAATTCCCGGGCTCTGGTCTCGTCGGGGCTGAAAGAAGAGAGGGGCTGTGAACTCTGAGGGCACTGTCATGGCTGTCAGGCAGTCGCTGATTTTCCTCTTGGTGGTTTCCCCCGTGATGGCTTTGTCAAAATTCAAGGGTCCAGACCAAAGAGTACGTTTGATGAGTTAAGTCATTCACTAAAGGAACACCTTGAATATTGGGGTTGGCATGTCACTAGTGGTAACATTTACTCCATCATTATTATTTAATGTAATGTAATCTAGCAGCCTTCTGAGCCACATGCAGGTTTTATTTACTGTGAAGATACAGCAGGAACGAGGCAGTCCAAACGTTTGAAAGTTGATGTGTGGTCTGGTGCAACGCCTTTAATCCCTGCACTCCGGAGGCAGAGGCAGGCAGATCTCTGTAAATTCGAGGCCAGCCTGGTCTACAGAGCAAGTTCCAGGACACCCAGAGCTACAGAGAAACCTTGTCTCATAGAACAAACAGAACATTTGAAAGCGCATGCTTTCCAAGTTCCTCACAGGATCTCTCTAGTCTAGCTCATTATAAAGAGGAAAGTGACTTTCAGAGAAGAGAATTAGATGCACCAGTTCTCAGAATAAACCCAGGACACCCTTTTCTCTATGCCTCTTGTGATTTAAGATCATCCATCAGAAAGGGAAGAGATGGTATCAAGGACATGGCCTCTCCTCCACTTTTGTGTCTTAGCTGGCAAAGAATTCAGTGATTGACAATATACGGTTTGGTAGGAATGTATTCAATGTGCTTGAGAGTTGGCCCTGGAACATTTTAACTGGCGAGCTTTGGTGTCCAGTCTTTGCTGATTGCTATGGTTTGGGTTTAGTTGCTCTAAGCCAAAACTCACACTGAGCCTTCATTTCTCGATGGAGTAGTGTGAGAAGGTGGGGCCTTCAGGAAATGACGGGGTAATGGTGACACTAATCTTGAGGTTGATCAATGCATTACATCTCACAGGACTGGGTTAGATCTTATGGGAATGAGTTGGGTCTGGCAGGTCTGGTTTAATTACTGAGTACTGGTGGATATAATGAAAAGTTAGCTTTGGTGATCTGGCTTCTTTCTGGTTCCTTGTCATTCTCCTATGGATTTCATATATCATAAAATGATTGTCAGACTGACCCTGCCTCCAAATCATATACTAAACACCCTCCTCCCCCCATAACATACCAAGTCTCAAGTATTTTGATATTGACAACACAAGACAGACAGAAACAGAGAGAGACAGACAGAGACCAAGAGACAGAGGAAGGGAGCCGGGTGGTGGTGGCCCACGCCTTTAATCCCAGCACAGACAGGCGGATTTCTTAGTTGGAGGCCAGACTGCTCTACAGAATGAGTTCCAGGATGTAGGGGGGAGGGAATTTTGGGGGTGGGAGTAGATAAGAAGGAAACAGGGCTATGGTGGCCCACACTTTTAATCCTAGTTCTGGGGAGGCAGATACAGGCGGATATCTGTGAGTTCCCGGACAACCAAGGTTACACAAAGAAACCCTGTCTGGTTTTCTGCCTTTGTTCTTTCCCAGGATTGTTTTTTGAAACAAATTTGTGTGGTAACCAGAGCTGATGGAAATACCCCAAAACCAGAAAAGCTATTGTTTACCATTAGCCCTGGACAGTCCTGGCTTGAAAAAGCTTTGGTTTTTGTGTGTGGTAGCACACACCTTTGATCCCAGCACTTGGGAGGCAGAGGCAGGCAGATCTCTGTGAGGCCAACCTGATCTACAGAGTGAGTTCCAGGACAGCCAGGGCTACATAGAGAGACCTGTGTCAAGAAACAAACACATAACAATATAAAAGCCTTTCTTCATATGTAACTGTGACATTAGGAGTCTCTGGTCGAACTCACAGAGATCTGCCTGCCTCTGCCTCCTGAACACTAGGATTAAAGGCAGGCAAGCACCACCATTGCCTAGCCACCCTAGGAGTCTTTAGCTGAAAGACACACCCACACTGTGAGATAGCTAAGATGTTTAGACATGGTAATAGCTTATGGTCCTGCAGGAAACTACAAAGCTGTCTCTGAAACCTCCTTTCCAGAACTAAATGTAAGCCCATCTTGTACAGAAACCAGGAAAAATGGGCTATTTGGTTAGCATGTAGATTCTGTTGTACTAAATTTTAAAAAAAAAGTTAAATTATTAAGATACTTCAAGAGGACCAATGAGATGACTAAGTAGCAGAAAGGTCAGGCCTGATGAACTGAGTTTAATCCCTGGGCCCCACATGGTAGAGGAGAGTCCCACTGTGACCCCGCATGCCCCATACACAAACCCACACACAAATAAGTAAAGACATGTGAATTTTTAAAAAAGAAACATCATGAGTCATGTCCCCTGGGGAAACCCACCAAAGTTAGTTATTCTAGTCATCTACGTTAGGGGAAAGAAAAGAAGTATAAAGCTCAGAATCCAAAGGCCTGTAAAGGTCTGCTCGGCCCTGTAATAACCCAGCAGATAAAATTAAGCCACCACCATTCCCTAAGTTAATACAGGCACCTTCCAAGGAAAAGATTGCCAGTTGGATTTTACTCAAATTCTCCATTTGGGATATATTTTCTGGTGTTTTTTCATACTTCTCAGAATAAATAAAAGTCTGTCATACCCTGACCAGAAGAACTCAGAAGTTATTTTCTAGAATAAAACTTCTCCACAGCCTCAGGAACACCTTAGAGGACTAAGCATGGTGGCCCACGTCTTTAATCCCGGAACTCTAAAGGCGGAGGTTGGTAGATCTGTGGTAGTCTAACCATCCTAGACTACACTGTGAAACCCCAAACAAAAACAAACAAACAAACCAACAACATTTACAAACACCCTGTGATTTCCTTTAGGTTTCTTAGCAATCCTTTGAAGGTAATAACTTCCGGGAGCGGGAGGAGGGATGGACAGGAGGAGTATTTCTGACAAGAGTCTCCAGCCTATCTTCAGGTTCAAGGATAGATCTTAGCTGGGCAGTGGTGACGCATGCCTTTAATCCCAGCACTTGGGAGGCAGAGGCAGGTGGATTTCTGAGTTCCAGGCTAGCCTGGTCTACAGTTTGAGTTCCAGGACAGTCAGGGCTACATAGAGAAACCCTGTCTCGAAAAACTAAAAAAAAAAAAAAAAAAAAAAAAAAGGATAGATCTTGTCTCACAGGAAGAGAGAGACAAGAGGACCTATGACATCTGTAGCCACCCACCACACATGCTTACATACATACATGCAAAGAAGCTCTAACTGGGAATTTAGATCTTGTTCCTACCGCTTGATAATTGTCAGGACTGAAGGAAATTCCAATTTTCAAAACTTCAAAAGTGGCAATATCCAGAAGCAGCTCAACGTGGACTAAAGGAGGATTTCTAGCAGTTAGATAAAAGCCAGCATTCCTCAGGAACTTGTGAGACAGGTTCTGTCTACCAAAAGGAGTCATTTCTCTTACCTAGGGCAAAGGGTCAGATGGCTCTCTAACATACATACCTGTGGCGCCTATCAGAATCAAGACTCCAGGCTTCCTCAGTCCTTACTTGCAAGTTCTTGTTACACATTTCAAAGCCTCCATGGACAGTCCCTTGGCCCTCCCCTTGGGAGATGGGGAACATCTACTCACGCTTCTTATAACATGTGAGCTACTCTCAGGGTCCCGGTGCTCCTGCTATTCACTCTATTCCTTCTCTATTCTCTATCCTGCTATTCGCTCTATACCTTTTCTGTTCTCTGCCCCCACTAGTCTCCCCTCTCTCATGGATAGCCCTGGCCAGGTCCTGTCTGCCGGCCATGTTGTTTAATCTTCTTTCTCTCTCTGCTCTGGACTCTTCCAGCTGCCTCCTCTGGCTGTTCTCTCTCTCTCTCTCTCTCTCTCTCTCTCTCTCTCTCTCTCTCTCTCTCTCATCTGCAATTAAACCTACCCATGCCATGAATCGGTCATATCGTCAGCTATACAGTAATAAATAGGGGCAGATTACTTCATCTATGATTCTCATTGAGAAGAACTGTGCTCACAGGTCCTGGGTTTGAGATGGGATTAAAAGAGAGAACATAAAACTAAGTACTGGGTACACTGCCTCTCCTGTAGGTAGTGATCAGTTGTGTTTATGCAGCTGTTGTTTCGTTTGGTTGGTTGACTTTGGGTTTTAGAGACAGGGTTGCTCTGTGTAGTCCTGGCAGTCTTGGAACTCATTCTAGAGTCTAGGTGGCCTTGAACTCAGAGATCCACCAGCTGCTGCCTCCTAAGTGCTGGGGTTAAAGGCATGAGCCACTACTCGACTCCAGATTTCTTTCCTGTCTGCGACTTGAGGTTCCCTAGGATCTGCCTTTGTTATTATTTTGTTGGCTTTTGAGACAGTCTTACTACATAGCCTTGGCCTATCAGGAGCTCACTATGTAGATCAGGCTGGCCTGAAGTCCCAGAGGGCTGCCTGCCTGAGCCTCCTGGGTGCTCGGATTAATGGTGTGTACTTCCATACCCAGGCTGCATCTTTGCTTTATCGGAAGCAGCGGGAGAAGTATTCAATCAGGTTTTCCTTTAAATGTCACTAGTGCAGCCTGGTGGTGATGGCACACGCCTTTAATCCCAGCACTGGGGAGACAGAGGCAGGTGGATTTCTGTGCGTTTGAGGCTGGCCTTGTCTAACTGCTAGTTACTGGACAGCCGTGGCTACACAGATAAATCCTGTCTTGAAAAACCAAAACTGAAAAAAAAAAGTTTTCCTAGTGCTCCTAGGACTGTCAATAGCTACACCCATAAGATCTCACCAATATGACTCCCTAACATGACCTGAACAAGGACAACAATAGACATGTCAAACTGGGTAGAAGAAAAAGATCACAAGGCCTCACCTTCTATAAGGAATTGCAAGCAACTAAGGAATACAGAGAAGAGAAATACAGAGAGGAGAAATAGTCTTCCCCAGGGAAAGCACACCAACTGGTTCTCTAATATCAAATGGTCAGCCCTGAAAACATACAGGGTAGGTTTTATTAGGAATGAATATATATACATATACATACATATATATCCATCCATCTATCCATCCATCCATCCATCCATCCATCCATCCATCCACGTAACAGCAGTTCATGAAAAAAGATGCCATGAACCAGGCAATGGTGGTGCATGCCTTTAATCCCAGCACTTGGGAGGCAGAGGCAGGTGGATTTCTGAGTTCAAGGCCAACCTGGTCTACAGAGTGAGTTCCAGGACAGCCAGGGCTACACAGAGAAACCCACAGAGAAACAAACAAACAAGCAAACAAACAAAAAAACAAAACTGACCTGGTATCCTGGCCTTTGCTTAACTGTCCTTCTTTAGCCCTCTTTGGCACACTGCCGGAATCCCTCCCCATAGCGGTGCCTGATTAATTGTATGTTCTCTTTTCTATCATGGCCTTGAAACTATTCCCAGCAGATTGAGTGTGGGAGATGGGAAGAGCACCTAAATGGACCAAGAGATTGTTTTCCTGTCTAGTATTTCTTGTCTAGAAAACATAAATCTAGCCCATCTTGCAAAGGGAGAGAGGATGTCTGACACATCCTCATTTTGCTTCTGCTGAGTGGGTATCCACAGAGACAGGCAGTGAATTGAACTTACTGATGACTATGAAGTTGTACACACACCACACACACATACAGCATACACGCACAAAACACACACATACACACAGCATACATATACACAGCGCACACACATACACAAAACACACAACACACACATACCACACACACAGCATACATATACACAGCACACACACATACACACAGCATATACATACACAAAACACATAGCACACACATACCACACACACAGCATACATATATACAGCACACACACACATACAAAACACACAACACGCACACCACACAAACAGCATTCACATACACAGCACACACACTCACACATACAAAACACACAACACACACACACCTCAAGGTGGTCTAGATCAAATTGACATGGTCAACAACATACTGCAGTCAGCCTCTGGAGGCATAAACTCAAATCAACGTCACAGTATCCTTAGTATTTGTGACACTAGCACCAGCAATTTTTTTTTATTAATTTATTTTTCATGTGTAATTTATTATGGTTGTTTTGTCTGTGTACCAGTGCAGAGCCTGGCACCCATGGAGGCCAGAAAAAGAAAGTCAGATCCCCTGGAACTAGAATTGCAGATGTTTCTGGGACACCATGTGGGTGGGTGCTGGGAATCCAGCCTGGGTCCTCTAGAAGAGCAGCCAGTGCTCTCAACCACCAAGAGAGTCCTCCAGGCCCCCCATTGTCACCACCATCGTGATAGGGAAAGCACAAAAATTTCTAGTGAGGAATATGAATCAAATTTAACCATGTGCCACCCTAGGAAAAGTAAAAGAGAGAAACAGTCCGAAAGCTACCAAATCATCAAACAAGAATGGACTGTGATAACTGGCGTGAAAGGAGTCCTGTGTGTGCAAAAAAAAAGAGGGGTCTGGGGCTGTGCGAGGGAGGCGAGCTTTATTTTCAATGGGAAGGGCAGGGAACACTTCTCTGAAGTGGTGTTTTAACTGGGACCTATGACTTTTGCTGGGGAAGTATCCTGGTATTAGAAGTAGGTTTGGTTTGGTCCATAGAAGAACCGGTGTAGAGGGAGTGAGGGTACAGGGCCAGATGATGGCAGGTGAAGTCAGACAGCTGAGCACGCAGGGCCGGGAAGGTCACTGAAAGCTTTCAAGCAGGGACGACGTTCCTGCTTTGTTAAGAATGTGGGACTGGAAAATGACCATGTCTGGTAAAGGAAAGATTATTCCTGTCAGGCTGCCCCTGCACTGGCCTGACTGGCAGCTGGGGCCCTAGACACACAGCCAGCTGTGTCGGGTCCTGAATTGGTGGCAGTCCCATAGATGGTAAGGAAGTGTTCTGATCAAGCACTTCATTTAGTGAATGCTATTGAGTTCCTAAGATGTCTCAGGCACTGTTGTAGTGGGTAGGTATATGCACAGGGCATGTACAGGGCAAAGGCCCATCCTCCTGCAGCTTATGTTCCATAGAAGACAGGCAACGAGTGTGCGGATCTACAGCCTTGCTTCAGACTGTGGAGGGTTAGGAGTGACGGGGCTATGCTGATGCTCAGTGGCTGCTGTAGGTGAGCTAGGTGAGGAAGATGGGGTGAGGGGCAGACGGAGAGATGAACGGAGGCTTAGGCTTTGGGTTTGAACTTTGGCCTAGATGGCGGGGTAGAGATGTGGTGTGAAACCCAGGGCTCTCCTTGGCCTTGTTGAACCCCAGAGCCTGCTTCCCTCAAGTTGGATATGCCATCTGTGTTTTGTGGGGGAAGTCAGCTTGCTCTGACATCTCACAGGCTTCCAGTCTAATGACACGCCCACGTATGAGTCCTTCTAGATACTTCCTTATGTGATAGGGAAGAGTCTCCCTCTGGTTCTCCCCTGCTTGCTGTTTCCTACCTCCTGATTCTTCAGTGTCAGCAAGTCCAGTCACAGCCCCCTCCGACCTACTCAGTTCTCCTAAAGGCCTTTCTCCCTATGCTTCAAGCCACCACTCCCTTCGGCCCCTAAGACAGAAGAAGGTCAGGAGTCAATCGCTCCGGCTCCTCACAGCACACTCCGACTATGCACGGAGTCCTCTAGTCCTCTTGCGGTCAACCGTTCCTCTCTCCCCGCCTGTTCAGCCTCATCCGTTTACGAGCGCTCTAGCCAACACATCTCTCATGGTCATCAACACTCCTCAAGGCCTTTCCTGCTTATCTGAACCACACTCCCTAATTCTACAGAACGTTCCCAGGACCATGTGAGATAATTCCTTCCAGGCCCTTATCTCTCCCTGCTACTTTGTTTTCAACAGAAGAACCAAGCCCCTTAGCTAGGCTCTAAAACCAGAGTGCCATTTGTGGAAAGACAGCTGTTTGGCTTGCCTCTGCTTGTCCTACGTCAAATGCCCCACTGAGGCAAGAATCACTTCCAGTACATGAGCGCATGCTGCTGTCTGATACCTGAACCTCTTTTGCAGTAGAAGGCTCTCTTTTGCTATGTCTTCTGGACACTGTTTCTACCTAAAAACCCAACCCAGAACCACTCCCCCTCCGTTCTTGATCTGTCTAATGTGTTACCCTTTGTCCCTGGACATAAATCTTCCTCTCCTCACTGCCTGATGGGAACCTGTTTGCTTGTCTGTTGCCTTCACTACCTGGTTGGGATTGTAATTTACTTGGCTTGCCTTCTTTACACCTTGAATGGGGTCTAGCCTAGAGTAGAAGTTCACACATCATTAAAGAGGACAGGTTCAGCCCAAGTCTCTCAGATGCAACCTGGAAACTCTCATCCTTGTAAAAACTTCTAGAACCCAGTGATTAGTGACAACAAATCAGAGTGAGTCACTTCACATTAGGAGGTTGTTATTGAAAGGAGTGCAGCCTGGGAGCCGGCTAGGACCTGCTAACACCATTGATCACAAGCAGCTTTAATTACAGTTGACTCTCTTCCTGGGCCCAGGCTGCCTCATCCTCATCTCAAGTGTGTCAAGGCTTCCTCTAAGTTAGAGTAGAGTGAGGTGGTTAAAGACCAGGCATCCACAGGCAATTGCTTACGCACTGTGCAATTTTGTAATGGTAATTTTGTCTTTCTATGTCTCAGTTTCCTCATCTATAAAGTGGGTATAAAATGAGCACATCTGTAGATGGAATGATTCTTTGTGTGTAAATACTTAATCTTGACCTCGGGAATGAAAGGAGGGTCTTTGTGGTAACTAACACAGGCAAAGCATTCATGCCGAGATTCCTGTTTGGAGGGTGGAGGTGGGGGTTGGGACAGAGTCTTGTGAGACAAAAGCAGGAATAATAGAACTTGCAAATTAAGGAAGACCTAAACAAAAATAAAGTGTTAAGGATTCTGCTTGCTTTCACTGGACAATCATGGATTTGGTCTTTTCTTGAGATTCTCAGGTTTAACAGTCTTTTTGTAGTTCTGACTATCCAGGTTGACCTTGAGATCCTCCTGCCTTTGCCTCTAGTGCTGGGGTTAATGGCGTGCGCCACAAGACCCGGTTTTCCTGTCAGCATTCAATCCTCCAGTTTAAATATCAATTCTGTCTCCCACTACCACATAAAAGCAGATCAGATTATGGTACCTACTGGATCTCACAGGACTTCAGAAGCTCTGTCCGTAGCATTCACTGTAGTATTTTGAGTCTAGTCAACAATGATAGGGACACAGACACAGGCCTCACGAAGCTTAAGGAGGTCCCTGAATTTTTAGGTACCTTGACTCCATCCAGGAAAACCAAATTCTTAACTTCAATGCAGAAAACAGTTTCAGAATAAGCCAATATGAAGCCAAGCTGGAGTTAGATATTTTACCATGGGTTTTTTTTTTTTTTTTTTTTTGGTTTTGTCTTTGGAGACAAAACTCCCCTCTCCTCCCACTCTTCCTTCCCATAGCCCCCCCCCCATCCACCCCTCCCCTTTTCCTCTGAGAAGGGGAATGCCCCACCCTGCATCAAGTCTCTGCAGGAGGAGGTGTGCATGCTCTCCCACTGAGGAAGCCCAGTTAGGGGAATGGGATCCACAGACAGCCAACAGGTTCAGGGACAGTCCCCCGCTCTGGTTGTTGGGGGACCTGCAAGACAGGAGCCTAGCATAACTGTCCTCTGTGAGACTCCACTCAGCAGCGAGCCAAACATTAGATAGAGCTCAGGGAGTGGAAAAGCTGGGGGAAGGATTGAGAGCCCGAAGAGGACAGGATTCCACAGGAAGACCATCAGAGCCAACTAACCTGGACCCTTGGGGGCTCCCAGAGACTGAACCACCAACCAAAGAGCTAGCCTGGGCTGGACCTAGGCCACCCCACACGTATGCAGCGGATGTGCAGCTTGGTCTCCATTGTTATCTTAACATAAAAATCTGTGTATGAAAGAAATACTATCTTGGTGCTCCAACCTTTATGGCAAATTCTTGCTTCTCAGTGAGATGAGATACGTTTTCCTTCCCAAGCCTTCAAAATGTCATTGTCTTTCTAGCCCGCCTCAGTCTGAGGGCCTTCCTCAGATTAGAAAGTTGCCAGAGGGTGAGGACTCTGTGCTTTATTCTTCACAATTCTATCCCTGATTCTCAGTATAGTTCCTGGCACAAAGACAACCATAGCTCAGTTATATGTGCACAAGAATTAATGGAGGAGTTAGTCAAGCTTCCCCATACCCACCAGCACCAAAGATCTGAGCATTTTCTGCTTGTGTAAGCAACCTTACACTTGCTTGCATGTGTAAGGTTTTTGTGAATTCATTCCTGGACGTAAGGTGGTGTTGCTGGGTAATGCCAGATGTGAAACAGCTGGAAGACAGTGATGGAACATGGTGCTGGCAGGGAGTGCTGTCCCAGTCTAAGGAAGAACTGAGAGCAGATGAGGACATCGTAGAGGCCTTGAGTCTGGGAGGCCAGAGTGTATAATAAGAATAGTTTGTACAGTTCTGCGTTGGAAATCAAAAGCAGGTTTCGTGAACCAGCCAGTCAGCAAGAATAGCTTTCTGGAGCATAGAGCCATGTAAAAACTCCGTTTTTGTTTTTGTTTTTGTTTTTGTTTTTGTTTTTGTTTTTAAAGCAGGATATTAAAAAGAAAAGAAAAAACACCTTTTCAAAATTCTTTTTATTTACGACACCAACCATCTGCCACTTCCTGGGCAGAAAGAAGCCCATGCCTGCCAGCTAGGAAGGGACCAGAAATGAAGTTGGGGTGACACAGGAAGTTGTCAGCTGAGTACAGGAGTGGATCAGCATGACAGTTAAGCTAGAGTAACACTGCCCAGTGTGGGCCTTACAGGAGCGTGCTAGATCTGGACAGCTGCTGGCCCAGGCAGGGTGGCTATCAACCGCATCTCTTGGCTGACTGTTTCCACATCAGCTGAAACTGCTCATGCCAAGGTTCTTGATGAATGCAGCTTTGTACTGATTTACATTTTACCCAGGAGGTCACAGCTCAGGCTTGGGCCAGTAGCAAGTGGCTCACAGATATGCTTCCCTCGGTAGCACTGAGAATAAGGGCTTTAGCTCTCCTACTTAAACATGTTCCTGGACCTTGCAATCCAAGTCTAGAAAAGGGAAAGTCCTGTTCTGTCTGTCTGTCTGTCTAATTGTATTTGTACGTGTGTATACATGTGTGTGTGTGTGTGTGTGTGTGTGTGTGTGTGTGTGTGTGCGTGCGTGCGTGCGCCCATGCACTTAGGTGTTTGTGACCAGCAGACATGGGTGCTAGGAACCTAGCTCAGGCCCTGTGAGAGTGCTAGGAACCTGGCTCAGGCCCCCTGTGAGAGCGCTAGGAACCTGGCTCAGGCCCCTGTGAGAGCGCTAGGAACCTGGCTCAGGCCCCTGTGAGAGCAGTATGTATTCTTATCTGGTGACCTACCTCTTTAACCTTTTTTAAAAAAAATGTATTTATATACTTATTTTTGAATATTGGTCTATCATAATCTGTCAGGTACTATTGTGTGGGCTTAGAAACTGGCAGATTTCTGCTTTAAAAGGGACCCGCAGATAAAGTAAATGATGGTAGCTTATGCTAAATACTGTTAAGAACAATGGTAAAGCAGAGAGAAAGAGAGAGAGAGAGAGAGAGAGAGAGAGAGAGAGAGAGAGAGGATGATGATGATGATGATGATGATGATGAGGGGGGAGGGACTGATTTGAGACATTTGAGAGAACTGTGGAAAGGGTACAGAGAACCTTTCAGGGGGTAAATAAGTGTCAAGGTCCTGAGGCATGCTGGGAGAAATGAGAAGCCAGCCTTTCTGCTTGAGTAGAGTGAGCAAGGGGAGGTGAGTCAGGAATGCTGGTGGGCTCCAGTTCATGCCGGGCCCAGAAGGACACCAAGGACAGCTTAGGTTCCACTGCAAGGGCAATTCAAAGCCACTGGAGGGTTTTACGTGGACTGTAAAGTCGTTTATAAGCCATGTAAAAAGCCTCTGGACTTTGTCCGAGGAATAGCAACCCCAGCCAATATTTCAAAGGGTGTTGGGATTAAAAGTGCGTTTGAGAAAGTTTACTCTGGTTATGGTAAAGACAGCAGCTTAGGCAGGAACGAGATACAGAGGTAGGGAGGGGGAAGGCAGGGTAGTAATGGGATGATCGAGCAAAGCAAGAGTGACTACGTTAACGTCAGCAGCCATCGCCAGCGTCCTAAAGACAGTTCTCCCCACCCCTTGCAGCGATGCTCCTCACGCAGACATTAGGTGTTGGTGTAAGTCTGCTTCAGATTAACACTGAACTAGCTAAATTGACCAGTTTCAACTCAAACTAGACTGTTCATCCTTCCCGGGTGTGTACTTCTGGCTTCCTAATCTTGTTTGCTTTTTAGCTCTTTACCTGCACGCCTGCTGATACTCCAGGACAATCCATGAATGAATTTCCAGCAGACTTGGAGTGATTCCTATCTGGAACCAAACAAGCGGCTAAGCCCTGTTGGGAATTTCTGCTTTCAGAGTTACCCAAAGACACTGTTGCACAAGGCATACCAGCCTGCCAGATAGCCTTACTCCTCTTACACAGGAGAAGGCCTATTTATTATCTGAGGCCTTCCCAGTCACCTCTGATTGAATCAATATCAAAGACCAACTAGAGAGTAATTTACTGAGCATTTACGCACTTACTATATACTGTATATAATATAATATATGTAATACTTATACTTGTGTTGGATACAAGACTAAGGGTCTGTTTTGTTTTGTTGAGACAGAGTTTTTCTGTGTGTAGCTTTGGCTGTTCTTGAATTCACTCTATAGACCAGGCTGGCCTCGAACTCACAGAGATCCACCTACCCTTGCCTCCCATCTGGTGGGATTAAAGGCTCGCACTACCACACCCAGCAACTAAAGGTCTTATATTGTATCTCTGACTTTAACCCTCACAATAACCATATGCAGTAGGTTTTATTTCTTTTATTTATTATTTTATTTATGTTATGTGTGTTTTGCTTGCATGAGTTTATGTGCACCATATGCATGCAGGAGCCTGAAGAGACTAGATTCCCTGAAAAGTGGAGTTACAAGTGGGTGTGAGCAGCCTTGAGGATGCTGGGACCCAAACTCAGGTCCTCTGCTAAAGCAGTGAGTCCTCTTAATTCCTGAGCCACCTCTCCAAACCCAAGGTGTTCTTTCTATTTTATCTGATTTATTTTATTTTATTTTTGAGACAGAATTGCCCTACACAATCCTTTATTGGCCTGGAGTTTGCTATAAAGACCAGGCTGCCCTTGAACTCACAGAGATCCATCTGCTTCTCCCTCCCCAGGTCTGGGATTAAAATGTATCACTAAAGTCTGGCCCAATATGTTCTTTTTAAGTGCTTTATTAGTGCACGTTAATGACTTAAAACAATGGATTTCACCGTGACAGTGTCACAACACACGTCTGTACTTTGGTCATATTCATCCCCATTCCCCCCTCTCTCCCTCTCCCCTACGATCCCTTCCTCCTCCCTTGACACCTTCCTGCTTTCACCTCATCTCCTTTATCAGTCCAAACATTATTCAGCTTTTTAAAAGATACTTTTCATAATCGCAGATTTTTCAGGCCAGACATAGACAGACAAGCGCTAACAATCACACTTTTCAAACTCCCGCCTAGATAAACCACCAGGCTCTGAAAGCCACCGTAAAACCCAATGAGCTCCTTCTGACTTAGTAGGCAGATATGAGTGCTTTGCCTGCATTTATGTGCATCACATGCGTGTCTGTTGGATCCCCTGGAGCTGGGGTTGCACATGGTTTTGAGTCACCACGTGAGTACAGGGAAATGAACCCAGGTCCTCTGTAAGAGCAATAAGTGCTCTTAACTGCCGAGCCACCTCTCCACCTCCCCCCACCCCCACCTGGTGTATGAAGTCTTACTTGACGCTCCTGTACAGTGAAGGTTTAGAGAGGACTGATGTTTCACATTGAGCAAGTTGCTTAGCAACTTTCATGATACAACCCTGATTTTTCAGAAAATGAAGTGAAAATGTCATAATGATTATTCTGAAGATCCAGAATCTGGAAAAGAAATCCTATCCAGGTACGGTGGCACACGCTTTTAATCCCAGCACTTGGGAGGCAGAGGCAGGTGGATCTCTGAGTTCGAGGATAGCCTGGTCTACAGAGTGAGCTCCAGGACAGCTGGGACCACCTAGAGAGACCGTCTCAATGCCTCCCCTCCCCACCCTGCCCCTGGATGCCAAGAGGCGGGGGTGGGGTGGGGTGGGGGTAATCCTGCTTGAGCTGTCAGAATAGCTCATTAGATAAAGTCACCTGCTACCAAGGCTGATGACCTAAGTTCAAGCTCTTGGGACCCACATGGTAGAAGGAAAGAACTGACTCCCAGAAGTTGTCCTCTGGTCACCACACATGTGCTGTTACAAATAAATAATATAAAAACAGAAGAAAATGAACCTTACTTGAGCCTCTCTCTCTCTCTCTCTCTCTCTCTCTCTCTCTCTCTCTCTCTCTCTCTCTCTGTCATACACACACACACACACACACACACACACACACACACGCACGCACGCACGCACGCACACACGCACACACACATCTTACAAAGCAGAGGCTAGCCTTGAACTTGCTATGTAGTCAAGGATGACCTTGATCAGATCCTTCTCTATCCTGGGGTTGCAGGACAGTGTCACCATGCTGGGCTGAAGGAAGACATTTTCGGTTGTTCTTTCTATCTCTGTAGTTAAATGGAAGCTACAACCTAGATATTGACAGACTGCTGCGGGTTGGCCTCTCTGAAGCCATATTGTAAGTCCATCCCCAGTGTAACAGGCTGAGAAATGCTACAATTTCATTAAGAGGTAGTCAGCTCATTAATAGCTTTTACTAGCTTTCTCATGGGCTAATTCTGCAGGCTCAGTAACTGAAGAGTCAGTTGTCACAAAGCAGTGCTGTCCTCCTGCCTTGCCTTTTGGACCCAACAAGACCCATTGGCCATTCTTTTCTATTATGTTTTGAGTGAGGTTTTGACCATCGCAGTTCAGATAGAGCTACCCCATCTTGGACTTCAAGCCTCTAGACCAAAGCTAAATAAGTCTCTTCTCTTCATAAATCTCTCCAGATTGATTATGCTGTTACAGTAACAGAAAACATACTAAGATTGAGACTTATTTAGCTAAGAGGAGCACAGGTATGAGGCCAGATTGCCTTAGACTCAAAACCAAGGATGCATTCCTAGCCACAAGCAAGATGTTAGGAGAGAGAACTAAAATTCAGAGATGCATGGACCGTATGTCACTCTAATGCCTGGTGGCCTTTTAAGCCCATGAGTCCTTGTTATTACCAGTTTCTAGAATATCTTTGCATCCATTTATTTGTATTTATTTATTTTATATTATTTTTGAGGCAGAGCAAGTGCATGAATGTATCACATGGCACAGGAAAGATCCTTAAGTATTTTAATTTCTTTTTCCTGTTTTCTTGTGAATGTGCGTGTGCATGCGTGTGCACATACTCTCAAATCCGTGTGTGTGAACGTGGGCACATGTGTGGAAGTCAAAGGATGGCCTTGAGCCTTGGCACTTGCCTTCCACATTATTGAACACAGTCTCTGCGCCATTTTCTTCTGCATACATCAGGCCAGCAGGGTCACCAGCTTGTGGAGATTCCTCTGGTTCTGCCTCCTGTCTCTCACTGGGACCTCAGAGGAACACTATGGCACCTTGCTTTATGTGGGCTCTGGGGATGCAAATTCATTCTCGAATAGTGAGTGCTTTTCTACCCACTGAGCCTTTCTCCAGCTTCTCTCCTGGTTTCAGTAGGAGTTAGGATTTGGACTTGGTGTGATTCTCTGTTGGTGAGCTGTCCTGTGCACTGTAAGATGTTTCAAACATCCCTGGCTTATATCCACTAGATGACAATAACATTGCCCACCCCTCCTCAAAGTTGCGACAACTGGGAAAAAAAAGATTTTATATACTATGAAAAAGGCTTGTAGGAATCACACCAACTTAGGTAAAAGCCCATACAATTTTGCCTACAGCTGCAGGGCGACACTTTGCCCCGCACTCACTTGTCAGTGTATCTGCTCACTTGGCTGTTACTGCCTTTGAGACAGTCTCTTATAGTCTGGTCAGGCCTATAACTGAAATCAGCCTTGACCCTCCCTCTCCCAAGTCCCAAGAGCTGGGATTGCAGTCATGAGGCACCACGCCTGGCTTCCCACTAGGTTTTTATATCCAAAGCTAGAAGGCATGAGAAGGAAGTGCAGGCCAAAGCCAATGTTGCAAGTCAGGTATTGCGCAAAGGACAATCTGTATGGCTCCCTCCCTCCTTCATTCTGGGGGCCAAGCCCAGTCACACCCTCTTAATTAGCTCCACTGATTTCAGTTGAGCAGGCCAATTGAGCCACTCTGGCTTAAAAAGCAACAGGCTTGGCCAGATCTGATAGCGCAAAGCCCTTTCCCTGGTTCCTTCTACTTGGGCCCCAGCTGTAGGCAGAAGGTCACAGCCTGGTAGTGCTTAGCCTCAGCACACTTGCTAGCGCTTGAGAGAGAGGGACAGAGTTCTGGTCATAGAGGCTGCTGTATACTGAGACAACAGCAATGGGTGGGAATGGGCCTATCGACCTTTTGGGTAGAAGTTGATGTGGTACAGAACTGTAAACATATCATAGTTCTCTCAATGGCCGCCATTTATGCTTTATGCAATTTCGGGAAAATGTCTGTTGTTTATGTCTTGAGTCTAAGCCACACCATGCTGCCTATTCTAGCTTGCTTTCTGTGGCTGTGATAAAACACTGGCCCAGACCAACTTGCTGGGGAAGAAAGGGCTTAGCTGGCTCATAGGTTATAGTCCATCATGGAGGGAAGCCAGGGAAGAAACTCAAAGTAGGAACCTGGAGGCAGGGATTGAAGCAGAGACCAGAAGGAACACTGCTCACCAGGTGCTTGCAAGCTCACACTCAGCTACCTTTCTAAGAAAACCCTCGACCCATCTGCCTAGGAATGATTCCACCCACGGTGGCCTGGGCCCTCCGATATCAACTAGCAACTGAGAAAATGCCCCACAGACATGCCAATGGGACAATCTGCTGAAGGCAACTCCTCAACTGAAATGGCTCTTCCTAGAGCAAATCCAAAGCTGGCTTGGTGTTCTTAGCAGAAACTTTCCTTCTATCTCAGCCTCCTGAGTATTTGTGATGTAGGCAAATGCTTCTACACTAGATTCAACTGGTTTAGATGTAGTGCTAGTGATCAAATGGTACAGTCTGCAAGGGGCATGGAAACATCCTCCTGGCGTTCCCCTTAAGAGGCCTGGGACGGGACCGGATGGCTCTCAGTCCCTCTGTTTCACCACGTTCCCCTTGCACAGATGCTGTAGTTTCTTGCTATTTCTGAAACCCAAAGTTCCTCCAGCACCCTTGTATCTTGCCTTCTCTAGAACATTCGCTGTCTTGGTTTGCTTGTCCCCTCATAACATACCACAGATGTGTTTCCTTTCTTTTTGTCTCTAATTGTAAATAAGGTCACTGTTGAGTTGGTTGGAGACAGAAATGAGACAAAAAAAAACCCAAAAAACAAAACAAGACTTGAACTTCTGTCCACACCATATCCACTAGAATCTTCCGTGTCTCAACCACTCTTCTTCTTTGGGGAGAACGAAAAAGAATTAAAATTGCATCATCATTGGGTTGTCAGACTGTAAAGAATTCCAACACTAGCTAAGACCTTTGCGCTTCGGATCCCCAGAATGAGGAGGTAAACCCAACCTCTTTCATTAATAAAGTAGCCTGTCTCAGGCTCCTGTCGTAGTAAAGATAAAAGGTCTTAATACTCTCACCTCTCAGGCCCACGTACGCATGCAGCTGGGCCTGGCAATCAACAGACTTCTTCTGGATACAAGAAGGCAGGAGGACACGGATATAGGCCCAAACTTGTGCTTTGTCTTGTTTCATCTCTCCCCAGAGGTGATAAGCTCTGGAAATGTAATCTTGTTCTTAATTTTTCTTTTTTCTTTTCTTTTGTCCTTTTTTACAAGACAGCATCTTTCTATGTGTAGTTCTAGCTGTCCTGAAATTCTCTATGTAGACCAGGTCGGACTTGAACCGACAGAGATCCACCTGCCTCTCCCAAGTGCTGTTTTTTTTTTTTTTTTTTTTCTTTTTTCTTTTTCGAGACAGGGTTTCTCTGTGTAGCCCTGGCTGTCCTGGAACTCACTGTGTAGACCAGGCTGGCCTGGAACTCAGAAATCCACCTGCCTCTGCCTCCCAAGTGCTGGGATTAAAGGCGTGCGCCACCACCGCCCGGCCCAGGTGCTAGGTTTAAAGGCGTGCATTTACTTTTAAGTTTTATATTTTTAAAACTTATCCTCTTTCTCTCTCTCTAGAAGGAGAAGGAGAAGGAGGAGGAGGAGGAGGAGGAGGAGGAGGAGGAGGAGGAGGAGGAGGAGGAGGAAGAGAGAAAAGAGGGAGAGAGAGAGAGAGGGCAAGAGGGAGAAAGAGAGAAGTAAGAAAGAGAGAGAGAGAACCATAGAGAATTTGTAGATGTCCAGGGACAGCCTATGGGGACTGGTTCTTTTCCTATGTAGGTCTTGGATCTTGGGAAGGAAACCGAGTTATCAGGTTCAGTAGCAGGCACCTTTACCCACTGAGCCATCCCACCAGTTACTTTTCTGTTGCTCTGATTAACACGATGACCAAAAGCAACTTAGGAAAGAAAAGGGTTTCTTTCATCCTACAGTTCCAGAGAGGCAGACTCCATCACAGTGGGCAGGCGTGGCAGGAGCAGGAAACTGGCTGATGACAGTTCCACAGCCACACCCACATATGAAGCAGAGGGAGGGGAGAGTAAGGATGTGAACCCTCAAAGCCCACGCTCAGTGATGCATTTCCTCCAGCAAGGTTCTATCTCCTCTGCCCCATAACCTTCCCAAAGAGCGCTACTCACTGGGGGCCAAGTGTTCAAATACATGAGGCCGTGGGGGACATTTCTCATTCAAGCCCCAATACTGTCTTCTGCTTTATTGCTCCAGGACATGTCCAGCCTACAGCTGAGGATTGCTACAAGGGTGGCCCAACACAAAACCACAGACCTACTTAAAACAGTAAGATTTTTTTTTTGCAATTTTTTTTCCTTGTAACTCAATCTCACCACTCTCCAGTGTGAACTTCCAGATGACAGTGTCATACCACAATACCTGAACCCACCTTAGACAGGCATCAGACAAGAGCATGTCAAGAGACCCACATTTTTGAGCTGGCAAGGTGGATTAGTTGGTAAAGGCTCTCATAGCTTGAGTTGATCCCTAGGACACAGGGTGGAAGGAGAGAACTGACTACTAAAAGCTTTCTTCTAATCTCCATCCATGAAATATGGTACATGGGAATCTGTGTAGGTGGAGACACACAGAGACTAATAATAAAAAAAATAGCCCCACATTCTAAATATCATCAAGGCCTTTCTTTCAACCTTTTAAAAAATGGTTTACTTATTTTTATTTTATATTTGTGTGCCTGCATGTATGTGTGTGTACCATGTACCTATAAAAGTCAGAGGACATAGGGACCACTGAAATTGGAGTTATGAAGGTTGTGAGCCATTGTATGGGTCCTGGGAACCAAAGCTGGGTCCCCTGGAAGAGCAACCAGTACTCAGAAACATGGGAACCATTTTTCTAGCTCTTCCTTCCTTCTTCCTTCCTTTTGAGATAGGGTTTATGGTTATTTAAATTCATACTTAAGGATGACCATGAACTTCTGATCCTCCAGCCTCCACCTTAGGGACACACACACACACACACAGAATCAAGAGAGTCCCGAGTCACAGATCTGACTATCTGAGACTAGAGGAAAGGAGGGGGCAGCTAGGATGTGGAGATCAAGGATGTCAGGGGGTCAGGGGTCCCTAACCATGCCCTGGCAGGTACTTCGCTCTTCAGTGTGAAGTTTGAAGAGATTTCCTGTCTGGACAGGCTGTCATTAGGCAACCGATCTGTCCTCCTCAGGGTTGCTCTCAGGAGGCAGATACAGATCAAGGGGAGGAGGTCACAGAGAACCTTTCTAAGGAGATTATTTTCACTAAGAATTACTGAGGGAAAAAAAGTGGGAACTCCTAGCCTGGTCCAGACAGCCCTATCTCAGAGCTGTTGGGGAAGTTGGATTTGCTCAGCTAGACTTTCTGTATCACTGGGGAAGGAGGCAGATGAACTGACCATGTTTCTTGTCTATGGGACAATAAACCCAATAACGTCAACTTAAAGCGAAGGATTAATTATTTTGGCTCATTGTACTGGCTGGTTTTATGTGTCAACTTGACACAAGCTAGAGTTATCACAGAGAAAGGAGCCTCTCTTGAGGAGACACCTCCATGAGATAGATCCAGCTGTAAGGCATTTTCTCAATTAATGATCAAGGGTGGGAGGACCCCTTGTGGGTGGTGCCATCCCTGGGCTGGTAGTCTTGAGCAAGCCAGGGGAAGCAAGCCAGTAAGTAACACCCCTCCATGGCCTCTGCATCAGCTCCTGCTTCCTGACCTGCTTGAGTTCCAGTCCTGACTTCTTTTGGTGATGAACAGCAATGTGGAAATGTAAACTGAATAAACCTTTTTCTCTCCAACTTGCTTCTTGGTCATATTTGTGCAGGAATAGACACCCTGACTAAGACACTCATAGTTTCTGAAATTAGTTAATTAATTACCGCCAACAGCCATTGGCTCCTTTGGTTCTGGGACTGTGGTTGGCAGATCATGGTGGCAGGAGTATGTGGCAGAGGGAGTTTTTCATCACTTCATGGTACACAGGAAGTGCAGGGGCAAGCCCAAGGACCCAACCCCAACCGTCTTTCTTCCAGTTGGGACCTAGTTTTTAAAGTTCTCAGAACCTTCTAACATGTTATCAGTTGGGGACTAAGCTTTCAACACGGAAGCCTATGGTGGGGGCAGCGGTGCAGGAGTATCATAGTCAAGCCATAATACCATACTGTGTTCATTCCTTTTCTGTTGCTTTGATGAAAATACCTTGACCCAAAACAACTTATAGAAGACTTTATTTTGACTCACAGCTCCAGAGAGTTAAGTCTATCAAGGTGGGGAAGCACAGTAGCAGCTGGCTGGAAAATCCAGGGAGCTGAAGGGTCCCATCTTTTGCAGCAAGCATGACACAGGGAGACAGCCGGGAGCCAAGTGTTTAAACAGATGTCTGAGCCCGTGGGAGACATTTCTCATTTAGATCACCACACCCACTTTTTGCTCATTTTCTATTTGGGGAACTTCTGGCTCCACATTAAAAGTTTGAAAGTATAATTGAGGAGCAATTATATGCAAATATACTTGATGGCCCAGCAGATAAGTCACTCACAGCCAAGCCTGGCCACCTAAGGTTGATTCCCCAGGACCCATATAAGAGAGAGACCTGACTCCTGCACGTTGTCCCCTGACACCATGCCCTGGCATACATATGCCCACATACATATGCATAAACATGCAAGGCAGTGAATGAGCTGACGGTGGAGAAGAGTACTCTCCTCAGTAATGGCGCATGCACAAGTCCTGAATCTTTTGGACTTGACTCATTTGCAAAGGCCCTGGCCAAGGCTGACACAGAGGCCTCGGATGCAGAGCAGGGCTGGTGGACCTGTTCTAGCAGCTGGTGACACATGAGCAGGAGGTACTGCCTTGTTCCCACTACTGCCCAGCTGAGGAGAAAGTAGAAGGAAAGATGAAAGAAAGAAACAAGGAAAGATGCTGACGTGGGATTTGGCTTTTAAACTCAATCTCTCTCTCTCTCTCTCTCTCTCTCTCTCTCTCTCTCTCTCTCACTCTCTCTCTTTTTTAAAAAAAGCTGAATTCAGAGAAAATATAGAGGGGAGAGGTTCTCTTAAAGATATGAGGTTATGAAACCTTTCCCTTTCTCCTACACACACTCTTTCAGCGTACCGTGGTATTTATTTGCTATTTAATGTCGTTCTAAATAAGGGAAAAATTAAAATTTCAAATCAGCATGAATTTCTCTGTTCATCTTTATCTCCTGCCAGGCCAGTCTGAAACGCAAATATCAAAGTGTTTAACTGGGATGCCGAGTCAAAATTATACAAATTGAATTTCTGTGTCTCATCCCCAGAAGGTGCCTGAAGCTCGCCAAAAGCAATGAACATGAGCCAGACACTGGAAGGTTGGAAGAGAGGGTCCCCTGGGCATGAGGAGATGCTGAGCTGCGCCATGCTGAGGAACCTGGCTGAGGATGCCTTGCCTGAATCAGCTGCTCCAGCCCACAGAAGTAACCTTGGGTGATTGACAGCCTCTGCTACAGGTTGTCTGGAGACAAGAATTATTTTGGGGAAAGGTTTGTTTCCATCATAAAGCCTGTCAATGTGACCTGGTCCTGGTTGCCAGGGGCAGCCACCAGTTCACCAACTGCCCTGTCTTGAGGAATATCCATGCTCACCCTTGACACCCTTGACTCCCTTGACTTGGTTTCTGCACCCCTACAGACTGCTGCCAAGGAAGGAGCGCAGCAGCTGCTACTGGACAGGGCAGGGAGAGAGAGCGAGGTTAGGCAGAATGTGGGTTGTTGGCGAAAAGGGGGTGTCTTAGTTAGGGTTTTGCTGCTGTGAACAGACACCATGACCAAGGGAACTCTTATAAGAACAACATTTAATTGGGGCTGGCTTACAGGTTCAGAGGTTCAGTCCATTATCATCAAAGTGGAAACATGACAGCATCCAGGTAGGCATGGTGCAGGAGGAGCTGAGAGGTCTACATCCTCATCTGAAGGCTGCTAGCAGAATACTGACTGCAACATCCTTCTTTCTCCTGGGGTGTTTCCACTCCATTAGGAGCTTTCCTCAGCAGACAGACCACGGCTCTGGCATCTCGAACATCTTGGGGTCTCCAAAGCAACTTTGATGCTCCGTTTTTTTGTTTTTTTGTTTTTTTTTTCAATGTCTGGGATCCACACATGATCTTCTGGGCTCCACCAAAGGGCTGGCATCACTTCTCCAGCTCTGCCCTCCATAGCACTCTCAGCTCAGGTTGATCCACTCCAGTGCCACTGCTGTTCTTGGTGATCATCCCATGGTACTGGCATCTCACAAAGGGAACCACCAAGAAAGACCTCAGAGAAGGGGCCCACCTTTTACACAGTTGGGCACAGACCTCTCCCTGGCTTGTTCCTTCATCCTTCTGAGAAACTGTCTCAGGAGAAAAGGTAGCCTACAGCTTCAGGGGACAGGCTCAGAGATGAGGCTGGCCTTTGGCACAGTCTTGGGAAAACATATTTCAGGCTGAAAGACATTTTACTGCAAATGCCTGAAGAGATTTTAAGCCACTTAATTCAGATCCCAGTTCACTGGGACTTGAGTTGACCCTCTGCCATGATACCCAGAGGTCTGTGATTGTCTGGATTCCATGTGTTCAGTAGTTACTGGCAGAGTCAAAAAGTCAACACAAAAGCTGAAGAACTTGGGGTGTAAGGACTAAATGTATGGGTTTCACCCAGATGCTCTGGGCAGGAGGAGTCATGGGGATGAGGGAGAGGAGGGTGTGGCAGCTCAGAGCCTGCTCCTTGGCATCAGACAAAGGTGGGTTTGAATCCCATCAATGATTCTTCATGAGAGCAGGACCCTGGGCAAATGACACTTCTCTTGAAGTTTTCTCTTCTGTGATGTGATTTCTTATTTTAATTATAGGGTTCATATGAGGATTAAGTGAGATAATCCATAGAAAACTCGTGTTATCTTTTGTATCTTTTGACTGTTGAGAAGACACAGACTACTAATAAAGAGAAGGATCTGAACAGGGGAGAGGAAGTAGGTGTGTTCTAGAAGCAGCCAGGGCTGTGAAGTCCGAGAGAATGGCTCACAGCTGACCTTACCTCTCCCTGGCTATGTGGCTGTAGACAACTTCCTTCTCTCTGGGCACAGCTGTCCTCAGCTATCACAAAGCAGTCACAGACCCTCATTTCAGAATTCTGGTTAGCCCAGCAACTGCTTGTTCTTTCTTCTCATTCACAACACAATAGACAGCCGCACCTTTGTTTCTTACACCTGGCTTAAGG
This sequence comes from Uromys caudimaculatus, assembly GCA_028551405.1. Taxonomy (NCBI): domain Eukaryota; kingdom Metazoa; phylum Chordata; class Mammalia; order Rodentia; family Muridae; genus Uromys; species Uromys caudimaculatus. The sequence continues at coordinate 79,032,104 of CM052710.1, forward strand.
CCCAAGCTGGCAACTGGCCTCCTAAAGCGTCCCAAGGAGAGATGGGACAGTAGATCCACCCTGCTTTTGAAGGTAGAATACTCCTCCTGCATTCCAAGAAGCTATATACTACGTATTTGTGGAGCAGGGAAGACACAGGCTCAGACAATAAAGGCAGCAAACACAGGGCTCTGCTTTCTGCAGCAGGAGAGGTGGTTAGCCTATTAATCATTTCTTCTTCATTTTCTGAATCTCCAGAGATCTAACTCATACAGGGTTTTTGTGCTTGTTTTTGTGTTTTGTCCCTGCCACTGAGAGGCACCCTCAGCCCTGACAGCTCATGTTAAATGTTTATTATCTCCCTGTCTGTCCTATCTGTTTGCCTGCCTGCCTGCCTGTCTGTCGGTCTGTCACATGTGTTTGTGAATCTGAGTATATGCATGTGCACCACGTGTGTGCAATGCCTGTGGAGGCCAGAAAAGGGCGTCAGATCCCCCTCGATCTGGAGTGACTGGTGCAAACTCCTGCCATGTGGATTCTGGAAGCCAAATCCAGGTCTTCTGTAAGAGCAGTTCTTTAACCACTGAGCCATCTCTTCAGCCACTGACAGTTCTTAATCCTTAGCCTCAATGATGACAGAAAGGGAGAAGAGAATATAGCTCATAGGCGTTCCACGCTCATTCTTTTCTAAGCACCTAGCTTAGCACCTGGCCTGCGGTTTTTTTGTAATCTTGTTAATATCTCTATGAGGAGGTGCAATTATCCCCATTTTTACAGACAATGAAAGTGAGCCACAGAGGAGTGTACATCACAAACATGACCCCACTATGTACTATGAGCTTCTCAAAACAAACAAACAAACAAACAAACAAACCAAAAAAACAACCAAACAAAACCCTTCTAGGGACAGGACCCATGAGAATCATTCTTAGAGAAACAGTGACTCTGAGGTCACTTTTTAATAAAGGTATTTTCACGACAGCTCTAATTCCTTTACAAATGTCATCTGCATACACAATAGGATTCATTAAGACATTTTCATCCATGTACATAATGTATTTCAGTCATATTTACCCCCTCCAATTGCCTTCTTTTGCCCCCCCACCTAATCTCTTCCCACCCAAATCTATTTCTATTTTCATCTCCTTTTCTTAGGTGTAACCCAGTGAGTGTTGTTGTAAAGCATATAATAACTCTATTAGTCCTTAATATGATGTGGCCACCCCCACCCCCAATAAACGAGACATAGTCCTATGGAGTTATTTAATCAGCTTTAGCACAATTACTGGGCAGTTACCCCTAAGCTACTTCTCTATGCTAGACTGCTATTTCCCAGCTGTGCTCCCCAAGTTACTAGCTGTTTGAGTCTCACCTGGGCTCCTTCTGCTCCATTAGTGTCCTCGGAGGGCATTTCTCCTGGCCACGAGCTTCTGGTCCGTCCCACCTAATGGGGACTTCCTGCTCCCTCCGTCTTCTTTCTCCTTCCTCTCCTCTTCCTTACCCTTGTGGTCCCTACCTGTGATGCCCCTCCCCCCCAGCTTGGTAACTGAAACCCCACCTACCTGTATTCTCCCTAGTAATTGCCTATAGCCACTTTTATTTAACCAGTCAGAGAAGATTGGTGAGCAACCTTTATACAAAATCACTTGATGTACATGAGAATGTGCTTGTCTGGTGGGTACTGCAATCTTTGGGGCCAGTAGTTTGCATTTGAATACAGAGCAGCACCAGACCAACCCCCAAAAAATGAGTTTCTTCAGAGTTTTGCTTTGTTTTTTTGTTTGTTTGTTTGTTTTTAAACAGGGGGATGGGCACCTTACCCAGTTGCTATACCACTGAAGAAATTGTCTCCCCTCCCCCTCCAGCACCATTAACTGCCTATAGATTCTCAGAGGGGAGGGTCTCCATGAGACCCTTTCCTTCCACAACAAGAGGGCCCAATCTTGTTCAGGTCTTGTACAGGTAATCACATACATTATGAGTTCAAGGCTTGTGTCATGCCTGGAAACCAGCATTTAACACTGCTCTCTCCTGCTCTTGGCTTTTACATGCCTTCCACGTGTTCTTCCCTGAACCTTATGGGGTGGAGTATGGTATAGACATCCCATTTATGGCTGGGCACTTGATAGTCGTTTAGTCTTAGTACTTTGACCATTTATGAGTCTCTGCAGTCAGTGCTGACCACTGCAAAAAGAAATTTCTCAGACCAAAGCTGATAGCAAGGCCAGCCTAGGGGCATAACCTTAGTAGAGTAGACAGTGATTAGATAGATCCATTTAGCAAAACAAACAGTAGCTTCCACACGAGAAGTTCACCAGCCACAGGCTTTTAACCAGGCTTTCTACAGCAAATGTGAATTTCCTCCTGTGAAGTGGGCCTCAAATCCATGCAGGAAGTGTTTGATCACCTCAACAACAGACTTGCCGTTGTGTGTCACTGGACTCATGCCTGTTGGGTGGTATTGTTGCATGCAGGGCCCACAGCTGAATATGATTGTTGATGTCAATGATCTCCTGACAACCTGCAAGCATTGCCCAGCGCTCTGAGGGCTACCCGGCAGGGGAGGAGCTTCCATCCCAGTTCCAGCTTGATTTCTCTAGGTCCTGTGGCCAATGCATGTGGTGTCTTCAGCCGGAGGGTCTTATAACCTAGTTTGGGGGGGGCAGCTGACAACAGTGGTGATTGCCTATATTGTTTTAGGGGCAGGGTCCTCCCTGACAAACAGTTGGTAGGAGATAGCTTACTCCTGGCACTGGGAGTTTTGCATTTAATGACTGGTGTAACTGTTAGAAGCAGCTTTATCCACCCAGAAGGGTTCTTACATTCTCTCTTTCTCACTAACTTATAAAACATCAGCTTTCCTTATGGTTTTTTCATATATATTTAGTTTTGCTGGCCCAAACCTCACCCCATCCCCCCTATTTCTTACCTCCAGTACCCCCACTTCCACTTTCATGTATTACATGTGATCTCACCCCTCCCCCCTTGCAACAATTCCTTTTCCTATCTTGGGTCCATTTCTGGTTTCCTGCTCTCACTCATGCTAAAGTGATGTCACCATCATGAGGCTCTGCAGTGGGTCTTGCTGGGGCTCGAGTGAAATGTTCCAAATCTGAAAGCTCATGTCCCTCGATTCTAGAACGTTTCATTTACAACGTATCTTGGCTAGCAGATCTCTGCTTGATGCTGTGGTCGGACCCTACACCCTCTAGTCTATGTGTCGAAGACAAAGTAGGTGACATAGGGGACAACCTGATAAAGACAAGCCGCTCATGCAAAGGGCTGAGAAAATAAAAGCTCCAGAAAAACTTATGGTTCAGAGTGCTTCAGGAGTAGCTTTCAGCTCTTCCTTAAAGAAAATGAAAATCTCTAGGCATGGCCATGCCTGTAGTTAATCCTGGCACGTGGGAGGCAGAGGCAGGCAGATCTCTGAATTCCAGACCAGCCTGGTCTACATGGAGAACATAGAGAGTTCCAGGACAGCCAGTTCTATGTAGAGAGAAATCCCTGGAGATGAAGATAAACTTGCTGGCTCCATCCTCACCTGAGTGCGCACCGACATCACCCAAACTGGACCCCACTGGCATCACGCACCTCCGGAAGGACGTTCTTGGGATAATGAAGATTTTTTTTCTTTAAGGACACTTGATAAATTGAGGTGTGTATTAGATAATAAATAGCATTATATTAATGTTAAATGTTCTGATTTTGACCATGATGCACGGTTATGAAGAGGAACGCTCTAGCTGTTAGGAAAAGCACTTAAATATTTAGTGGGCATAATATCAGAACTGAGAAAAATGATTTATCTCTACTTATATAGAAAGCCCAAATGGGGCTAAATATAGACAATTCTTGACAGGGAGTGTACAGGATTTCTTTGTCTTACTTAAATAACTTTTTTTTCCTGTAAGATTGCCTCAATATAAAGTGCAAAGGTATAGAAATGTTTAAAGTGACTATTTTGATAACTCACTACGGTTAATAGATAATCTAATGTTCTCTTAACTGACTGCCTTTGCATCTTCTGGGGCAGAGAAGAGCATTATGTAACTAGGCTGATGTTTCAAGGTCAAAGGCTGAGTAGGGGAGAACAGAGAGCAAGAGGTGGGGGGCATAGGTCAGACAAAGGGATTTGACGGCTCACAGGCCCTGAACTTTGAAACTTGAGCTGGAAAGTGGCCAAGTACAGCGGTAGACCCACAAGCAGGAGGTGAAGGGATTCATCCAGTGGGGTGACTGGGGAGCTGGGGGGGAGGGGGGAGGGAGTAGGAACACAGTGCGGACTCTCGCTATCTCCCTGTGTGACTGTGTACATGATGGTACCACAAACCTAGAAGGGAATAGAGGAAGGAAAAAAGTGGGGTCAGAGTGATTGAGTAGGGCGAGTTGATGAGTTCAATGAGGAACCACCAGCCAGTGGGCATCGGAATGAGTGGACCTGGCTGACAAATGCATGACTGAAGTCAGCTGGAGAGATTGCTCAACGGTTAGGAGGACTTGTTCTTGTAGACAACCTGAGTTCAATTCTCAGCACCTGCATGGTGGTTCACAGACTCTGGTTACTCTAGTTCTAGGAGATCTTACCCCCTCTTCTGACCTCCGTGGGTACCAGGCATGTACACAGACATACAGTGAGAATGAAACCACTCCCAGACACAAAGTAAAAAAAGCTAAATTAAAAAAAATATTTACTTCAGAATTGGTGACATATGGATTTTTTTGCTAGTTTGTATTGCAGTTTAGCAGGGATCAACTTTCTCTACACAGCAGTGTGAGAAGACCGACTAGGAGTTATCTCTCTCCTTGTGAATATTGGGACTCCCACGAACCCCTCATTTTTTGATTATTTTTTTAAGACAGGGTTTTCCTGTCTAGCTCTGGCTGTCCTGGAACTTGTTCTGTAGACCAGGCCGGCCTCAAACTTGAAGGTCTGCCTACCTCTGCCTCCTGAGTGCTGGGATCAAAGGCATGCACCAGCAGCACTGGGGTTTTTGAATTTTAAATTGAAAAATTATTGTTGTATGTTTGTGTGTGTGTGCCATAGTGTGCATCTGGAGGTCAGAAGACAATTCCTGAAGTCAGCTCTCTTTTTCCACCTTTATGTGGGTTCCAGGAATTGAATTCAGGTCACCGGGTTTACACAGCAAGTCCCTTTCTCCACTGAACCATCTTGCTAGTTTGAATTTTTGCTTACTTGATACAGATATCTAATGATAGTTGGCATTTCATTGTTTCCTAGTAAGTGTATTTTTTTCTATTGGCCACCCATGTTTCCTTTTTTCAGAATTCCATGTGTATGTATTGTGTGTATCAGTTACTTTTATTTTTTTAAACAATTCTTGGTTTTCTTGTAAATTAAATTTATTATCAGGGTGTGTGTGTGTGTGTGTGTGTGTGTGTGTGTGTGTGTGTGTGGTGTCCCTTCACACGGGTGCGTGCATCCTGTGGCACATGCATTCTAGGGCCCAAAGTCACTCAGCGATGAATACAGGTAGCTGTTACCAGAGACTGTGTGGCTAGACATCTCTGGCTTACCCCACACATCTTCCTCTCAGGTGGCCATTGCCAACACCACCTCCTTCCCCATCAACGCCCAAGCTGCTGTCTCTTTATTAAGCTCTTGTAAGGGTCTGCCATCTTGCTCCATTCTGACTCTCAGATTCTCATGCTTATTAGACACAGTATTGATTTTCCCCTGCAGTCTACTGTCATTTCCTAGTTTATTTCGTAGATTAAGATGATCAAACTTCACCAGGCAGTAATGGTGCATGCCTTTAATTTCAGTCTTTGGGGGGCAGAGGCAGGCAGAGGATCTCTGAGTTTGAGGACAGCTTGTTCAACGGTGTGAGTTCAAGGATAGCGAAGGCTACACAGAGAACTCCTGTCTGCCTTAGAAACACACACACACACACACACACACACACACACACACACACACACACACACACACACGATCAAACCAGAGAGAAAAGAGTAAATGTAAAATTTCCCTATAGACAACAGCTAAATGAAAAAACTAAGGGAAGTTATTTTGTGAGTATGCAGAACAGCAGCGTTCACGCTCGGATTGCAGATGCGGCAAGGCAGGCTGGCCCACTGCGGCGGCAACCTGCGTCAGCGTTAGCCGGTGCTGAAAGATGCGCCTGTGGCCAATTGGTTCCTTGCCTAGCCGTGTACCCAGCAGGCCTGCCTCCCTAGGCTCAGCAGGGGCTAGGGATGAGAATACACCGTGCATGAAGAACACACACATGGCTCCTGTGCGTAAAGCAAAAAGCTGGCAAGACCTGTCTATTCTCTTAGAAGTTAGGCCTGTAGTCTTCCTTATACAGGTGATGATGTACAAATAGGTGTTTTGTTTTTTGTTTTCGTTTTTGTTTTATGTAGCCCTGGCTGTCCTGGAACTTATTCTGTAGGCCAGGGTAGCCTCATACCTGCCTCTGCTTCTCAAGTGCTGGGATTAAAGGCGTGTGCCATCGCCATTTAGCTGGTATTAATAGTCTTAGTAAAAATTTTAATTTTATTATCTAATGCATATAGGTGTTTTTCCTACATGTATACCTGTGCACCACGTGTGTGCCTGCTACCTATGGAGACCAGGAAAGGGCACTGGATCTCTTAGACTGGGAATTATAGAATTTAGAGGATTCCTCAGAGGCCTGCTTACACCAGATCTTTTGGAGGCATTTTCTCATTGAGACTCCCTTCTCTCCAGTGACTCTAGTGTCTGTCAAGCTGACATGACACTGCCCAATACACACCCTTTGGCCATTCTGGGTCTGATGGATTTGTGTTAGGTGTTTTCTGTGTGCATGCTATTGAGGGCTGGCAAAGCCAAGTGCATTCCATATGTTTATTAGACATTGCATGTCTTTTTGTGTGTGTGATAAAAATCAAATCTATGGACCTTAAACACACTGGGAAAGCATTCTACCCCTGGGTCATAACCCTAGTCGTCTTTTGCATTTTGAAAAATTGAGTTGTTGACGTCTTTCTCATGCCATTACAGGCTATCGCGGGAGTCCTTTCTCTTTCCTGACTCAGACATTTACGAGTGTACACCGCCCTCCACATCAGCTGGATCCCATACGTGGTAACCGGATCTTTGAATTAGGCACAGCATATTTCCTAACGTCTCTTTTGGTTTCTTCCTTGACCTAGAAGTCATTTAGAAATCCATCGCTTAACTTTTAAATACTCAAGGGGTTTCAGTATTGCTGTTCGCTGTGGATTTGACTCGTGTCCACAGTGGTTGAGGACGTGCTTGGTATGACTTCAGCCCTTCACTTTTGTATACGTGTTTACGCATGTTCACACGTGTGTTGGTGCATGTGTATGGATGTGCATGTCCATGTGTATGCAAGATTTGTCTAATCTAGCTAGACAGATTGTGCTGGGGATCTCCCATCTCTGCTCCCACAGGCTGTGATTACAGGCCTGAGCCATGCCTGCCCCGCCCCACCACATCTACATGGGTGCTAGGGATCCAAATTCCTCAGACTTTCAAGGCAAGCTCTTCTGCCCACTGAGCCCTCTCCTCGGCCCTTTCACATTTACCCAGCATTACCTTCGATAAGCAGATGGGTAGATGTTCATGGGAGAGCCAAACATCTTTTCAATTTTAATGAGTTTCTGGAGCCCCACCCCCACCCTCAAAATTGCTTGGGCCTAGTATCTTCACTGGATTCTGACTCTAAAGAGCTCTTAACTTGGGAGGTAGAGGCAGGTGGATTTCTGAGTTCGAGACCAGCCTGGTCTACAAAGTGAGGACAGCCAGGGCTACACAGAGAAACCCTATCTTGAAAAAACCAAAACCAAACCAAAACAAGAGCTCTTAGCTGAGCCCTTTGGCCTCCTGTATACTCTGCAAACATCTATCAAAGAATATCAGGTATTTTTGTCTCTCCCTGCATTCCTGATTTTGTCCCTTCAACCAGAGCAATCACAGAAAACATGAATGATTTCTTTCTCTCCTACAGTGCTCGTCTGTCTGGGCAAAGTGCCAGCGCTCAGCCCATGCTCACATTTCTGAAATGTTCCCAGGAGAAAACCCAGCTGCCAGCCTCAGCTTTCTCTCAGCTCTCCCCTTGTCTTGGTGTCAGCCGTCCAGTTGGGATTGCTTCCATGTCCCTTTCACCTGCTTAGAAGAAAGTTTGTGCAATTTACCAGGTCTTAAAGTTGATGTCAGGGCAGCCTCTTGCACTGCACCCAGAAGTCTTTTGTGCTAATCATTTTAATTAGTTAATTGCTTAACTATGGTTCTGGGGATTGAACCTAAAGCCCTATGGATGCTAGGCAATATCCACCCCACCCTCCTCCCTCTTCTCTCTCTCTCTCTCTCTCTCTCTCTCTCTCTCTCTCTCTCTCTCTCTCTCGTGTGTGTGCACGCTCTATCTCTCCTCTCTCAACTTTAAGGCATAATCCATTATGTTGCCTAGGTTTGTCTCGAACTCATTCTGTATCTCAGTCAGGCTTTGAATTTGTGATTCTCCTGCTTCAGCTGCCCCCCTGAGAAGCTGGGATTACAGCCTGGCTGTCCTAATATTTTAGATAATAGTGTACTCTGCTGTGCTATTTTGTTACATTGGTTTGCCATATGTCTTTATTCCCACAGATTTCTCTTTTTGCTAGAATATCACCCACCAAAGTATTTTTAAGGTAAGCTTAGCTATACCTCAGTTTCACCCCCTCCCCTCCTCTAGGTTGGTGTTCTTTTCCTTTAAAACTTGAAAATACTGTTTCTTTTCATATTATTTCATTATTCACAACAGCCTCAAGTCGGGAACAGCATAAATATCAGTAATAGGACTTTGATGTAGTCACAGAATATTACATGAGAGCTTAAAGTGTGGATGATTTTTGCCCAGGAAGCATTTGCTGATGTCTAGAGTTTTTCATGGCTACGCCAACATATGAATAGGAAGAATTTGCGCTGGCATCTACTTGGCAGGAGTTAAGATCTACCCCCACTCTCTTTACCCGATAAACACTTTACCATTCTTTAAAAAATAATTTATTTATATGTATTGTGTACATGAGTGCTCTGCTGCATGCACACATACATGCCAGGAGAGGGCATCAGGTCCTTTTATAGATGGCCATGGTCATCCTGCGGTGCTGGGAATTGAACTCAGAACCCCTGAAAGAGCATCAGTATTTTTAAACACTAAGCCATCTCTCCAGCCCCAACTCTACTGCTCTTAAATGACTGGGTCTTGATAGATGGAAACTGGCTCCAGTGTGTCTTGCCATGAAGGAAAGGCAAGCAAGTCTAGGGGTTTCATAGAGTGCAACTTACTGGGTGGGGACTTGCTAACAGACGCATGGTTCCGGGTAATAACAAGATGATTTGTGTTCTAAAGACTGGGTCAGAAGACAGGGTCTTGTTAAGTGGTCAGGACACAAATCAACTTTATCTCGGCTTGAGTATACCTGGTTTACTATAACCTAATAGCAAAAAGTCAGGCATTGGGTCAGTGAGATGGGTCAGCAGATTAAGGTGAGACCACAGGCCTGACAACTTGAGTTTCATCTTGGATCTCACAAGGCAGCAGAAAGAACTGACTCCTGGGAGTTATCCTCTGACCCCCGCAAGTATGTGAGGGCATGTGTGCATCTGCAAACACACCCAGTCACCTCCACCCACCTCCTCCCGCCCATTCCTACCACCCCGCTCCATCCACCGACACTTAACTCTCCTCCCAAGCCCATTTTTGGAGCCAAGGACCAGTTGTAAAGCTACACAGGACACTCTAATATTTTCTTCTTCTTATATTCAGCTGGCAAACTGTATTGAAAAAACTAATCAGGGACTCCGGGCAGTCACTATAGTTATAATACAAGATAGCAGTGGTTATGTCAAAGAGAATCCATATGTCTGCCATGTGTGGGTAACATCATCTATGTTACAAGGTCTATGGTAAGATGGAGGCAAAAAAAATGAAGAGTTGTTACATATTAGGATACACTTAGTCTGTCCTGGTAGAGGGGGCATGGTGGTAGGAGCAAGGGGCTACTGGTTGCATTGCATCCATAGCAAGAAACAGAGAGATGAAAGCTCACGCTCAGCTCGCTAGCTCCCTTTTTATCTTTTATTTTTTTTGTTTTTGTTTTTTGTTTGTTTGTTTGTTTTTTGTTTTTTTTTAAAGAATTATTTATTTATTTTATGTATGTGGGTTCACTGTAGCTGTCTTCAGACACACCAGAAGAGGGCATCCGATCCCATTACAGATGGTTGTGAGCCACTATGTGGTTGCTGGTATTGAACTCAGGATCTCTAGAAGAGCAGTCGGTACTCTTAACTGCTGAGCCATCTCTCCAGCCCCCGTTTGTTTGTTTTTTGAGACTGGGTTTCTCTGTAGCCCTGGCTGTCCTGGAACTCACTCTGTAGACCAGGCTGGCCTCGAACTCAGAAATCCGCCTGCCTCTGCCTCCCAAGTGTTGGGATTAAAGGCGTGCCCCACCACTGCCTGGCTAGTTCCCTTTTTATTTAGCTGAAGACCCCAGGCTATGGAGTGGTACTGACCACATTTAGAATGGGTCTTCCCACCTCAGTTAACCTGATCTAGATAATCCCTCAAAGGTATGCCCAGAGATTTGTTTCCTCAGAAATTCTAAATCCTGATAAGTTGACAACTAAGATTGAGCAACATAGAATGTATAAGCACATGGGCATCTTAGAACCATATAAGCTCATCAAACTCACTAGACAGAGAAAGTGTGCTGCACCTTACCTAAAGGACATCTATCGCCATGACTGGTGATGGCCACACCAATCTGTCGTCTGACCACCCAGTATGTATCAAACAACCTACAGGGGAAAACTCTAGACTACCATTAGATTCTGCTTGATGTGGCCTACTCAAGTTGCTAGCCACCTAGCCATTTATCCATCAGCCATCCCAATCCAATCCTGTATCTCACCTTCATGGTCCAGAATATCTGCATCTCAACTCAACCCTGTGTCTCAATTGGATCTGCACTCCTCCAGCAGACTCCTCTAGGACTGGTTAATCGACACCAGAGCACCTGCGGTCCCTCTATCAGACCTCTGATATCTTTGCTGTATCAGCTCTCTGCCTCTAGCATGACCTTTTAAGGTCTTCAAACCCTACAGCCCCTGTAAAACTTCTCTCACCACCCTGTAACATGAATATTAGTCATTAAGAACCGAATAGAGGAACCTGCTGATGCAACCTGTGTTCTTGATGGCCAGCTGTCAAAGGGACATTAAGACTGCTTGGCAAGTTGCAGCCATTGTAGCTAGTAAGTGAATTGTTGTCAGTAAAGACTGACATTTCAGAAAGGCACAAACCCGTCTATGTTTCTGGCATAGAATGCTCATGAAAAACAGGCTTCTGTTTATATAAAATCCCAAAGCAGAAAAACCCAGTTCACAGAATGAGGAGCCAGGATAGGCTTACTTTTAGCAGGAATCAGAATGCCTTCAGCATTTTGCTTTAATAAGAACCTAATACACTCTTTCCCTCTGTGCTGCATAGCTGTGTGCCAACTTGGCATAAGCTAACGTCATCCGAGAGGAGGGAACCTCAATTGGGAAAATGCCTCCATAAATTGGGCTATAGCCAAGCCTATAGGGCATTTTCTTAGTTAGTGATTGATGGGGGAAGGCCCAGTCCATTGTGGGTGGTGCCATCGCTGGGCTGGTGGTCTTGGGTTCTATAAGAAAGCAGGCTGATTAGGCCATGGGGAGCAAGCCAGTAAGCAGCACCACTCCATGGCCTCTGCGTCAGCTCCTGCTCCTGTCCTGTGTGAGTTTCTGTCTTCCCTGCTTTTGGTGATCTTTTACACAGAACTGTGAGTGAAGTGAAGCCTTTCCTCCCAAGTTGCTTTTGGTCATGGTGTTTCAGCAGAGCAATAGTAACCCAAACTAAGACACTCTCCACATCTATTTTCTCTATTCTTTTCTTTTTTAAAAAGGTATTTATGACTCCTGCCAGGAACGCTGGTGGGCTGGCTGCAGATCTTCACAGATCCCTCCTCTCCTTCAGATCCAACTCCTAAGTCTCCTCATCAGGTTTGCAGCTTCCTGCTGAAGCCTCCCCTCTCCCCTACCCCCATCTCCAGAGGGTCCCACAGATCTCCTCCTAATCTCCCTCTAGGGCAAGAAAGGGCAGAGATTCCTCCATCTTGTATTCTTTTAGATCTAACTAGAATTTTATCTCTTTAGTGGAGAATCTCGTGGAAAATTACCCATCTCTATTCTAAGAATCTAAGATCAGGATGTCCTAGCTAGATTATTTCAGCTTCTGTTAAATTATCTTCTTGTGCAAACCTCCGCTTCTAGTTAACCACTTATTTTAGCTTCTGTCTAATTGTTTGCTTATGCAAAGCCACACTCTCACCCCCAAGCTGCTGACTGAAATGCTAGGATGTGGTTTTTGCCTTAAAAAACAAACAAACAAAAAACAAACCAAAAAAAACTGTGTTATACCTAGGTCCCCAAATACTTGGGTGTAGGCCCAACCTGCTGTAACAAAGACTTTCAGTTGTCTACAAACTGTGTCTGAGTGGTCATCTCTGGTAGACTGCCTATAACATTCCCCCACTTACTTCCTTATGCAGTTCTCAACTTCAGCAGGCACTTCCTGGGAACTCACCGGCCACTCCCACCAGAAAAGCATGTAGGGTAACTACAGATCTTTCCCTTTCCCTCTGCTCCTCCAAATCTAAATACCCAGTTAATCCTCAGCTCTGTAGTATAACACCTGTTAAAGCCTCCCTTACCCCCCCATCCTCTCCCCTCCCCTTCCCCTCCCCCATTGCTTTGTCTCAGCTCCCAGCTCCAGCAGATACCCCCCTGGGAAGCCACAGACTACTCTGACCAGGGAAGCAAGTAGGCTAGCTGCAGATCTTCTCCTTCTGTTCTTCCAAGTGCAGTCTCCCAGTCTAATCCCCAGCTCTGTAGCAGACCTTCTGCTGTGGCTTCTCCTCACTCTTTGCCCCTATTCCAGGAAAATAAGCAGATTCTTGTGGGACCTTAATGAGCTTCAAGCCCAGAAACCTCAAACTTGAAGACTACAGGAGTTGGTTACTTCCCCCTCCCAACCTGGGACCATAAGCCAGCTCCTCCACCATCAACCCTAGTAAGAATTTATTACTCTGACAGTCATCAGGCTTCTCTCCTTGTTTGACCTTATAAGGTCTTCCCCTAACCCCCACCCTACAAGCCCCTGAGAATGCGGGTCTTGGATCATTGTCATCATGTAGGAGAGGAGGGGAGAAGAGGTATAGTTTGTCTTGGTGCTAAACACAGCTCTTGCCTCAGAGGGAACGCAGGGTAGGTTAATGTGAACAACTGTGGTCTAGGATGCAGGGTGCACTGCACAGTACTACAACAAAGAAAGCATTTTGTCAAGTACAGTGGCAGGGATATCAGCTAGGTGGGCTGTAACAAAAGGGAGACCTTTCCTATAGGTATCAAATGCTATATGATGACAGTCTTAGATTTGGGATTGGGAGCACTAAGTTAATATAGTCCAGAGGTTTTACCAGATGGCTGAGTGGATGCTCAGTCAGTGATAGAAGGCGGGCCCTAAATGGCTATTAGGGTACTAAAGGTAGCTCGAAATAACTTTGGCTGTGGATCTGAAACATTATGGCTTTTCACAATCAACCAGCCTCGTAGCATCTTTGGCATAGGTATAGCTGTTCCCCCCACCCCGGGCACTTTGGTTTACATTTATAATAGAGAGAATGAAGATGGGGGAATGCGATCAGGGCGTACCTAGTATTTTGAAGAAAAATCTTGGTTGCCTGAGACCACCATTTCCCACAGACCTTGTGTTTCAGCTTGTTTTGTATATATACAGGGTACTCAGATGTGTGGAAGGAAGCACGGTAGGGTTGGGGAGGGTAATAGGTAATCGGGCGTTTCTGATTTTTCTGTTCATCTGTACTGGTGTAGCTTGAAGTGGAAGTTTCTGGTCGTGTCATGTGATGCAGACTCTCATGTTTTGCCGAGGCAAGACCTGTGGAAGGACATGTGATGTCTGGAGAGAGTATGAGCAGGACTCAACAGACAGTGACGGGGTGCTTTCACAGCTAGCTGTGCAAGGCTTCATTGAGAGAAGCACAGCAGAGAACCCCTAGCCTTCCGGCTTGTCCTGGTATCTCCTGCTAACTAGTGCCAATTTGGCGGAGGCCTGGTGGTTTCTGCTGGATAGTGCCACTGTTGCTGATTCGTGTTTGGTGACTCTTTTTGAACTGGACTGCTGGTATCCTGACAATGGAATTGGAATCGCCCCAAAGAACTACTTCTAAACAGGTCCACATCCCCTTGTCCTATTTACTATCTTTTCCCCCCTACCTTTGGATGGTGGGCTAGAGGGGAGGGGTCCAAGCATTTGAGAATGCTTATTAAAGTAGGTTTTGAAAAATTTAAGCCTACAGTCGCTAAATACGCAGGTGTTGAGTGCTGTCTGTTTCTACAGCGTGGTGCTACACAAACTAAGCCCAATACAGTATGTGGAGGTGAGAACATCTGACCTCAATATAAACCATGAGGTATGATGGGCAGATGATACATCTGCTGATGACATTGTAGTGCCTCTGTGTGTTTCCTCCCCCTGCCTATGCGAAATGAAAACTGAGGGGGGGGGATTCCTAGGAACTGCTGAGACAATGTGACAAGTGTCTCTGGAGGTTTGGAAGTGATCTGGCATCATGCTAAAGCTGTCTGAAAGCATGACACTGATCTGAGTCTGAGAGCTGAGACCATGGAAATTGGGATGGCTGACATGAGGGGAAGGCAGTGGGAAGGTGGAAAGAGAGGTGGTCTGGAAGGTCACAGAGAAGCAATGGGGACTAGGGACTACTTGGGATACACGTGATTCCTTAGTATCTTCCTTCCAAGGGTCTAACTCTGAATGGCCTCAGATTTCCAGCTAGTATCCTTTTCTACTTCCAGAATTCTCCATTGGGATGACAGCAAAGAAACACGATACTTAGGTAATGGCTAAGACCTTCCAGAAACTTCTACTTATTCTTCTGTGGAAGTTCAGGCATGGTTGCTTGAGATATCCTGAGCCAAGTCAGTAGGGACATGCCCTGCTAGTCTTTTCCTCTCCTGTCCCCTTGTCCCCAGGTCATCCCATGTTAGCTTTCTCTTCTCTACCCACCCCAACTCCAGATGCCTGCAAGCCACAGTTCTGTAGCCTGGTATCCTGGCCAGAGAGATGGAGTAAGAGAGTAATTTCCCAACTCAACCAGTGCCAGGACCTGGTGCTGTGGTCCAGCCTGGCTGAGAAAAGCATGACCGTTGTGGAGGAAAAGTTATAAATTACTACACTCCAAATACAGTCAGTGTATGAAATCCTGGTATCGACCAGACAGCAGGTCGCCTCTTGGAGGTGTGACTCTGGACAAGTTCACCAAGCCCATGGAGACAGACATGAACCAGGCCAGCATCTGGAGCCAAGGCAGTACACTTGCATTCCAAGACCTCTTATTGGGAAAGAGCTTGGGGCTTTCATCAGACAGAGCTGGTTCATTCCCAGCTCTACAGTAGTGAGTTCTGCCTAGTCTAACAGCTAATGAAAATTCTGTAACAAAACTCACTACTTTATATGCTGAGTTAAAAATTATTGATAATAAAAATAAATTATTATTAATAAAAGATCATTGTAGCACTGAGATGCCATGTCAATAAAGGGACTACATGGTGTCACGGAGAAACAGACATGCCACAGATTTCTCTCTCCTATTGCTTTCCTATTGACTCTCCCCTAGGCCCTAATCTCTGAGTGTCCTGAAGCAAACACTGCATATTAGGAAGAGTCTGGGAAGGAAGGTTTCTGCCCCCACCATGCCAATGGGAAGGAGAACGTACTTCCTCTTCTACAGCACTCAGTGGGGAGTACCAAGCTCTGTAGAATCAGTGGGGTTGACTGGATGTGGGTCTGATGAAGAATGACAATTCAGAGGCCCAAGGGGTAGACAAAACCCCCATCTTAAGGATCTGGCTCTAACCCTGACTTATAGCACCTCTCCAAGGCTAATGACCTCCTTTTCCTGATCACCCAGCTCCAGGCTCACACCTTGATCTGCTACTTCAGAGAAACCTTTTAAAGCACTGGCCGGTTCACACTATTCTTCTCTTAAAAGCCTCCAGGGGCTCCCTATGGTTTCCAGCTCTGGTTTTTAAAAGCAGCTAACAGCTTATTAGAGGCCTTTGGAACTCAATTAGTGAGTTGGAACCAGCATTAACAATTTTCAAATAGAGTGATTGTCAGCCTGAATCACATAGAAGTATTGCTATGGGAAATATTCATTTTAGAGTTCCAAATCTTGTCTTAAGGAACTTGAGACATCATAGTTGACATGTTTCTTGGCATATCTTAAACATTCATAATTTTACCTATTGTTGCATTGAGGTATAACTTGAGTAAAGTACCCAAGTTTTAAGTGTAGGGCTTGATGAATTTTTAGTATATACACACTCTCATTTAATTGCCACTTATCTCAAGATTTATATTATTTCAGGGGCCAGAGAGATGGCTTAGTTGTTAAGAGCACTGGATGCTCTTCCAGGGGACCTGGGTTTAATTTCCAGCTCCTACATGGTGTCTTACAACTGTCTGTAGCTCCAGTCCCAAGTGACCGACACCCTCTTCTGGCCGTTGCTGGTACTGCATGCACATGGTGTACAGACAGACATTCAGACAAACACTCCTAACCAAAAAATAAACATAAAATGTCAAAACATTTCACAAACACATACACCATATCAGACATGCCAAAAGGCTTCCTTTGTCCACTTCCCACTCATGCTTTGGCTCTGAGAGAGTCATTGTTTTGACTGCTATGCGCTCAGTAATTTTTGCCTCTTCTTGCATTCGATAGAAATAGAACCAAGAGTTTGTACTGATTCCGGGTTTGCCTTCTTTAGCTCAACAGTGTGTTCACAGGACTCACTGATGATGTGACTTGTAGCTGTTTATTCTCTCTCTTTATTGTTACACTCCATTGTGGTAAACACATTGCAGTTTAATTATCCAGTTCTGTGATGGACATGTGGACTAAGCTCAGGTTTGGTCTTTTAGAAGCAAAATCCTATAAATATTCTTGTGCTTGTCTGTTGGTTGGCATGGCTAGTCTCTTCCCTCTCTACGTTCTCTGTCTCCTTTCCCACTTTGTTTATGTTTTGTTTGAAATAGTCTTACTATGTAGCTTAACAACCCCCATAGAGCTAGGGTTTTGAATGGAGTAAAAATTTAGACAGTATTGAATTAGCCTTAGAAAACTGTATAAAGCATGTAAAGCAGCAACCTATGGGACAATTACAGTGTTGTAAACCCATCACTACCACCTGATTCTGGAGCATTCTCATTGTCCTGAAAAGACACTTTATACCTGCTCAACAGTTGCTCTTTGTCCCTGGCAATGATGAATCTATTTTCTGTTTCAGTGGCCATGTACCTATTGTGGACATTGCATAGCAACAGAATCATGTGACTTTTTGTGTTGAGCTTCTTTCCCTTAACATAATGTTTTCAAGTTTTGCTGGCTTTTAATTCATTTTCATATACTCTTCTGTCTTTTAAAAAACTTCTCCAAATTAGCTTATTCTTTTTTGGGGGTGGGGGTAGGGTTTTGAGTCAGGGTTTCTCTGTGTAGCCCAGGCTAGCCTTGAACTCAGAGATCCACCTGCCTTTGCCTCCTCAGTGCTGGGATTAAAGGTGTGCGCCACCACCCAGCTAACTTCTTTTTCTTTTAACAAAGCAAAGAGGTCTTTTTAGTTTACCGCTTTAGAGGCTCAAAACTCAAGATTGGGCAGCCTCATTGGTTTGATCTCTGGTGAGTGGGTGCCTCCCATCTGGGAATGAATAATTCCATCTCTGACCCAAGTTAACTCCTTCTGGGAGATTTCTTTTCTATAGAGATCAGGGAACTTTGATGATGTGAAGGGAAAGATGGTAGTCTTGCAGCCTGTGTCTCAGTTTCTGCCTGGGACACAGTGACATAATTGCTTTTTAAAAGACAGGTTCTCTCTATGTCCTGCTGGACAGAACTGGACATGTAGACCAGACTGACCTGGAACTCACAGAGATCTGCCTGCCTCTGCCTCCCCAGTGCTGGGATTAAAGGTGCAGGAGCACACTTCTGTATCATAGTTTCCATTCACACCTCCCCTCTACTGAAAAGGCTTGGGATGCTCTTCTGGGCAGGAATGTGTTTATTTTTCTATTTGAAAGTCTCTTTAAGTCAGTTGTGAACAGGAGATGGCTCTGAATTCCATTTTAGAGATGGCAAGAGTGGAGAACAGGTGGGCTTGTTTTGTTGGTGGGATGTAGAAGAGGAACAACCCCCTGGCTCTTTTCTGAGTCACAACCAGGCCTGAAAGCAGAGGTGAAGTCCCTGCTACAGCACACACTGTCACCTATACCTGTGGTGCAGGAGGGGGACTTAGTGAGAGTAAGAGAAGCAAGCTGGTTGTTGAAGAGTTTTGACTCCACCTCATTCTCATGGTACTAGTATGGCACAGGGCTCACCAAGCCTTCCTATGTCTCTATGGGGAACAGAATAGTGGACTGGAAAAAGGGTGAAAACTTCCCAAAAGAGAAGGAGGAAGTAGACGAGATGGCCTGCTGGAGTAGTGGAATAATCCAGCAGCTGGTATACATAGAAGGTGACTGTAAGGGGCAGGCATCCTGGGAGAACTGGAATTGACCTGTGACCCTGGAAAAGGCATTAGCGGAGGGTGAGGATGGCAGGAATAGGTCTTTGTTCTGCAGCAGGTTGCTGCTCTTTCCAGGAATTTCTCATCAATTCTAAAAATGCAGAGCACATTTCTGTACCACTGAACAAAAGGCTGAGAATCCTAAATTGTTTGACTTTATTTTAGATTTTACTCTTGGAGATAAGGTCTTGTTTTGCAGCTAAGTGTGACCTGATACTCATTATATAGCCCAGGGTAGCTTCATACTTGTAGCAATCCTCCTGCCTAAGCTTGAGTCCTAAAGAATACTAAATTTAATAAATCGTTTTTTCACTGCTCTGCTTCATTACACATTGGTTACTTCTTTTTCTTGAATTACACAGGGCTTCCTTCTTTAAATCCTTGATCTGGCTTGGTGTGATGGCATACACCTCTAGCTCCAGCACTTGAGAGGCAGAGGCAGAAGCAGACAGGTAGATCTCTGTTAGTTCAAGGCCAGTCAGGGCTACATAGGTCAGATCCTGTCTCCAAACAAATTCCCTCCATGGACTAGAGAAGAAAAGCCCAAGATTGAGGTGATTTTTGAAAAGGCTTTCTTTTCTTTAGGGGTCAGGGATTAAGTCCTGAGCTGAAGTACCAAGGGAAGTTCTGCCTAAACTTTGGGGGACAAGGGACTCATCACTATAGAATAGAATAGTTCTGTCCTGAGCTCTCAGCTAGCTCCAGGTGACCATAGGGCTTCCCTCCTTGTGGCTCCTCCCACCTCTTTAAAAATAATTAGAATAGGGTTCATTGGCTTGAACCCTTAGGAATAAGGGTCCCAGTGGTGAGACAACTAGTGGGAGGAATGGGGGTGAGAAATGAAGAAGAGCAAAGCAATAGCTGGGACTGGGGGCGGGGGTTGTGCATAAGCTGATGACTTATGCCAAGTAAGTTTATTAAGAAGTACAACATTAGCCAGGTGGTTGTGGTGCATACCTTTAATCCCAGTACTCATGAGTTCAAGGCCAGCCTGGTCTACAGAGTGAGTTCCAGGCAAGTCAGAGCTACATTACACAGAGAAACAGTCTCAAAAAAAAAAGTACAACATCTTACATACTATTTGCCTGTGTGTGTGTGTGTGTGTGACCAAGGTCAGCAGAAGTCAGACAATGCTGGCAAAAGGAACATAGAATACCACAGCCCTTCAGGGAAAGCCAGGTTTCTAGGAACTGAAGTCTTAACTCCAGGCCCAGACTCCAGCCCTAGACTGAACCTTGCCAACTCTGCCCCTGGGCTAGAACGGACAATTACTACTCTTCTTTATCTTTTCATCAGGATATTTGAGAAAGCTATGGATCAATGGTCTGGCTTCCAACAGTTCATAACATGATATTAACCCTTTTTCTCCTCTTTAGTGCTAGGGATGACCCCAAGACACACTGGCTACCCCACTCATCTGAAATTAAGCTCTCACAAGCTTGTGTGGTCATGACCTGTCTTATTGCAAAATATTTTCAGTGCTTTGTCTCTGTAAACTTGTCTTTTCAGTATATTGCATATAAATGAAATCTGTGCAATGCATGGTCCTTGTGTCTGGCCTCTTTTGATCTGTTTTGTAACCTTTTGGTCTTATCTCTTCTTGTAGTTTGGCAGTCATGCAAGTGCCCCGGGCATTTCCAAACTCTGTTGTGCAGGACAGATGAAGGAAGGAAAGGCAACTGGTCAGAAAGTTTCCAGGTGGGAATGAATTCAGCTTAGGGAAGGAGATCCAGAAATTACTGCTCACTCCACCTCCACCCCCACAGCTGCATTTAGCAGTGCAAGGGTCTGAAAATCCCTGAAGGAAGACCCCAGACTCAGATAGTATGCAAAAACAAAGAGCGTTTATTTTGCAGAAACATCTAGCAATGCAATGCCTTGTTTAGAATGGCAACACAGAGACATTTGAGTCCCTGTTATAACAGGACTGCTTAATTACTTCTGAGATAACAGCAGACTTCTAAAACTTAGGGTTCATTCAAAGGGGTTACAGAAACCATTAACCAAAGGACATAAAGAAAGTGTACACCACAGGACCCCAGGTGCAAAAACAGGAGATAAGATATTGACTGGGTCTGTCGAAACAAAACTTCCAGGATGGCTTAGTTACAGTCTTAAACTTTTCCATGACCCTGGAAACTGGTAACAAATGGAGAAAGTTAAGCCCGATAATTGTTCCTAGTGCATACGCACATAGGCATTCTCTGTTATAACATCTCACTCAATTTATGACTGAATTTATGTGCAGAATTGCAGTGAGCTTTTTACCATGTGAACACATGCTCTGAGAGTCATATAAGTACTGAGAACAAAGGGCAGAGATAAGTCCCCTTCTCCCCCCGTACTTCAAGTTAGAGCGGCAATTCCTGCAGGCTACTTTCTCTAGCCTCCCGCTGTGTCACTGTGAGGTGCTAACCAGAGGCTGCAGCTTCAAGCCTTAAAGCAACTCAGTCAGGCGGATTAGCTTTGGAAACAAAGTACCTTATCAAGTGACTTGTAGCCTAATTTCTGGGTGGAGATAAAATGGGATATGAAAAATGAACTCCTCAATCAAGAGGTCCATTATCTGTGGCCTTGAGGTTTTAAATACCAGGGCTGGTTCTTCTAAACCAGGCCATGTGCACTTTGTCCCCAAGATGCATATGGGTGATGAAGATGGCAGGAAAGAGTCAGTCGTTCCTTGTGCCTGAGCGACACAGGCTGGGGTTTGCCTGGGAGACTCAGGCCACTGGCCTTGTGTTCTGTGGACTTGTATCTCTTTCTGCCATTGAGAAGGAGATCTTGCATCTCCTCTTCCATCCATGGAAAACCTAGCCTACTTCTCATGGTTCTCACATGTGAAGGCAGGACAACATGGTAGCTTAGAAGAATGTGCTCTTTTAAAGTCAAACCCAGGTCTGACTCCCAGCTCTGCGGCTTTCTACCCACTGAACTCTAGGCAGGGGCCGTATTTGCTAAGATTCCAGATCTTTGAGACGGAGTAACAACTCTTACCTTGCAGTGCTTTTGAGTATGCAGAGGAATGTGAAGAATGATGGGCTGGGGACAGTCACTGGAAAAGGGAGCGGTTTCCATTATCCCCCAGTTGCTGTATTGACTGGGGAATGTGTGGTATTAACCTTTTATTGATTAGAATGACTATTGCTGTAATGAAACACCATGACCAAAAGCAAGTTGGGGAGAAAAGGGTTTATTCGGCTTACACTTCCGCATTGCTGTTCATCACTGAAGGAAGTCAGGACAGGAACTTAAACATGGCAGGAACCTGGAGGCAGGAGCTGATGCAGAGGTCATAGAGGAGCACTGCTTACTAGATTGCTCCTCATAGCCTGTCTTCTCCTCCCTCCTCCTCCTCCTCCTCCTCCTCCTCCTCCTCCTCCTCCTCCTCCTCCTCCTCCTCCTCCTCCTCTTCTTCTTCTTCTTCTTCTTCTTCTTCTTCTTCTTCTTCGTTTTTCGAGACAGGGTTTCTCTGTATAGCTCTGGCTGTCCTGGAACTCACTCTGCAGACCAGGCTGGCCTCGACCTCAGAAATCTGCCCGCCTCTGCCTCCCAAGTGCTGGGATTAAAGGCGTGCACCACCACTGCCCAGCTCATAGCCTGCTTTCTTATAGAAGTCAGTACCACATCACCTGTCCAGGAATGTCCCCACCCACAATGGACTTGGCCCTTTCTCCTCAATCACTAATTAAGAAAATGCCCTACTAATTAACAAATGCTTGTTTACTTACAGCCTGATCTTAGGGAGGCATTTTCTCAATTAAGGTTCCCTCCTCTCGGATGATTCTAGCTTGTGACAAGTTAACATAAGTCTAGCCAGCACAACTTTGCTACAGGATAAGGGAGATGGTTTCAGTCTCTTGATTTTTCAGTGTGGTCCTCTTTCTATAATCTGATGAGCTCCAGGACCTTGCTCAAGATGCTCTGCAGGAAATCATCCAATCACAGACATCCACTAGGGGGTTGCTACATGCAAATGTTACATAGGGCATTGGCGGGCACCTGATCAGGCCACCTCTGCTATTTCTAGCTCTGTGATTCAGGTCTCTCCCTCACAGTGTGGTGGTTTGAGTGATAAATGTCCCCTTACACTCTCTGACATTTGAAATCTCCAGTTGGTGCTGTTTGAATGGGGAGGCTTAGGACTTGTGGCCTTGCTGGAAGAAGTATGTCACTGGGGGCAGGCCTTAGAGTCTAAAGGCTTTGTGACCCCTTTGAGTTTGTTCTCTCTTTTTTCTGCTTTCAGTTTCAAGATGTGCGTCCTCATCTCTCAGCTTTCAGCTCCCACTGCCGTCTCTGCAGCCTGCTGTCCCTTCCGTTATGGATCCTAACCCTCTGGAACCATCAGCCCCAGATAAACTATCCTGTAAGTTGCCTTGGTTTGTGGTGTTCTATTACAGCAAGAGAAACCCCAACCAGGACAGATAGAGTGTGCAGGATTAAAGGATGTGTATAGAGAAGTGAAATACATGTACGTGAACAGTATGCGCATGCGTATGCCTACGCGCATACGTTTGGGATGGAGAGTATGCGCATTGGTTGGCTGTAGGGCTTTAGCTCTTTTTTTTTTTTTTTTGGTTTTTCGAGGGGGCTTTAGCTCCTGTAGCGGGCAACCTTCCACCTGCTGCTCTTCTGCCCTGCCAGCTCTCATCGAAAGGGTCAGGAACATGAAACCACTTCCAAAAAAAGGTCACTAGAGTGAGGTCGCCCCAAGACACACATAACCCTCTTCAGCTAATAATAGTTCATATCAGGACTCAGGGCTACATTTGGTAGCCATTCTTTCTCCACTCCCACCCTCTCAGTTCTGACGCTGTCTGTTTTTCTCACCTCCAGTTTTAATGAAGCTATGTTTTAGGCTGCATTTAAAATTCAAAAATTTATTTTTGATTGGCACACAATTGTACATATTTATAGGGGAATTTCAGTGCACGAGTGTATTGTATAATGATCACAGGAGAGATGAGCATATCTGTCACCGTCAGTGTCATCATTTCAAAAATCCTCCCATTTACCTATTGAAGTGTGCGTTGTATTGTTATTAACTTTAGCCACTTTACAGTGCAATAGGATGCTAGATGTTATTTCTATAATCCCTCTATAGTCTTGTACCCATTGGCCAAGCTCTTCTCATCCTTTTCTTCTCCTTCTCTCTCCAGCTTCTGGTAACCATGATTCTTCATCTATTTTTAAGAGACTTGATTGATTGATTGGTTGGTTGGTTGGTTGGTTGGTTGGATGATTGAGATAGGGTTTCTCTGTATAGCACTGGCTGTCCTGGAACTCCATCTGTTGACCAGGCTACCCCCAAACTCACCTGCTTCGGCCTCCTGAGTGCAGAGATTAAAGGAGTGCGCCACAACCGCCCAGCTTCTAAGAGACTTTTAAAATTAGAATCCACATGAGTGAGATCATGCAGTATTTATCTTACCAAAGCTCATTTTGCTTAACACAGTGTTTTCCAGGGGTAGCATGCTGCGGATGTCAGAATTCCACTTTTCTAGTTTTCATTTTATTTTATTTATGAGCATGCATTTTACCTGCAACAATGTCTATGCTCTGAAGTGGAGTGCCACCGTAGAGGGTAGAGGGCGTTGGATCCCCGGGGACCAGAGTTACAGGCAGTTATAAGTGATTCATTTGGGTGTTGGGGGTTCTGGGTCCTCTACAAAAGCAGCAATGCTCTTAGCACTGAGCTTGCTCCTCTGGCTGAAAGCCCATCCTTTTAAATGGCTCAATCAGTAGTGTAGCGTTTTTATGGACATATGCCATGTTTTAAAAATCATTTTATCATGATAGACATCCAGTTTTGAATCTGAATCTTGTCTGTTGTGAACAGGACAGCAGTAAATATGGACTTACAGGTAGCTTTTCACCATGTAAGTAAATACCCTTTTTGCGTTTTTGAGGATTACCTGTTTCCCACAATAGCTATACTAATTTCTGTTTTCCCCAAGAGTGTGCAGAGGGCTCCCTCTTTTCTATCTCCTTGCCAGCCTTGTTATCTGTTGTGGTTTTGACAACCATTCTTGCTGAAGTAAGTGACACCTCATTGTGGTTTTGAATCGCATTTCTCCCAGCACTTCGGAATATTTTCTCACAAGGCTTTTGATCTTTTGTGTATCTTTTAAGAAAAGTCCCTTTAAGTCTCTTGCCTATTGTCAAATCAGGTTCCGTCTTTGTATTTGATCCCTTTATTTTCCTTGTATATTCTGGTTGTCAACCTCATGCCACCCACGTATAATCCATGGCTGTGGGTCACTCCTTACTCTGTTGAGTGTGTCCTTTGCTCTGCAGAAGGTTTGCAGTCCTACCTGTGGATTTGTGTTTGATGTTTAAGCTCTCAGAATCGTCCACATCCATGTCCTGAAGCCTCTTCTCTATGTTTTATTCTGGTAGTTTAGTAGATCCAGGTCTCACATTGAGCCCATTGATCCTTTATTAGTTCATTTTTGGTAGCTGGTAAGAAATAGAAGTAGGTACATATGCATATCCAGTTTTCCCCAACAGTTTGTTGAAGAGAACTTTCTTTCAGCCGTATATGTCTTGGTTAATCTTCATTGTCATAAGAATCAGGCAGAAGACATGCCTTTGGGCCTGTGTGTGAGGGTAGCCCCAGAGAGATTTAACCTGTGAAGACTCATCCTGAGGTGGGAGGCACCATCCCATGGACTGTAAGCCCTGACTGCATAAATGAACAGGAGGAAGAAAACCACTTGTCTCTGCTTCTTGATCTGCCCAGATGTGAGCAAGCAGCCGCATTCTCCCAGTGCTACTGCCATCGGCTGCTCCTGTTGCTGTGCCTTTCTCTCCATGATGAGCTCTACCCTCTCAAACCCAGCAAAGTAAATGCCACACCAAGGAGAAAATACAGTTCCTTCCAATAGTGCCACCCTGGGGGCTAGACCTTGGTGGGAGTTGGGGCATTAAAGAGAAGTCTGAAGTTGTCACCTGCTCTATCATTCGTATATGTATATGTATATGTATATGTATATGTATATGTATATGTATATGTATATGTATATGTATATGTATATGTATATGTATACATGTATACATACATGTATATATATATATATAAACCAGTCTTCCAAACCTCAGTATAGAACACCAGATCAAGGCATTCCAAGGAGGTCTCTTGAGTGCTTATTCTGGATTCCAACCCCTTCTGCTTTGGTAAATGGTTTTCTGGGTACTCAGAGATGGCTCTGGTTAGCCAAAGCAGGATTTCTTAATCTTAGCACTTGGACATATGCTGTTACCGGTGTCTTATTCTTGATGGTCCCTCAACAAGGGAGGTATAGGGCCTTGAGCTAAGTATATAAGGTTCGGCTAGCCTCTTGCAGCCTCTGTGTGTGGCAGTCCTCAATGGGTAAGTCCATAGCCTCTCAAGTGTGGCCAGGGCAGAGAGGTGGGTGGTTGCTTATACCATCTTCTCTGGCCTATAAGATGCTTGGGTTATCACTGCCCACAGGGTGGGGGCATGAAAGGAGGTGACTGGCTAGGGTGACACAGTCACTTTTCTTGTTGTTTCATTCTTCACGGAGGCCTACCTTGCTCTCTCTGGGTCACTTCATCATTTTGTCGTCTTAAGCAATTGTGGATGTCTGTCATCAGTATCTCTAGGTGTTGTTGATTAGCATACAACTCACCCTGTCAATTAACATTTAAACTCCAGAATAAGACTTGGTCTTTACTATCTTTGGAGTCCTTATTGCTTAGAGTGGTACCTGGCATGTAATATATACTCATTAAATGCTTGGTGAACATGAATAGGAGCTGGGAGGTGGTGGTGCACACCTTCATTTTATTTAATTCACTGTACATCCTGATCACAGCACCCTCCTTCCTCTCTTCCCATGCTTATAAGCCCTCAGAGAAGGGGAGTCCCCCTTGGGTACCACCCCACCCTGGGGCAGCTAGTCCCAGAATGACTAGGCACATCCCCTCCCACTGAGGCCCAACCAGGCAGTCCAGGTAGTGGAAGGGGATCCAATGGCAGAAAACAGAGTCAGAGACAGCCCCTGTTCCACTTGTTGAGAGTCCCACATGAAGACCAAGTTGCACATTTATTATAAATGTGTAGGGGATCTAGGTCCAGCTCCTGTATGTTCCCTGGTTGGTGGCCCAGGCTCTGTGAGCCCCCATTGTCCCAGGTTAGTTGACTCTGTGTGTCTTCTTGTGGTGTCCTTGACCCCTCTAACTTGCTCACTTTTCCCCCCCACTCTTTCACAAGACTCCCTGAGCTCAGCCTGATGTTTGGCTGTGAGTCTTTGCATCTGCCTCCATCCACTGCTGGATGAAGCCTTCAGCAGACTGTTACGCTAGGGGTTTCTATCTGCAAGCACAGCAGAGTATCACTAATAGTGTCAGGGTTGTCTCTCTTACATGGGGTGTGTTATGGTTTGTATATGCTCTGCCCAGGGAGTGGCACTATTAGAAGGTATGACCCTGTTGGAATAGGTATGGCCCTGTTGGAGTAAGTGTGTCATTGTGGGTGTGGGCTTTAAGACTCTCATCCTAGCTGCTGGGAAGCAAGTACTCTGTTAGCAGCCTTCAGATGAAGATCTAGAACTCTCAGCTCTTCCTGTACCGTGCCTGCCTAGATGCTACTATATTCCCACCTTGGTGATACTGGACTGAACCTCTGAACCTGTAAGCCAGCCCCCATTAAATGTTGTCTTTATAAGACTTGCCTTGGTCATGGTGTCTGTTCACAGCAGTGAAACCTTAACTAAGAGTGGATCTCAAGTTGGGGTAGTTATTGGTTGGCCATCTCTTCAATCTGTGCTTCATCTTTATCCCTGCATATTTTGTAGGCAAGACAAAGTTTGGGTTGAAGGTTTTGTGGGTGGGTTGATGTCCCCCTCCCTCCTCTGGAAATCCTATCTGGATACAGGAGGTCACCACTTCAGTCTTTGTATGCCCCTCTGGTAGGAATCTCAGCTAGGGTCATGCCCTTAGACTCCATGTATCTTCTTCCATCCCAGGCCTCCAGCCAGCAATCAGAGATCCCTCCCCTAAGATTTCCATTCTTACTCCCAGCCCTCTCTTGCCCCCTTCCCCATCCCTGGTCATCCCCATTCCCTCCTGACCTCTCCCACCCAGTTCCCTTTCTCCATCTACCTCTAATGACTACTCGTTTCCCCTTCTGAATGAGATTCGTGGGACCTCCTTATTACCCAGTTCCTTTGGGTCTGTGGGTTGTAGCATGATTATCCTGCACTTTATGGCTAATGTCCTCTTATAAGTGAGTACATACCATGTGTGCCTTTCTGACTCTGGGTTACCTCTCTCAGGATGATATTCACAAGTTCCACCCATTTGCCTGCAAAATTCATGATGTCTTTGTTTTTAGTAGCTGAATAGTATTCCATTGTGTAGATATACCACATTTTCTTTATCCATTCTTCAGTCGAGGGACATCTAGGTTGTTTCCAGTTTCTGGCTATTATGAATAAAGCTGCTGTGAACATAGTGGAGCATCTTTTGGGTATAAGCCCAGGAGTAGAATAGCCGGGTCTTGAACTATTCCCAGTTTTCTGGGAAACTGCCAAATTAATACAAACCACACAAAGTGGTTCTGTAAATTTGCACTCCCCCCCAGCAATGGAGGAGTGTTCCCCTACCTCCACATCCTCACCAGCACGTGCTGTCACTTGAGGTTTTGATCTTAGCCATTCTGATGGATTTAAGGTGGACTCTCAGGGTCGTTTTAACTTGCATTGTCCTGATGATTAAGGACATTTCTTTAAGTGCTTCTTGGCCATTCTCTGTTTAGCTCAGTACCCCATTTTAAAATTGGGTTATTTGGATTGTTGGTGTCTAATTTCTTGAGTTCTTTGTAAATTTTGGATATTAGTCCTCTGTTGGATGTAGGATTGGTGAAGATCCTTTCCCAATCTGTAGGGTACTGTTTTGTCCTATTGATGGTGTCTTTTGCCTTACAGAAGCTTCTCAGTTTCATGAGGTACCATTTATCAATTGTTGATCTTAAAGCCTGAGCTGTTGGTGTTCTGTTCAGAAAGTTGTCTCCTGTACTAATGAGTTCAAGGTTATTCCTCACTTTCTGTTCTAGAAGATTTAGTGTATCTAGTTTTATGTTGAGGTCTTTGATCCACTTGAATTTGAGTTTTGTGCAGGGTGATAGTTATGTATCTATTTGCATTCTTCTATAGGCAGACATCTAGTTAGACCAGCAACATTTGTTGAAGATGCTTTATTTTTTCTATCTTCTGATACCTTCCTCAATTTCTTTTTTCAGAGACTTGAAGTTCTCTTCATATAGGTCTTTCACTTGCTTGGTTAGAGTTACACCAAGATATTTTATATTGTTTATCTTAGTTAGGATTTACTTCTGTGAACAGTCACCATGACCTAGGCAACTCTTATAAGGACAACATTTAATTGAGGCTGGCTTACAGGTTCAGAGGTTCAATCCATTATCATTAAGGCTGGAGCATGGCAGTGCCAGGCAGGCATGGTGTAAGAGGAACTGAGAGTTCTTACATCTTATTTCAAAGGCAAACAGGAAAAGACTGGCTTCCAGGCAGCTATTCCAACAAGACCGCACCTACTAATAGTGCCACTCCCTGGGCCAGTCATATGCAAATCATCACATTATCTGTGGCTATTCTTTTTTTTTTTTTTTTTTTTTTTGGTTTTTCAAGACAGGGTTTCTCTGTGTAGCCCTGGCTGTCCTGGAACTCACTCTGTAGACCAGGCTGGCCTCGAACTCAGAAATCCACCTGCCTCTGCCTCCTGAGTGCTGGGATTAAAGGCGTGCGCCACCACTGCCCGGCTCTGTGGCTATTCTAAAGGGTCTTGTTTCTCTAATTTCTTTCTCCACCATTTATCTTTTGTATAAAGGAGGGCTACTGATTTTTTTTAAAGTTAATTTTGTATCCAGCCACTTTGCTAAAGGTGTTTACCAGCTGTAGGAGTTCTCTGGCAGAATTTTTGGGTCACTTATATATACTATCATAACCATTCACAAATAGCGATACTTTGATTTCTTCCTTTCCAATTTGTATCGCCTTGATCTCCTTTAGTTGTCTTATTGCTCTAGCTAGTATTTCAAGTACTATATATTGAATAGATAGGGAGAGTGGGCAGCCTTGTCATATCCCTGATTTTAGTGGAATTACTAGAAGTTTCTCTTCATTTAATTTGATATAGGCTGATGGCTTGCTGTATATTGCTTTTACTGTGTTTAGGTATGTGCCTTGTATTCCCAATCTCTTCAGGACTTTTAAGATGAAGGGGTGTTTGATTTTCTTTCTTTTCTTTTCTTTTTTTTCCGAGACAGGGTTTCTCTGTGTAGCCCTGGCTGTCCTGGAACTCACTCTGTAGAGCAGGCTGGCCTTGAACTCAGAGATCCTCCTGCCTCTGCCTCCCAAGTGCTGGGATTAAAGGCATGTGCCATCACTGCCCGGCCTGTGTTTGATTTTTTCAAAGGTTTTTTTGAAAGTTTTTTTTCAGCATCTAATGAGATGATCATGTGATTTTTTCATGGATTTTTGTATATCGAATCATCCATGCATCCCTGGTGGTGGTGCACTCTTTTAATCTTGTAGGACCGTGAAAGGCAGCCTGGTTTCTGGTTGAGCTAAGGTTTAAAACCCCAGAGCCCCAGGAGGGGGTTCCCAGGAGGGGACAACCATACAAGGGACAGTAGGTGGTTTGCCATGTTCCTGGGTCCCAGGCTCCTGACACAAGCCACAGCTCACCATAGGTATGTGACCATCAGTCACATAGCCCCAAGCCCCTCCACAGGTAGAGGTGTAGTCACGTAGCCTCAAGACATTCCCATTTTAATGAGGCACCTAGAAGCTTAGGCAATAAACTCCCCTTCCCAGACACTCCTCCCTGCAAAAGGTATTTTAACCTGAGGCCCACCCTGAGGTTGTGGGGTACAGTTTCACTCATCACCACTCTATGCCCTGACAATAAATGCCCTAAAACCATGGACTGTCTCTCTTCATCGGGATCCGCTATGGGGAACGATGGAACAGGCCTTCATCTAAACAGCCGAGTCTAGTCTCCCTTAGAAGGCCTCTCAGTGCTCCCAGCCACAGTCTCTACCAAACCAAACCAGCCAATCAAAAATTGGGTCCCTAGTGGGACCCAGCCGGGCTCCTCCCCGCCTTCCCCCTCAGCCTGCGGGCCCCCACTTTGTTCTCAGCTCTTCAGCGGCATCTAGCAGCGCCTAGGATGCCCAAGAGCCTGAGAACCAGATGG
The DNA here is from genome assembly GCA_028551405.1 of Uromys caudimaculatus. Taxonomy (NCBI): domain Eukaryota; kingdom Metazoa; phylum Chordata; class Mammalia; order Rodentia; family Muridae; genus Uromys; species Uromys caudimaculatus. The sequence continues at coordinate 79,063,020 of CM052710.1, forward strand.
AGCCAGCTTCATGAAGTCCTTGGGACCACAGGCCATGCTCCCCCAACCCTGGGCAGTGCCCCATGGCTTCTAACAGTCGGACACCTGCCCAGCAGTGCTGTGGGGTGAATGTGGTCAAACTTCCTGCGTCTTGCCTCCCCCAGAAGCCTGAGTCCTGGGGCAGACATGGGACCCACTCACCACCACTCTAACCCAACATAATGTCAGCACTCAGAAAGTAGGTGGATCTCAATGTTCGAGCCAGCCTGTTTGTGGGGAAATGCTTCTAATTAAGGCTGAAGTCTACCATGTCTGGATAGCTCTCCTGAGCTGGTTGCAAAATGAACGACGACTCCCTTTCTCTGTGGGGCTTCCTCTTCTCTATCTTATCTGGGGAGCCCAACACCCACACTTTATATGGGGAATGTCAAATAATCTTTGGCAAAATTACAGATTCAACTTCTGGGTATGCTTCTCCATGCAAATGAGGTAGCCCCAGAACCTTAACCCTCAGCCAATTAAACTTTACCCTAAGAAGAACCCCTTCCCACTTTCCAAGGTTTATCTAGTCCTTGTTCACCTTGAGTAAAGCGCACACACACAAGCTGTCTTGTTGAATACTATCTGAGAGAGCTGTAACACTAAAGAGCTGTAATGCTGAGATCTCTGGAGGAGACCAACGTCCCTCTGCCTTTCCCAGCTTTCACTGCTGGGCCTTGATCCTACTGACCCACCTGTTCTAGACTTTGCTTCATCCTTTCCCATGCGGTGTGCATTAGAGTCTGGACACATTAAGGGAAGATGTGGGCCTTGGAACTCAACTCAGCTCCATTCTTCCCCGCTTGGTGTGCAGCAGTGCCTGGACACCACAAGGGAAGAAGCGAAAAAAGGAACCACACCTGGTCTATAGAGCAACTTCCAGGACAGCCAAGGGTGCACAGAGAAACCCTGTCTCAAAAAAACCAACCAACCAACCAACCAACCAACCAATCAACCAACCAACCAACCAACCAACCAACCAACCAACCAACCAACCAACCAAGGAACTCCAGAGTAGAACAGAAAACAGAACAGAACAGAACAGAACAGAACAGAACAGAACAGACAAAACAAAACAAAAGAGCAAGTAGAAAGAATGAATTAGGGCCTGGAGAGCTCATCCTCCATTTATGTGGATTCTCTACTTGATGTGAGAGGGTTCCTTTGCTATAGCCCTTGGCATCCAATCTGTGGCTATTCAGGCCACATCTCCTATAGAGGGGGGAGCCTAAGCCACATAGGTAGGGCTTAGGGAATGTATATGGGAACTCTGTATACATTCTCTTACTTAAGGGTCTAAGAAATTAGTTTTTTCTACTAATTCCACACAGATTTACCCAGACTCCATGAATGTAGTGCTCTGCCCTACAGGGTATACAAGTCAGGTGCAAAAATGAAGCACACACTACAGAGCAAGGCTGACTTATGCATTCACAAGAGCACAGTGGGCTCCCTTGTGATACATCTATTTATTTAATAACATTAGAAGATGGCAGAATGTTGAAGCAAGAAATACACATTACTTATTCCATAATGAGGAAGTGACATTGTAACAGTTACTTTTTTCTAATAAAACAATTTTTTCTTATTAGAACCTATTGAGTTAGAGAAATATCTTTGCCAAATGCCAGTTTTGCTTTAATTGGTACCACTGGCTTCCATCTCTGATCACCTTTGTCCCAGGGTTTCCTTTGGTGCTGTTTAAACTCCCCATTGACAATGTGGGTGAGGGACTCTAAAGCTGACCATGGTCCCAGCTTCCCGGCCATCTATGTGTGTCCTGGGAGATGGCTGTGGAAAGGTGGAGGATGCATGTTGGTTTATGTATTCAGTCTCAGGCTTTGCTCTTTCTGGCCCTTCGGTGTAGCAAGAGGAACTGCCTGCATGGACCCTTGGAGCACCCCTGTCCCCTGTTTCAGTATGACTCAGCTTCGTGACTTTGTCTTGTGGTAGTTACAGTTTCATTTCTGACCCGGAGGGACCCTCGGGGTTCCTGTGGTAGTTACAGTTTCATTTCTGACCCACAGGAACCCCGAGGGTCCCTCCAATTTTGCTACCTGGGGATCCTGTGAATCTTTGAAGCAGTGGGTGGCTGCTTGTCTGGGGATCACTTTGCCTCCGGGAAAGGCGAGGCTGGCTCAATCCCAGTCCAGTTATTCCTGGGTTCCTGGGGATCCACTGGGAGCTTCTCTTCTCTCTTCTGCTGATCCTGGGAGGTCTTCCCCCATCCCCCATTTCATTTTCTGAAGCATCTGACTCCTTGCAATGAGATGGAAAAGGCAAAGCTTTCTTCTAAAGATAGCTGTTTGGCATGTCAGTAACATCAGTGACGATAGTATTAACAACATCTTACATCTTACAGGGCTTTACTCTATATAGAGCTTTTAGGTATAGCACTTCACAAACCATTTGGAGGTCCCCCTTTGGTGAGACCAAAAGAGGGTCTTCTCTCTGTCTCCTGACTCAGGGGGTAACAGAGCAGATGGAGTCTTCTACTTGTGTACTTCTCCACGCAAACATTAAACCGTACGTTTAAGATTGCAAACTGACCAACCCCTTCCTGTGTATGGAGTTTTCTAGTCTTAGACTCTGGAATACATTTCAAGGAAAAAGGTTTCTAAATTTCATTTTTAGAGAAACTTCATTTGGGGGATGATTTTCTTGATGGTCTTTGTGTTTGGCATTTTGAAAGGTTAGGTCTTTCAGAGATGAGAAGGTTCTGAAGCAATAGAACGCAACTTTGGCTGACTGTACTTGAATTCAGAAATGAGTACAGGTGTGAATGGAAGAGGGAAGCCTCAGGGTTCTTGTGGCCACAGAGAGAAAGCTCAAAGCCCAGTAACCTCTCCCAGAGTTGGGAGGGCTCCATGATGCAAAACAGATAGTGGATTGGTGGGCTGGAGCGGTGGGGGTGGGGAATTGGGCACATCCTAGGACACCTCCTCCAGGACTGAATTCCTGAGCTAGCTATCACAGAGACTTTGAGATTCACCTTGAGAGAGTAATCTGTGATAGCCATAAACCGAACCACTAGGAACCCCAGGCCTTTGGTTGACAAAGCTTTCTCATCCAGGCATGCTTCTATCTCCCCCTTCCTAGTCCACAGTTAGATCTTCTTGCTGCTTCTTGCTACCTCAATTACTCCAAGTCTCTGTGGCCTAGCTATGTGGCTTTTAAAAAAATTATTTTTGGCCGGGCAGTGGTGGCACATGCCTTTAATCCCAGCACTTGGGAGGCAGAGGCAGGAGGATCTCTGAGTTCTAGGCCAGCCTGGTCTACAGAGTGAGTTCCAGGACAGCCAGGCCTACACAGAGAAACCCTGTCTCGAACCCCCCCCCCCCAAATTATTTGTGTAGGGACCCTGCCCTTTACACATTCCCCATTTCTTGTGGCTCTACAGGGGTCATCCTATGTTGCTGCCACCGGCCACAGGCCTCTGGCTGCTAACCCAACATTCCAGGACCGTCTCCACTCTACTGAGTCATTTCCTGTGCTGATCAACTCCTTACCTGACTGATAAACTCAGGATTAGAAATCCCCTCCTCTGGACGACCCTCCTGATACTATCCTTAATAAAACACATATTTACTTATCTCAAGCAATTAATGTTTTTTGGCTTTTGACGGAGATCAGCGTGGTACAACCAAATAACTATCCATGTAATGACTGTTCCCGCCCCAGACTGTAGGATCCCTAAAGGCACAGTGTATCTCCTTCCTACAAGCAGTATCGTAGTATAGTGGTTAAACGATCCGATTCCGGATCCCGACAGCCTGGGCTCCAACCTTTGCTCCTGTAACTTATTAGTCACCTACTCTTAGCAAGATCCGTAGTTTCTCTCTTTCAGCTTACTCAACTCTCAAGTAGGTTAGTCACAGTTTTACACAGATCTATGCTTAGAGAATTAAATGAACATAAGGCTATAAATATATAAATATATGGGTTGCCACTGGAGTGACGTCTGAGTACACTGTAGTGGGCACTACACAAATCTTCTAACTATGAACGTTTTCAATAGACCTGTCATAAGGTCCGAACCCCGGAACACAATGTGCATTCATGTGCAGGTTCAAAAAAAGTGAGCCTCTCTACCACATCCCTCCCACGCATCTTCTCTGTCTCCTCTCTGCCTTGTGTTCCCCTTCCTTCCTCTCTCCTTCCTCTCCCTTCATTATTCTCGGAGTCTTTAGCCTACCTGGTCCTCACTGAGCAGCTGAGCTCCTCAGAGGAACCCTTAGAGCAGAAAGGTCCACACACTTTCCCTCTTGAGACCCTGGAGAAAGGAGGATGGATGAGCAGAGCCAGGGGTTGGTGCAAGCAGCCAGGTGCTGGGCACACATGCTGAGGGAGGAAGGCCGTGAGGGGGCAAGTGAGGGTGGGGGAGAGGCGTGGGAGGTCAGAAAAGGCCTACGGAGATGGGAGTCCTGACGCTGGACAAGTGCTTGCTTTTACTTCCAAATGCCTGAGTTTCTGTCTCTAGAAATTTTCTGGATACAAATGAGTCAGAAAGGAAGAGTGAACAAAACAGAGCAAGGAGAAAAGGCAGCTGGAAAAACATCTTTTCTTTTCTGCCTGTCTCCTGTGTCCTACACTCTGGGCATCTCCACTTATTAGATGGTGGCTTAAGGCAACTGACAGGGCTTGATTGTCTTTAGTTAAGAAATGGGGTTCAGTGCACCAGAGAAGTAGGGGTTAAAGTTAGGTTTCACACGTGTGCTGGATGGTGGTGTTCCCCAGCAATGCATCTTTGCCACTGAGATGGTGGCCTGAAGGATCAGATGCCAGACACCTGCCTGCTGGACCTCCCAGTCTTGTTCGTGAGAAGTTCTGCTGCCTGCTCTGTGGTATTGCACTTCAACGAAACTGACCAGGAAGAGGACTGTAAGGGAGGGCCAGAGCCTGGGACCTGGGGACACCTCCTCTTTCTCTACCTCATCTTGAGGACAAGCTTCCTCACAGAGGCAGAAAAAAAGCAGCTGTTTGCAAATTTGGCAGAATAGACCCTGCTGGCTTAGCAAAGCCAGAGACCAGGAGTGGCTGCCTCCACCTCCCAGTGAGCTCGCAGCCTGCAGGGGGCCTTGGTCAGATGATCAGCAAGCCGCAGCAGTTCCTCTGAAGTGCGACAATACTTTCAGGGCCCTGCAGCACCTTTTGGAAGCAAGGGGACACACTGGGCCTAGAAAGTCAGGACCGTGAGAAGCTTGCTGTTTGCAAGGGAGAGGGTAAAGGATGAACAAAGACCACGAGAAACTAAAACCACTTTTGCTTTCTCTTCCTTTTCCCCCCCAGCCAGCTCAGAAAATCACTCTTGGTTTTGCTGACCCTGAGAGAGCTACATACACATACAATTCCCTCTTCTTGCCTCAGACAGGCTATCGGTCCTCTGTTCTTATCCTTGTGTTTAAAACGTTTTTATTAGTATCTTTTTTTTTTGTCTTAAAATTTTAAACAACTGTTTATAAAAACACAACAAATACACAACACAAAACAAAACTTGGTAAAAATAACTCACTGTATATAGTCCATATACTCAGACGGTGTGATATATTTATATAATAAAAAATGAAAATAGTCACTTTCCATAATAAAAATAAGTTCTATTTTTTGTTTATTTTACAATATACTTAATATTCTCTCTTTTGCCTCTTGCTTTCTAGCTTTCTCTCCTTCATTCTGAATCTCAAAGAGGTTCCACGTGGCTGTCCCCAGCCGAATGAACTGGAGTCTGAAAGGCGGAGGACAGGTGGGTGGCAGAGGGAGGCTCAGGAACACGCACGACAGCCACATTCCAAGTATCTCTCCACCTCTTCCACGAATGAGGAGCCATCAGTGCACTGGAAGACGTATTTCCGCCGCTTGCTCCGAATCGGCTGGCAGCACTGGCTCCCGCAGCCCCCGTGGCATTCCATGATAGGCACCTTGGACGCTGTGGCACAGGAGGCATAATCTTTCTGGCGGCGGATGGCTTCACGGACTATCTCCCCCATGCACGGATTCTCTGAAGAGGTAGAAAGGTAATGTAAGGGCTCTGGTGGTAATGGGGTCTGGCAGGTCCATAGGTGGTACACAGGTCGGCTCTCAGGAGATACTTGTGATTCGAAAGTGCACCTACTTATACACTAGTGTGAGGCCAAGGAACCATGGGACCAGGAGAAGCAGGCCTGGAGCAAGAATGGGGTCGAGGAGGTCATGTAGCTGTAGCCAGGTTAAAAACTTCCTTTCCCCTTATAAGGTAACGTCCGGCAGCACCTGGATTCCTCCTCATGCAAATGAAGCATCCCAGCATCTTGGCCCTGACCAATGATGTACACTCACCGCGGCGCCCCCCCCCCTCCCCCCCCCCCCCGCCCCACAAAGGTTTAAATAGGCCTTGTTCCTCCCAGTTAAACAAGCTGTCTCACAGAAGCCTCTCCAGAGTTTGTTCTAACTGGGCTGGTCTGCCTTACTCCGACTATCCTCTCGGGATCCACCAGTCATGGTGATGCTGTGAAACACTAGTTTATCACTTGCCTACTTATCCATCCAACCACCTATCCTTCCTGCCTCCCTCTGTAACCACCTATCCTTCCTGCCTCCCTCTGTAACCACCTATCCTTCCTGCCTCCCTCTGTAACCACCTATCCTTCCTGCCTCCCTCTGTAACCACCTATCCTTCCTGCCTCCCTCCGTCCCACCCTCCCTGTCTCCCTCCTTCCTCACTTCCACACATTTGATGTGCTTTTACTGTGCCAGGCTCAACACAAAGCTTTAATCATGCTCCGAGGCTATTCTGGTGGCTGGGGTGACTCAATCCTCCATCTTCCAAGGAACTGGCAAACTGGTAAATAGTGGCTAAATCGTGTTACCGTAAATATGCTTTGACTGATAGAACGTGCTTAAATACAAGCATGGAAAACATCTGAATTCACTTAAGAATTTGGATTTCTGGCTTCTCTGAAACTAGGAGGTCTGCCAGAGCTCAGCCTGCTTCCCCACTTTGCCATTGTGGGTAGAGTGCTAAGAGCTTTGGATGGGGCAGAAGAGTATTGGTTTGTCCCAGACTGGCCTTACCACTCCCAGTAGCCTGTCTTCCTTGGTCTAGAGCAGTGGTTCTCAACCTGTGGGTCTCAATTCCTCTGGGGGGTCGAATGACCTTTCACGGGGGTTGCCCAAGACCATCAGAAAACACAGATATTTACATTACAATTCATAACTGTAGAGAAATTAGTTATGAAACGGCAACAAAAATAATTCTATGGTTGGGGGTCACCACAACGTGAGGAGCTGTATTAAAGGGTTGCAGCGTTAGGAAGGTTGAGAAGCCCTGGTCTAGAGTCTGGACGCTAGTTTTTATCAACACTGAAATGAATCTATTTGTAATGAGAAACTGAGGCAGAGGGAAGCTATTATGGGTCATGTTTCTACAAGAGCACACGTAAGTAAGCTGATCTGGTCCAGGGTCCCGGAGGCTTTTGGGGAATTGGCTACTGAGACAAAATCTAGAAAAGATGCTAAGAAGGTAAAGGCCCTTCTGGATGATTTTGGAAGTTCTAGAAACAACTGGAGAGCAGTAAGGAGGACCTCTGTGTGTGCTGGAACGTTCACCTCTGACCCTGCTCTTCAACCCAGGCTCCACTCCCTCCCAACCCTGCCAGGACCTTTGGAGCAGGCACTGGGGAAGGAAAGCAGAATCCAAAGGCTCACGGTTGTGGAGAAATCACTTGTTATCCTGGGCCTTAGTTTTCCTGCCTGGAAAATTATAACCCATGTGTAACAAACTCCTCACTGATTCATGGCCTCTGGTGAGCAGCAGAGGCAACTGAGGAGGAAAAGCGTCAGAGCTTTGTAAGGGGTTGCGTATTCTAGTAAGATGCACAGGCACCATATCCACCTGCAAACAATCCTTTAAAATGATGGGGCCTTAAAAGGATCCAGAGTCAAGTGATAGTGTGCGTGTGTGTGTGTGTGCGTGTGTGCACTGTAGAGGCCCAGTGTGGTGACATTAACAACTGGGGTGAAGGAAAGGTGAGGGGTGCTTATCCTGCCCTCATATGACCCTGAGTCTGAGATTGCTTCAGAGTTAAAACACTAGCAGCTTTCATCAACAGTGCTTCATTCAGATGAGAAATGTAAGAGTCCTTGAGTGACAGGAGGTGACCTGGATGCTGGCGGCAGGAGAGCCTGTCAGTGTCTGTGGGGACCTCCTAAGTGGTAGTGTGGAGCCAAGGACTTTTGCTACACTGTTTATTGGGACATTGATTGCTAGCTGTTTCCCCTCCCCCCTCAGTTCTTTCACATACATTTCTTTGACTAGGGATGAGGGTACTGATGATTTTGGAGCATGAGTTGGAGACGTGCTCTACTCTTCAATTTCCTGAAGTAGTTTGGGAGAAGTTATACCAGGTTTCTCAAGATGTGCGTAGAAAGCAGCACTGAGCTCTGAGGCCCTGGATTTAGAATGAAGACTTCCCCCTCCCCCCTTCCCTTCCCCCAGTCCCCATCCCTCTTTTCCCCCTGTCTCTCCCCCTTTCCTCTTTTTCTCATCCCTCCCCCCCTTTTTAAGGCATGGTCTCATACAACTTAGGCTGGTCTCTGGACCAGCTTGGATTTCTGATCGTCCTCCTCTCGGGTGTAGGGCTTACAGAACTGAGGCATCCTTTCATTTAATGATGGGAGATTGTTTTTTTTAATATAAAAATATTTTATTTATGCAGATGTGTGTGAATGCACCATGTGTGTGTTTGCCTGTCATCAGAATTCCTGCAGCTACAGGTAGTTGTGAGTTTCAGATGGCTTTGGGTGCTGGGAACCAAACCCGAGTCCTCTTGAAGAGCAGAAAGCACTCTTTACTGCTGAGCCATCACTCCAGTCCTGATGATGGAAGGCTTATTTTTATGTTTATGTGTATGGATGTTTTGCCTGCCTATCACATATGTGTAGTACTCACAGAGGCCAGCAGGGGGCATTGGAATACCGGAACTGGAGTTACAGACAGTTATGAGCTGCCATGTGTGTGCAGGGAATTGAACCCAGGTCCTTTGGAAGAGCAGGCTGTGCTCTTCTGAGCCATTGCTCCAGCTCCCGAAAGACTTATTACTAATTCAATTCTTGTAACGTCTAATACTAATACTAATACTAATTCTTGTAATGTCTCTTTTGTCATCTCTGGTTGAGTCTTCTCTTTGCCTTTCTTAGTCTACCTAAAGATTTGCCAGTTTTGCGGATCTTTTAAAGAACCAACTGCTGAGTACTCTCAGCTTCCTGTTGGTTCCTGGTGGGCACGGTGTGCTATGGGCCAAGGGCTAGTCTGCTGGGTCATGGCTCATGTGGCTGGTGTGGTATTGTGGCCATCCACATGAGTATGGTGGAGTGCTGGTGAAGCCTAGGGACAGGAGGGTATAGCATCTGCTGCCCCGGAGAGGCACATACTACACAGCAGCAGCTCTAGGTCATGGTGGGGAGAAGGGTCAGAATATGGGCTCCTTTTCTGAAGCAGTGCAGCCATGTAAACTCCAGGCAGTTCCTCAACTGGGCTCAGAGCCTGAGAGGATGCAAGGCTGTCCCACAGCAAATATTGAGGGTGTTCAGTCCAGGCTTCTGTGGTGCATGGAGAACCTACTGCCTACTGCTGCCAGTGAAGAGAAATCTCTCTTAGCTCCGAGTCAGTGCCAATCAAGGAGACGGGGGAGCATGAAGGTGTTCCCTTCTCCTGTATGTTGCCATCTGGGGGTCCGTAGTCCATAGCCACCCTCACCTCTTGCTGTACCTAAGTCTTCTCCATTGGACGGTATGGTAAATATGTAGTTGGTATCTCTTGTCTGGTTGCTTTGCTTGTGCTGGGTACTCGAGGTAGCTCGTTAGCCTACAGGAATGTCACCCTAGAATCTCAATGCTGAATCCTCTTCCACCGCGATACTATTTAGTATTTATAATAAACCAGTGCAGTTGTTTTAGGTGAGGCGTTCCTGCTCAAGAACACACAGATTTTTCTTTTCAGGACAACCGTGTTGCTTCCGACTTTTACAAGTCCTAATTTGGGGCTACAGAGATGGCTCAGCAGTTCACACTTCACAAGAGTGCTTACTGCTTGTCATAGTTTGAATATGCCTGGCCCAGGGAGTGGCACTATTTGGAGGTGTGGCCTTGTTAGAATAGGTGTGTCACTGTGGGCGTGGGCTTTAATACCCTCATCCTAGCTGCCTGGAAGTCAGTCTTCCAGTAGCAGCCTTCAGATGAAGATGTAGAACTCTCAGCTCCTCCTGCACCATGCCTGCCTGGATGCTGCCATGTTCCTGCCTTGATGATAGTTGACTGAACTTCTGAACCTGTAAGCCAGCCCCAATTAGGTGTTGTCCATATAAGAGTCTTGGTCATGGTGTCACAGCAGTGAAACCTTAACTAAGACACAGCACTTTTAGAAGACCCTAGAACCCAAGTTCAGTTCCCAGCACCCAGGTAGCACACAACTACCTCCAACTCCAGTTCTAGGGGTTCTGGTGCCCTCTTCTGGCCTCTGTGGGCACTGCACTCACACACATTTCCGCTCCCAAACTCTTGGCACATTCCCAGATACCACAGACTCAACGTAGCACATATTCTACAGAGAAACCCTGAGGGTAGCATGGTAGCCAGCCAGTGTCCACAATTACCCCATTACCCCCATCTCTTGCTACGCCTTCTATATAGTAGCCTCCCGTAGTGAATGCATGGTACCAATGTAACTGATACGTTGACCTGGAAATGGCAGAACAAGTTACTTCTGTCTTCGAGGCCATGCACGGCTTCCTCTGGGGAAGGTCAGGTACTCTTTGACCCCTGCTTCTTTCTAGGCCCTCTGTCCCACAAGGACAGCAGACTCACCTTGCTCACAGTGATTGCCACTGAAGCCAGGCTGGCACAGGCAATAGGGCTCCCCTCTATCTGAGACGTGGCACTGCCCATGGTGGCACTTGAAGGCTGAGCAGGCACTGGTAGAGTCATTCTTCTGGTCACACAAAGCTCCTCCATAGCCCTCGGCACACTTGCACATGTATGAGCTGCCAGTCGCCACGCATGTCCCATGGCTGCAGCTGTGGGCGGAGGGGAGGAAACCAGAGTTAGTGTTGCTAGTACCTTCCTCTGTCCTTCCAGCCAGAGGACCCAGAGCTGTGGGGCCTTGTGGTGGGTACAACCTTCCTTCAGTCCAGCATCTAAGTGTCTCATTTCATGTCAACCCCATGTTAGTGGCATGCTGCTGGATGCCACTGTTCCCTAGTGAATGTCCACCACCAGCTCTGACCATGACAGATGCCAGCCTGCTGCTTCCTACAGTGACATGAGAGTCTTCAGTGTCAATTCACAGGCCAACCGACTTTAAGCAAGCTTTCTTTCTTCTTTCTTTCTTTCTTTCTTTCTTTCTTTCTTTCTTTCTTTCTTTCTTTCTTTCTTTCTTTCTTTCTTTCTTTCTTTCTGTTTTTCGAGGCAGGGTTTCTCTGTGTAGCCCTGGCTGTCCTGGAACTCACTCTGTAGACCAGGCTGGCCTCGAACTCAGAAATCCACCTGCCTCTGCCTCCCAAGTGCTGGGTTTAAAGGCATGCGCTACCACTGCCCGGCAACTTTAAGCTTTCTATCAACATTAAAACAACTATTTTTGCGTTTTTAAAACAGGATCTCACTGTGTAGCTTCGGCTGGCTTGGAAATCACTTTGTAGAGAAAGCTGGCCTTGAACTCACAGAGATCTGCCTGTTTCTGCCTCCCGAGTGCTAGGATTAAGGGCATGCGTCACCACATCTGGCAAAAATGATTTTTAAATATTGCATTTTATTACATATGTCTGTGGGCAGGAGCATACATGTGGCTGTGGGGGTGCACATGTGAGGTCGGAGACAACTTCTCACAGTAGGTTCTTTCCTCCTACCACATGGGCCCTGAGGGACTGAACTCAGGTTCTTAGGCTTAGCAGCAAGCTCCTCTACCCACTGAGCTATCTTGCTGGCCTTTGTAAACAGTTTAGCCATCTCTCAATTTAAATAGCAAACACTATCACAACTACTACAACCACTACAGGCTGAACAACCCTCACCCAGAATGCCCCCAAACCCAAACATTTTAAACATCAGCATGGATTCCAGTGAAAAAAATCCTACACCTGACCTCCAGTGATGAGTTGCTGATAAAACGCAGATGCACTGAACAGAAAACATGGAATTATCATCAGGCTGTGCGCGTGCGTGTGTGGTGTCTATGAAATGTAAATGAACTCTGTGTATATGCTTCATTCTCTGCCCCCCAGTATCTCAGAGGAACAGGGATATACTCTAAACTGTGGGAAGAGACCACAGAGGTGAAGCATTTCCAGTGTCAGGCATTTAGGACAAGAGACATGTAACCTGTTCTCAGCAGGTGGCACATGCTGTGTGCCAGGCGCTGTGTTAAGCACATTAGACCTTGCACCATTCCACTGCAAGACAGCCCCTCCCACGAACTAGCCTCCTGCCCATCTCCCGGAGTGAGGGCCACATTTTGTAATACAAAAATAGCCTGCCTGGTGCCTGTGGACACCATAAGGGGGTATTGGATCCTCTGGAACTGGAGTTACAGGCGGTTGTGAGTCACCATGAGGGTGCTGGGAGTGGTAAGAGCAACGAGTGCTCTTAACCACGAAGACATCTCTTTTTTCTTCAAAAATTGAAAAAGAGTTGTGTTTTATGTATGTGGGTATTTTGCCTGCATGTATATATGTGCACCATGTGTGTGCTTAGTGCCCACAGAGGCTAGAAAGCAGTGTTGGATCCCCTGGAACTGGAGTTACAGATAGTTGTGAGCTGTCATGGGGAGCCTTGGGAAGAACAGCCAGTGCTCTTAACAACGGAGCCATCTCTATAGCTCCCAGCTCTTTCTTTTAAAAATATTACTTTTATTTCTTTAGCTATCTGTTTATTTCTGGGTGTGCACATGCCATAGCAAGGTAGTGGAGGTCAGGGGACAACTTGTGGGAGCTGGTTCTTGCCTTCTATTGTGGGGGTCCTAGGTCCTAGGGATTCAATTCAGGCCATTGGGCTGGAGGCAAAAGCCTTTACCTGCTAAGCCATCTCTCCAGGCACAAAGCCAGAAGTCTCAATCGTGATGTATCTTGGAGCTCACTGGGATGAGATTCAAGTCAGGATTCACATTAATTCCAGGGCCAGGCACACGCATCAAGAGTGACAGGAAGTTTAGGTGTCTGCAGCATTCCTTCCTTCCTGATCAAGACTGTTATTTCCTGACTTGTCCAGCCAGCCAAATCACCAGTCTTGAGTCTGGTATTACTTTTGGCTGACTGCAATTTCTAGGAATACTGGATCTCTTGTGTTTAGACCCCGCACATAGTAGGCCCTCAATAAACGTTTGTTGATTGAGTAATGGATGATTGAACCATTAAAGGTGATTCCAATGTGCACTGTTATGTGGATCTAGTAGTGCTCACAGGAGCTGGAATCCCTGTCTTCTGTTTTTGCTGTGTTGTGTTTGGGGCTCTGTCTCTCTTAAGATGGCTTTTTCTAATCACAGCACAGAGTCTCGCAGTGGCCTTCACAGGCCCTAAGGGTTGCCTGTGGAGACAGATACGTTGAGAAAGCTCTCCTCACACTCATGAAGCTTGGATGTAGGAACCCGGCTTCTTGGCATTTTAAGCAGCTGTGCTATCCATAGTAGGACCACAACTCCCAGCATCCATCAGTATCCATTCCTTAGATGCAGGCAGGGCAACCTGTGCTCAGGACTCACCTGTGACCAAGGCAGGGGTCCCGAGCTTCCTGATCACACAGGGGACCGGTCCATCCCGGATGGCACTCACACACTATGCTGTCCTTCTCCACGGAGCGACACAGGCCGTGACGACACACAGTGCAGGACTTGCAGCCAGGAGAGACCCCCAGGGACTGGGGTGGGAGGGCTTTGAAATCCTGCAACTCGTTGTTGATGCGCACTTCATGGATGCAGCCGTGGAAGCCACCCAGCGGCCTGTCTGCACCCTGGCGTAAGGCTGAGAGGCCGGTAGAGGTGGGGATGCCTGTGGGAGGGAGCGAGGACAGCCTGAAGACACTTCCTTGTCCTGTCTCCACCCCTTTAGTCTTCAAAGGGAGAACATACATGGCACCTGTCTACACCACCATTCAGGGCCTCTGCTGTTCAAATGGAGTTAAAAGGCCAAGCCCCGGCCTTATCCTCATAGGGACATGTGTCCTTGCTTGGAGCTGTTAAAACTCAACTTATCACCAGTATCTAAATTCAGAAAAAACTTTGCAGAAGTCTGTATTTTGAGCCTTCAAAGGAGAAGTGAGAAGACCTGTCAACTACTGCCACACAGTCTCCCTGGCTTAAGTGAGGCCCACCCCTTAGGCATGGCGTGGGATCATTAGGTCACCCGCTATCCCTGTCCCCACCAGGTTGAGGTGCTCCTTGCCCTAGTTCCTGTTTGAAAGCCCACATCAAAGGAGCTGCAGTCTGGGAGAGAAGATAAGGCTAGGCAGCAGCTTGCTTCAGTGAGGCTTGCGGTTCAAGGTTTCCAGACTAGTTTACCACCCTCTGTGCCACCCTGATGTCTTTCTCAGGGCCGGTTGCAGACTCCTGGTAAAGGCCTGATCTTGTTTTCAGGGATGTCTGCTCTGTGTTCTCTCTCTCCTTTTACTGTTGGGCAGATAGCTTAATTGTGAATGTGTTTAGCATACATACAGCCCTGGGTTCAATCCCCAGCAACTGCATAAACTGGGCACGGGGCACATGCCTATAATCCCAGCACTCAGTAGGTAGAGGCAGGAGAATTAAAAGTTCATGGTTATCCCTGGTTATAGATGAAGTTTGAGGCCAGCCTGTGCTATACAAGAACCCGTCTCCAAAAAAAAAAAAAAAAGGTTTACTCTCCGTTCTTCCTTCCTTGCCACTTCCTCGCCAGGCCCCATGTTTTGTCCTGGCCACAGGGAGAACAGGTACAGGGAGGGGAACAACACTCTTCCTTGTGGAGAAGGTGTGTCCTAAGATAAGTCTGGGCCAGGAACACTCTGTGTCCCCTGCATCTGGACGGCCTGTCCGAAGTGCAAGGCCCTGGGTCCATGCCAGCCTTTGGCTGGGGACACTTGGGCTGAAGTCTCAGGAATCTGCATTGAACAAACTGCTTGGGTGGCTGCGTGCGGACACGTGTGTGAACACGTCTCTGGGGAGAGAATCCCGGCTGTCCTTTGTTCCCAGTAGGGAGGTGCTCTACCACCCAGTCCCAATCCGAAACCCCCGCTCTGACGTTAGTTTTTCTGTTTTGCATATAATTCAAGACCCGTCGGCTTAGGGGCATCATTTCAGCTCTAGGCAGCTTCATGGTTTCTTGTTTCTTGCTTTGTACAACCTTGACCTCAGTGTGGTGCTTCTTGCCTTGGCATGGAGCAGAGGGGCGCTGCTCCAAAGCTTGCAAACTGCAGCAGAGCCTGGACACCCTTCTATCTTCTTCTTACCTCTCCTCACCTCCCTGCCAACCTGCTAGCCCCACCCTTTTTCTTTATGAGCATCTGTCCAGAGTCTGTTCCCTATTTCAGCAACCAGTTTTGTCATCACTTCCTCCAGGAAGTCTCCCCTGATTGACTTTGGCAGTAGGTGCCAAAAAGACATTAGGGGGACCCCATTGTCAGGCCTGGGTATCAATATAGATGCAGAAAGCCAGAAAGGTGGAGGGGGTGGGACAAGGTGGTGACAGGGAAAGCATTACCTCCAAGATATAGGGGGCTGTTGATGCCCACTGCTGGCTGCTTCTGGAGCTTCCCCAGGCTCTTGGGGGCTCCTTTGTCTACCACCAGGTTCAGGGTCTGGTTTAGCATCACCAGCTCCACGCTGTGAAACTGACCATCGTTCACCGTCTCCACACTGGCCAGGAGAGAAAGGAAAAGGACCAGAGGTCAAGAGTGCTCCACAGCCAGGCACGGCTGCAGCCGGATCTGCATGGCTTGCGTCCTGCTTTAGGTTCATTTGGAAACAACTTTGAATTTGCAAAAATAAAAAACAGAAAATGTGCCATAGAGCCCACCCTCTTCTCTTCAATTACTTCTATTTGGCTCCCAGCTCCAGTTTCTATGAGTAATGTAAGGATAAGGTATGCATGTCATGACCCTTGACCTCTGCAAGGATAAGGTATACATGTCATGACCCTTGACCTCTGCATGGATAAGGTATGCATGTCATGACCCTTGACCTCTGCAAGGATAAGGTATACATGTCATGACCCTTGATGTCTGCATGGATAAGGTATGCATGTCATGACCCTTGACCTCTGTAAGGATAAGGTATGCATGTCATGACCCTTGACCTCTGTAAGGATAAGGTATGTATGTCATGACCCTTGACCTCTGGATCCCTCAGCTGTGTCTCCCAAGGACAGGGCTGTTCTCTCACACAAGCAGTGTGCTGACTGAGCAGGGAGCAGTTAACATTCATGCTAACCCTTTATATGTCTGGATGTGCAGTGGCCCTAGCGCCGGCCCTTGTGGCAGGTTTCTGCTCCCGCCACAGAGCCAGCTTAGGGCCGCTGCAGCTGCTGCTCAGTTCTTGCCCTGTTTTTTTCAGAGTAGGCAAGCTATCCTTAGCTCATCCTCCCAGGCGGGCTCCACCGGTATCTCCTGGACACCTGCTCTTGGAAGATGCTGCCTTTTCTAATACCCCACATCCTCTGTCAACCTCGCTGAAGAGTTAGCCTTGCCTTAAGAAACATCTGGGAGAAAATGTTCCAGTATGATGTGATTCCCCCCCCCCCCCCAGCCTGTATGAAATACACACTCTCTCAGTTAAGATGTCAGTAATCTGTCCTTGTTCCTGAGTCCGCTGTATAACCACCACTTCTGAGCAGGCCACATCTGAGTAAAGAAGGCCTCAGAGTCTTATCCTCATTCCAGAACTACTAAGTTGGCAGTTTAGGGAGAGGGGCTGCTTACTCCCCTTCCCCAGCTAACCTGTGACAGAGCAGTTCTGTTTCTCCCAGGATACTGTCGGGGGCAGGACCTGGGAGGGAACTGTGGTGGGTTACAGGACTTTGGGGACATGAAGAAAGGGGCTCACTGGGGAGTCTGTAGATCTGTCTCATTGGGCTATATAGTGCTAACACACTTAATTCTATTATTTGATAATTCTACGATTGGGTACCAGATAACCTACTTTACAGATAAAAACACTGAGGCCCAGAGAGGTTACGTGATTTGTCTGGGGTCATCCAGCTAACACACACCAGAGGTGGGGTTTACAGGCAAGACTTTTGATTCCAAAGTTCTGTTTCTCCCAGGATACTGTCGGGGGCAGGACCTGGGAGGGAACTGTGGTGGGTTACAGGACTTTGGGGACATGAAGAAAGGGGCTCACTGGGGAGTCTGTAGATCTGTCTCATTGGTTCAGGTGTGCGTGGTGGACAGGAGTCTCTCTCATCTTGAAGTCTCCTTGGGATTCCCACTGAGTTTACAGGTAGCAGGGGAAGTTTCAATGGCTGTGGTACCTCAGGAGAGCCGAGGGAAATGGTAGATAGGTTGGTGGGTAGAACAGAGATAGAGGCTACTCCCCATCCTCTCTCTGCTGGGCAGGACAGCAGTCAATCACAGACTCCCCAGGCTCAGTGTCCTCCTCCATAGGGGGCAGAGTAACCTGCCAGAATTATTGGGTGATCAAATTATTAGGAGAATGTGAACAGTTATTGGTGATATCTGTACTGTTTATGAGGAGCTAAGGAAGACAAGTTCTAGTCTTGAAAGCACCGAGTTAGATCCCCCAGAAAAAGAACCCCCAGAAAGAGCCAGGGGCGGTGCTGCAATCCTAGCCCAGGCAATCCTAGCCCAGGCATACAGTTCCAGGCCAGTGAGACACCGTGTCTCCAAAGATGGCCAGCACAGAGGAACCACACCCGAGGCTGTCCTCTGGTCTCATGTGCACACATACAGAGAACATTCACAATAAGAACCCGCCACAGCCCGCACCCTGGTGATCCTTACTGTAGCTTCGATCCTGGGAGAAAGCAATGGTAGAAGGAAAACGTAGAGGAGCCTGGGATCCTCTCAAAAACATGTAGCCATTTGTCCACTCACTCATCCATCTTCCCCGCCCCCTTCTTCTTTTCCTCTGTCCCACTCAGGGACCTGTCCACTCTTACTCCTTCTTCTCCACCCTCACATCCATGTCTACCCATGTTTCCACTGAGGGTTGAGTCATGCTGTCTTAGGTGTTGGGGACCAGTAACAAATCACGAAGCCCACACTCTACAGCATCTCTAAATCAAATGGCCAACTTTTGAGCATTAAGGTCCAGCCAAGACGCAGGAAAATGAGGGTGGGGCAGGAGCTGAGAGACAGTGGGGGTCTGGTTCAGGGATGGGGAGCTGAGCAGCCCAGATGTGTGAATGTGTCAGAAACATCTCTTCTGCCCTGGGTCATGAACAAGGGCAGGCAGAGGCTGTCCTCTTGCAGACAAGTTGATGTATAAAGGTGAGAGAAAGAGGGTCAAGCCCTTGCTTAGTTTTCTAACCATGTGCAAAAATGTGCAGCTGTGTCCCTGACCACCCCAGAGCTGCTGCTGTCCTGGTAACTGAGCTTCTGGGACCCATAACTGAATAGGAGAGATGGGTTAGTTGGGAACTCAGTCTCAAAGGTTGCGTTCCAGAGCTGTTTTAGGCCAGTCTTTGAAAGAGTCCTGTTTACTTCTTGGCGGCCAGAAGGAAGCAAGAAGGAAAGGGCTGGGTCCCACGGTCCCAATGACCCCTGTAAGGGCACACCCACCCCGTGACCTCACTTCTTCCAATGAGCCACTTCCTAATGGCACCACAGACTGGAGGCCAGGCCTCGTGCTTGGGTGAGCACTAGGCAGCTGTGAAGCCAGAGTTACGGTGTGTGACCTTCTCTTTCCTTCCTTCCAGAACCAAGTAAGGGTCAAGGTGGTTGGGATAGCTATTTTCCTGATTTGGATACACTTAGGCACAGCACTGTTAGCTCCTTCCTGGCCGTTAAGATCATTTCCTTGTCCCTTCCTGAGCTCTGGAGGGCCAGCCGAGGCCCCGGTGCATGGTTGAGGGCCACTAGGCTGGAGACAGTGCGTTCAGCAGCTATTGAGGTAACAAGGCCTGCAGTTACGGATCTCTGCCCCAGGGAGTGTTGGGCTCTCCTGGCTCCAAGGACAGTTTGTCTACCTGTCCTACCCATCCTTAAAAAACAGATGTAAGGAACAGAGAGATGGCCTGGAGGGCAAAGAGCTGTGTAACAGTCAGCGCCTGAGGTTGGATCCTAGAATCCTCATAAAGCCAGACACAGTCGCGTGTATCAGTAGTCTGAGAGTTTCAGAGAGATGGGGTGGTGGAGGCAGGAGAGCCCTCAGAAGGTCACAGGTCAGTCAGCCTAGACATACACAGGGATAAACAAGAGAGCCAGTATCAAACAAGGTGGCTGGGAAGACTGATGTGCGGAGTCACTCCCTGACCTCCAGAAGCAAGCCCTGGCATGCATAGCCTGCCCTCTCAACCGCAGACACACACAAAGATTTCTGTCAAAGCTGTAAACATTGTAAACATCCAAATCAAAATATCAGTAGGACAACGGCTATACTGCTAACAGCAACAACAAAGACGGTAAAGGTAAAAACCAAGCCTAACCCCTTTGTTTGCTCTAAGAGAAACGACCATGCTGCACTGCCAAGCGCTGGTGATCAGGCTCCTGGAGAGATCTTTAGGGAGTTCAGGGGAGATAAAGCACTGGGCCCAGACAGTAGCAGTGATGGCAGTGCTGGAGCTGCAGTAGTCACTCTGAAGGGCTCCTGCCTAGGGCTGCTATGGCCGCAAGCATTGCAGAGGGGCCCCCGGTTCTCGTCTGTGTTTAAGGAGGTAGTTATCATTTGTGTGCACTCGAGTGCCTGGACATGTCTGTGTGCACCACTTGCATGCCTGGTGCTTCCTGAAGCCAGAAGAGGATCTTGGATCTCCTAGAACTAGAGTTACAGTGAGCTGCACGAAAGCTCCTCTACACCAGCAGGAAATGCTCTTTACCTTCTCTCTTCCTACTGGCAGTGGGCGGGCCATGCGGTAAGGGCAGGAGCTGAAGATCTTCATTTAACCCTAACAATCCCACAGGCAGGAGCCACATCTTTCCTCGTTTGGAAACAAGAGACTTACTGCCCAGGGAATTAGGGCGCCTCACAAAGAGTCAGGACTTAAGCTCATGTCACAAGGGACTGCAGGCCACTGTACAAGAAAGATTACCAGGTGGTCATTTCTCCCCAATGCCAAGAGTGACCAATAGGTGGCGACAGAGCCCTGCAGGAACAAAGAGTTCCTGTGATTTCTTTAGGCGAGCAGCCTCGGCCTAGGGATTCCGCAATCAGGCAACCCTCAAACAGGAGTGATGATGTTTGCTCCTTCATGTGCTGAGGAGCAGATGGGACCAAGACCTTGGCAGTGATGGTGGCAATTCAAACTGCCAGGGTATGTGCCTTGCCAGGTAGAGCTGACTCGTGTGTGGAGTTCTGAACGTTAAAACCTTAAAAAACCTAGGACACGCCACTCCTACAATCCTGAATTTCCAGTTTTTCTTCGTAGTCTATAGCTCCTACCTCACAACAACACCCACTGGAGTTCTGGTCAGCTGCCCTTCCCGAAGGCCTCTGGCCCTGTGGGCAGAGGAATCTCATGGTAAGTCTCCATACTGAAGGCCTGGCCTATCCTGGGGCAGGAGAGACCAAGCTGGGCTTGGTATGTCTGCCTCTTGGCCTACAACAGAATCTTGACATGCTTCCTCACTTCTTACGACTACTGCGGGCCTGAGCAGAATCAAGCATGGGCAGAGGGAGGCCCAGCTCCAGAAGGATGAAGCCTGCAGGGGCCCTGGCAGCTCACTCTTTCATGGGGCTGGCTCATGGGGTCTCAGGGGACAGAAATCTGTAGGCTGCCAACTCTCCCGATGAGTCAGCTTTGGTTTGGTGGCTTGGCTTTCATTTGAGGCTGACTCGGCCTTCCAGGTAGCAAGATGTCACCGCAGTGACTCTTAGGAACGGCCTTCTGTCCCCTCAGCTGCTGCCAGCTCAGAGCTCGTGAGTTACAGCTCGTCCCAGCATGGCATTCACAGAGGGCATATGTTATGGGGTCTCTCAGTCCTGCCCCGTGGGAATGTCCTCCCTTATCTTCCAAACAGGACTATTTACTCCTTGTTCAGAAGTGTCCCCACAGCAGGCTGGAGAGCCTCCAGGGAGGCTTGTTAGATTCTGCCTGTGTAGCCACTGTCTGTGAACATGCGTGTCTTCTGTTGAGTGGGACGCTTAACCTCATGTCCCCCACACTTGGCCCAGGTGCCTGATAGATGTCTACCAAATAGGTCAGTGAGTGGGAGATAACACCACAGGTTGAATATCCCTCTTTCTAAAAATCAAAATGCAAAAGACTCCAAAATGAAAAAAAAGAAAAAAAAGGGTCCTAACATGATGTCACAAGTGGAAAATTCCACACATGACCTTGTGTGATGGGTTGCAATCGAAACATGTATTATTAAAAATATTGCATATGCTTGCCAGGTGGTGGTGGCACACACCTTTAATCGCAGCACTCGGGAGGCAGAGGCAGGTGGATCTCCAAGTTTGAGGTCAGCCTGGTCTACGGAGTGTGTAGTGGGTTGGTCTGATGCTGCGTGTATTCCAATGCTAAACACTGGCTCTCAAGATGAGCAGATCACCAGGCACACCAAGTAATGCTATGTGAACCTTGCTCCCCACTTTAACTGGTTAATAAAAGGCCTGTGATTGGGTAGTGGAGGGAGAGAGGTGGGACTTGAGGATCAGGTGAGGGGGTTGCAGGTAGAGAGAGAGGAGGAGAAAGAAGACTGAGGTGGAGGAGGCCACCACGAGAGGGGATGGACCATGAGCACATGGCCAGGAGAAACAGCAACAAGGGACTTTAGAGCTGGGGGATCAGTTAGACTAGCTCCAGACCTGCCCAATGTAGGCTTATGACTTGAAAATAAAGTATCCAGATGGTGTATCTTTTATACAGGCTAGCTAGAATTATAAATTCAGGCCACAGAGTGAGTTCCAGGACAGCCAGGGCTACAGAGAGAACCCTGTCTCAAAAAACTTAATATTCTCTCTCTCTCTCCCTCCCTTTCTCTCTCTCTCCCTTTCTTTCTCTCCCTCCCTCTTTCTCTCCCTCCCTTTCTTTCTCTCTCCCTCCCTCTCTCTCCCTCCCTTTCTCTCTCTCTCTCTTTCTCTCTCTCTCCCTTCTTCCCTCTCTTCCTCCCTCTTTCCCTCCCTCCCTCCCTCCCTCCCTCCCTTTCTCTCTCTCTCTCTCTCTCTCTCTCTCTCTCTCTCTCTCTCTCTCTCCCTCTCTCTCTCACTGCCGTTAGATGATGTGGGTGACATACATATAAAGACACGTGAACTGTCCCATAAGATCATAAGATCACTTCTCATGCAGGATTTCTGGGGCCCGGGGCCCTTACGATTATGTGCTGAAGGGCAGTCATGTTCTGCCACCCGGCCATCATCTGCCTGGACGCCCATCACTTGCTTCTTTCCAAGGGCACGCCATCTCCCTAGTGGACTCAATACATTCATACAGCTCCCTGGTGGCAACTTAAGGGGGTAGCAGTGGTTTCCTGGTCCCTAACTCAGCACAGTGTTTCCAGAAGGCCCCTTGCTCTGCACGGAGCTCAGCTGCTCTGGAAGCCCGCCTCTACTCCCTCTATCCGTTACAGCCCACAGCACGGCTCATTTGCCAAGCACTGGTTCACACTCACCAGTACCCTAGGAAATGCCCACCAGTGCCATAGGAAGGAGGCAGGGAGGGAGAGGAAGACACTCCTCGAGCCCTCTAAGTGACGCCAAGTGCTTTCTCTTAGGCAGACAGTTTATCAGGCAGCTGATATCAGGCCCTGCCTCCTCAGTCTCTGTCCTTCCCACTTGGTCCAAGGTCACCAGTTTCAGAAACAAAGACATTGGAGACCCGGTGTCTGCTCTGTCTTACTGTTTGAGGCTGGCCTTGTCTCTCCCCATCTTCCACCATGAGCCCTCTGCTCTTGGTGCTCTTGTCTTTGCTACAGTCCTGACATAGCTGCCTACTTGTTCTCTCTGCGCATGTGAGTTTCTCCTTCCAAGATCCGACTCTCACACATAAAGCCCTGCTTCTGAAATTTATGCACCAAGCACCTTTAATCCCAGTACTCCAGAGGCAGAGGCAGATCTCTGGGCATTCGAGGCTAGCCTGCTCTATGTAGTGAGGCCAGCTGGGGCTACACAGGAGGGTCTTATCTCAATTTTTTTCTCTTCTTTTCTTTTTTTAATGCTTGAGAGTCACCTGAAGGATTCCTTAAACACAGATTTGCTGCCCTCTCCTTGGTAGCTTCAGATTCATTACTTCTGGGGTAAGGACTGAAAAATGTGTATTTCTGAATTTTTACACATTCCTAGTTGTCATCACCTTAGGAACGACACTCTGCTCTCAAAATCACTGATTGCTCATTTCCTTGCTTCCATCTCTCACCCCACCATGTGTGGGCGTGTGTGTGTGTG
This sequence comes from Uromys caudimaculatus, assembly GCA_028551405.1. Taxonomy (NCBI): domain Eukaryota; kingdom Metazoa; phylum Chordata; class Mammalia; order Rodentia; family Muridae; genus Uromys; species Uromys caudimaculatus. The sequence continues at coordinate 79,086,529 of CM052710.1, forward strand.
TGTGTGTGTGTGTGTTTTCGTGTGATATGAAGACTGGATTCAGGGACTGCATGCATGTTAGATAAATACCCTTGTACTGATCTTTGCCCTCCAGCACAAACTGCTGTTTGTTTATTTAGCTTTTTTGAAGCAGGGTAGCCCTTGCTGTTGTGGCTATGTAGACCAGGCTGGCCCCGAACTCACAGAGATCTTCACACACTTCTCAGCATGCGGAGCACTGGAACTAAAGGCCTTCACTACCGTCACCAGCTCACACCACTGGCTTTAACCAAGGGTTTTCAAACTGGAAGGGAATCAGAGGCCTGGGCCTCCCAACTCTGCAGAACAGTTCTGCCTCATTGTGGATGAGGACAGTCTAAATACTGAAGACTTGTGAGCATCATGGGGTTTCTGACTCTGGAGGTTTATCTCAGATGAGGGGGCACTCACTGTGTCCTTTACTTAAACAGCAGGAAACATTTAGAGTGAGTGAGCTTGTCTGTGAAGTGGCACTCAGATCAGGCTGGACAGAGTAGGCTCAGTGCTGGCTTACGGTAGCACACGAGGGAACCGCTGCATAGTGGTCCTGTCAAATCCCATGCTCCAGTCTGCTGTCTAAGCTAAAAGCTTGTGTGTGGAAGGCTTGGTCCAGAGTCCGTGGTGCTACTGGGAGGTGGTGGAACCTATGTGGGAAGTCTGCTCACTGAGGGGCATAGGCCGAAGGCAGTGATGAGATCCTGGGCTCCTCTTTGCTTTTCAGATGCCATGAAGTGAACAGCTTGCTCTAATACATGCTTCCCACCATGATGAGAAAGTCAGAGCGACGAAGCCAAAGGACCACGGACTGAAACCTCTAGAACTGCGAGCCGAGAGAAACCTTCCCACTTTATAAGTTGTTCGCCTCTGGTATTTTGTTACAGCTGTAGCAAGCTGCCCAACCTATAGGGTGACTTAAAGAGACTTAGGTTTAGGAAGCACTGTCTTTCAGGACAGTTTGAAAGTCATTTAAGCATAGTCCTGTTCCCCAGATGCTCTTGAATTTCCTCTCCTTGAATTGCATGCTAATCGCCCGGCTTTCTTTCTTAAACTAATAAAAGATTAGGATGACATTTTGAAAAGGGCACCTCATTAAGCAGCCTCATCTCCATTGGAGCACCTGGCTCCATGCACAGTAGCCAGCTGGCCATTTATCTTATGGTAATGAGATGTCATCTCCCACATGGGCCTGCCTTCGTAACCTCCCCCCCCCACCCCCGTCTCCAGTGGCACCTCTCTCCCTCTCACCTGCCACTGTGTGAGGGCTGTGTCTGAGTGGGACAGGAGGCCCCAGAGTCACCTGGTATCTGCTCTGTAGGAACAGATTCTGTGGCCGAGAGGGGAGGTCTTTACCTGTACACCGTGGTTGGAGGGGAGCTCAGGCTGTCATACACCAGCCTCACGTGACCCTGGTACAGCTCCAGTGCCAAGGGGTCGTTGTCGCCCTTGTAAAGAAGGATGCCATTGTCCTTGTCAGTGGCCACCTGGGGAGAGCAATCAGGGTGTGGGTTAGGACTTGCCCAAGCTCCAACCTCACCTGACCCACTCCTAGTATCCTCTTCAGGTGGCTGCCTCAGAGCCTAGCCCAGATTAGAATTCAAATCCATGTCTCTGTCCCCATCTGGCCATTCTAGTCCAGAAGGTGAGTTTATGCTCCAGCAAATGCTAGCTGAGTAAATTGCTTCGACAAATATGCATTGAACATGTACTATGTGCTGTGACATCAGGGTCACTGACCCCTCAAGGATGCTCAAGTCCCTTACGTAGAAAAGTATGTATGTTGAATCCCTGCATGCCTCCCACATGCTTTCTATTACCTCTAGATGAACGGTGATCCGAGACAGGAAAAACACTGTGGTAACAGCTGTAATACATGTGTATCGGTTACCATCACACTCAGCTGTTTGAGACTGTGACGTAACCTTGTCACCTACAAGTTCATGCTGGGGAATTGTGCAATCAGCTTAAAAAAAAAACTCACAAGCCAGGCAGTGGTGGCGCACGCCTTTAATCCCAGCACTTGGTAGGCAGAGGCAGGTGGATTTCTGAGTTCGAGGTCAGCCTGGTCTACAGAGTGAGTTCCAGGACAGCCAGGGCTACACAGAGAAACCCTGTCTCGAAAAACCAAAAAAAGAAACCAAACCAAAAAAACCCCTCACAAATAAAAACATCTCACATTTTAAATATGTTTCCGATTTTGTCTGGGTCACATTCATTGCTGTCGTTGGCTACATATGGCCAGGGGTCTGTGGGCTGGACATATCAGTGTATCCATACATGTTCAGTATAGTGGCAGTTTTCTTTAACATGTTTTTGATCGGTGGCTGGTTGTGTGTATGTGTGTGTGTGTGTGTGTGTGTGTGTGTGTGTGTGTGAGGAAACTGGGCTGGTTGTATCTATGCAAATCGGAGGCCCCAGTCCTAATCTGCTTCTTCCACTAGGATACGATGTGATCCAACAAAGTACCTGCCTCCTTTGAAGCCCCTGTCTCTCAGTATCAAACATAATGGCTGTAGACAAAGGCTAAAGGCCAGAGCTTACCTCAGTGTATCCTACAAAGCAAGCAATGTGTTCAGAGTCATTTGGGGGAATCTGAACAGATACCATTGTCTGGGCTTCACCCCAGAGCAAGTCAGTACCACTTTGTGGGCAAACATAAATGTAAAAGCTCTACAGGGGACTCTAGGTACTGCTGAGGCAGGAAGCTGGGCTTTAGTAGGTGCTGCCCTGCTGGCCCGCTGGCTCCTGGGTGAGTCCCCACAGGACTGGGTGTGCACAGGTGCATCCAATTGTGTGTTTGGGTGTCTGGAGCACTGGGGCTGTTCTGGTGGGGAGGGGTGAAGAAAGAGAGCAGGAAGGGTGGTGGCTTCCTATCTGTGCTAGCATCCACCCCTACAGTGCAGCTCTGCCCACTGGTCAGAGCTCTGCAGAGAGAGGGTCTTCTTCTGGATCTTCAGCCCCATGGTCTGGAGCATGGCCTGCTGTGTATAGGCGCTCAAGATAATTACAGAGTAACAATTACAGGCCCTGAATAACTAGAGAAGCTCCAGATCAAATCCCTCAGCTAGGGTCACAGAGCCCTGGTGTGTGCCCAGGAGCACCTGACCTACCAGTTGACCAGCCCTGTCCAGTTGCATCCCTCGGCCTAAGTTGTTGAGAAAACAACTTGGTTCATACTAAACTCTTTCCCACTCCTTGAATGTGTCCTGCTTGCCTGTGCCTTTACGCCTTTGCAAACGCAGATCTCTTAGCTAGCTCCTCTCTGGCCTATGCGCTTTGCTTGGTCACCACAGTCTACTCCCCAGAATTTAGGTGAAGTCCTACATAAGCTTCAAATTTGACTTAGCTCTTCCTGTGTCTGCACAACCTTCTCTGATTCCTCCCTATAGGCCAGGAGCATGTCCCTCTGTGTTACTTCAGCACCCATGTCTCTTTCCCTGTCACCCTGGCTGCTTGGCCTTACAAAGCACCGGGTACACTTGTCCAGCATATGGCAGTTGCAGGAGTGATTTTTAAGGAATGAATGGGTTAGTGAGGAGCTGATGTCTGCTGTGAGACTCACCAGGGAGTTTCTTATGGACAGCTCCAGCATAGCTCCTGCAAAGCTGATATTCTGGGAAAAGAGGCAGGCTTGCTAAGGATCTGGGAAAAGCCAGAGGGAGCCACACCCCTTCCGAGCTGGGAGGGGAAGCGCATACATACCTGCAGGGAGATGTTGGCCTGGGGTCGGACCTTGGCGGAGGTCAGTTCCACATAGGAATCCTTGCCCACAAAGTTCACAGTGATGAGCTTCTCACACCTGGGCCCAGCAAAGCCTGGGGGACAGCGGCAAGTGGGCTCCTGCTGTACTACGATGCACTGAGCCCCGTTCTGGCACTCATACTGGTCGCAGGGGCTGGTCTGTAGCAGAACCATGGGTGGGGGGTGCTCACAGAAGAGCCCACTGGAGAGAGGAGACACCCATAGTTATCCATAAAGAGAAGAACTGCAGTGGGAAGTTCCATCCTTGCCTCTAACCGGAGCAAGCCCTTTTCTTTCAGCTCAGTGGGTAAAGGTGCTTGCTGCTAAACCCGATGACCTGAGTCTGATTCCTGGCACCCATGACAGGAGAGAACTGACTGACTCCCACAAATTGCCCTCTGATCTCTGTAAGAGTGGTGTGGTGTGAGTGTATGTGTGTGTGTGTGTGTGTGTGTGTGTGTGTGTGTGTGTGCACACAATAAATAAATGTAAAAATTAAAAAAAAAAACCAATGAATCAGATTAGAGTGAAGATTTCACAGTCATCAGATTGGACTGGGCTGAGTCTGTGGAGAGTACAGTTGAATGAATAAACAGAACATGGCATAGCTGGCCAGCAGGGAAATTCTGCCTTACCAAGGAAGGAGTTTTGACACCTACAACCACACGAATGGACCTTGAGAGGGCTGTGCTCAGTGAAAGGAGCCAGCCATAAAGGCCAGCACAGCCTGACTATTCAAATGAGGTACCTGAAGAAGTTGGTTCACAGAGCCAAAAGGTAGAATGAGATTGTCAGTGTTACAGGGAGGGGATGGGGGGTGGTTGATGGCGTTGGGGTTGGAAGTGGAGGGGGTTGAGTTGTTGATGGCGTTGGGGTTGGAAGTGGAGGGGGTTGAGTTGTTGATGGCGTTGGGGTTGGAGATGGAGGGGGTTGAGTTGTTGATGGCGTTGGGGTTGGAGGTGGTGGGGGTTGAGTTGTTGATGGCGTTGGGGTTGGAGGTGGAGGGGGTTGAGTTGTTGATGGCGTTGGGGTTGGA
>CM052710.1:79091420-79258815 GCA_028551405.1 Uromys caudimaculatus
GGGTTGGATCCTTCCAGAGCTGGAGATGTGGGTGCTGTGAATGTTACTTGGAGCCTCTGTAAGAACAGTAAATACTATGTGACTCCCCCCGCACCCCAAGATAGGGGTTTCTCTGTGTAAGAATCCTGGCTGTCCTGTAACTCACTTTATAGACCAGGCTAGCCTTGAACTCACAGAGATTCACCTGCTTCTGCTTCCCAAGTGCTGGTAAGGTGTGTGTCACCACCACCAGGCCTTTTGTTTTATCTTAATTTAACATGCATTGGTGTTTTACCTGCCTGCATGTCTGTGTGAAGGTGTCGGATCCCCTGGAACTGGAGCTACAGTTGTGGGCTGCCATGTGGGTGCTGGGAATTGAACTCGGGTCCTCTGGAAGAGCAGCTAGTGCTCTTAACTGCTGAACTATCTTTCCAGCCTGTGACTATTCTTAACACTGTTGAACTGTCTCCTTAGGTTCAGATGAGGGCTAGGGAGAACTCACAGCTCTTTCTTGGCTCACTACCTTAGAGTCTATGTCAAAGTAATCTGCATATTGCATATTCATGGTATCCCGTATGTACTGATTTCAGTCTGAGTGCCCTTTAAGTATGGTCCCTGTTTCCCCAGTTTCCTGCAGCTCCATGCTTAACCCTTCCAGTCCAGGTTGAGGGGGAACTGGAGCTCAGGTGGCTTCTTTTATGTGCTCCACACACATCTAACCAAGTGACCAGTGCCTCTTATTTGACCTTTCTTTCTTCTAGTGCAAATTCCAGAGACTGATCCCAGACGCTCTACTGAATCACCTCCACTTTTTCATGGTCTTTTATTATTTGGTGCTAGGGATGGAACCTGGGCTCATATGCACACTAAGCATTGAACTACACTCTCAGTTCTCACGTCTTTTCCTGCCATTAAGATGCCACACTGCTTTTGATCTCCAAGCACCCACAAGCTAGACTCCAAGATGGTGGCATTCTCCATTAGGTAGAATCATGCACACGTGACATGCCAACTTGGGCTCAAGCCCTACTTCTGCATGGAGTTGCCCTGGTTAGCTGTGGGGAAGCCTGCAACACTGCCATCTAGATCTTCCTTCTGAGGTGCTCCTCTGTCGTACCTGAAGCCCTGGGGGCAGATGCATGTGTAGCCATTGACCGCGTCCACACACTGGGCTCCATGGCGACACTTGTGAGCTATACAGTCATCGTTGTCTGTCTCACACAGCTTTCCACTGTAGCCAGGGACACATTCGCACCTGGAATACAAGCAGAGAGAAGCGAGCTCAGGGCCTGCCAGCTTGCTTGCAGGTGCTCTTGTGGCTTCCTCGCCAAACCTCTCGTTCTAGTTCCTTAAGGGTTCACCAGGCCGCCCTTTGCTACTGGGTTCCACTTGTGGTCCATGGCCTTTGCTCCCAGAGTCAAGGAAGGTCTGGCTGCTGCATGTGGGGGGATGGGACAAGTTCTGTTTTCAGATCCAGGCTAGGAGCATGGGATGAATCACACAGCGTTTGGGTCAGATCTGCTTCCTTCTACCTAGAGTTGACATTCATGGTGTCCTTAGTGTCAAACACCCAGCTGAGCACCTTCAAGGACTATCTCATCAGATCCTTAGCAGTCTGCAGGGGTGAGGGCCCTATCCAAAGCAGCACTCAGAAAGCACTCAGGCCATCTCCCTGAAGCCTCATAGAGTGACATGAACAACAGCTACACTTTTGTCAGATGCTATTCTAGGTGCATTGGCCACTCGTGGCTTCTCTTTCTTGCACATTCTCGCAAAGCCACGGGTCCTCAACAAACTCCACTACTCTGGAGGGCAGGGAACACTGTGTAAAGTCAGACAGTGCAATATCCAGACAATGACAATGAGGATGAAGGAAAAGATGGTGTTGGTGTTATCCTTGCCTTTGTTTTATTGCTTGTTCAGACATTCAAGCTAAGATAGGAAGGGTGAAAAGCTCCTATTTCCCAGAGGACAGGATGGAAGCAGCTGTCCTTGCTCGGGCCCCAGTCCCACTGGTCCAGCTCTCCCTAGAGAGCAGTGGGTCCATAGCCCTACCAGACTTTGCTATCACCAAAACTATATGTAGCCAGAACATGAGTCTGTAGCTCATTTATTTGAGGTAATACAAAACAGAAATCCCTGCATAGAAACAGACCTGAGAATGCCCAGCGCTAAGGCACCCTTACAAACACACATCGTCACAGCGTTCACTGGCCTCTCTCCCTCCTGCAAAGCCTGTGCACCTCTCTGGGCCATCAGCTCAATTCTTCTGGGCAGAGTAAAAGTCAAAATGCCATCTCTCCAAGCCCAAGGGCGAGAGGGCATCAGGGCAAGCAAGAGCTCTGAATTCTTAGCTTGTACCCACAGGACCTGACTCTGAAGACAAAAAACAGAACAAACAAACAAACAAAAAACTAACCAACCAATCAACCAACCAACCAACAACAAGAACAAAAAAACCTAAAGAGACACTTCTCAGCCCTGCCTCACTGTAGACAGAGTCGGATAGAACCCCAGCATTATACCAGAGCTAGGTAAGACAGCTAGGGAAGATTCTGAAGGGACCTGGTGACCCTGTAGAAACAGTTCCATCAGAATGTATATGTATATACATATATATCTATATATAGTATGTATATATGTACATATATATGCATGCATAAGATAAAAATAAATCTTTGAAAAATTTAAGAAACGTCTGCCACCATAACATCCGCCATTTTCCTAAAGGAACAAACTAGAAAGCTGAGACATGGGGATATGCTTCATTTCAACACTTCAGTTGCTGGTCACACTGGGCCTGGCGGAGGGGTAGAGGAGGGTGGGACGGGCAAATATGATCAGGGCACAATGATGGGTGTGTATGCATGAGGCTGGTGGAAGGAAGCCTGTTGTTTTGTAAACGAGCTAAAAAATATATTTAAAAAACAAAACCAAACACCTCAGCCTTGGCCGCACCTGAGTTTGCATTACCTGCATCCAAAAGAGCCCGAGAGAGCGCTTGAAATTAACGGACCTTCTCCAATGTGCAAACACCCCCCACCCAACATTTAACAGGATTTAAAAAAAAAAAAATCAACCTTTTAAAGCATGAAGTTCAGCATGGTCTTCTTCTCAGGTATTAATAATCAAAGGAAACACCTAAGGATTTTGCTATTTAAAAAGGAAAAAAAAAATGTAGCCAGGTGGTGGTGGCACACACCTTTAATTCCAGCAGGCTAATCTGAGTTCCAGGCCAGCCTGGTCTATAGAGTGAGCTCCGGGATTGTCAGGGTTACACAGTGAAACAGGTTACAAACAAACAAAACCATGCAAGCAAGCCAAAAATGATCCTCTGACTCAGGGAGCCTGGGCAGGGCCCGATATGACATTTCTCACACATTTCCCAGAGATGCTGGTTTCAGGACCTTACTCCCTATAGTAGGGTCTACGCAACACTTCTCAGATTACAGAGGGTGGAGCCACTCCAATTCTTTCTGTTTTCAAACATTTTGCTGTATCTCCATGTTGACAAAGTGTAAAGTGTGTTGGATCTGGTGACCATGGGCTGAGGACACCTGGAGTATCTGGATTTAGCTGAGCAATCAGCCAGTCCTGGATTGACTTGCAAACCCTTCTCTCTCTTGGTTCCCTCAAAGCTGGGTGTGTGTCACTGGGTATGAACTGGGAGGGCCCTGGTTTCTCCAGTGGAAGCCTGAAGTGCTCATGACACCAGGTACTGCATGGAGTTTTCAGTGTACACAAGTCAATGAGATCTCTGCGTTAGTATTTTCAGGGCCCTGAGCAGATCTGCCTAACACTGAGACCTCATTAAAGTGTCTCCAAGGATAAGCAAAGATCACCCTGACTGCATCACCGCCTCTCATTAGTGTCCCTCTAGGCTGTGGGATATCAGGTGTTTGATGAAAGGAGAGAGACACAATAATAAAATGCCTCATTGGGAGAATAGATTATGGTTTTGAATATATTTGATTATAAACACTACCATTACTGAGCTGGCTTCCAGACTTTCTGAGACAGGGAGACAGGACATACAAATAAGATGACTCAAGGAGAGCTTGGCTGGTCCTTTCTTTCCTAGCTTGTCCCAGATGCAAGGGCCCTTGATTACAGTCCAGGGTGAGATTTTCAGAACAAGTGTCAGAGGATCGGAGAATCTGGCAGCTCTAACTCTCTGTGTCCACCCCTGACCAGTTTCAAAGCCAGTGAGTGACTAGGTTTGCTGTTTGTTTAATTGGTCTTGAATATTTATCTCCCCATTTTGTATAGCCGAGGGCTAGTCACCTCTCACTGTTCTGTATAGCCGAGGGCTAGTCACCTCTCACTGTTCTGTATAGCCGAGGGCTAGTCACCTCTCACTGTTCTGTATAGCCGAGGGCTAGTCACCTCTCACTGTACTGTATAGCCAAGGGCTAGTTACCTCTCACTGTTTCTTCCTAGCACACCGGAAGCTCTTTGTCTGACAGTCTGGGCATCTCTGCTTTGGGTCTGAGCATGAATTTTGCATGTTTCTTCTTTCCAGTTTGCATGTCACACAGTTTTGTCCACTTGCAGTATACAGCCTTGTATTTCGTAAATAGAAGCTTCCAATTGATTTTGGATCCTGGGGTGGTGAGAGTCTGGGGGTTGTGCTCAGGTGACCCCACCTCCTGAAACTCCTGCCTAGCATATCTCAGTGAGGTACGAGCAGACAGCTAGATGTGAATGGGGTGGCACACATAGAAGCTGTAGTCTCCTTTATCTTAGCAAAGCCACAGGCCTCACACGTCTTACAATAATTCCCTTAGAGATGAGCAATGAGCCCATGTTGTCCCCACAGAAAAGGACAAGAAAGACCTGGGGATGTGGCTCAGTGGATAAAACCCTTTCTGTGTAAGACTGAGGACCCCCAGAACCCACATAAAAACCAGGCACAGCGTTGCAAACTTCAGGCTTAGTGAGAAACCCTCTGCCAGCAATCCCCATCACCCTGTGGCCCACACACGTGCCATGCTGCTGAGTGCGCCCACTCACACATGTGCACACACACAGAGAAAGAAAAAGAGATGACATATGGGAAGATACATGCGGGCTCAAGAACTGGCTGTTCTTCCTAGGCTGCCTCCTCCTAACTGGAAAGTGCTCATCTGGTCCCCTGATGCTAACTGGCTTTACTGCTGGAGATGGAGGAGACAGCTTCTCCCCGGCAGTGGCTGCTGCACCATGTCAGGACTCCTGGTCCCACCTCCTCCCTCCTGCAGCTGCCATAGTCTAGCAAACTTTCTGTGGCCACGGGGAAGCAGGGGTAGTGATGGCGGACCACCAGGAAGGCTACCATTGGGAAGGTGACCAGACACCCTTAGGATGGCGGAGCTACCGCCGATGGCTCCTTCTGTGGATGCCTCGTTTCAGCTCTGGAAAGGAGAGACATGCTAAGAAAGAGAGGAGAAGACACAGAAGAGAATGAGAGGGTGAAGGGAGGGGAAGCAACTTGGGGAAACACGAGTGGGCCTGGGTCAGAGATAGAGACACTTGTGAATACAGGAGAGAAAAAGACAGGTGACTGGATGTGCAGGGGGGACAGACACTACCTGCTTCAGAGCCTCGAACCCAGGCTGTTGGAGGGAGAGTCCTCAGGGCTCTCTGCCAGAGCAGGAAGCCAGGCCTTACCTGAATCCTTTGTCCAGGGAGATGCACTTGGCCTCGTGCTGACAGAGGTTCATCTCAGGCACACAGTAGTCAATCACCTCGTCACACAGCTCCCCTGGAGGTCATGGGAAGAGAAACAAGGCATCAGGGAGGATACTGGGCATCACCAAGGCTGCCAGGTTGGATTTGACCCACGCTAGGTCCTAAGCCATGGACACCAGGAGCCCTACACTCTTTTCTTAGTCAATCTCTTCTACAGGACTCCTGACTCAGTTTCCCTAGAGAGACAATGAGAAGGTCCCTGGGGACTCTCCTGGATAGTCAGCACTGTCCGGCTGTTTCTCTCAGAAAATTTCTAGAATTGTTGCAGTGTAAGTCACAGGCCAGACCCTGACTTTGGGCTGTGCTTATCCACCTCCCCCATTCGCTACCTCTGTATTGAGTATCATGTACGCGGGAGGCACTGTACCAGGTGCTGGGAACACAACAATGGCCAGTCTTATCTTCTCATTGCTTAGTGAGCATTATCTGCAGCCAGCCAGGCAGTTACTGTTCAGAGTTGTAAATGCTACCATGAAGGTAAACCGTGGATGCAGAGGGCGATCTACAACCCTGCTGAGGAGGCCAGGGAAGCTTCCTGGGAAATGGGCCAGGCAAGAAAGCCCCTGGCATGCTTCAGAGAAGGAAAGAAAGGAATGTGCAGTTCTGATCTCCAGATGCACCACCTTTGAAGTTCACAGTGCTGCAAAAAAAAATGCCTAATGTGTCATAAATACTGAGGGATGGAGCTTGTGGACAAATCCAAAAAATGCACATTAAGGAATGTGGAAACGGGGGGAGACAGGACCGTATCACAGAGCAGTGAATGAGTTTAAAGCAAGGATTTTTATTTAGTTTTTCCTGAAAAATTTACTTGTTTTTATATTTATGTGTATAAGTGTTTTGCCTGAATGTATGTCTGTGACCATATGCATGCCTGGCATTCACAGGTCAGTATAGGGCATCAGATCCCCAGGACTGGAGTTACAATGTGAGCTCCCTTGTGGGTGCTGGAACTCGAACCCAGGTCCTCTGAAAGAGCAGACCGTGTTTTTAACTGCTGAGCCTGGATTTTATTTTGAAAAAGCCAAGTAGAAGGTGATCTAAGAGAGGAAAATGGCTAACTATGGATGCTGTCTACAGAAGGGTAGGGGGTTGGGGTCAGGAGCAAATAGGAGGCTGAGTGGGACAGGGGGTGTTAAGGTGGCTGGGCAGTGACTGCATGAGGCACAGCCTCAGAGGCTGGTCTCTGCTGTGGTGGGCCTGGCTGACCCCTGCCCTGCCCTGATTTGTCCTGAACCACACCTCTCTACATTTGCCCAGGGAGAGGCGCTGTGTTCTTGGGAGGCCTCCTCTTCTTCCTCGTCCCCTGCAGAAACTCAGGGGCATAAACAAGTGCCTGTTTAGGATGTGGATGTGTTTTGAGACAGAAGCCGGAAGGCTTCCCCTCTCAGGTGCAAACTGCAACACATCTGCAGTATAGCCCGGTGACCTGCAGATACCAGGCGTGTGTCCATGGGGCAGAGGGTACATCTCAGCTGCCCACATCAATGCTCATCTGTATGCTGGAAAATTTTAAAAGTCTGTCTCTGCCAGAGGCAATTTGAGCCTCTTTATCCTTGACTTAGCTGCTGGCATTGTGGTTTGTGATTCTATTTTGGCACTGAGCATATTCTTTTTTTTGTTTGTTTTCGTTTTTGTTATTTCGAGACAAGGTTTCTCTGTTTAACAGCAAAATCTCCGAGGGGCAAAGGGAGTTTCTGCCCTTCCTCCTCTGCAGGCATGACAACTGCTTCCAGACACCTCCTGGTCCACTTGACAGAAGAGCTGGGCTCTGTGGACTCTGGCACGGGAAGCTCTAACATTAGTATCATTGCATTTCTCCTTGCCTTAGGTTTAGATTTCCAAATGATGTTACTTATAGCTCAATATGTCTAGGTCTGTAACGGTGTTGTGCGTGGGGGGGGGGGTGTAAGAAGAGATCAAATACATTGGGAATGAACACAAACAGCTTTAAGCAGGAATGCTTGCAACTCTGCTGTGTCAGTTTAGTTCTAAGCTCCAAGAAGATGCTTGCTACTGCATGCAGTATTTCTCAAGCTTTTATACTTATTACTGTTTTTATGGGTTTACCCTTTGAAGAGTTCATGGAAGCACATGCCGCTTCAGGTTGATGTCACCCCAAAGCAGGCTGCCTACATCACTTGGTGACATTTTGCTTCCCAAGAGGGGTCGTGGATGTAGGAAACAGGCATTGGGCTTTGGTGGCAGGAGGGGGGAATTCCTTCCCATGGGAGCCTTCTGTATAGTCACTAGCTGGGGTAAGTTCTCCACTAGGGTCTCCCACCACCCCAAACTTCTCCCCGAAGCTCGTGTTTCTTGGCCTGACCTTTAAGCCTCTTATGAGAAGGAGCTGGGTCTTGTTCAGTTTTGCATTCTCAGTTCCTAGAAGAGTGTCTGGAAGGCAGATTTCCAGATCCAGACAGCAACAGTGAAAGCGTTTCTCTGCCCAGCCTCAAACATGTGGGGTTCCTAACAAAGGGGGCCGGCTGTAAGCGCTGCACAGGCAGACAGGAGAGCCACCCGAGTACGTTCCCAAGTGGGGAGGAGTTAGAGGTTTACTCGGGACATGGAGGAGAGAGACAAGCAACGCAGAAGGTATTGGGGAGCCCTCTCTTGGAAAGGAGATGGGGTCCCTCCTCCTTCCAGGATATCGTAAGAAAATTGCATGCTGTTAGTGCTACCCTTGACCCCACAAAACACGCCAACATGGGCACGCCCCACAATGTCTGTACCTGTGTAGTTTGGCGGGCACACGCATGCGTAGTTGTTGATCCCGTCCACACAGGTGGCGCCGTTCTCACAGTCGTTATCCTCACAGTCGTCTGGGTTGATCTCACACCGCTGTCCCTCGAAGCCCAGGGGGCAGGAGCAGCTTTAGCGGTGCGTGTGTAGAAAGGAGGGGGTTCCAGGGTCAGGGAACAGGGAGGGTTGTAGAGGTAGGCAGAAAGGTGGGGGGCAGAAAACACAGTTTGTCAGGTCTCTCTTGTGGCTGGAGGTCTGAGACACATTAGACACTGAGACCTTGGGGACCCAAGGAGGAAGACACTTAGGAACCTACAAGGTCATTCTGTCTAGCTATTCTTGCTCAGGCAACGTTCTCTTCCTTGCCTGTTGCTTTGCACCAGCGAGGCCTCTACACCCCCTTCAAAGCTAGAAGTGGTTTCCTGGACATGGCTTAAATCCCTGCAAGTGTATTGGAAACCCCCCCCTTCAATCAGCTCCTCTGTAGGGCAGATACAGAGGGCCAGAAAGCAGCCCCCCCAATAATGTTTCATTCTAAGGCAGACTTTCTATGCTGAGGGGTAAACAGGGCATCTCTGTCAAGGTCCCAGCTCTGTAACTAGGCATCTTGGGAACGCATTCTGCACTGGCACTTTCTAGATGTCTGACTTTGAGTAGTCAAGAGATTTAATGATAGAAAACAAATGGAGGGCATACAGCAATGAAAAATCACTCTCGATACTTAGTTCTAGGAAAACCACCATAACTGTCTCCCCTACTGCTATTCCTGTCAAGTCCTGCTCCCCCAGCTTCTGAGGAGATGAAGTGGGAGCATCTCTCTCCTGCCAAGACTGAGGACGCTTTGTGAGCTTATCTCAAAGGACACCCACCAGCAGGTACATTTGTTTCTTTTGCCTCTGCTGTGTAGATCTGTTGGAGATGACCTTTCCCTACACCATCCTGCCAGACCTTGCTCATAAGAGTGGCCATGCAAGGTTAAAAGAACAGACAAGGCCTGGGTAGCATTGACGCAGCCAGGGGCTACGACGTGCTGAGGGGTGGGAGGGCGCTAGTGTCTGATGACATGCTTCTATGAAGTTCCCTCTTTCAGGGTCCAAGTTCTGGTCAGAGAGTTAGGGGCATCCATGAAAATGCTCCAGCTATAGACCTGAAGTCCAGGCCTCTACCTGGAGATGACTCTGATTTTGCAAATGGATTAAAAAGCAAACTAAGCTAAGAGAAAGCCAACTTCATGGGCCCAGAACACTACTTGACCTGTTTTCTTACAACCTGAAAATCCTATCACATTTTCTACAAAAGTCCAAGGACTTCTGAGCGTTGTGCTCATGAAGGGCAGAGCAAACGTGATCTTATTCCCCTTTTTGTTATGGACCAAGGCATCATGAAAAGGGCCAGTTCTTTATAGCCACACAGGGGCAGGGGCTCAAAGACCTTAAACAATGGCATTAATTGTTAGTTTTCCCCAAATCCAATTCCTTGGGTTTCCTGGGGTCTTGGGATTGCCTGGCAGGGGCGACAGACACGATGGCTGGTCAACAGAGTAGATGTTGCTAATGGCTGGAGAGAGGGTGGAGAGGATGTCAGTCTCCTCTGTCCTTATCAGGTACCTTGAAGGGGTTCTCAAGATGACGCTTTTCAAATGGTGGATTGTGACCCCTTATGGGATCCTGTAACTGAATGGAGGGACTGTGAACATTCTGGCAACAGTCAAAGGTTTCTGAACGAACACAGTCCAACATTTAATTAAAAATCAAATGCATAATGGATCCCAGGTGTTTCTGGCAGTGCTTGCTGGTGCCACATCACATGACTTCTCTGCAGCTTTGGTTCTGAGTATACATATACCCTTTGCTCTGTGCATGGTGTCATGCCATGCTGCCTGAAACACCTCTGCACAGATTGGAGACTTTTGTGTTATGAATCTGCAGTATTTTTACTGCACACGTACAGTTTTCTACTGTTACAGAAACTTAGTGGTTTGAATACAGAACTGTGAATACTGATGAAGTTTTAAAACTAAAATAGTAAAGAAAAAAAGGGGGGCTGGAGAGATGGGCTCAGTGGTTAAGAGCATTGACCGCTCTTCCAAAGGTCCTGAGTTCAAATCCTAGAAATCACATGGTGGCTCACAACCATCTGTAATGAGATCCGATGCCCGATGGTGTCTGAAAACAGCTACAGCGTACTTACATATAATAAATAAATAAATCTTAAAAAAAAAAAAAGTAAAGGCTTTTAATATTTTCCTACTGTCGCTCCTCAACAGGTTGGTATATCTTTGGATTGCATTGTGTTAGAATGTTTAACTTTAAAAATCGCTGTTTGGCACTTTGAGTGCAGGACATAAAGAAATGAAGCTAGTAACTGACTGGAAAGAACTGACTCTATTGACTAGATTTCAGAATGCCAGAGGGTTCTATGCAGGATACTGAGGGAGAAAAGTATCCTTAATGGGTTTACCCTGTGATGGATGGTTCATGCTACAATACTGGTCCTGCAGGCAAGATGTAACACAGGTGTACTAGTGACATGACTGTTATGTGCGTAACCAATTTCTGATGGGAGTTGAGGACACTGCACACCTGGGCCGAAGCTCAGGAGGTCATAGGCTCGAAGATAGAACTTACTACTGTTGTTTTGCTAAAGGGACACGCTGTCAAATGGCTCTAAATAGTTATACCCATAGATTAGAGCTACTATCAAAGTTGGCTGGTCAAGTGTGGACTATAAGTGATAACTGAGTATTCAGCCCCAAATGCGACATTTACATCAATTCCTCCAAGGCTCATCAAGGAATATCGAGGAAGGGGATGTGGACAGGATATAAGAGCCGGAGGATGGCAATGAGTGCTGTAAAACACGACTTTCTCCAATGACATGGCTGTTCCACTCACGAACACACAGCAGTTATGGTTATCCATACAAGACCTGCCTAAGATCAGGCCAATGGACATTCCAGCATGGGGGGAGAGGATACGTTTATTTCTAGTTGAGCTATGCACAAGTGATGCCTGCTGGGGGGAGGGGTGGTTCTTCTTCTGGGCTATGGCTGTTGGTAGGTTCTGGTGGATGGCCCCACACCCATGCACAGGCACGCAGTACTGATTGGACTCAGTGGGTTATTAATCACAAAGGACATGAGGTTGGAAGGCAGATGTCTTGGTAAAGATCTGGGAAGGATTACTTGGGTTGGATATGAGTGAGATACATTGTATACATGTCTGAAATTGTCAAGGAATAAATAATCCCCTAAAAATGCTACCAGAGCTACTAGCTTGAGAGTCATAAAAAGTTACATGGATTTTGGCTTGTGTTTAGGATAGAATTGCCAACAGTTTCTGAAATGGTCCTAAATATACTTCTGCCATTTTGAACCATGTCTTTTTGTAAAGTGCTGGTCTAAGAACTAGTGATTTCAAAAGAAAAATATATATCAATTCTTTTTTTTTTGGTTTTTCGAGACAGGGTTTCTCTGTATAGCCCTTGCTGTCCTGGAACTCACTCTGTAGACCAGGCTGGTCTCGAACTCAGAAATCCACCTGTCTCTGCTTCCCAAGTGCTGGGATTAAAGGCGTGCGCCACCACTGCCTGGCTAATATCTATCAATTCTAAAAAAACATTGAAGGTGCTCTGTGTCCTATAATATCTATTTAGCCAACATTTAGTTAATCTTGATAGTATATAAACTTGTCTTTGTCCTTAATAAATAGTAAAATATATTTTAACGATATATAATATATACACACACCTAAGAATTGTTTAAAAATAAACTTATGGTTCTTTTTATAGCCTAGGTATAAAAGAATATGACCTTTTCATATACTTTAAAATGTTAAAAAATATTCTATGTGTATGGGTGTTTTACCTGTTTGTATGTGTGTACATGTATCTATGTGTGTCCTGTGCATGCAGTACCCATGGACACCTGAAGGTGTCAGATAACTGGAAATGGAGTTCCAGACAGCTGTGAGCTACCGTAGAGCGCTGGGGATTAAATGTAGGTCCCCTGGAAGAGTAGCCTGCATGCTTAACCACTGAGCCATCTCTCTGGTCCGGACATTTTATTACATACTTTCATAGCCTGGATTGAATAAAACTATTCCGGGCAAAAAGGGGTCATGAATAGAAATAATTTGAGAATCTGAGCCAAGGCAACTCCGGGAGCAGTGAGTTAGCAGTGAGGACTTTGGTCAAATTTTGAGGTCTCATCTTCCCTTTTTTGTTCTGTATGATTAGCCCTGAGACTTTTATGGGTATATGTATGTACGTAAGCATGCATGTGTGTGTAGTATGTCTATCTATCTATCTATCTATCTATCTATCTATCTATCTATCTATCTATCATCTATCTATCGATTATCTAATTTATTTATTAGCTTGTCTGTTTTACAATTTTTTCAGGGATGCTCTGCAGCTTAGCTCTATCTTCAGCCTTGACCTTTGCTCATTTGGTGAGCAAGCAATGCAGCAAGATACTTCTGGAATTCTGACACTTTGGAGGTGACGTATGTTGGACTGTGGTCCCCTAGAAGGGATAGGATGAAGTCCTACTCCTCTGGACCTCAAATGTGACCTTATTTGGAATGGAGCCGATGATGAAGCATTGAAGTCACAGGAGGGCAGACCTCTAATCCAATATGGCGTCCTCATAAGCCACTGGTTTTCAGCCTTCCTACTGCTGCAACCCCTTAACACAGCTCCTCATGTTGTGGTGACCCTCAACCCTAAAATTAATTTTGTTGCTACTTCATAACTATGATTTTTCTACAGTTATGAACTAATATAAACATCTGATATGCAGGATATCTGATATGCAACCCCTGTGGAAGAGTCAGCTGACACCAAGGGGGTCACAACCCACAGGTTGAGAACCACTGTTGTCAGCCCAGCTATGGGGAGACAGACATAGCCCTGCTGCTCTGTGGTGATGCAGCCTGGAGCTAGACTGATGCACTATAAGCCTCAGATTGCCCAAGACTTCCTGTAAAGCAGAAGCCACGGCTAGTCAGGGAGCCATGACCCCTCCCACTGGGTCCTGCACACACTTGGGGGTTGGTGTCTGTCCTCCAGAATGGTAGAGAGACTATTTCCATGGTTTTCAGCCTCCCTGTCTGGGTAGCTGGGAAACCCTAGGAACTGACTCAGGATTGAAGAGGATGCTAGTCTTCATAAGCCTTCTACTGTGTCTCTGCCTGCTGTAGTGTTACACTACAGCAGAAGTGGCTCCTCCCGGGAGCACGTACAGACACGTCATCCCCTACATATTTCATAGTTAAGGTTCCAGTTCACATGAAAAGTCATCCAAGGCTGCAGCTGTCTCGGGAGGGCGATGCACGGGCCAGCTGGGTTCTCTGGAGAGCTTCTGAGCTCTGACGTCACCCAGAGCCCGTGAAGGGGCTTTATTATGAAGGGGCTGCTGCCCAACCGATGTGCTCCAGGATCCCACTTCTAGAGATCTGCTTCTACTGGGGCCACAGTAACTACACACCTGAGGGCTGCTGGGAGGCAGATGGGCCAGGGGTATCTTACTGCTTAGTAAGAAAGGACTAGAAGCATGGTTAGAAGATCCAGGAACCAGAGCCAAGATATGTGACCATTAGCCTGTGTGTGGTCTTAGTTTCCTCTGCACTCAATGCAGATAGGACCTCCCCTCCCCCAACACAGGTGTGAGAAGGTTTAGGAGAGATGATGTAAGAGTAGCTCCCACCTGGCATGCAGAACGTGGCCACAATAAACCCCCCCCCCCCCCCGTTATTATTTGCGACACAGAAAGGAGTAGTGGGATAGATAGGAGGGCAGGTCTCTTGGCCAGCATCCTATCCTCTGAGTCTAGCCAGCATCTTCCGCCTCCCATGGAGACCTGGCTCCGAGAGAGTGGAGGCTGGCACTTGGATTGAAATCCCTGTACCAATGCTCTGTGACTCTGGGGAGAGAGTTCATCCTTTGATGCCTCAGTTTCTTCCTGTTTAGGGCAGGGATGTTACTTCCCGCACTGACATCATTCCTATAAGAAGTCTGACTCAGAAGCTTTCTAAGAATAGGGAAAGTCAGGGCTGAGCTATTACCTGAACCCATCTCTGTGGTTCTCACTCAGGTGGCAGGTGCCTCCGTGTTGACAGGGGTTCTGGACGCAGGTGTTGATGGGTATGGTGCAGTCCTTGCCCTGAGGAACAGATGAGGGAGAAACGTCTGGTAAGCGAGGCTTTGGGGGGCTGCTATGACCCAGGAGACCCCAGGAACTTCCCAGCATCCTCTAGGTTGAAGCTGAGATGGAACTGAGTACAAGACAAAGGAAGTCATTTCCTGGTCACTCACTCCTCATGAGAAGGGGAGGTTGAGAGGGCAGAGTTCAGGCTCCGGCATGACCAGTTCCCTAGTTCACAGGCTTCTCTGTCCTAAGCTATGGGGCATGAGTATGGGCTGGGAGTCCACGTGAGTTTTCGATTCCAGCTCCCCCTCTTCTTGGCTGATAATGGGCACAGGCCCTTTAACCTCTGACAGAGTTACCATGAGAATTACATGGGAGCTTTCTCAGAAGGAAGCATTGTACATTACGTGACACACTTGGCACACAGTAGGCATTCTGTAAAAGCTAGCAGACGGTATTGCTATTTGCTTTATTGAGGTTTAAATATAGTCCATACCGTGAGCAAGGGGAAGTAAGGTATAACCTGTAGACCCGTGTTTTATAAAGGGACATCCCCCCACCTCCCACTTCCTCCTTGGCTGGTTGGTCTGTAGTATAGCTTTGCTGTCTGCATTTGTTCTCAAGTTCCAAAGGTGAGTCCAGGACCAGGCCAGACTAAGAACTGCAACAGTTTGGACTGAGGCAGAGTTGAGGACCAGGTTCCTCTTCAGGGAAGGTATAAGCTGAGAAGGAGCCAGTGAGTGGCAGGCGGGGATGGTTATGCCAGGTAGAAGGAACAAGGACAAAGGCTCTGAGTGGGTGACCCCAAGGCCCAGACTGTGGACACTAAACCTAACGTCCTAGGGATCCTCTTGCCCACATGGCTCCTGCTTCTCTCTTGGGACATGGACCCTATTCTTGGACATGGACACTCTACTCTATTGGGACATGTAAGCTGTACTTTGTAGGACCTAGTAGCACCAGGCCTGGGGAGGTATCTGCTGTATATAGTTTTGAGCCATGGGTTCAGTGACTTGAGTGCATGCCAGGCCAGGGTGATCATGGGAGCCTTCCCACTGCCACCACCACCTGCTCACCATCTGCCCAAGAAGAGCCTGTCCCGTCTTCTGCTGCCGCCAGTGTCTATGAGTGGGATAGTGTCTATGCCTGGGACTGGGGGTTCCTGGCTGTGTGCTTACTGCCAGCTGAGCCTGAGGCGTTGGGCCAGGTTAGCCTCCACTGTGGGCCCAGATGTATCCTCCTACTCTCTTGTCTGCTGGAGCCTCAGGCCCCTTTCCAGTAGCTGGAAGGCAGAGTCTCTGTCTGTCTGGTTTTTATGTAAGTCCGTGCTCCACACAGAGGTTTCTGAGAGGGGAGAGTGAGAAGAAATGTATGCTTTGAGGAGCTATCTGGCTCCCTCCCCTCCAAGCCACATTGACTCAGGGCCCACTTTCTGAAAGTCAGTGCCTGGAATGAAAAGTGTAATAGGAATTCTCACTCACGGTATTGAGCACGTTTTCCATTCCAGGCTTCAAGCTAAGTGTTTTATATTCATGACCACATATAATGTTCCCTAGAACCCTGTGAGATTGGTACAATTGTCATTATGCTCTCTTTTAACAGCTAGGGAAGGCAGACTTGGAAAAGAAGGAAATAGGCCTGAGACTTCACAGCAGTTAGTGAAACAGGCGGCCAAAAGATGAGCCAGACAGCTGAGTACAAATTCGGCACCAGGCACCTCTATGCTGGACCATTTGGTCCGTTCCTCAAAAAACCTGGGCTCTGGAGTGGAGTGGACTGGAGTGGAGTCTAGGCAGGCTGCTACATGCTGTAAGGAAATGACTAGTTCTCTTTGACCTTGTTTTTATGTTCCATGAAATGGGAGTGAGGTAGAGTATGCCTGATCCAGGAATTCAAAGTACACTAACACATTTGGGTGCTGACACATGACCAGACGTGGAAAATTCTACCCTTGACTTCAGGTCATGACCAGAATGAGGGTATAGTAAAAATGCCTTCAATGATAGGCTATGTCTATATATAAAACAGGCTAATTTCATTATTAGATTTGGGTTCTATTTTCTGGATATCTTTGAGTGTATGTGTGTGTCTATACTTGCATGTATGTGAAGGCCAGAGGTGTTATCCTCAGGTGGTATCTACCTTAAAATTACTCTGTGTGTGTGTGTGTGTGTGTGTGTGTGTGTGTGTGTGTGTGTGTGAGAGAGAGAGAGAGAGAGAGAGAGAGAGAGAGAGAGAGAGAGAGAGAATGGTGTATGTCACAGTGCGAGTGTGGAGGTTAGTGGATAACTTTGCAGAGTTAGTCCTTTTCTTCCTCCTTTACAATGTGGTGGTTTGAATACGTTTGGCCCCATGTGTTTAAATGCTTGGCCCATAGGAGTAACGCTATTAGGAGGTGTGGCCTTATTGGAGGAAGTGTGCCATTGTGTAGGTGGACTTTAAGTCTTAGGCTCAGGTTCCGCCCAGTGAGGAAGATACTCTCTTCCTAGCTTCTTGCAGAGGACAGTCTCCTCCTGGCTGTCCTTGGATCAAGACGTAGAAATCTCGGCTCCTCAAACACCATATTTGCCTGCACACCATGATGATAAAGGACTGAATCTCTGAAACTGTAAGCCAGCCCCAATTAAATGTTGTCCTTTGTAAGTGTTGCCTTGGTCATGGTGTCTCTTACTGGGACCTGAGTCTTGACCACTTGTCTAAGCTGGCTAGTCGACAAGCTCTACCCATATGCCTGCCTCTGATGACCAGTTCTGAGATGATAAGTTAACATCATGATGCCTGGCCTTGTCACGGGTTCTGGGACCCACACTCAGGTCCCCAGCCCCAAGATATTTTAGCATGCATATGCAAGTATTACAAGACCCAGAAACACCTGAAATCTGAGATGCTTCTGATCTCAAGCATTTCATATAAAGGGATGCTCGATCTTTATCTGCCCTGAGGGGAATGAACTACCATTATAAATCACATTACCTGCAAGGTACCTCCTAGGTGATGCAGCCTGTAAGGGAGCCGCAGTGATGACCATGACTAGGGTCTGAGGCCGGGCTGAGTATGCTAGACAGTACAGGGTTACATGCATGGGCGGTAGTGGTACTACAGAGAGAATTATGAAGAACAGAATAAGAGAACCTCAAAAAGGATACAGTGGGACACGCCCACCCAGCCCTGGCCTGTCTGCTTTGATAGTCTTGTAGAGTACCACTTGGCCCAGGCAGGATCCCCATCCCCACACAAGGGTGGTGTGGCATGTAGGATCTCTTTTAGACCTTTAGGCTGAGCACAGAAATCTAGCAGGCATTTCCACTGCTTGGAAACATAGTAGTTGGGACTTCAGATGAAGATTTCTGTCACTTACATGCCCTTGAAAAACAATTGCCATTTCCAATGTGCGCCTAATTAGCACAATTCAATTCTCGTCCACTGCATTTTGGTCAAATCTATGGGAACTGGGATGTTCCTCAGTCCTCTTCCCTCTGTTCTCCATCCCACCTTACCTCCCCTCTCTGACAGAATCTGGGCCAGTGGCGTCCTTTAAAAGAGCCCAGGAGCAGCTCCCTCACTGGAATCTCTGTGTCTGATGGGGTGGGGAGGGCCACTCAGGGACCTTGTTACTCAAAGTGTGGTCCTTGGATTTGTTGCCTGGGCAGCCCTTGGGAGCTTATTAAATATACACTATCTCAGGCCTGACCCCAGCGCTCACAAATCAGAACCTATATCTTAATAAGATTTCCGGGCACATGCAGGCTTGGGAAGCCACGGAACGTGTATGCTTGAAGCCCAGCTTGGCAGGGAAAGAATCAGATATATTTTATTTTCCTAAATTCCAGAATAGTGGCAAGATTGTTAGCCATGTGGCATATTTACTGAACCTGGCACCGAGGTAGGCAAAGGGCACATGTGTTTTTTAGCCTTGTTACAGCTCGGCTGGAGAGCTCAAGAGTTCCCTCTTACAGGTGGAAGGGCAAAGTGTAGGGAGAGCCAGTCACTAGAGAAGACCAGGCTGAGTTGTGTTTTTAGCTTCTGTGCTTTGGTGGTGGTGGAGTGTGGGTAAGCACTTCTATTTACAAATCTTACTTGACCTTTCACATGGGGATAAGGACTGATGTCTCAAGATGACTAAGCAGGCTGTGTGAGATAATACACTCCAATTTCTTCATCCAGGCCTTGCAGAAGACCAACAGCAATGGCTATGCATCCTTAGAAATCTCTGGTTTCCCAAGGCAGCGTAGCAACATGTATGAAAACCCTTGACTCTTGTGAACTGAGTCCCAATGAAAGCAGCAGTGAACCATAGGCTAATCTCACGCTCCAGCATGAGAGACAGAACAGCTTGCAAGACGGAAGGTAAAGGTGGGGATGTGTCAGCTTATCAAGTACTTCCGTACAGTGGTCCTAGGTGGACTGCACACATGACTGACTGACATCTATTTCTCCCAACCTGTGGGATGTGTCCCGGTGTCCGGATGAGAAAACTGAGGTGAAGTCACTGGCCATGGACATGCACCTCGCACATGGCCACCCTGCAACCCACACACACTTCTCTGTAATCCCAGAGCCTGAGACTCCTTCCCCTCCACTGAACACATATGCACGGGGCTCAGTGGATTCATGGCTGAGTTATGTCGCTCTCAATCTCTGTGCTTGGACTCTAGGCTACATTCAAGGCTTCAGGGACAGATGGTTTTAAAAGGAATCCTTGGGCTTTCTTGCTCCAGGCCCATAGGTGGCACTCTGACACCGTCTGCTAGCAGCCAGACAGTAGCTGAGAAAGCCACCAGGTAGCTGTTCCCTAGAAACTGCCTTTCAAGGCTGTTACTGTCCAGGCCCTGCCCCTCGAGGGAGGATGGATGCAGATGCTGTGTTCCTATCACTCAGCCTGTGCAGATGGTGGACAAGATGGGTTATGGGATGCCCCGGACTCTTGGCTTGTCCAGTGCATTCAGAGCCCCATGGAAGAGTACCGAGTCACACCTTTGCTGACCCCAGTGAGGCACTATTCAGGTATTCAGGAACCTCTTCAGGGTAAAGGACACTGGCGTTGGGCCTGTACGGCCTTGAGTTTTAATCCCAAATCTACAGAAGCCCGGTTTCTATGCTTATAAAATAGGTCTTCTTCATAAGTTTGCTTGGAGAAAGAGTGAGCTGGACACCAAGCATAGAGCATAGCACATCGTCTATACATATTAGCAGGGGGCAGTGTGACTCTTCTGGATTGTGCTGGGGGGAGAGATTGTCTTGGAAGTAGCCTGGATTTCTGGTAGAAGGGATGGAAGAACTGGTAGCCTCCATCTTTTTGTTGGGTTTGCCAACTATGTGGGTGGCCTTGGAAGCCCTAGACCATTGAGTCTTTGAGTTCCTAATCCCCTTATCCTCTGAAACAGCTGTCAAGACACTGGGTTCAAGGGATGCCTTTTCTTTCTTTCTTCCTTCCTTCCTTCCTTCCTTCCTTCCTTCCTTCCTTCCTTCCTTCCTTCCTTCCTTCCTTCCTTCCTTCCTTCCTTTCTTTCTTTTTTTTCGAGACAGGGTTTCTCTGTGTAGCCCTGGCTGTCCTGGAACTCACTCTGTAGACCAGGCTGACCTCGAACTCAGAAACCCACCTGCCTCTGCCTCCCAAGTGCTGGGATTAAAGGTGTGCGCCACCACTGCCCGGCTGGGATGCCTCTTCTAAGAAGGCATTTTTTAATTGCCGGGGTTGCAGTCTCCCCATGACTCACAAACAAACCAAACAAGCAAACAAAACCCCACACAGGTAGCATTTCCTTCTCATCTCAGAGCATCCTTGTCAAGATCCCACGGGTCCTGTCTGGTAGGCAATCTGGAGGAGACTAGGGATGTTGTTGGCAAATGTCATTTGGCAGGGGTAGGTCACAGTGAATCATAGAGCTATCCAGGCCACTCTACATAGTATCAGCTGCACAGGGCATCTCCCTGCAGCCAGGACAAAGGAAGAGCCTGGGCATGAGTGGTGGGCAGAGCCTCCTGCCTTACCTTGTAGCTGTAGGGGCAGGTACAGCGGTACTGCTCCACAGGATCTTGACTGCAAGTGCCATTGTTCTTGCATGGGCTAGAGAGGCAGGCGTTGCACTTGGCCGCGATGTTAATGTCCACTGGCCCTGAGTAACAAGACCAGAGAGTGGGTGGCAGCTCTGAGTAGGCAACGCCCCCTTCCCCTCTGGCTCCCTCCCATCTCTAGGCCCAGAGGCCGCTGGCTCTCTTGAGGCTGTACATCCATCTGGAGAGAGTCCCATTAATTCAACTACTGTCCAGTGAGTAAGAATCACAGTGGGACATCACACAGAAACCCTTCTGCAGTCAAATCAATTACTGTAATTAGCCTGATCCGATTTGGGTGCTAATCTGCAAACAATGCACCATAATTAGAACCCTCCTGTGTATCATCTATTCCAGGAAGTTCTCGGCACAGGCTCTGTTTCGACCTTCTCCTTCTTTGCCCCCGCCAAGCCCTTTCCCACAGAATAGCCAAGGAGGGAAGCCAAGGCACAAGGCAGAAAGACCTTAGGGGGTGATGATGTCACACAGAAAGATGCTGATGGGAGCTCTTTGCCTTTGTCACCCATGGAAGTTGTAACTGTCCTGGTTTTTTTTTTTTTTTTTTTTTTTTTTGGTTAAGGGCTGAAAGGAGGTCATGGTCTCTACACAGAGCTTTGCATAAAGGAACTATATCTATGCTCTATTTAATATCAGAACTTTAACTAGCCTGGAGCTAACAGTTCTTAACCTGGAGATGGGTTGAGAGTCACTCTGATGAGTAACCTTTGTAGGTAGATGAACAGAATGGCCCCAGGGAGCTCTGAAACCAATAAGTCCAACTTGGGCTCACATCAGAATGAGAGGAACCACTTGCCCATGCTTGCCTCTGACTGAGGAGTTCCTGGGCACAGAGATTTCTCTTGACACGCAAGGACAAGTTGGAACTAGCCTAAATCCCACACCTAGATTGTAACTCAAACAGAGATTATTGGACCCAAAACCAATGTTACTGTTCAAGCACTGAGGATCCAACCCGACGCCATGTTAGGCAGTTCTACCTAGTTACAACCCCTGCCCTTGAGTAGTGATTTTTAAAGCTCTGCAGGTGATTCCTGTCAAGATTGAGCGCCACTACTCCAGGGCTATTTGAGTCCCTCTAGTATCAGATCAGATGTCTCAGAAGCAGGAAGTAGAAAGTTAAAATTAGCTTTAAATCAATGGAATGTTTTCTGCTTTCAGCAGCCACATGGGACACTGAGCAGTTTTAAAGGGAAAATAAAAACTGAACATGGAGATTCTCGGAGATGGGCAAAGGGCATTAACAGACGAATGCTCAATGCAGATGCAAGATAGATTCTGAAATTAAATTCAGGATGCCTCAAAATTAAGGGCAGATAAAATAAAGGAGATACTCTGACTATAAAGTAAGACAAAGGAACCTGGTTCTCTAAGAAAAAGACGCTCAGGGGGCACTAATGAAGCCCTAGCCCATTATCACCCATTTTGGAAACCGATTCTACAAACTGTTTGAAGACGACATATTTCCAGCCCAGCATTTTGAGCCTCTGACTCTTATCTAAGGATACAATGTTAAACAGAGAAAGACCTTCATGCATTCACCAGAAGAGGGAAAATGGAAACATTGTGAAGCTTTTCAACCAAGAAACAGTTGAGTAGGCTGTGGGGGGACAGCAGCGCTATGAGGGTCAGACACCCATGTTCTAGAGTTAGGAAGAGCCAGGGTCCTATTGTTGTGGTGTTCGTATGAATCAGATGTGGCTCAGTGGGAGATGCTTGTCAAGAGGAGCAAGGCTCTGGGTTTGACCCTCAACATCGCCAGTGGGGAGAGTTCATGCAGCCTCTTTAAGGCTTAGCTGCTCTAAAAATTTAACATGCGGGTATTAAAGATATCTACCCATAAAAATGTTAGAGAGTTAATCTGACACAGAAAAAATTAAACAATAAGTTAATAGGTTAAATAAATAATATGTTAATATGTTAAATAAAATGATGAATAAAAACACATCTAACATAGACCCTGCCATGTAAAAACTCAGGAGTGGATAGTTATAATGAGTCAATAAAAATCATATGTACAGGGACAAGGTGGCTCAGTGGGTGAAGGCGCTTGCCACAACGCCTGAGGACCCGAGTTCAGTCCCTGGAGTCCACATGGTGGAAAGACATACCCAGTTCCCACAAGTGGTCTTCTGTCCTCTATATATACACTAAACTGGGTATTTGTTTGCACACACACACGAGAGAGAGAGAGAGAGAGAGAGAGAGAGAGAGAGAGAGAGAGAGAGAGAAACAAATGTAAAAATTATTAAAGGTCACATACACAAGCATCTCGAGGCAGTACAATGGGGATGCTAGGATTACTGGTGAGCACTGTAGGCTAGAGATGTTCTCAGCTACAGATAATACACGGCGAAGGAGCCAGCGAGTACAGCCAGCTCTCTGTATTCAAGCAGACTCCACATCCGAAGAGGCAGCCAACCACAGACCATGGATATCTGGAGCAAAACTGTACCCATACTAATCATGCACTGGCCCTTATCTCCTAAACAACACACCATGACAACTTGTATATGGCATTTATAACGCATTAGAAGTAAAGATAAAATATACAGTATACCTGTTACATGCATGAGATAAACTGTGTTTTTGCAAGCCACATGTGCTTAGATGTCGGAAACACAGCAGATCCTGTGAGGTCAGAGATGTGGCGGGCAGGTGACCCCTACCTTTGCACTGGAACCGGTGGGTGGGGGTGGTGAGCAGGAGTCTATCTGCCATGGACTCAGGGCTACTGCATCTGGCAATGCCAGGCTCCTTGTATCCAGCCTTTACCCACTCTGATAACCAACGCAGACTGCAGTCACAGTGGAGAGGGTTGGTTCCCAGGGCCCTGGAAGGCAGAGGAGGAAGTTAGGCCCTGGCCTGGTCTGGCCCACAGGTTCCCCATCCGTGGCTCTCTGAAAACTCAAGATTTTAAAATTAAATTAGAGGAGCCTAGTGTGGAGGCTAGAAGACACATCTCCACTAAGGAAAAAAAACCCAAAGTTTCCAGAGTCTATTTCCAATTCAGTAGATGTTCCGTCCCCAGCTAAGTGACTTCCCACTTCTGAGGCTTTGTTCTCCTGCTCTGGAAAACTCTGTCCTGACCTCTCCTCCAGTCCTGGCTCTCTGGGGACACATTCCAGACCTCTGGCCACCTTCTCATGTGGCTCTCAAGCAAAGGGTCTGTTAGAAGATTCGTTCTTCAAGGAGTTGTTCTAAGATTCAGATTCAGGAAACAGCTTCAAGCCATAGCTCACCCCAAACTCCTCCAAAGTGATTGGGAAGAAAACAGTGCAATTTAGTTTTTTAAAACCTGATTCTCTACCATTTCTACTTTTGACTTATAGAATGCATAAATGTCAGTACTGTAGCCTATGCACACAACATGAAAATAATTAAAATATATACAGAGGAGGAATACAGTCTTACCATCGTACCAACAGATACCCGGAAACTATCTGAGAGTACTAGCTAGGGAAAGAGGGCTAGCCTGGGAGTCAGGGGACTGAGCTCTACTCTGAAGTCTCCCTGGCTTGATGGGTAGCTTTCAGCTAGTCACCTATCACTTATGGCCTCAATTTCCTTGAGTGGAATAAGAAAGGTCTACAGATTGGTTGAGACTGTGCCCATTGGAGTCAAGACGAACACAGCACTGGCCACCTGCTGGCTGTGCAGCCTCAGGAAAAATTCTTTAACTTTCCTTAGTCTGAATTTCATCACGGACACACACACACACACACACACACACACACACACACACACACACACACACACAAATAAAGCACCTTAATGCTGTAAAAATTATAATAGTTTAGGGTATAGTGAGGGTTCAAACATTTACACTGTTTGACAGGTTAGATGCCTTTGAAGGCTTCTGAAACAAAACATTGTGTACAGTTTGAGTACAGTATCTCAAAATAAGCCCCTTTTCATTTTCCAAATTTCCTATTTGCAGGTCCAACCAATTATGGGTCAAAAATAATTTTTAAAAGTTTCACATGAATGAATACATATAAACCTAGACTTTTTGGGGTCCTTATTCCACACTCAATGTAGTAGAACCATTATTTACAAAGTGTTTACAATTGTACTCGGTATCTTAAGTAGTTCAGAGACTTTTTCAAGTCCACAGGAGAATGTGTGGTGTTCTATGCATATACCACATCAGTGTGCATAAGTGACTTGGCATTTGTGGGTTACCGGGGCGCCTGGAGCCAACTCCCCTATGCATATGCAGGGCCAAATGCCTAACATGAGGACGGAGATACACAAAGTGATGACTGTCACCATTACCATTTTCTTTGAGCCAATGCACCTTAAGGAAGAGGCTACTTACAAGTGGGAAAGGGATGTCAGATCATTGAAGGAGCCTTCAGGAACACTGGAAATGTCGTTGCCATGAAGGGTTCTGAGGCAGAAGGCACAGGTTAGTAAGTGACCCCAGTTAGCCACTGTCCTCACCCAGCCCAGCCACCTTTCTGTGGTTCCCAGAGCCCTAGAGCTCATGATATCAGTTGCCGCTGCCATTGCTGCGGGGCACAGACATCGCTCTGTCTAGAGCAGCAGCAGTGGTGGAGGGGCTGAGGGCTTGGCAGGTAGAGGATGGACTTTCAAACTCTGTGAACCTGGGGGAGATTCAGGGATAAGCTGCTTTTCTGGGCCTCAGTTTCCACACCTGAAAATCCAAGAGCCACATTTACCTAATGGAACCATCAGTTCCAGAGAGGATGCTCTGTGCTTGATCAACTGTGGCTAATACTATCTGTTCTGTATTCTGAGAGTGGCTAATCCATCTGTTCTGGAGCCAGGTCGCTTGCTTTCAGACTGTCTCTGCTACTTGCCAGCTGTATGGCCTTGGGTAAAATGGCTTATTCTCTCTTGAGCCTTAGTTTCTGAATTGTTAAATGAGAACGACCAATGGTCAGATTGTCATGTACATGTTTTAGACTATGCAGAAAGAATCAAGGATTTTCTAAGTGCTAACTGGTGAATGACAGGGAAAATGGGAGACAGGGATATGGGAGAGAGAAGAAGATGGTGGGAAGATCAACCCAAACTAAAGATGTTTGAAAAAGTCACAAGGAAGCCTCTTATTCACTTAATGGAGGTACCATGTGTGGGAGGTACCATGCGGCTCCCTGAAGCCACAGGTTACTAAGTGAATGTCCCAGTGTTTGGACCCCAAACACCACAGGTATCTGCCCATCAGAATTAGGTGAGGAGCCTCTATTGCTGGAGATGCCACATGCTCTGGGCTCAGGGCATAGTGAAAGCAAGCTGAAACTGAGCTGGACACCCTCTCCCCTGTGGCTAGCTCTCATAGTGTCAGACAGAGCTATTCTGGCTGCTATCAGGGAGATAACTGTTGGCTTTATGTTCTAGAGGACTGACTGGCCAGGCATCATGTTCCCACTAGTGAAACAGTAACAAATCAGTTGTGTGTGTGTGTGTGTGTGTGTGGGGGGGGGTAACTGTCCAGGCTCTGCTTAGAATTGAGGCTTGATCCACATTGGAAATCAAGTCTGGTGATATAAACCTGACCAAGATCCCATGGCAGGTTACGTCATGGGGGAGCCTACTACTATGGTATTGTTTGTTTGTTTGTTTTTTGTAAGTGGACAGTACATGTCCATTAAAGTACCTTCTAGATAACCATGCTCATAGTTTAGTTTAGTGTCACTGTTAACAACTGGTCAGAGAAGCTTCTTTTTGTACTGCCCAGTGGTAACTGTTGAGACATAACTACCAAAGTGCTGAGAGTAAGTGGCCAGTGAGTGCTCAGACATAAATGGACATCCATATGGCCCCGTCTATGGCTTGGGGAAACCTGTGAGAGGATGGAGCATTCATAAGAACTGGAGGAAGCGGGGGATGTGGTTAACTTACAGACAGGATCTGGCTGACGCTTCTTGGCTTCAAAGCACCTATGATTCCTTGGATAAGATCTGCACAAGACTGACTGGACCCATCAACTGTCTATATGGGCAGGGAGGGGATGGGGGCTCATCCCTCTTTGAGAACTTATAGGCCATTATTAGTTAGGAAGGAAGGGCTCCTGAGACTCCATCCCTCTGTGATGATCTAGAGGTTTCTAGAAGAGGGAGAAACCTTTTCTACAGTGGCATTGCCACTGGTAAGGTACTCATGCTCCTGCTTAAAAAAAATGAAAACCCAAACCAAAACTCCTCAGGGGTTTGTCGGGGTTGAAGAGATTGCTCAGTAGTTAGGAGCACTGACTGCTCTTCCAGAGAAACCTGGTTTGATTCCCAGCACCACATGGTGGCTCACAACTGTCCATAACTTACACGTGTGGTGCACAGACACACAGGCAATATACATAAAATAAAATAAAAAAATTAAAAGTATTAAAAAACATCTATACTCCTGTCAATAACTCCAAGAAATTACTGGCTAACTGCTCCTGTCAGTA
This sequence comes from Uromys caudimaculatus, assembly GCA_028551405.1. Taxonomy (NCBI): domain Eukaryota; kingdom Metazoa; phylum Chordata; class Mammalia; order Rodentia; family Muridae; genus Uromys; species Uromys caudimaculatus. Next base: position 79,118,507 of record CM052710.1, read on the forward strand.
ATCACACGGTACAACTAAAGTATCATGAAATTAGAGGTTGGTAGGAAGGAGGAAGGTGACCAGTGAGAGTGGTAAGCAGACGTGAAGAAAGTGGGGCGTGCATATGGTCACAACACGTTAGGTACGTGCTTGGAAATGTCACAACGAAGCCCATTGCCATGCGAGATTAGTATATGCTAAGAAGGGAGTAAAACTTCACATTTCTGAATCTGATCTACATTGCCTGGGTCTGGGGGGTGGGACCTGAGATTCTGAAGGTTACAGTTCACAGGGAAAGGGCTAAGGGTTTCTCCTCTTGCTTTCAGAAAGGGCTCAATTTCCCTTCTCCTGTAAAATACCCAGGACCTTGTACATGCAGAACTACACGCTGGGCCAGCGGTTCTCAATCTGTGGGTCGCGACCCCTTTGGCAACCCTCTGTCTCCAAAAATATTTACATTATGATTCATAGCAGTAACAAAATCATAGTTACGGAGTAGCAATAAAAATAATTTTATGGTTGGGGTCGCCACAGCATGAGGAGCTGTATTAAAGGGCCACGGCGTTAGGAAGGTTGCGCACCAATGATCTAGAATTCTCCTTCCCCCTCAGACTGTCCTCCACTGTCAACCTCATGGCAGTCCATTCTGGGTGTGATCTGCCAGTGCAAGCTGTCCTTTACTTGGGGGAACCGGGGATAGCTGGAGGAGTAGTCCTCCAGGCAATGCTCATCTGTGTGCTCAGCCGAATCACTCTCCCCGCTTCACATTGGCCCCAGCCTGCTATCGACTCGGATGCCTTCCCTGCTGTTGGCAGATCATGCTGGATGTTGCCTGCTGTTTGGCAGATCCATGGTAGGTCAGTTCTGAACGAGGATACCCACCCCTCAGGGTCATGAAGCTCTAATAGAAAAACACCTAGGGACCCAACAGCAGCTTTAGCTGTGATATCTTCAAGTCTTGCTCCCAGTTGTTATGAGCTATGCTGCTGAGGTCTCCAGACCTGAAGACCGATGGGCTAGGATTTACAAGGACAACTGAGATGCAGTCCGCCTATGCTGCAGGCTCTTCTTGGTCCTGGATTGGGCCCCATGGAAGGACTCGAGCATGTAAATCACCATCCTCAATGACGACAGAAGAGGATGCATGTACCTTCTCATGGGTCTCTCTTCTCCTGGACACCTCCCTGGAAGTGAACTTGGCTTGAAGTTCTCTCTGCTCTCCCAATCCTTTTAGAAGCCAGGGACCTCTCCTCCCTCATTCTAGGGCAGTGGTTCTCGATCTGTGTCTCCTAAACAGCATCTGTTACCCCTCTGAGATTTTACTATAACAATAGTACCCTACTGCCTACTCAGCTGCCCCTCTCCACTGAAGAGGTGAAGGCTTCATCCATCTTTGCGGTTCGTATAACTCCGGTATACACGCACACATCCGCGTCTTTCATTATCCTTCTCTCCATTATCTATTCATTCCAGCACGGGCACACTCACACTTCAGAGGGACAGGAGGGGCCTCCCTTTAGGGCTAAGTGAGGGACAGACACCCCTGGGGCTCCCTCTGGAACGCAGAAGCGAGGGGAGGCTTCCTTTTGCTGGCTGCTAAGCCACTAGAAAAAAACCTTCCAGCCTGTCGCGATGCTCTGCAGGCCAGAAGGAGAAAGTGTATTGCACCTGTGAGGGAAACCCATCCATGACGGCAGCTGAGGGGCAAGACAGCTGCACTTCTGATGGCGTCTCCAGTGTGTTTGTCCTTAGTCCCAGAGCCTCTGCCTACCCTGAGCTTCTCATTTGTTTGAGGGATATATATACTATTTTTTTTTAATGTCTAAGGTGTATTGAGCGGATCGCCTCTCCATTGGTCAGGAAGGACTCATTATAACACTACTTATTTGATAAGCCAGCTGTGTAGGCTGAGAGGGACAAAGTTTGTAAGGCTCCAGATGCTGTAGGACCCAGTGCATGGCCATACCCCCCCTCTTTGTTCTTGGATTTACTTTGAGGCCAATCCGTTCAATGCATTGCTCACACAAAGTAGAAGCCTGTAATTATATTTTCCACCGACTTTAAGGCAGCAGTGAGCCACATGGCTCCATTTCTGGGCTGGAGGCAAGATAGAGTGAACATTGGCTGAGGGTCCCAAGTCCTCTGTCCTACCTCACCTTTTTTGGTTAATTTAGAAATTATTTTTCCTGTAATATATTTCTATCAGTTTTTTTTCTTTTTTCGGACTCCTCCCACTCCAGCCAACTCTGTCCCCACGATCCCCCAAAATCACTCAACCTTTTAATTCTGATCGAAGCTTCTCTGGGTAAGGGTGAAAACACTTCACTTGTCAATCAACAATGCCCCATTCTTCAAGAGAGAACAGGATGCCTGAGAATCAAGACAGGTAAGACAGAGGCTGGGAGGGAGGTAGGAAGACCTCAGGTAAGGAGCCCAGAGACAGGGGTTCTGGCTTTGGTTCTGTGCATCCTTGTGGTGATTCGGCCATCCTCTGGAGCTGCAGTTACAGGCTGTCGTGAGTTAGGTGATGAGTCACGTGACCTGCGTGCTGAGAACAGAGCTCCGGTCCTCTGGAAGAGCAGCAAATGCTCTCACCCACTGAGTCACCTCTCCAGTCTCCACGCTTTCCCTTGATTTTAAGTCTTTCTACAGGGTGTCCACACTGTCAACCTCTGGAATGTTCTTCAGCCCCTTCTCTCTTTAGGTGAGCCTCACTGGCTTCTTCATTTCAGCCTTGGAAACAGAAGTGAAGAACTGACTCGGAGAGCAACTAGTCCTGGGTTCAAATCCCCACTGTATTATCTTAAGCGAAGTCACTTATTCTCACGTAGCCTCAGTTTACTCGTAGGTGCAATGGGGATAAACAGAGGCATGTTTTTCATTGGGTGAAATCTATGATAATGACACAAAAGCTCTATCCTTGGGGTAGTGCATCATGAAGGCTTAACAAACACCAGTGGTGACACTGCAGACAGGGCTGTCCTTTCTGAGAGCCTTGAGAAAGGCAGGGTGTAGAGCAGTCTTCTCTGTGGCCTGTGGCTCTTCTCTCAGGTGTCACCCCGGGTTGCAAATGGCTCTCAGTTTGACAGCTTCCTCTCTTTAGAGGTCAGCAATTGTGTCTCACTTACGGCCTGTGTCCACCTCCAGTTTGTCACTGCCGCTTGTTCACTGAAGGAGTTAGAAGGTGAACAGGTAACTACACTTTTCTGTCTCTATCTCTATTTAGAGAGGAGTGTTTCTACGGTTTTCTCTTTGTTGGGAAGTTCCTACTAAATTTCTATCTTTACTTTTGGCTTAGTTTTCAAGGAGCGAGCCTATGCCACGGTCTGGGGGCCACCGGTACCACCAGCATTTGCTAATGGCTAAGGCCATCAGAGGTAGGCCAGCTCTCTGGTGAGGCAGTGAGGTCCCTCTTGGGAAGATCACCAAATCAAGAGCATCTGGAGCCCTTCATGGGGACATCATAGGAGGGCTTCAGGCTGTCCTTCGCTCCTCACGGGTATCAATAGTGCAGCTTTACTTCGAGGATGAGAAGCTAAGGACCGAAGAGTGATGAATGATAACTCAGCCTCTCCCTCAGCACACACTGGGGCAGCCCTCCCTGGCCTAACTGATTCCAGGTGTCCCTATGTGGGGTTAGGGAGTGACATTTAGGACCACACACACACACAAGGCATGCAACTCTGTGTGGGGCAACGATCCCTAAGAGTGCCCAGATCCCCAAAGAGGACAAGAATGCCCACAAGAATGCTCTTGCTAGCTATTTTACATGGCAAGCGAAGTAGAAAAAAATACCTTTTTCCTTATACAGTGTTTTGTACTTGGGCTCCTGACCACCCTGTCTTGGTCTCTGACATGTACTCAGTTGCACTCACCAATACACACACACACACACACACACACACACACACACACACACACACACACACACACACACACAGAGAGAGAGAGAGAGAGAGAGAGAGAAAAAGAGAGACAGAGAGAGACCAGAAGCAGAGAGACAGACAGACACATACATACATACAGACAGACAGACATACATACAGACAGACAGACAAGGCAGACACACACAGAGAAAGACAGAAAAACAGAGGGGGGGAGAGAGTCAGATACAGACACATGGTCAGACACATAGACATAGGTAAACACACACACACAGAGACAGAGAAACAGACAGAGATAGAGAGACAGAGACACACACAGAGGCAGACAGAGATGTACATCCACCCCCAGCCCCCTCCCCCAACCTCCGGGTCTCTTATTGTTTTTCCAAAGCCTTGTTGGGTTTTATCTATGGCTAACCTTCATGCTCCTCCTCTTTGTGCATCATTTATGGGATTCTCATTATTTTTGAAGATTTCACCAGACTAATGAAATCCTTCAGAAACTCGAGGAGGACATACAGACGCTCAACTGTCATTACAGCTAATGCAAATCCTGATTGAAAATAAACTTACCCGGGGCCAGGGAGGTGGCTCATTGGGCAAGGCACTTACATATAAGTGTGGGTACCTGAGTCCAGATACCCAGAACCCACTTAGAGCCAGCAGTAGCACATATCTGTCATCCCTCCTCTCCTATAGCAAGATGGGAGGAAGAGACAAAAAAATCCCCGGATGCTCAAGGGCCTACTAGCCTGATAACAGAGCCACGAACAAGAGAATGTACCTCATGTTGAGAACCAACACCTAAGGTGTGCTCTGACCTCCACATGCAAGCTGCAGTGCATATGTACCCACAGTTACACATCTGAATCAACGCAACATTAAAAAAAAACACAACCCCCCACTTTTGCCCAGCTCCCTAAATTGTCACTATGTGGCAGTCTCGATTCCCGCTTAACTTTGCCTTACTTGTTGTGGAGCTGATAGTATTGGAAACCTTGTTCCCTTTTGTCTCTGTTCCTAGGTGTCAATGTTTACAAGATATAATTAAGTTTCTTTTCCCACACAATCGCTAAATAGCCAGCCCTTTCCCACGCTGCGTCTAGTTTTCATCTTTATCTCTTTTAATAACTGCACTTCATTGACTCGCTGTGTCATAATCTCTTTATACATCTCCCCATTGGTGTCCCGGTAGGTAGTATTTAAAATTTAGGTTAAAAATAACAACGCAACAAAGACCCAGATTTATAGAACCTTTCCCTCAGCTTGGGTTTTTCTGCAGTGTAAATTCCTACATGTGCAATTATGAGAAGAAAGGATACAAATATCATAAAAATGTAGCCCATAAACGCTGTTATTTTTCCTGAATTGGTCCTTATGCAGAAAATGGTTGCTCCCCACTGAGGTGCTTGGTTGGAGAGAGGCCCTAAGATTGGTTTTATCCCCAAGACCCATTGATTCTAGAATGATCATGCTAAAGCCTGCTGACTTGTAACTCAAGAAGCAAGCTCCCTTGAGCTGTATGTAGGCATGTATTCCTGTGACACTGTGATGGCAATGGACCTGGGGTCGGACACCCGGGGGGGGAGTCCCTGGCAGGCTGTAAACACTCCCGGGAAACAGGCAGATGGACAGGGAAGACCTATTTCTCTCTTTCAGATTCTTCGAATTATCCCCATCAGCGTGACTCCAAGTCTTGAACCCATGCACAGAGATTCAATTAAAAGTGGCAGCTCTGTCTCCTGCCATCCAACCTAACCCTAGGAGCGTCGGACTGAATGGACAGCAGGCGATGTCAGGGGGGGCCGGTCTGGCTTGGGCCAGATGGGTGAGACCTATCCACCACTGCATTCATTTGGAAACAAGGAAATGGTTTCACTGATGTTCCCATTCCCAAAGTCCCTGGAGAAAGCGGGTAACAGGTAAGTGACAGGAACAGATTGCACACTGTCAGCTCAGGCACTTCTTTGCCCCCGGAGAATTGATTTTTAATAACGGTGCGGATGACATGTGGCAGGAGCTGTCGCTGACATGGGTGTTTTGCAGGTCTTAATAAATCACATCAGCCCAGAGCCTCTGGAGTTGGACCAGGTTGCTGGGTGGTGTTTGTTGATGGCACTGAGGCAGGAGGCTGGACTCAGCCACCTCAAGACTAGTAGACTTGGCTAGTTACTTCCTCAGCCGGGTCTCAGTTTCCCCATCTCTAAAATGGGCACCATCCTCTCAAGCTCACAGGACCCTTGCAAAGGATCAGTAGAAGGAATGGCCAGGCCTGACCCTTTCAAATATGGGGGTTCCTCTTATAATAATGACAGGCTAGAAATAAATGGGCCCAAGGTTTAAGAGCAGGGTGACATCTCTATCAAGAGGAGATCCCTAAGAGGTGGCAGTCAGAGGAATAAGCCACGACATCTTTCTTTATCAATAAGACAGTGCAAGGCAGAAAGGCATACAAGTCAGACCTAGAGTTGGAGCCACATAGTGTCCTCCTGCGCTAGCTCTCATTGAGACCCGGATAACAGACCAGTGTTTATTCCACACTGGCAGTAGCCAGAGCTGTGCTATGTGCTTTAGACATAGCACCTCATTTAATCCTCCTATGATTCGGGAAGGCAATTAGCACCATCGTCTGATTTTTATGCTTGAGAAGACACACAGGGAGGGTAGGGCAGAGCTGTGCTTGGGAATCGGGAGGGCTCTGCAGCCCCTGTAGCCTTTGTGTGCAGTTCGTCTGTGTGGGTACATGAGTGTGGATGCTGCAGAGCATACAACCCTGTCTGCAGATGAGTGGGAGGATCTCAGGTATGGCCCCGTTCTAGATTTCCCAAGAGAATGTGTAAATCAGGATTTGTCGGTGAGACTTAAATGCTGGCAACTTAATTGAACTTCAATATTTTATGTTTTGAGATAGGATCTTGTTAAGTAGTCCAGGCTAGACTCAAAGTCACTAACTAGTCTAGGCTGAGTTTGAACTCACGTTCTTCCGGCCTCAGTTTCCTAAGGACTGGAATTACACTTGTGTGTCATCACATCCGGCCCTGAGATTTTTGGTTTTTGAACAAGAATGTTGTAAGTCAACCTTTCGAGCTTGGATGGCTCGTGGGGTCCTTGTGATCTCGGGTCCTTGCAGAGGGCCTTCAGCCTTCTGAAGCCAGAGTGAGCACCCGTGAGCAGCCTGCTCTTCACGGCCCCACACCCTACTCTGCTCACAAGGAAGGGGAAGGACCGGTTAGTGTAGCCTGGTTTCCTCATCACAGGGCGGGGTGGAGGGTGACCTATCTGATACACGACAAAGTGCAGACTTGAGGGTGAGTGCTTAGCAAGAGGCTCCCGAGTGGCAGCGTGCTGAATCTCAGGAATGGCTGACTCTTTACCCCACTGAGGGTGGCTGGGTGGCAACGCACAGGCTGTGCCCAAAGGACAGCAGGAAGAGGAGAGCTCTGTGCACCTCATGCAATTATCCAGTACTATATAAGCTGACCCCAGGCCCAGTGACTCACAGCACTCGGAGGGACCTTAGCCCGTTGAAGGCATGGACAGGGATGCACCTCAGCCGGTTGTAGCTCAGGATCCTGTGGAAAGAAAAATGTGAGGCCGATGGCTGCCCCTGTTCTTGTGGGTCCACTCTTTACACAAATGTTTCCTCCAATTTCTCTCATTTAATGTATGGACAAAGGTACCATAATACAGAGAGAAGAGAAACCGCCTGCTACTCCATGAAGCTCCTTAGCTTGCCCACCCCCCTCACCCCCTTGTTCCACAGCAGACTGGCTCTCTAATCAGCTTTCCTACCCCTCCCTCCACTGTCAAATGGTGTGTGCTTACAACGTGCAGAGCTAATGAGAAATAAATGGGTCTGAGCAAAATATAATTGTGTAGGAAACCCTCCACTGGGAAAGAACCCGCATGTATCCCAGAAGGCATTCCAAAGACAGCCTTCTCGAGAGGTAATTAGCTTCTCGTCCCTCCATCTGCTGGGCCCCTATCTCTCCGAATGACATCTCCTGATGACTAAGATCTGCCTTTCAGTGGGACAGCCAAAGCTGTGAGGACCACAGGAACAAGGCACCTAGGACCGGGGTTCCAGGACTAGATGGCTGTGCCCGTGCAGGTAAAACATGAAATGCCTTCATACTCACAGCGTGGAGAGGTGGGACATGTTGCTGAAGGTGTGATTGGTCAGCATGCTGATGCTGTTGTTGCTCAGGTCACTAGATAAAGAAAAACAGAAAAGTCACCGATACTGTTAGCAGCGCCGGAGGGAGCCCACAAGCAACCGTCACATGAGTGTGCCACCTATCAATCGACCCGTGCGTTACTACACATATGCCCATTCATTCGTCTATCCACGCACTCATTCATCTGTCCATTCACCCACCCACCTATCACTCCCTCACATACTTGGCCATCTGCCTAGACATATACCCATGGACCTCCACTTACCCATCTGTATGCCTGCCCATTCTCATATTTATCTACTCGCCTTGTCATCTGTGCACTTACCCCCTACCACCCATCCATTTACTTACACAGTTCATCCAAATGCTAACTTTTCCAGTCACAATGTCGTTGCCCATCCTTCATTCTGTTTATTTACTCATTCAATGATTAAATCACTCAATTACATGCCCAGTCATACATTCTAGTCTAACAAAACCTACACGGAAGAAAACAATTTCTCTTGTCCTAGTGTGCTTCTTCCCTCGGGCAATTTTTTTTTTTTTTTTTTTCAAGACAGGGTGTCTCTGTGTAGCCCTGCTATCCTGGAACTCAGTCTGTAGACCAGGCTGGCTTCAGAGATTTGCCTGGCTCTGCCTCTTGAGTGTTTGGATCAAAGGTGTGTGCCACCACTGCTAAAAATTGTGTAGCCCAGGCTGGCCTTGACCTTGTGATCTTCCTGCCTCCACCTCCTTCAGTAAATCCTGCTGGTGTGCAGCACCACATCCAGCCTCCTGGTCAATTCTTATCACCAGTCCTCTCTCTGTCGTTTATTCATGCCATCTGATTCACCTCTTAGGAGAAACAAAGTTGGTGAAAGAAGACATCTCTATCAACCACACCCTCTGGCTTTTTCTCAGAGACAAATTTCCAGAAGAGCAGGTGATATTAGCTGCACACTGGAGACACCCAAGCAGCTTTTAAATCTTCTGAGGTTCCCAGCCTGGATATTTTGATTTAAATGTTGTACCTAGGTGTGGTAACAGTGTGGAATGACAGCATCAACAGCTCCTCCCTGGGCAATTCCTCACAGCAGAGCAGTGGTTCTCAACTGGGCATTCTTGTTCTGCCATGGCATTACATAATGTCTACAGACATTTTTGGCTGTCATTATTGGGTAAAGTGCTACTGGCACCTAATAGAGGCCAAGGTCACTGCTGAGCGTATCATAATTATCATGACAACTCCCCTAACCAATGGATATCTGGCCTCAGATGTCCATAGCTCTGAGCTTGAGAAATGTTCATAGAGATGTTGGTTTCTGGAGAACAAGAATGGGGACCAAATGGTGGCTTTCTGGGAGTTTTCATTAGTGGGCCTCTGACTTTAATTGTGAAAGAACCCTTCTTGTCTCTTGTGGACTGGCTCCTTTGTTCTCTCAATCAGACATGGCATCTTTCATTATCACTTGCCCAGGGAATAATTTTACCCTTCTGGGTCCCACCAAGGTCAGACAGTGACCTGTTGAGGGACAAACTTATGGGCCTTGCCTCATGTTTTCTGCTTCCCATTCAAGGGTTATTTGGTTCTTGGAAGACTTGAAGCTTGTAGCAGCTATTATTGAAGGTCCTTGGTTTAAACCACCACTTGAGACATTTTCTAGGAAACTAAAGAAGGAAGAAGAAATGCTTGTTTGTGTTCCTGGTAAAGCTAAGTGTGGTCACAGCTTGCAAGCAACTGAAATACCAGAAGGTTCCAGAATTCAGCCTGGAGCCTGGAGAGGTCAAAGGCTCCCTCCAAGCCAATAGGAAGGCAGTTCACAGCCCATGGTGACATGCCTTGGCTGTTTCTGCACACAGACCTCACTGGGCAAATCCTCCCATTTCAGTCTGGTCCATGTTTCACCCCAGCTAGCTGCCCCTCCCTGAACCCTGCAGGCATGCTGCTTGAGAACTGCCACATCTGCTGAAGCGCTATTCTCCCTTAGTCTCTACAGCCCTGTCCTATACCACCCCAGGAAGGAGAAACCAATGCCTGGCTGGTGGCAGGCTCCTTACATAAGTGTCAGCTGTCGGAAGGTGAACAACTCTTTGGGCACTGCTGTTAAATGGTTTCCTTCCAGGTACCTGAAAGAGAGGTGCAGAGTTAGCACAGGGAAGGACACTATCCTGGTCACAGTCTTTGCAAGGCCTTACTCCATCCCTTTTTATATTTAGCCCCCCCCATTTGTCATCATTGTCTATCGTATGATTGTGCAATTGGTGATATTTTTCTCCACTAGACTGATAGCAGTTCATGATGGCATGATTCTTGCTAAAATTGCCCACCACTCTATCCTAGTAGGCCTCTGGATGATGCTGATACAAAGTAGGTATGCCCTCTAGATGATGCTGATACAAAGTAGGTATGCCCTCTGGATGATGCTGATACAAAGTAGGTATGCCCTCTGGATGATGCTGATACAAAGTAGGTATGCATCCAGTGCAGAGCTGTTTAATATTCATAAATGAAGCACTCACTTGATGTTGACATATCACGATATCTGAGTAGCAACAATACAGTTGAGGGACCACCTGCCCAGGGTTACACAGTGATTGATCTAGAATTGGAACCCAGGTCTCCCTGACAATTCTACAGAGCTTTTACCCAGACCATGGAGAAAGGCTGGGAGACTGAGCCACGATTTGTCTTATGAACTCAGTTTTGTAAGGAACTGAGGGAGACACAAGATGTCAGGTGATCCTGAGGGACAGTCTATGAGAGCCTCCAGGGAACTTACTGGGTAAGCTGAAAAGCAGCCAGAAGAAAAGGAACCCTTAATGACCAGGGAGAAGGACACACACACACACACACACACACACACACACACACACACACACACACACACACACAGCAGAAATATTTTCAGGGAACCCTGTGGGAAACCTTCTTCCCTTAGAGCTGGGTGCTTGCTACTGGCAGCCCACAGAGGAGAAGGGAAACACCACTTTAGATGTTTGCTGCTGAGGTGGCTTGACAGCTCCAAACCCTCAATGAACCACACTTGAGAAACACCCAGCAAGTGGTATAAGACTACATTCTGAAACCTGACAACAAGGACATTGTGACGTAGGAAGAGAAGCTCGGGGTCAGATTTGCTGGACATTCAGGTAGCCGAAAATCTGGAGGGAGCCAAAGTGTACACGAGAATGTTCACCATGGCTCCAAGAAGCACACAGGTGAGAGCTGCACAGGGCCTGAGCTAGCTTTCACTCACAACTGGTGCCCTGAGGGAAATTATAGAGGTGGGACCAGCTCCTGAGACTGCATCTCGAAGCATTGTCTAGGATGGCGCCTGTCCTCTGATCGCTCACAGAAAGACTGAGCAGGGAGAACAGGAGTGTCCATAGCAGAGGAAGTCCGGGAGGTGGGTGAGACGGGGTTCTAGGGGCTGGGAGAGTCTAGACGGAGTTTGGCAATTGTCCGCTCAGTCAGTTCTCGGGGCCTCTATCTCAGTGTAGGTTTCTATCCATTGACATAAAGCCTATCTTTATTTCATCTCCAGTGCTGTTTTAGCAGGCTGCCTTCTTGGCTTCATTCTTCGATCTGCTCACCCCTATCCTTTTCCTCTTCCCCCCAAAAATATAATCTGGACTGATTTTCAGGGCCTCTGTGCTCAGCTCCCTGAAAGATGGGACTGTTCTACAATATCAGACAAAAACATCTCCACTTTTCTCTTTCTTTTTTTCGACCTTTATCTATCCCCCCATCCCCTCCCCCTCTTTTGTCCCTTCTCTAGTCTTTCTTTGTCATCTCAATGCTAACTGTTAGAACTGCAGCATGTGTTCTCCTGGGTTCATCCAGGAGTGTATTCATGTGCTCTTTCATTTCTCTGAATGTATGTAAGATTACGATTTTGAACTCTTTGTCTGGTACTTTGTCCAAGTCACTCTCACTGGGGCCGCTTCTTTGGGACTGGTAGTTTTTGGAGGACATGGGTTCTCTTGGTTTTTCGTGTTACTTAGGTTTTTGTATTGGGATTTGTACATACAGCATTAGATCACTGGTTGATTTTTTTCATGTAGGTAGTCTTTCTTCTAGATATAAAGTCATAGAGGAGCAGTGAATGACTTCAGTGCTCATTCCCACCAATACACAGTTCATCCAGACCAAAAAATACAACAGAATTAAATGACATTACAGATCAAATGGATTTAACAGATTTCTATGAAATGTTCCACCCAAACATTGCAGAATGCATATTCTTCTTCATAGCCCATAGACTTTTTTCTAAAATTGATCATGTATTAGGACATAAAACAAGTTTCAGGAAATATAGGACAATGGAAATAACTTGTTGTATTCTGTCTGATCACAGTGGAATAAAGTAAGACATCCAGAAAAACAGAAAATTCACAAACTCATGGATATTAAGCAAGACATTGTAGAATAATGAAGATACCAAGAAGTAAAAAAATATTAGAATTGAATAAATACACACTGATCATACTTAACCCTTATGATATAATGGAAGCAGTCCTAAGAGGTAGGTTCACAGTTATAAGCACCTACATTAGAAATCAGAATGACTTCAAATGAATGAATGAATGATGTCCCTCAGGGACTAGAAAAATAAGACTAAGCCAAACCTGGGCTGGTGAGATGGCTCAGTGGGTAAAGTGTTTTCTTTTGAGCCTGGGTTGGATGCCTAGGGCACACATTAGGTAGAGAGAAAGAATCCATTCCTACAGTTGTCCTCTGACCTCCACATGTGTGTGTTACACACACACACACACACACACACACACACACACACACACACACACACAACCAGCAATGTTCTGATACCCAAGCCAAGGAAAGATACAACAAAGCAGAAAATCATAGACCAAGCTCCCTGATGAACTTAGATACCGAAAAACTCAATAAGATAGTTGTGCCCTGAATTCAAGGACATACCAAAGTGATGACTTACAATAAGGAAGTTGGCTTCATTCTAGAGAAGCAGAGATCATTCACCGTATGTGAATCAATAAGCGTAATATATCACACAATGTACTCAAGGACAGAAATCATATCAATGGATGCAATAAAAGCTTTGGTCCAAACCCAACACCTTTTCATTATAAAGACCTGGGGAAGCTAGGGATGGAGAGGAACCATAACAAAGAGTATCTTCCATGAAGGAAAGCCATGGTGATGCTAACTGGAGAAAAGGCACTTCCATCCAAATCAGCAACAAGACAAAGGTGTCCACCATCTCCTGTTCAGTACAGTGCTTGAAATTTACCCAGGGCAACAGGAGAAGAGAAGGAAATAAAAAAGATGCACAGAGAAAAGGAAGAAGTCAGATTTCTGTATCTGCAAATTCTATGATTTAATACCTTAGAGAACCTAAAGACTCTACCAGAAAATTCTGAGAGCCAACAAACACTTTCAGTAAAGTACCAGGATACAAAATTATACACCCCCAAGTCAGCAGCCTTCCTATATATGAATGATGTAAATAAATAATACCTGAAAGAAACCAGGGAAATAATCTTAAAAAATCTAGAACAAATCTAACAAGAGAAGCAAAAGACATGTACGATCAAACTGTTGAAGCACAGAAGAAGGAAATTTATGAAAATTCTAGAAGATAGAGAGGCTCTCCCATGCTCATGGGTCAGAAGAATTTATCTAGTTAAAATGGCTGACCTACCAAAAGTGATCTATAGATTCATGCCCATTAAAATACCGATATCATTCTTTATAGAAATAAAAAACAAACAATTAAACTCATAGGGAAGCATAAAGGACCCCAGCTAGCCACAGCAACCTTGAGAAAAAAGACTAGTGTAGTTACCACCATATCTGATTTCACGTTATACTATAGAGCGATAGTGATAAAAACAGCAAGATACTGGCAGGAAAACAGACTGCGATCAGTGGCAGAGAACTAAGAACTGAAGATACAAGCCATGTAGCTACAGTTAACTGACTTTCACTATAAGGTTGTAAACCAAATCAAACCAACTGACTGACTGACCAAATACACACTGAAGAAAAGATAACCTCCCTACCAATGGTGCTAGGGAGCCTGGCTATCATAGCAGAAGAATTCAGCTGGCTCCTTTCTCTAAGCCAGCATAAAGATCAACTCTGTGGATGAAGACATTACTGTAAGACCTGAAACTGAAGCTGGTAGAGAACAAAGCCCTAGGCACAGCTAATGATCTTCTTCCCCCGATTCCAGTCACTCAGAAAGTAAGGTTAACTCTTGATAAATAGAACCTCGTGAAATTAAAGACCTACTGTATGCAAACAAAACTCCCCACAAAAAACCCAGTTCATAGAGGAGACAGCCTACAGAATGGGAGAAAACTCTTTGCTATGGATACATCTGGCAGCTGTTTAATATCCAAAACATTCAAAGAACTAAAAACAAAAATTTAAAAAGAACACTAAACAAAAATAAATAAATAAAAACTCAGTGAAAAATTAGGCCAAGGAACTTAATGGACAATTCCTAAAAGAAGAAATGTGAGCAGCCAATAAATATTTTAAAATGTGCTCAACATCCCCAGCCATCAGGGATACGTAAATTAAAAGTACTTTGAAATTCCATCTCAGCCCAGACAGAATGGCTATTAGGGAGGAAATGTCAACAAATGCTATCCAGGGTCCGTGGAAAGGCGAGCGCTTCCTCACTGTCAGTGGGAATGTGAGTGGTGCAGCCACTATGGACACCTGCCTGGAACTTTCTTTAAAAACTGAAGCCAGAACTTCCGTCGGACCCAGCTATCGCGTTCCTTGGCGTGCACCCAGAAGACTCCCCATCCTTCCACAGAGACATTTGCTCCTCCACATTTATTGTTGCTCCCTTCACAACAGCTAAGAAGAGGATTCAGCCGGATGTCTGTCAGCCGACGAACAGATAATGGAAATGTGGTCTGTGCACGCGTGGAACTTTATTCAGCTGTAAAATGAAATTATGAAATATGCAGGGAAATGGACGGAACTAGAAACATTAGACTGGGCGCAGAAAGCCTTGGTTCAGAAAGACAAGCTGTGGGTGTTCTCTCTGCAGGTAGAGCCCGGCTTCCAATTTTTATATATGTTCATTTATGTGGGAAAGAATGTGTGTGGAGCTTAGGAAACTAGAGAGGGGCCGATGGGAGAGGAAGGAGAAGATTCTCTGAGGTAAGGGACATAGAACAGTAGGTTTAAATGGGGATGAGAGGCAGGGGATGGGGAAGGGAAAGATAGCGTTGTCAGTCCACACTACTGACACGGGAAAAGGCCCTACGGAAATCTGATGCCTGTAAGCCAACTGTAGTGGCTGTCCCTGATTGTCAACTTGACTATATCTGGAGAGAACTACAGTCCAGAATTAGAAGGCTCACCTGTGATCTAGAGCTTGAGACTGAAGACACAAGTTTCTGACCTGGATCTCGGCATGGAGATCTTGAGGCATAGTGGCCATGGAAAGCTTAGGCCCAGGCAAAGTAGTACACACCTTTAATCCCAACAGACAAACGCAAGGAGATCTCTGAGTTCAAGGTCAGCCTGGGACAAAGCAAGTCCCAGATCCAGGCATGATGGTACACACCTTTAATCTGGGCCACACCTTCTGCTGGAGACCTACATAAGGACATTGGAAGAAGGAAGATTCGCTCTTCTTCACCTGTGCGTCTTGTGGGACTGAGTTAGATCCTTGGACTTCCATTCACAGCTGCTGCTGACCATTGTTGGGGAGTTGGACTACAGACTGTAAGTCATCAACAAATTCCCTTACTATATAGAGATTACCCATAAGTTCTGTGATTCTAGAGAACCCTGACTAATACACCAAACATTATATTAAGTATGAAAGCTTAAATGGAGGTACAATGTGTGGGTGGATATAGCTGCTCCCAGAAGCCACACGTTATAGAATGAAAGTCCCAGTGCCCTATGTCAGTGAGATGCTACTGTAAGCTGATTTGTTGGGAGGTCCCTAAGGCCCCTCGGACACTAAGTGCAAATGTCACCACTGTTGATTGTCTACCAGAACTGAATGGTAAGTCCCTATTTCTGAAGAGGCTACATATCCCGTTTGCTCCTGGAGCAGGGACTGTGCTGGAAACTCCCTCCCTCCCTGTTGGCTAACCTTCCCTGTCCCACAAGGGGCTATGCAGGCTACTGAGGGGAATGGTCTTACTCAGCCATGGCCAGTACATGCTGCACCTCCACCGGTCAGGTAAGTGTACACTGTAAACAAGCCTCGCCACACTCCTGCAAGCAATCCTAACGAGGCTTACTGGGCCATAAATACTGGGGATAAAAGGTAGTGTGGTGTTAGTCAGAAAGAGGAAAGAAACTGGTGGCATGGGAGGGGGACAAAAACGGCTAAAGGGGGTGACTATGATTAGACTGTACTATGCATGAAGAGGTCAAAATGAGCCGGGCAGTGGTGGCGCACACCTTTAATCCCAGCACTCAGGAGTCAGAGGCAGGCGGATTTCTGAGTTCGAGGTCAGCCTGGTCTACAGAGTGAGTTCCAGGACAGCCAGGGCTACCCAGAGAAACCCTGTCTCGAAAGAAAAAAAAAAAAGAAAGAAAAAAAGAAACAAATTAAAAAAAAAGAAAAGGTCAAAATGAAATGAAAGCCATCATTGTGCATAATTAATATATGACAAAACATTTGAAAAAAAGAACTGCAATTTAATGCTGAGGATCTCTGATATCTTATTTGGAAATAAAAAAAGAAGGGGGCATGTGTGTGTCACAGGGGACACATGACAGTAGGGGCCAAGCTTCAGAATGTGGGTCTCTGACAGACAGGAGTTCTTGGATTAACCCTGTCCTGTTGGGACCCCAGGCTCCTGCAAGGGCTTGCTCAGCTAGGATGAGGCAAATTCTGCAGACTCAAGTTTCACAGAGGAAAGCAGCCTCAAGGTAATCATGTGAATTACAAAGACAGTCACTATCAAGCCTGCCCTCAGCAGGGGCCACAGGCCAGTTTACTAACCCCGCAGCGTTTACAGTATGCTGTCACTGATGCTCGCCTGCCTGGTGCCAGCCTTTAGTTCCGTGAGGTCCCTGTTCTGCTATCTCAGCACTTCTCAAGCTGTAACAGATGTGTAAATGGCCTGGGGTCACTTGAAGCTGGTTCTTCTCTGGAAGGTCTAGGGTAGGACAAGAATATCTGCATTTCTAACATGCTAAGACCTAATGTGGGATATGAATTGCAAACCCATGGCTGGGGTATCCAAGACCTACCATCAAGTGACCAAATCAGGCAGAACGGGTGAAGGCAGGACATGGGCAACCCTGGCAATGGCAGACAAGTTGGAATGTCTATCATCTTCGCTTGACACCTAGCAATTCTCTGCCTGTGGCCAGCCCTGAGGGAGCCTCATGGCACAGAGCTCTGGGCAGGACTCAGAAAGCCTCAAGCTGCCACGGCAGACTGGGTAGGGTCCTTATGTGGTCCTTTCTTGTCTGTTAAGTGCTGGGCTGTACTAGGTGTTGGTGGATATATAGGTGGACCAAATTCCATTTCTGCCTTTAGGAAGCTTTATTCAGGGGCTAAAATTCAGCTGTGCACACACTTAGGTTGTGGCCTCAGGCCAAGGAGCTGGTCATCCATCCATTCATTCATTCATTCATTCATTCATTCATTCATTCATTCATGTATGCATATGTATTTATTTAGCAGCTGCTATGTGCTAGGCACTGTCAATACTGGTGAATGAGGTAGCCAGGAAAGAAGCGATCCAAAGCTGAGGTTTGGAGGGAAGGTGCAAGGGACTGTGGTGGAGAATGCAGAGGGGCTGGCGGACTCGGCTTCATGTTCAATCTACTCTCCTGAGCCAAGTGTCACCCCACACTAGAGCCTCCCAATTACCATCTATTCACACGACCTCTGTGTACATAGGTCAATCGGAAAACCCTCGGTAACACAGGCCAAACCACAGAGGGCTCTGCCACATTTCACAGAAGTTGGAGTCACCCACGCTAACCATGGTAACCAAGGGTAAACTGAGCTGTTTAACCCAGGGAAAAGAGAAGGACAACCGAGTTTCTCAGACAGTCTCCATGATGGGCTCAGGATGCTGTCTCTGCTTCAGTTTTTGTATTTAGTAGGGGTGAGGAAACTGAGTGGCCCGGTGCTTGCTCACCTGAAAGTCTTCCTGTCTCACTTTGCGAAAACCACCTGCTTTTTGTTCCCTATCTGCTCCTGTAATCTCCATTGCTTGCAATGTCTACCGACTGCAGATGCTAACAGGACCTATAAAATACATTCACAGAGACATCTAGACCAAGTATTTGACCATGATAATTGGTACTGCAACCTAGCCAAGTCCAGACAGGAAATTATAAGGGCTTCACATCCCTCTCTGGTTTTCATATCTGACCCTCTGATGACCTTCGGTTGCAACTGCACTGGCCTTGTCCTTCCCTGAATGACCAAGGAGAGGGTGGCCAGGTCTTTGCCTGCACTGGTCCTTCCTCTGCCTCCTTGTCTAGTTTCCTCTCATGATCTCAGTCCTCAAGCCCTTAGCTCCAGCCTACCTCCCACATTTTAGCTCCCTCACCCACAGGTGACATCACATGACATCCAAGATTCTGGGCGTTACATCATGTTTCAGTCCCTGGTGGCATCTTCAGCATGAATCAGTCTGTGGAGTCATGTCAGCACACGGGCTGTGGCCCTTCCCACACACTGCCTGGCAACAGTTAGACTCAGGAAAGATCACCTGGGCAATGAGAATCCCGGAACTCCCCCAGGGAGCTGCATCTGGCACGACCGAGCGAGCAGGAGCTGCTTTCGGTACAGGGTGTCCCCGTGCCCTGGCATCATGACTTGGAAGGTACAGAATCAAATAGCTCCGCTTTAGAAATGCAGATGCAGTGGCGAGGGATGCTGTCTTTGTGGGGAGCTCTTGAGGCACACTCTCAGCTCCAACGTTGCCTATAGCTGCAGTGGGGTCCAGAGGGACCATTCAGAAGTCTGCCCTCTGCCCCCGGCTTCAGAACTGCTGCAGCTTTTCCAGCAGGTCAACCTTTGCCTTGACCTGAATTTAAATGCTCTCTTTCAGCCCTCACTCCTGAGAACTCACCTGCCTTGCATGAAAATCCACATCGATCTCTTTGCACAGAACACTCCCTGCTTTCCGCTCCCATTTCAAGCTTGGCAGAGCAGATGGGTTCTCACAAAGAATTCCTGGACCTGCTGAATAGGAATGGGGAGGGCAGCTAACCTTCCTAGAGACCCTACTCCAGGACAGGATTTCCACCAGAGGCCTGGGTGATGTGAGGGCCAGCTCAGCTGTCATTCTGGCTATCTAATAGCTGTGTAACTTCAGGCAAGGCATTTCACCTCTCTGAGCTTGTATTTACATAGCTGTAAAAGGGAGTTTATGATAATCGCTACCATGAAGAATCATGAGGGTCCCTATGGATAGATTTTAGAATAGTGTCCCAGCACACTA
Source organism: Uromys caudimaculatus (assembly GCA_028551405.1). Lineage (NCBI taxonomy): Eukaryota > Metazoa > Chordata > Mammalia > Rodentia > Muridae > Uromys > Uromys caudimaculatus. The sequence goes on from CM052710.1 coordinate 79,137,966, forward strand.
GTGTTGAACAATTTTTGAAAATATATTCATATATATATATATATTCATATATGCGTGTGTATTATACTCACACAGAAAGATTTTATATATAGTGATATATCTGATTGTCAAAAGAAAAACTTCACTTCCTCTTTTGCTTCCAGCATTTTTTTCTGTGAAGAGAGTGGCATTAAACCATGCTGCTTATTACAAGGCTTGTTTGGCTCCTGCGTGTCCCTCCATGTGCAGGGTCTACCTTCCCCTGGCCTCAGCCTGCACATGTGCCTCTCAAGCTCCCAGCACATGCACTGTCTGTCTCAGGCTACCTGCTCCCTAGGATCCGGGTGCATGACTAGAAGACCTTTCTACCAGGAGGGGCCTCTCCAGGCTTGCGCTTTCTTCTTGAATGTTCCTGAGAAATGTAACTTGGCCACTGGTTGATTTCCACACCGAGTTCTCTCTCTTCTAAGTCTCCAAGGGCAGGAATAGGATTGTGACCCCGATTGTGACCCTGACTGTTCTATTCCAAGTCCGATGGCAGCATCTCCTGAGTGTGTGTGTGTGAACAAGCAAAGGAGACTCCTGTTCTCGGTCTGTCCTCACCTCTCGCTAGGCATGCTTTCTCAGTATGAGGAGAGTCCCAGCTCTACTAGGGTTAATTCTCCTCAGTCCCCTCAACCTCCTGAAAGCACTGACAAGCATCCTCCCCTAATGTCACCTACCGAGGTCTGTCTGGACCAGGTCCACACTAGGACTCTTCAGTGCTACTGTGCTCAGAAGTAGCCCCTCTGCAAAGCTGGGGTGAACCCTGCAGTTGGCTTGGGGTACCCTCTCGCTCTTCCTGAGTCAGGGTATACTGGACAGTTTTACGTCAACTTGACGCAACCAGAATCAACTGACAAGAGGGAACTTCAACTAAGAAAATGCCTCCGTAAGATTGGGTTGTAGGCAGGTCTGTAAGGCATTTTCTTAGTTAGTGACTGACACGGGGTGGAGGCGTGAAGGGCAGGAGGGACTGCAGCCCATTGTGGGTGGTGCCATCCCTGGGCTGTGGTCCTGGGTTCTATAAGAAAGTAGGCTGAGCAAGCCATTAAACAGCGCCCATCCATTGCCTCGGTGTCAGCTACTGTCCTGGTTCCTGCCCTGTTTGAGTTCCTGTCCTGACTTCCTTTGATGATGAACCTTCATATGGAATTGTAAGCCAAACAAATCCTTTCCCCCCTCAACTTGCTTTTTTGGTCATGGTGCTTCATTGCAGCAATAGAAACCCTAACTAAGACGATACTCTTCCTACTCAGAGTATTTCTGTTTGTTTGTTTTTAGTGCTGGGGAGATGGCTAAGTGCTTATGACAGTGTACTACTCTTCCCGAGGTTGGTTCCCAGCACTCACACTAAGTGCCTCAGAGCTGCCTGTCTTTCAGCTCCAGAGCATCTGACACCCTCGTCTTGTCACAATCTCTGTGGGTGCCTGCATGCACATGCACCCCAACCCACATATACATATCATTAAAAATAAAATAGAATCTTAAAGCAAAAAAGGCCAACACCCTCTCTTCTGTACTCAGCTCACATTTGCCCTGGTGGCATGAAACCAACAGAGGACAATGGTGTGGGACATTTAAGGCAGAGCACTGGACCTAAGTAACTGGGCTGTCCCTTATGTGTACATCTGCACATAAAATAACAAAGCAGGCGGCCCTTAAGAACTTCCCTTGACAAGGCAGTAAAAGCTATCAACAGTATCCGGGCTGGACCACTGAGCGCTCATTCTTTGGCAATTGTGTAACAAAATGAACAGTGCACACCCAGCATTTCTGCAGCCCATGACATGCTCAGTGAAATCCTACTGCCTTGCTTCTTCAACTAGCTGCTTTGGAATTCCCCCAGGAAACACTGTTGCTACTTGAAAGAATGACTGGCAGGGTTTCCTCAAACAGGGGCCTTTACCAGACAGTTTCTGAAAACGTGGACACAGGGCAAAACCCAGATGGTATTAGCTGCCAGCCACAGAATTGGCGCTTTCACGTGAGTATTAACATTTTTGAAAACCTGAACTCTGCCCAACACCTTTCTCTCACTGAAGACTTTCCTGATGGGAAAAGGACAGGAGGTCAGGTCAGTGACGTGAGGTTTTATCTACTGGAGAACAGACTGTGTCACTACCTAGAAGACAGGCATACTTCACCGGGCTGTTCTAAGTGACCAGTGGGTGATGTTGTCGATGCCAGCTGGGGGACAGTACTACTCAAAGTCCAAGACAGACCAGTGTGGATTAGGAGAGAGGAGGCACGTCTACAGATCCAAATGCAGGTTCCCCATGGCAGCTACTTTTCCCAAAGACCCCACTGCTTGTGGTGTGTGATCAATAATAAAAATCCAGTATTTATAAGGGACTCTTAAAATGCTCGCTCCTGTTCCACCCACATGTCGGTATGAAGCTGGCCCTTCTCCTTTAACTTCACCCCGAAAAATATCACAGCACAGGGGGTGCAGGACAGAAACCAGAGTCACCACGAAGCCAGACATTAAAGATTTGCAAAAATAAACAAATGAACCAAAACAACAACAAACTACACATCATCACCCTCGGTACATCAATCTCTGGTTTGTCTTACCAACACACTTCTTACATAAATATGTGGTAGAGAGAAACTTATTTTTAGGTGGAATAAGAAACAGGTATTTCAAAATGGTCTGTGTTAGTTTCTAGTGTGTCCTGTCAAACATTAATAGTATCTTTGACAAGCACATGTTCTTAGAGTCCTGAAAAAAAACACAAAAAACCCCCCAAATTGGGGCCCCACAGCACAGTGTGCCAGGTCTCCTGGCTCTCAGTTTCTAGAACACTCATTTTTCCTCTTTCCCCATCCTCCACTGTGGTCTAGATGGTTCAGTGCCAGAATTGAGCTCCTTGGAGTGCACCAGAAGCCAGGCTTGGCTGGGAGAGACATCATCTCTTCCACAGAAGAGAATCAGGTTCTCTAAAGGCACAGAGCCCCAATTATTTTTGCTATTTCAGTCTCTGTGTTCCGAACCTTAGAGAAAAGCACTCGTGAGTTGTCTTCATGGCATTTCTGCATTTTGACACGTTGCTTGTGGCACCCATTGGGCCAAGAAGGAGCACATTCCGTGGCCATTTTTGCAACTTCTATGCCTGGAAACAGATCACCACATGCTCACACAGACCTTCGGGGGCCTGGCGTCAGTCCATACCCAGGCTGACAGGGACTTTCAATGACTGTCAGACCTCCTTTCCTTCCCTGGGGCTGCCAGTCCCCATGACAACCTCTCTGAGAATCAGGAATGCCAGAAGTGACAGTCTCACCTAAGACCTGCTTGCATTCTAAGAGGCTGGCGTGCTCACAGCACAACTAGGAGACACTGGCCTGGGATGTGATGGAGATTCCCCAGGGGGAATCTGGGTCATGTCATATTCTGTTACTGATGTCTGAGGACTCATGTCCAGGCGGCTTAGCAGAGGGAGTGGGCCTAGGGTCTGGGAGGGAGCTCTGACACACAAATGTGACAGTGCGGGTGTGAGTGGTGGGGTGAGTCTTGCAGCTGGGACACCCTGACCTACTATCACTCCCCTCATCTGGCTCTTCCAGTTCCCGTAACAGGGTCTCCACCTGTGTAGCTACTTCTGCCTATCCCACTCCTTCTGCCCTATTAGGATCTGCTCCTGCCTGGCCCTTCAGTGTTGTAGAGCACGTGGAAGCATTAGCATGGAACAGGCAAGGTTGAGTATGTCCAAACCCTGGAAATCTCAAAAACTGAGATTAGAATCTCATCCTGAGATAGGCAGGAGTAGGACTAGCTCCCTCCTTGTTTCTGTGCCTGCCTTGGAGTGAGTAACCAGGCGGGCGACCCCCAACCAGGTGGTCACAGTCAGTCAGTCACATAGCCCAGTACCTGGAATTCTTCCGCATGCAAATGAGGCATCTCAGTAGCCTTAGGATTCAGCCAATGAACTCCTCCCTCCCTGGATATTCTCATGCCCTCCCCCCAAACCATATAACCTTTGGTTTACCCCCAATAAAGTGTATGTGTTCAAAGCCACCCTCAATAAAGAAATATGAACAAGCTAAGACCATCTTAGAGAACTGCTTCATTAAAGATCAGTGGAGAGGAGAAGGCCTTAGCTTAAAAGAGCTGTAACGCTAAGATTCTCAGAAAAGGCCTTCTCTCTCTTCCCTGTGCTTCCCACCTGGCTCCCAACGAAACCAGGGTCCTGCTGGTCATGAACTATGCTTCCTACCTCTGGCCTGGTGGGTAGTGGTGTCTGACACCCGGGAGGGAGAGGTGCACTGGGGACCCCATCCATTCTAGACTTAGCCCTGTCTTCTCTGTGCTGGTACTAGTGGTATCTGGACACCCCAGAGAGGAGAGGCAGAACCTGGTACCATTCACACCCAAGTAAGCCTCTCTTTCACACCCTCATCTCACACCTTTCATGACGCTGTATGAGCTTCAGAGATGGCGGAACAAATGTCTGCTTTCCCCAGAGATACCATGAGCCTCGTGAGTGTTGGGACTACCTGTTTCGCTAAGGGTCATCTCTCTATGTTGGCAGCAAATCTGACATATGAGGTACCTCATCCCCATGTGATGAGCTAAAGAATGACAGTACGGAAGAGGGCAGCATGACAGAGCATAGGCAAGCAGTGGGAGCCTGGGAGGTTCTTTTGTACCAGGTGGTGAGCACCCATGGCTGACGAAGAGCTAGGCCTAGCTACAGGGTGCTGCATCCAGTACTGTGAGCCCTCCAAAGAGAACGTGGCACCTGTTTCATTTAACTTGGAGCTTCTGGGGAGCGACCGTGGGGAACCTGGGCAGGAAAGATGTTTTACAAACCGGTGCAACTTAGCACCGACAAATCACCTGCTTGACAGGGTTGCTTGGAGGAAGGGAACCCTATTGTAGAGGCATGTTCGCCAACGCCCTGAAAGATGATCTCATAATACCCTGTGCTATTGCAAGGGCCACACAGAGACTTTGTACGATCTAGAAAGGCAGGATCCAGCACAGGGGTTTTTGGACATTGCAAGAAATCTGGCTGTCCTCTTGTACTTTGGGGTGTTTATAGGGAGAGAAGAGCTAGGCCTGCCTCTCTTACCATGTAGAGATGGTTTGGAGTTGGCCTCCATCTTCCCCTTTAATGCTGCCCCAGCCTAACACCAACCAAAGCTCTCAACCACTGTCTGGGAAAAGCTCTGCTGGGTTCTAGTGAAGCCAGGCATGTCCCCACACCCTTCCTTGAGATCCTGAGGCACAGCGGGAAAGCTCCTGTTGGTGAGGCTGAAGGGGCTGGGGTGGCACTTACAGTTCAGTCACATCCTTTGGCATGCCTTTGGGGAGGGCACGGAGACCCCTGTTGCTGCATCGAACCACTGTCTCCACGCAGGTGCACTGCTCGGGGCAGCGTGGACTCAGCTGGCAGCTGCTCTCCTCATTGCCTGTGGAGGACCCAGACAGGGTGAGCATCCCGGAAGATAAGCCCTAACCAGGAGAGCAGCCAGGCAAAGGGAGCTGACAGGGCCAGACTGTTTCTAGCAAAGGCTGGTTCTACCTAGCACCAGCAGTGAGCCCAAGCCAGGACTAAAGGTAGCTACTACTGGTTTCTTCCACTGCCAAAGGCAAAGGATGTGTGCCTGGGAGCATGGGAAGGAACTCTGCTCTGTAATGCACTCCAAATGAATGAAGACCAGTCAAGCTGCTAACCCAGACCCACAGCCACATGGGAAAGGGGGTCCTGTCTGTCATATGAGGAAAAGCCATGACTCTGAAAGGAACGGTCAGACAGAGGCAGAGCCTGGCCTTTCCCCATCCCTTTCTACCTTTTCCAACCACTATATAGTCATCCCTCTAGGGTGGCGAGCATGTCACCAGCCTCCTTATAATGCATCTCAATTAATCTGCAAATGAATACATCTGTCCTAAGGTAATCCAAAAATCCACCAAGGAAATAACTATACAAGCTTGAATTCAAGCAATCAAATATGCCTTCTGGGTCCAGACACCCAAAGCCTCAGATTTGTGAGTTCATATCTCTTAGTCAAAAGGAATTTTCTTGACGTCTGTTTCCCATAAGTACATGCTCTGACTTTCACCGTAACGTAACAGGGAGACTTCCATGCCCAGTTGTGTAAACGGTGTACAGAAGGGCATACCATCTAAGCATCCCCAAACTCACGGTGGACATGGCGGGTAAGTGTATCAGGTACAGTGGCATTCACACAGAGGTCAGTGTCCTGAATGAACAAACATCTTGTTCTAATGAAGTCAGTACAGATACACAGCTGAGGAAAATAAAGCAGCTTCAGGAAGAGGCAACAAGCCACGAGGGCTGCAGGAGACTCTCAGAGGCCTTTGGAGCAGAGTTCCTCAGAACCTGTGTTCCAGGAAGGCAGAGTGGAGTCAAAGGTCTCAGCCTTGCCTTCCCGATTCACTCCCGCTTACCGTCACAGGTGAAGTCCTGGATGGCCACGTCTTGGATAGGAATCTCCTTGAGGAAAAAGGGCTTCTGGCATCTGGGGTTTCCGCTGACGATGCGGCGCTTCCTCAGCCACCGGCCAAGCCAGGCCATGTGGCAGTTGCAGTTGAAAGGGTTAGACAGGAGGTTTCTGGGGGGGGGGAAAGAGAGCCTTTGAGTGGTCATCGTCCACCCTGACCCTAGCCCAAAGCCTACAGTCTACTCCTGTAGCTCAGACTTGCTCTCTAGGAGGCACTGGGTCTTGGCATCCCTTCTGGGGGGATGCAGAATTTTCCTCTAAACTATGGGGGATGCAACCGCCTGATGGGTGTGTTATGACCTTCAGCCTTTGCCTCCTCTGTCCACCCAGCCTCACTTGGGCAAAGCTGGGGAGAATTGCCTGTACTCTATAGCAGTAGCCACACCCCCTTTCCCACCAGAAATACCTGCAGTTTGTGGGCTGGGGTGTTGATGCTCCTGACCCGGGGCAGCTGGGACCCTTCCTTTTTCTGACTTGTGTCTTTTACTTTCTTTTGGTGTTGGCAGTATCAAGGCTAGTTCTATGACTGTGAGCAGCTGCCCACTGACAAAGACTGGTATCTCCACTGGCCTCTGCATATCCAGGAGCCCACCTGTTCACGACAGGTACTTTGCCCCTGACCATGCAGTAGTGTGATGGACAGATGGGGTTGGGGAAGACGGTGGCAGCGGTTTCTCTGAGTGTTTGCCCCAGGCTTGGGACACATCCATCATGCCACTGAGGCAGAGGGTAGAGTACAGGAGGGACAGGCCACATGGGCAAAGGAGGGAGAGGAGAGGGGATGAGAGGGGGCTTCCCAGGCTGTAGAATCTAGGAGTTGCCCCCATGAAGGCCTCAGGCAGGGTGTGTGAGGGTAGGAAGTGTGAGATCAACAGGGCTGGGTGGCAGGGCAGAGGGACACATGGCTGGGAGAAACTAGACTGTTATCGGTCCCCAGGCCACTCTGCAACTCCACTTCTATTCCAAGTGGGGAGGAGATAATGGCTGTGGCTGCTACTTTGTTTTGTCATTTGGAGGGAAAGGAAATGGGACAGGTAAGCACTTGCTGAGCACAGCTGAGGCACAAGGCAGCAGCAGAAGTAACTGTAAAGTGACCAAAGGCTGGGGACTCTGTCTGTCCTTAGGCCTGGCTGTGCGGTTCACACCGTCAGCAGGAAGGTGCTGGGGAGATCCCACGCATATATGTAGAAACAGTCCCTAGCTGAGGAGAGGATGCTAGAGTCTGGACCTGGGAGGCACAGCCCTACAATCATAATCACTATCCACTGCCACCTCTTCCTGATGCCGGGAATTCCCTTTCACTCTCTCATTTACAGGTCCAGAAAGCTGGGCTCCCACTCTGCCTCTGACAAGCACCAGCGTAGTCAGGGTCACCTTTTAAAACACGCTGCCGTTCACACCGTGAGTCTACGGCGAAGTTTCCATGTTCTTGGTGTGCTTTGAAACTAAAGCAGTCCCCATGGCCAGGCAGTTTGACCCTGGCCTCCTCTCCAGTCCTGTTTTACCCCATATCCCTGCATACTCAGTACAATGGCCTTACTAGACTTTGCATATTTATTCTGCTCCAACCAACCATGGGGTCTTCATGTGACTGTAACTACTATAGGAAATACATTTCCCACTTTCTTCAACAAACTAATCTTCCCTGCTGCTTCTTCATAAAGCTTGTGTTAGCCTTTCTCATCATGGGGACAATTTACCCTGCAGCCAGACCCAGAGAGGAGGAGCCAAGTCTGTAATCCTTAGTACTTAGATGGTATCTGGCGCATAGAAAGAGCCTGACAAATGTCTATTAAATAGACAGATGGGCAGGTGACCTTGGCCATGGTCAGTGGGAAGCTGGGATGTCAGGGAATTCTGCAGAGAGGGACCCAGAGGGAGTGGTAGCATGCTGGGGAGAACTCACATGGTAGACAGGGAGACGAGTGTGGTGAAGGCTCCAGGGGTGATGGTGGTGATCCGATTGTCATAGAGTGACAGCAGTCTCACAGAGCTTAGGCCAGCGAAGGTGTCATTGCTTACACAGCTGATCAGGTTGCTCCTCAACATCCTGGAAGAGAATGGGAGAGGGTCATGGGTAGTGCTCTTGCCTCTCAAGAGATAAACAGCCAGCTCCTAGCTTGGCCAGTCATTGCTCAGGTTTGACTGGTGATGAGCAGGGCCTGGACCCTCACTGGGAGACATGCAAATGTATATGAGCATGTATTTTACACACTGTGTGGTAGTTATAATGAGAATGACCCCCATAGGCTCATATAGTTGACTGCTTGGGCCCCAGCTGATGGAACTGTTTGGAAAGGATTAGGGGGTGTGGCCTTGTTGGAGGAGGTGTGTCACTGGAGGTGGGCTTTGAGGTTTCAAAAGCTAATGTTATTCCAGTTGGCTCTCTCTGACTCTCTCTTTCTGCCTCACATTTGTGGATCAGATGCAAGCTCTTAGCTACTGTTCCAGCACCATGCCTGCCTGCCTGCCTGCCACCACATACCCAGCCATGATGGTCATGGACTCACCCTCTGAAACTGTAAGCAAGTCCCAGTTAAATACCTTGGTCATGTAAGTTGCCTTGGTCATGGGGTCTCTTCACAGATATAGATGAACAATCAAGACAGGTCATAAACACAAACCACAGCTATCCATGTGCTCTTGTGCAGATGACGTGGTTGTGTGTGCACATGTACTTCCAGGAGGAAGAGAACCCACATATGGGTTCACTGTATGTGTGTGTGCTTGAACGTGGATGTTTGCCTTCAGGTGTGTTCAGGGGCACAGCGTGTGTCTCTGTGTATATTCGTTATGGTTAAATTAGTGTTTGTGTGCATCCCTCAATATGTTTTTGGAATGAATATGTACATGTGTGCACTAGAACAGTTCTGAGTGGGGTGTGACTAGGTGTGGGCATGCTGGTGAGCTTAGCATGTCAGCTTCTTTGCAACGAAGGTGGAAAAGTCTGATGCTGTAGAGATGAAGGAATCAATAGGCCAGGATGGTGCCTCATTGTGATGCCTGTCCACAGCTTGTATGGTCCATCTGTCATCCCCCTGCCTCCTGAGGCAGTGCCTGAGCCCAAGCCTAGGTACTCACAGTGTCTTGAGGCCACTGAGGCCCCGGAACATGCGCCCGTGCATGGTCTCCAGCTGGTTCCCCGTCAGCATCAGCTCCTGCACGCCTGCTGCTCCATCGAAGGCACCCTCTCGCACCTCCTTGATCCTATTATTGCTCAGGTTTCTAGAAGGAGGGGGTAGAAGCGGTGGATGGAAGGAGCTCAGCCTCCAGCTCCTGACACTGGATTCTCAGCTTCTGTGCTCATAGACATAAGGTCACTCCTCGCAGCAGGTGGAGAAATACACACAGCCCAGGACTTAGCGGGTCTCAAGTGTAATCATTTTTGAATGCCTGGAAGAGTCACTCGTAACTTTTCTTCACCAGGGGGGCCCTCAAAAGGAGTGCAGTGATCCTCAAGAGAGAGCCAGAGAAGAACATAAAGTAGCCCCCTCTTCAGTGGGGATAAACACATCTGGGGGACTTGTAGCACTCTCAGAAGAGCCCCTTACAAGTGGATACCTCCTACTGAATACTTGTTGCCTACCACTTATTTAGGAGAGGCCACATGAGAGTCAGAGCACTTTAACCTCATCAGAGCCTCAAGCAATGCCCAGCAGCCAGATACTACTGTCCTCCCTTACAGGTGAAGAGATTGGAGACCGAATAACTTCCCAGTTATTCAGATTTACACAGCTAAAGATTTGGGCTATGAAGCTAGGTTTTCTGAGACAAGAAACGTTTCATTGTTACTCCTCTTCCTTTTGTAAGATCTCGGGAGATGTGAGGACTTGCTCCCTTGTATTACTGAATTTGTGTGTGTGTGTGTGTGTGTGTGTGTGTGTGTGTGTGTGTGTGTGTGTGTGTGTGTGTGTGTGTGTGCATGCACGCGCGCGCCCAGGTCAACCGTCAACAGCAGGTATCATTCTCAGTCATTCTTTGCCTTATTTTCTGAGACATGGTTTCTCACTGAACCTGGAGCCTGCCTGATTTGAGCGGACTGACTGGCCAGTGAGCCCCAGGGATCTTACAGGCACACACTGCTGCCCTTAGATATACATGGGTGCTGAAGATCCAACTCAGGCCCTCATACGTGTGCAACAAGCACCCTGCCAACTGACCCATCCCCTCCACTCCGGGATCTCGGTTTTCTCATGGCACCTCTATTCCCATCCAGCCCAGGTGCCGTTATTCCTGAGTCTGTCCCAGTTCTGAGATCAGATCCTTCTCTCTAAGACCTGGTGTCTACCACATGGGAGAACATACCAGGACAGTCACAGGCAGCTGCTGCAACGGCCATATAAAATTCTAGTCCCTGTTTCAGAACGAAGAGGTAGGGCTTCTTTGTGGACTACCCTGTGGTCCAGTCTGAAGGCACTCATGGTTGTCTGGGTGGAACCTAGCTGGATAGTGTTCATGGAAGCCAGGGGAGGAGGCCTACCTCAGCACACAGCAGAGCCCTATACTGTGAACAGAAGACTCTGAGGATGTCACCAGAGCATGTTAGGTTGTCTGAACTGCTGGGCTAGCAGATACTGGCCACATGGCCAGACCTCTTGGTGGGGGTGGATATTGATTCATGCTGGTGCCTTGGATGGATATGGGGCCATACCAGCCCTTCCATAGTGCACAAGGCTGAAGCCTCCAGAGAGACAAGGGGCCCATCTGAAGCACATGATAAGATAATGGTACCCAAGTGGTCAATGTAAGACACTTTCCCTTTCCTGTGGTTGACCTGTGCACCCAGGGGCGACAGGGCCTACCATGGTAGACAGCTGTGCTGGGGGCAAACTCTTTTAAATCTTCTCTCTGTTTTGTTACTGCCCAGCCCACTACTCTCCTGATAACACCCCCAAAGTCCCTGTCCTAAGGCCTGTTGACTGGGGCATCCCTAAGCTGGGGCAAAACGTGGTACTCAGCGTGTTTCCTTATCAATTCTCGCTGTCCTGGCCAAGGACAAGCCAGGAATGGAAAGGATGCATGGGGGAGATCGCATATGACCCCTAAACTAGATACAGGGGTCGAGGCCAAGGTTTTCCTAACAGGGTTCGGCTCCAGGGAGAGGGGCGGCTTGGGCACTAGAATGCAGGGCTGGACAATGACAGTGCGTTAGAGTTGTGGAGGTGGGAAGGCTCCCATGTACTAACAGCTGTTTCTTCAACGGAGCAAAATTAACAACCCATTACTGTAAGGTTTGTGAATCACATTTCCTTAATCTGGGAGAATGAAGAACAGAAGGGGCGGGGGCAGTTGTAGTACTTTCTAGAAGGGCTGGCTGCTGTTCCCTCTCTATCCATCAAAGCTGAAGTCCGTAGTGGGGTGTGGGGGCCAGAATGGAGCTTGGAGCAAATATTCTAGACACAAAATGAGTGTATCTGGATTTTCTACGAGCTCTGGTGAAGCCTCAATGCAGTGTTTTCCTGAGACACCTCTCTCCCACAGGAAGCCTCAGCATATAGCTAGCCGGCTCTCTCCCTTTGCCCCCACAGATCTCTCTGGAGGAAGGTCCTTCCTTATGCCTTTGGCTCTAATGGTCTAGCCTTGAAAGCTCATACTGGGTCCAGGAGTGGTTGAGAGGGCTCGTGGGTACTGCCTCTACAGGCTGATGGGTGCCTCTGACCTCATTCTTCCCAGAGAGCACAGAGGCATGCATGGGGACCCATACAACTCCCTGCAGAGAGCCCAAGTCCAGGCTCTCCTAGACACTACTCCCTGGCAGTACAGGGTTGGCCAGCTACGCCTGCAGTGGGGACAGAGCCTGGTCCCAGGAAGACTATAGCAGAGAGCCAAGTAAACCTTTCTGGAAACTAAGGATAACTGGCCATGACTGGTATGTTCTGGCACAGTGCCAGGATGAAGTCTTGTTCACTGACCATGAGCCTGTCCCTCCCTGAGGGACTACTACGTACCATGGTCTCTAAGCAGGTGATGAGAAGTAGGCCCCTTGGGAACAAAGGTGACCTGGACCTTGTATCCATCTAAAGGAGCAGCTGCTATTCTGCTCGACTCTACTGGGCTAGCCTGAGATGGTGGAGCCAGTTCTGCCCAGGGAACTGATAGTCCCAGAGGTACCAGAAAGCGAGATTTTATGGTTTCTGTGAAAGCTTCTGAGTTTTGAAAGTGGTTGACTAATTCTTATTAAAAACACAGCAACTAGTAACAAATCCAACCATGTACCCATGACGTCAGCTAGAGGCTGGCTGATTTTCAGGCTATGGGTGACTCTCCTCAGCATCCTAATTGGCCTAAAGTCCACTGCATGGAGAGCCACAGCTCTTTGAACACGGAGTCTCTTTTTCTCTTTTTGCCCTCCCCACTCTCCATCCGACCCCCATCTCTCTGTGCTAGGGATGGTACTCAGGGTGTCAAGCAGGTAGGCAAGGATCCTACCACTCAGTTGTGATGCTCTTTGAAAAGCTGTGTGGGGTTGCCAGAGTATAAGGGCCAGAGATGCAGAAAACACAACAGGGTCCAATCACCTTAGCCCAAATCAGAAATAGTAGATTCAGGACCAGGCAGCCTTCGGGAGCTGGCCCAAGTGTGAGGCAGCCACGCCATTGGCTTCAAACAGTATATTGTCAGATATCCTGACACACAACCACCTCTGTGCGGGAATAGGACAGTGACTGGTTCAGGGCTGGATTTACCCTGTGGGGTCTTATCCAGTCGGCTGGTGCTGATAAGTACTGGCACTGAGCTCAGGTGAATGCAGGCCAGCCTGTGAGTCCCCCACACCCCACACACCTGAATGTTTAGCCTGTCTGGAGCAGTGGGGGACATTTGGCATCCCCGACCTTCACTCCTGGGGGCAAACACAGGGGCCAACTGAGTAGCATCTTTTCTTTCGGTTGAGATCTGGGCTTGCATTTGGCCATGCTCAGGTCTGTGGCATGTGGCTGGGGATGGAAACTGGCTCTCTCCTGTCACATATCTGTGTTCTTGTTTCCCTTTGTCTATAGGAATATCTCTCTGTGCTCACATCCCTGTCACAAGTGGGAACAGAACCTGTGTGACTTCCCCCTAAAAGGTGTGTGTGGGAGCACAGTTTTACTTTGCAGAAACAAAGACTCCTGGGAATCTGTTTGCTGGGCAAATAGGTTCTTGTGCAGCTTGACTCATTTCAATACCTTCCCCATGTCCAGATTCACCTCCACATCTGTCTACAGGTTGGAACCGAAGGGCACCTTTCTCTGGTTAGAAATGAAAGGGACATATCTAAAGGGTTGCTCATTATGGTGGGTCCCAGAAGCTCATGGGTGCTGGGCTACAGCCACAGTCTTCATCAGCCTTACATGTGCCCTGGTCTCAGTGGTTCCCTCAGAGAGCTCAGGCCCTGCTCCAAGCACAGATTTACTTATAGAGGGCAGTCGCTAAGTCAGTGGCTGTGGTTGGCAGGGACACATGAGTGATGCCACTGAGAGAGTAGCTGCCGAGGGCCTAGAAGGCATCTGTTCCCTTGTCTGCAGGGCACTGATAGGTAGAAGTGTGATGAACTGGAGGTAAGGAGCTACAGGCAGTCCTCGGGATTCATTATCGTTATATTCTACATCACCAGGAACACCGAATGAGTGCACGTGGAATCGCTGCTCCTGGAGAAACTAGATGAGGCTCCTGTGAGCCTGTGGTCATGGCATTTCCATCAACCGATCAATAATAAGCTTGTTCTGTGAGTGCTTCTGTTCAGAGACACTGTATTTACTATACTATTGATTCATCAACATTGCATTCATGGCCGGCAGTGCTGGGCTCATGCCTGAACAAATGGGAGAAGCCTCTCTACCGAATGTGTGCCCTCAGTGAGGCACGGTGCAGCTGGCTCAGGCTTTGAGTATCTAGACAGTGTTCCAGTACCGTGCTTGGGCCAAAGTTGGCGCTAAAAAAAAAGCACAAAACTGCAAAGCACATGCCGCTGGATAAACCACAAAGTGGACACTTGCTTACAGTGTGAGAGCTGAACCCACAAGGCAGAGAGCATTGCTGTGTTTAGCCTCAGTTAAGGGACACATGTTGGGGTGAGCAGGTTTCCCACTACCATATGTGTGTAAGTGATACAACCAGCATGAAAATTTGTGATTTTAGAGTTGTGTGAATTTGGGTACAGGGATGAGTTAGCAAATACAGAATTGGTAAGTAATGCTCGGCCACATTTGCCTTGTTGAAGAAACAGACACCGCTGTGAGGCTGGGAGATGTGGGATTTGGGGTGGGGTGGGAGGGCAGATGTTAAGAACAAATGTGCCCGGGGAATCGGCTGGCTCTCTGTGCTGGCACCTCTGCAGAGTCACTCAGGAAGGCGAGGTGGAAACAAGCCCAGCCACTGTTGGAACTGAGGTGGATCCAAGTCTGAGAGACAGTTTTGACATTGATTCACTATGTGGCTTTAGAGAGGTCACTGAACATCTCCTAGCCAATGCTCCCTCACTTGCCCAGCAAGAAACATGAAGCTGGCACCAGACGGGTGAAGGAAGGCTAAAGAAGTTGATATCCCCGAGGCTGGACTGCAGCCTTGGCCAAGGACAAGGGCTATCACAGGGGACAATATCCTCTTGCTGGCTTTTTGACTTGGCTCAAACTCCAAGGAAGGGATAAAGATGGTTGGGACAAGCAGCCATGCACTACAGAAGCCAGTAACAGCATGCGGGTCCTTTGCCTAAGCCCGGACTCCACTCAGACCAGGGAGCTCTGTGACCAAATCTACTGGGAGCAGCTGAGGATTCCTTTCTGATGTGCCCTTCCCATGCAGACCTCATCCAAATCTCATGGGTTCCCAGACATCTCTACTCGGTTGCTGTCAGTCCTTCCTATAATCTGAGATGTACGCTCAGTGTGGCTGGGGGTAGGGCAAGTAGAGGGGCAAGGAGCCACGGGATACACAATCTCCCTGTACCTGACAACTCAATGACAGCCAAGCTTCGCTTCGGTCTGCACCATGTCCCTGACTTCCAGTCCAGGGCACAGCAGGGACCCAGGAGGAGGTTCAGGGGCAGGAGCAAAAGGTGAAAGGTCAGGAAAGCTGAGGTGGCCGCCGTGTTCCCCAGCTTGACTCACATTTTCCGCAGGTTGGGCAACTTCTTGAAGATCCCAGTGGCCTCCAGCACAGAGATGTCATTGTCGTTCAGTCGCCTAGGTGGGAAGGCAGAAGATGCTTAGCTGAGGAGAGGCACCTCCTGTGCTACTTGCCTGTGGCTCTCCCTCACATGGCCTTTGATGAGCTCTGCCCAAACTTCACAGTCAGCAAAGTTCAAAAGGACCTTGAAAAACTTCAGAATGAGGCGAGGGGCTCAGCAAGAAGAGACAGATGGGAAAGGGCAAAAAGAGACAACCCTTAGCCCTCCCGTGCCTCCAGCATGGGACAGTGGCTTCTTGCATACTGTGCACAGACACACATTACTATTTAAACATGCAAGACCATGTATCTGCCTCCATTTTATGGGGATACCAATGGTAACCCAAACATCCCATGGAAATTTCCTCAGGGTGTCCTGAGCCCAAGTTGCTCAGCTCTTCCCTGACTACTTCTGTCGGCTCAAGGTTTCTGTACTCAGTATCCCTGTGTGCTCAGAGCCTTGCTGTGGTGCCCTCCAAAGACTGGAGCAGTCAAAGAAACAATAATAACCACAAGTCTGGCACTGTTTATCCAGGGTTCACTCTGTGCCAAGAGTCTGGAGGAATACTGTGTCGTGGTGTCTCTTTCTAGACCTTCTGAAGTGTAGAGGGAGACACCATGTCCCCGTCCCCCTCTCCCCTGACCTGGTGGGGAAATGGTCTCAGGAAGGCTGGAGGGAATAGAGGTGAGGTAAGAATCATGTCTTTTTAGCACCACAGGCTATTCTGTATCCTCTCCCATGCTCCGAGCCTTAGTTTATTCTATTGTAGGTGTTCAGAGCTTGTTTGGAGGTTCTACTGGGGAAGTCATCCTCTGTAGCCAGGTGTGAGGTACGCACATAGAGCAGTGAAGGAGGGCAGGGACACCTACCTAGCTGGCTACCTCAGCAGAATCAACCCTGGTATCAATGGGGTGACAGATATCACAGCCAAATTGCCCTTACACCCTTGCCAGTTTTTGGACAAATCAACATTCCTTCCTAGGGGCTATTAGGAGGTTCAGATACATTTAATCTAACTAAGATAGTTGCATTTTTGCCTAGTAATAATTTTTATTTAATATCTATTTTTCTGAAGATTACTATAAGCTCCTAAGGGTCAGCAGGTGCATTTACTTTGTTCATTGTAGAAATGTAAGCCTGGAGCAATGCCTGGTTTTATAGTGAGTGTCCAGAAAACATTCACAGAACCAATGAAGGGTCTATGCTTGCAAGCCACCTGCATATCTATTTCTGGTGTCTTGCTTCTCAGCCACAGAAGACCCTTCTTGGCTTAACTCAAAGTGACTAGGTATGTATAAAGAGAGGTAGGGAGGGGTAGGACTTACAGGTCAGTGGTATATTCAGGGAGGTGGCTCGGGATGCGGGCTAGCTTCTGGTTGGAGCAGTCCACAATGGTGCCCTCACAGCGGCACTTCTCAGGGCACACTAGGTCCATGAAGCACTCACTGCTGAATCTGTTGCGATAATCCTCAGAGCCTATATGGGCCAAAAAGGGGGGTTATCATCATCATTTCGGTTTCCAGGCACAAGGTCCAAAGTTGTGGGGAGTGAGGTCGTTGGATGAGTTGGAGTGTGTGTGTGTGCGTGCGCGTGCGCGTGTGTGTAATGCACAGGCTTGGGAGGAACTGCTTATATGGCCAGTTGTTAAACAGCAGGCGAAGCTGATGACCACTCGGCCATCTTGGCAGCGCCCCCCACATCCCCCCTCTATGTTGTTTCCACGTGGTCTTCTGTCATTCATCACTTGCTGTCTTCCGAGAAGCCAGGCTTCAGATCTGTGGACTCTGATGTTTTTGTGGGTCATGGACCTTTTCAGAACTGATGAGTGTTACAGATGAATAATGTTCAGAGACATCCTGCAAGACACCTACACAGAATCCAGCCGACAACTGCAGGAGACTCCTTGGCTCCATGATGCTTACCATCTACAGACTGGAGATTAAGGCTGGACTTTTGGGGGGGGGGGCTACTGCAGGGCAGGACTAAAGTTTGAGAAAAAGGTCGCACACTTGAGGTCTTCCTGGACTTGTAGACAATGAGTAAAGGAGGCTAGAAACTCATTTGGTGTTAAATGACAACCCATGTCTTATCCTTGACTTCAACAAGGATTGCTCACTAGGGTATCTGGAGGCCACAGCTCTGGTGCTTTGGGAATTTGGCTTACAGCTGCCTGAGCCTTCTTTGTTTTAAGAGAGGCCATATATTTAAAATATATTGGCAATGAATCCAATTCTTTTTTAAAAAAGATTTATTTATTTTCTAAGAATACACTGTGTCTGTCTTCAGACAACCTAGAAGAGGGCATCGGATCCCATTACAGATGGTTGAGAGCCACCATGTGGTTGCTGGGAATTGAACTCAGGACCGCTGGAAGAGCAGTCAGTGCTCTTAACCACTGAGCCATCTCTCCAGCCTGAATCCAATTCTTAAACACAGTGAAAACGAAAATGCATCCAAGAGTCAGACCTGACTTCTGCATAGAGAGGAAGTTCTCATTGATGCTAGTCAAAGGCCAGTTCCCACCAACTAGAAGTTGGGGCTCAGATTTATTTATTTTCAAATTTTCATTCCTTTCGAGGTCATTCTGTAATGGCAACAGGTCTGACAGTCTGATGTCTTTGAGGCATGCCCTTAGGGGGCAGCCGGCAGACCTCTGTGAGCACATGAGTTATGTCAGTGGCCAGAGGGAGGGGTGTGTGGCTCTCCTTGTTGACGGTGCTGGGCTAATTCACTTTCTGCACTCACACTTCATTGGTACATTGCTAGGTATAAAATGTGAGTTCAGTTCACGTTTGTGTAAGGCACACGCGGGATGCCACTGGCACCTGAGGACCCTGTGTGCATCTCGGAGGTGTTTGAGGGCATGGACCCCAGGCATTTGGTGAATGGCTTGACCATTAGCATGACAACATGGAGTGTGAGCAGTCCTCATGTTTAGCAGTGCACTTGGCCAGGCTTTGCGGCTTCTGAGCTCCGATTTCCCAGGGGTTTGTGTAAAGATGAGAGTAAAGCAGAGTCTCCAGGAAAAAGACAAAGTATGCAAGGACGTGATTCTACTTCCTAGATCTTGTGGGAACATCTGGTAGTTAGAGGCCACAGACACACCCGTGGAGCGGGTGTCGGAGCTGACATTTACTGTACTTGAACCAGCAGCCTGCTGTTATTCCCCAAACTTCAAGTGAGTCATTCCTCTTAACCCCCAAGGTTAGCACTTGACTTTGTAGATGAAGACCCTAAGGTCTATGGGGCTCTTGGTGCGTGGCAAATGCACTAGACTAGCTATCAAAGACCCATGTGTAATGCTAGGAAGCTGTAGTGTGTTGTGACTGAACCATGCCTCCCATGCCTCTAGCAACAGCCATAAAGTCTGAGGTGGTGGAGGCAGGCTGGGTCTCTCTTCCAGTGAGCTATGACAAGGAAGCAGGCAAATGGCCCCCTCCCTTGCTCTTGCATTCTCTGCTCTCAGATATGTTCCTGGGATCACTGATGATCGGGAACACAATCTGTGGGGCACTCATTCTCACGAGTCAGGACCACAGAGTCAGAAGTCTGGGCGTATCCCTTTTATTCCTCTACCTTCCCACCCTCTTCCTTCACTTCCCTTTGCACCCCCCCACCCCAGGCTGGTGTGAACAGAACCTATGCATATATTTCACAGTTTCACAGCAGCCTCCTGGTGTGGTGTTTTATGTAAATCTCTCTTCCCTTGCCTGCACAACTCGCCCTACTGAATACACCCTGACCTTACTTCATTTCTCTTTAGACCTATCAGAGTGCTAGATTATATGCAACTCCTGCCCGGTGAAAACCCAATCTGGTCCTGTTGGTGGCGCTACGTGGTGACGTTGTAGGGGGGCATTTTGAATGTGCATGGTTATGTTTCCTTTAGAACATGTCTGTAATGGGCTACTTGCAAAACAGAGGAACCCTGACTACTGATCAAAGGCAGAGAGACAGGAGGGAGCCCGGTTTGCACTTCACCGTGAGCCTGCAGAAGACATGCACTGGCTGGGGACGGCCGCCTATTAAATGCATTTTCGTTTTAATCAAGGTGAGAGCAGCTCGTAGTTAGCAGGAATCGCTCTCAGTAGTATCGTTAGGTTATAACTGGCAGGCCTCTGCAGTGGAGCCGCTGACCCATTTTAATGAAATGATTTTGCAATTAGATTCGATGGACTAATGTGTTCTCTCCAGCATTTTCCCCTGCTGTTTTTGTTATTGCCCTGGTTTGTAATAACGAGGGGGTCTGAGAGTGATATTTTACATGAGTGGGAACCAGAAATGTTAATAACGGCGTATGTACATAACCGAAAAAGTTCATTTCCCAGTCAGAGCCAGCACGAAATGCCACCTCCGTCACTTCATATTTCATTACGGAAGCTACCCAGGGTTTCTTGGAGCCATTTGTTATGCCTAATGCTCATAACTACCCAAAAGTATTTTTAACTTTTCCAGAGCTTTTAAAGTCAATTTCAATCTCCATGCATATTTGTCACTGCCAGAAATACTTTGGGGGGAGAGAACCCACTGAAGCAGGTTTCAGCTCCTTCTCTTTCGGGTGAGCTGAGGTGGGCGGGATCTTGCAGGATTCGAAGACAGGCCATAAAGTCCAACCCCAGCTAGAGATGGCCTCAGAGGATTTGATGTCACCTGGCTGTTGCCTGCCTCTGCCCTTGTAGCCCTCTTGCCCATTTGCAGACATCTCAGAACAATAACACATGGTACATAATCAGAGACAAACTTTAATAGACAGAGGTTAGGTGAAAGGTTAAAATCCACAGCAATGATTTTTTTTTTTGTTTTTACTTTATTAGATATCCCTGTTCTACATCTACTTCTGGGAGGAAGTGTAAAGCACCTATTAGGTCAGGTCAGGCCCAGGCCAGCAGATTGGCTGATCTAGGGTCAGGAGTAGTAAGGGACACAGATAGGTGGCTGCTGATGTTGGCTGGTTTGGGTGCTAGCCTTTGAGCAGCATGTGGACTGGAAGTCACACATGTATCATTATGTAGTGGGTGGGGGGAAGCCAGTGCGTGTGTCCAGAGTTCTCCTCCTCTATCCCAAGCATCCCAAGATGGCTGGGATGAGAGGAAGAACCAGGGGTAGGGTGTTCAAAGGCCTGTCAGGGTTTCTCAGCTTGACAAGGAAGTAACATGGACAAGTGGAGGGACGGGTCATGAGTGGTGAACAGAAACACGGACATTGCACACACAGACACCCATTCAGAGGCCAGACTGGGGGAACCAGACACCTGTGGTTGAGAAACACTAGCTGTTTTAGGAGGAGTTTGGCTATCATCTGGGCAGAAGCTGTACCTGGAGCTTAGTTACCTGCCTGAAAGCAGAGGGAGACGCCCATGGTGCAGCCACAAGCCTGTTGCTGTAGCATCATGGGCCTAGGTGCCTAGGAAGGGCGTTATCATGGATTCATTCCCCAAGGCTTGGCCCTGGTATGATGTGGGCAGTGTTAAAAGTGTTCTCTCTGCAAGGAGGGGAAGGATACGTCTCTATGTAGGTTACTTGTATCCATGAGATCTTGTATGATTCCATTGGAGAAGAGAAAGAACTTAAACAATCAATGCTTTCTCTCCTTTTTGCTCCAGTCATTTCTAATAAGAGATGTAAGCTGGAAAAAGTGTGGAAAACATCTTCAACTCCCTATTAATTCAAATCTAAGTTTCAAAAAATTTTCTTTTCAAGGTAATGAGTGTCCGGAAGAAGGAGAGCTAAATATCATGGAGGCAAAGCCCAGCCAGTTGGGAGCTAGAAAACCCCGGGCAAGTTAGTTAGTATCCTGCCTCAATATCCTTATCTGTAGAATGAGATCTAAAGTATTATGAAGGGTGGTGATGGTAAGTATATGTTCCAATGTTCAGAGAGATCAAGAGGACAGCCGTCACTCATCAGTGTCTGGGGCTTTCTCTGCGTCAGAGTCAGAGAGGAGATATCAAGTCACACAGCTTGATGAGGGCACAGAATCCGGCTCCTACTGCTAAGTACAGTTGTGTTTCCACCTTAGCTCTTACTCCTGAAGTAAGACACAGACTCCAGCACGAAAATGACAGCAAAGTCTTCTAATTATACTGGACCCAGGATTTATCAAGACACGAATTAAAGAGAAGGTGCCAAGATCCCTCTCTCTGTGGTCCGAGACACCCAGTGTCTGCACAGACCTTTCCTGGTCTCTGAAATGGTACCAGATGAAGAAGAGCCCCACTCCTCCCTGTCAACTATGGTCCAAGGTTAGATATTGGGGTTCGTCAGGATCTAAGTCTAAGTATTCATGAGGAGTGAGAGCTGGGGTCAGAAGGAGCCCCCTTTCAAGTTCAACGTCTCAGACCCATGTCTGTTCTATCAGTTCTCTACTTACATTCATTTCAAATGAAATGCACAATGGAGGTGAAAGTCACGAGGGACTCTTCCTCTGCATTAGTTAACACTTGGTGCCCCTGTGCTGGGACTCTCCCATGAAACCATGGGGCATATATCTTAGGAACACTTGTCTTCTTCAAATGAGAAGTTGGAACCTAGCTGTCACTTCTAGGGATCCCAGGAGACTAGACTTGAAG
The DNA here is from genome assembly GCA_028551405.1 of Uromys caudimaculatus. Lineage (NCBI taxonomy): Eukaryota > Metazoa > Chordata > Mammalia > Rodentia > Muridae > Uromys > Uromys caudimaculatus. Next base: position 79,160,171 of record CM052710.1, read on the forward strand.
CATAGTGACTACATTTCATTAAGTTATAAGATACTCTTAGCACGACGCCCATGAGTTTCCCTAATCTGTTACCGTGTACCTGACTCCTTCAGGATTCCCACCCCCTTCCCTCTGTGAGTTAAGACTGGGAGAAGTGGGTCTGGCAGGCGCGGTGATCCAGAGCAGAGAAGAGTCCAGCGGTGGCGGCGGCGGTGGCGGCGGGCCATGCTGCAGGAGAGAGCGATGCTTTCCGCGGTGCTTGACAGAACCATGTTCCGTTTCCATCGTTCCACCACATGGTTAGATCAAGCACAAAGGAAAGCCCCGCGGCACCTGGTCAGAGTCAAGGTCAGGAAGCAGCATCAGAGAGAGGACAGGAGCGCTCAGAGGAAGCAGCGTGGAGAAGCAGAAGCCAGAGCAGGCCCCCACTGACCGTGATTAGTACCAGTAGTGCGGTCCACTGGATCCTGCCAAAGACAGGGGTCCCGCTCCCAGTGCCCTGCCCCAGGGAGACTCAGCAGGAAAGAAGGACAAGGTGGGAAACCTTCAGACACTCATATCCATCAGCATTCTGGCCGCTGACGCACCACTTACATACTGACCCAGGATTGAGCCTGTAAAATCTGTCCCATCCCACTATGTAATCTGATTTGACATAAAAATCAGCAAAACCTCTCCTCATGTTTTGTGACACAGGACTGACCCCACAGCTGAAGGGCCCCATGGCAGTCCATTCCCTTTAAATAAAGACATTGCCCACAGTTCTCATTGGTCTAGCATAGCATAATCTCATCTCCAGGCAAATTCCACAACTCAGGAGGCTCCTGGGTACCTTGCAGGGTCTCCTGGCCCCCTGGGCTGATAGCCAATCACTCCAGATGGTTTGAGGTGCAGTAGAGGAGAAGTTGTGGAAGGAAAAGCAACCACATCTCAGCAGGACAAAAACGGAGCCTCGGTGGGGGGCCTTAGGTCTGGGAGGGCGACACCTACAGTTACCATGGTCTGAGAACACTCTCACAGAGGTAGAGCTAATGCCTGGAGGGTGGTCAGAGGCTGGCTTCTGACAATGGGCTTTTGTCAGACTAAGAGAAGGAAGGAAAGGGTCAGAGAATCAATTGATTAGCCTCAGAGTAAGACGTCTAATTGTAGGTTCCTTTTGATTTCTAGATCCCTTCTCTGGCTGGGAGTCACGGGAGAGCGTTAGAGGTAGACTTGGTCTATTGATCTGTATCATAGTCTCAATCTTTATATTCCGTTTTCCATAGGCCACTTTTCCCTACTTGGCATCAGGCTAGAGTTGTGCATCTCTCAATGAAATGGAGCCTCAGCCACTTGACTCTGACCATCTCTGACACTTGACCTCTGATTGGAGGGACAGGTCACTCTCCTCTACCATAGTTTTGGGGACTGTCTTTACTGACAAGGTGCTCTTGTTCTCAGCAGCTCAGCCTTATGTGGGTTGTACACGCTAATGGTCCAGTTAGCATACACTCATGCCTGGTCCCATTCACCTCTTTCCCCATCCCAATCTGATAGACTACAGCTAATAATGGTCAGATGGGCTCCATGGCAGTTTGACACCTGAAGCTACAGGGCTCTGTGAACACGCTGGTTCTAAGATGTCTCCTGTGAGTTTGATCATGGCCTCAGTGTGAATAGGGCACATTTCATAAACTTAGAAAATCCTTATGTGGCCGGGAAGATGAGCCAGAAGGTAAAGGTGTGTGCTGCCAAGCCTGGTGACCTGGGATCCATCCCCAAGCCCCATAGAGTGGATTAACAGACTTCTGAAAGCTGTCTTCTGATCTCCATACTTCTGCTGTGTCATGCCACACGTGTGCACATAAACACAGACACACACACACACAGACATGCATGTGCACACTAGACAAAGAAAATATAATTTATAAAGTTCCTCTCTGACCCTCTCTTCACTTTTTTAAAAGGACATGGAAAGTCCCAGAGGTAAATGATCTGGAATCTTCCATACCAGGAATTTTCCTAGTACAGTAGAATCATCATAGCATTTCTAAGTCATGTCCAGAAAATAACAGCCTGAACTTAGGGCTTTTCTAATGGGGGTCTCAATTTTCTCTCTAGAGTGGACTGGATGAACTCTGAGGTCTTTAAGGTGACCCTGTGTCGTACCCAAAGAGTCCTGCACTTTCGGTAGAAACAGCTTCTTTTTAAAGAAAGGGGACAGCTTTTTTAAAAAAGAGGGACAGCGTGATAGAAGGCAGGCGACATCCTTTAGCTGCCAAGTGCTCCCTGAGGGTGGGGCCTGTGCTGAAGGACCTAATCTGATAGTTAGATCACCCCTGGTGGGCAGCATCTACCTCTAAACTGATCTTGGTCCACGATGGTGGATGCAGCTGGTAGAGAGGCAGAGCAAAGTGGCTGGGAAGCCAGACGCCCTACCCAGGGTGGGGCTGTGCATGTTGCAGGAGCAGCTCTCAAATTGGCTCCTAATCACATCAGCTGTCTTTTCAAGGGGGCTGCTTTTAGGGGAAAGTAAAATGCAGGGTTATTATCTGTCAGCTCCAGTCCATGTCACCTGCCACCCCTCCTCCCCTCCCCTTTCTGGAGCTTCCTAGAAACACAAATCTTTAGGTCTATGGTTTCTGTATCCCCTCAAGGCCAAGGTAGATATGGCTCCTGGTATTTCTCAAAGCCACTGTAGTCCCTCTGCTCCTCCCACACAGCTCCATACGAGCTCTATAAGAGAGAGCATGCCAAATGTTCCAAGTTAAGCTCATGTGGGCTCTGAAAATCGCTACCGCTACACCAGCAGGCTTTCTACCTGGTAGTTTTTTCTTAATGACATTTTACACAAAGCCAATTTAAGACTTCCTTCCTTCCTTCCTTCCTTCCTTCCTTCCTTCCTTCCTTCCTTCCTTCCTTCCTTCCTTCCTTCCTTCCTTCCTTCCTTCCTATCTTTCTCCCATTTCTGTCCCTAATAGAAAACCAGGCCCTGTAAACAGCAATGTAGGCAGGTAGATATTGACCCAGCTAGATTCGAAACTAGCTTAACTGTTTCCTAGTTCCACTGTCTATTTCTTGTTCCCTACTCTTTGCTCTTTCTGTATGCATCACCCACACCTTGCTACCTGTCCCAGCTTCAGTCAATGCTAGGTGTCTGCCATGATAGTCACTGCCATGATCCATGAGTCATTGGATCCAGTGTTGACTCTGCCCTTCCACTGCCACTCAAGGTTTAGACTCAATCTGAAGTCCCGGGTGTTGGCAGGACACCCGTGAGACTGAAGGTCAAGCAAGGAAGGTAGGTGTCTCTCTGCCCTCCTCTGACTTTATCAACCCTTTCTATGACTTGGTCCCAAGTAGGCAGAGAAAACAGAGGGGATAATGCTGAGGACAATCACAGCACTGGAAAGGGATGGTGTGCTACAGATGACACTTGGGTTAGACTTTTTACCCAGAGGTGTTCCCGGACTCTGAGAGGAATCTAAGGAAAAAGTAGAAGTGGAGCCAAGAGACTAGGAAGAAAGCAATTCAAGTGGCTAGACCAGCTGCTGTGCTAGATTAATAGAATAGTTACAGAGCCCGATCTTCATGGCTGCTTGCTGACTGTGATGTGAGGGTGGCCTACACCTTGAAACCCTCAGCTCTCTGCCATAGAGCAGGGTCTCATCTGATGACTCCAAGCGACGACTAGAAGAAGCAAATCAAACTGGGATCACTCAGACAGTGCTCCTCACAGGCAAAAAATGTCTGCTCACTGATACCGCTATGCTGGAGAAGGCAAATAGGCGACAAGTGTTTGTACTCCCACGAAGTCCCTGCATCTCTCTAGACCCTTTCCAGGTATTTGCTTCTGCAGGTAAAATAAGATAAAAATCTTAAGTGTATCATCCTGGTGACACACATTACAGAATTTGACTTAAGGGATAAAGAACATGGTACAAGAAGCCCAAATCTGTCTTCTGGTCTGCTGATGACCAGCCCCCAGGCCAGCATTGTTCCTGGGAAAACACACTGACTGAGCACTCTCTCAGATGGGTGGGAGCACGGTTCTCGCTGAGATACACACTGTCAGGGTTGGCTCATTCTATCTCGGTTTCTCCTGCTGCCATTTATCAGCCATGGTGAGCACAGCCCAGCACAGCCCTGACCTTTTTTGATACAAAAACAGAAGTGATAATGATGACTAATTGCTAGCTCATGCAGCCACTGGTGAAGGAGACCACTTTTCTTTCCAAGGTGGGCTGAGAAGTCTCTTGTCATTTGTCTTATGTCCGTCCTGGGTGGATGTGGGGGAAAGACAGTCTCTAGACAGAGCTGGGCGTGGGAGCACAAGTTTTGCTTCTTCTTAGTCTGTTGTTCCCTCTACCATCAGAGAACAGGCATCTGCTTCAAGGAGGTGGGGAACGTGTTTGTGAAACCTGTAACCTAACCTATTATGGTTGAGGGCTGTGACCAAAGCCTGGCTGCAGCCCAGCCTGGGCTGTATTTATTTCTGTGCCATTTGGGGAATCTGCTTCAGAGACTACAAAATAAATCTTGGTCTTCTCTCAAGTGCACGTGTGTGAAGACTGCCCAGCTCCCACCTAGCTCTAGGAGAAGCAACTGTGTCTGGGATCTGTTTCTCTCAAGCTGCCCACCCCTCCCCCATGCTTTTATTGTGTGAGTGTGTTTTATTTTAAATCCATGAGGTAATTGGTTTTCTGTAGGACTAACTGAATTTCCCCAATTTAATTTGCAAAGATGCTCCCTAGGAGCCATTACAGCGCTCGCTGTCCTCCAGATTGGATTATTGGCCTCTCTGGGGCTGCTGTATTCTGAGTCAGAAAGTGGGGCCCCCGCTCCCGTAACCTGATTACCTGAGCAGCGGAACTTCTTGCTTTTGACCTGGCTGATGCGCTTGTTGGCCAGCCGGCGTGGGCTGCTGCAGCGGGCCCCGCTTGTCTCAATAGGGTTGTCCTGGAGGTAGTCAGCCAACCACTTCAAGTGGCAGTCGCAAACAAATGGGTTTTGAGCTAGGTGGCTGAAAAAAGGACAGGGCCGTTAATCCGGAGTGACCTGTGGTACCTCGCTTCACCATCACCATGTCTTGTGCTGGGCCCTAGCAAACTGGTGTGAGGTCCTTTCTTTACTGTCCCAAGAGGTCTGGGGTGTGTGTGTGTGTGCCACTTTCAGAGAGGATTCAAAGAAAGGGTCTGAGGCCAGCTATCTGCTAAAGGCAGCACAGATGCTGCCAACATCTGGTCTGGGGAATCAGCGTCTCGGTTCTCCCCTCTCGGGGCAGGACCCAGTGCTGTCTGGCTCCACTTCACCCATCCTGGAATCTGACGGGCAATGCAAGCTGAGAGCTTTAGAATTTACACTTACAGTAACATGCATTTTATTTCTCCAAGTTTGGTGATACCAGGCACACAAAGCAGCCAGCATGGCAACAGGCTTGTGGCGGGTGTTCCACATATGGTAGTGGGTATTGCTGCCATGGTCCTTATCATCACGGGAGTGCTGAGGGCCTCCCCTCCTCTCAGCAGTATGAACAACTCCACAGCACTAAGCATGGGGCTTCCCACGTGGTCGGCATTCAATACCAGGCAGCTGTTCTCACTCTGTATTGGTTCCTGCCTCTCACTACTAAGGAAATAAGTGACAGATGACTTCCAGGGTCTCCAGAAGACCTCCAGGCTCATTGTAGGCCTGGAGCTGGCGCTGAAATCTGTGGTTGGAAATGTGAAGACTTGAGTGAGATATGCACTCAGGTGATCTGCTTACCTGCAGAACTTACACGCACCAGGGGTACTTGGGAAGTAAGGGTGGGTGTGGATAGGCATCCCCTGAAAGTCTGTGTTAGAAGCTTGGCTCTGCAGGGTGTGGGGAGCTGCCAGAGGGAGGGGATGGGCTCTCACAGAGATAGAGAATTCTTAGAACACTACCATGGCTACTGTGGCTATGAGCACAGATTACAAGTTCTGCCAGGATTCTGCTTACTAGCTGTAACTTTTAAAAAATCTAATCTAATCTAATCTATCTATCTATCTATCTATCTATCTATCTATCTATCTATCTATCTATCTACCTATCTATCTATCATCTATCCATGTCTTCATGCATGTCAGAAGAAGGCATCAGATCCCAGTTGTGAGCCACCTTGTGGTTGCTGGGAACTGAACTCAGAACCTCTGGAAGAAAAGCCAGTGTCTTAACTGCTGAACCATCTCTCCAGCCCCCATCTCAGACCTCTAGCTGTGATCTTGAGTAAACTATTTAATCTCTCAGTGCCTTGGATTCCTCACATAAAATCTGGGGGTAACAGCATCCTCCTCCTGGATTGTGCTGTGAGGCTTATCTGTTTGAAAGTGGGATAAACCTCATCACAGTCAGGCCCCATTGGTACCAATCCTGGATGCTTGGTACAGTTAAGTGCTTTGAGCTTCATCTCCCACCTCTGCTGCAAATGCTAGAAATCCTCCCACAGGGCCTCAGACAGCCTTTGTTTTGGTGGGAAGGGTCTGCTGCTGCCAGGGTGGTGTACTCACAGCGTTTGGATGGACTGCAGTGGAGCGAAGAGCCCTTTGCTGATAGTCTGCAACTTGTTGTCATACAAAGAGAGCAGATTGAGGTTCTGTAGGTCCTGGAAGGTGTTCACCCGCAGGCAGTTGATCTTGTTGGCATTGAGAAGGCTGTGGGCAGAAGAGAGGCTTCTCGTCACTGCCAGTGGAGCAAAGACTGGCTGAACCTGCTGGTACCGCTGGAAAGTGGCCATCCCTCATCTGTGTGGCCTTGAGATTCTGCTGCAGCCCAGAGAAAGAGAGGCTGCTTTCTGTGACTTCCTAGACCCTCCCCATTTTCTCCCATTACTGTGTGCTGCATATGCTGTGCTGCACATACTACCACCACCTGCACCTGGCCTCACACCTGCACCTGGCCTTGCACCTGCACCTGGCCTCGCACCTGCACCTGGCCTCACACCTGCACCTGACCTCGCACCTGCACCTGACCTCACACCTGCACCTGGCCTCGCACCTGCACCTGGCCTCGCACCTGCACCTGACCTCGCACCTGCACCTGGCTTCGCACCTGTACCTGGCCTTGCACCTGCACCTGGCCTCGCACCTATACCTGGCCTCATACCTGCAGCCTTGGACAAAGGTTGGGAGTGGAGCCGAGCATTGCACTTTTCTGCTTTAGAGTTCCGAGCTTCCAGGCATCACAAAGAAGAAAAAAATCATTTGGCATAATTGTTGTAATGCTTTAGTAGATGGAGTCAGGGCAATTTTTGATTCAGAGAACTCCTTGGAGCTTGTTTAGATCACTGATTTCACAGGAAATCTAGTAAAAGTTATAGACCATCTCTCAGGGAAGAAATGTGTTCATGTGTAGGCACATACATGCAAGCTCTCTCTCTTTCTCTCTCTCGCTCGCACGCACGCACGCACGCACATACACACACAATCTTTGTCTTTATCATAACTTCTTACCTTCATCTTCTACCCCTCGGCCCTATTGGTCACCTGTTGTTCCTCAGGCACCCCATAACCCCTTTTCCCATCCCTTTCAGCACAGCTGGCCTCTTTACTCAAATGGCATCTCCTCAAAGATGCCTGCTCTGACCCCCTCACCTTCCTCAGGGAGGCCTGCCCCAACCCTTTTGGCCCTCAGCAGGGCCCTATAATGCCAGTATTGTCCCCTATAGGATTCCTTCCTGCTTCTCACCTTAATCTGTGACTTGAGGATATTTATTAGTTTTCTTGTTTGCCATGTTTACAATCTGCAGTAACACAAATGCCATTTCTTCAATCTCTCCCTTCATTACCAAGGCTTATCCTTTATTAGATCACACATCCAGCTCCATATGCGCCTTCAGGGGTCTCTCTCCTTGAAGGTAGATCTGATTTGGGTCCAACTTTCTTACCCACAGGGGGGCCCTTTCTACTACAATTATAGCTTTTTATACTGCCCCCTCTTTCACAGAACAACACAGGAAGTGTGTGAAACACTGGCCCAGCAGATGCTGTGAGCACCATGGACAAATTTCAGATGCAGCGCTGCTAAGTCAAGCAAATTTGGCTGAGCATTTCCTTTATGGCCCTGGACTGACTGGCTGTGCCCTTGAAACTACAGTGAAACCATTTCTCATGCCTTCTTGAAGGAGAGAGAGAAGAACCAGAGGGTAAGAATATTGAGAGGCTCAGAGCCCCCTTGGTGGTGAATAACCGGGGATTCAGAACTGACCCCCTTGCTTTAGAAGAGTCTCTATACCACAGTCCACAGGGACTGGCGTTAGCAATGGTAGAGCTGCCCCTGGGTGCCCGTCTCCCCTCCCTTGCTGCAGGTCCACTTCTCTTGCGGTCCCCTGTGCTATCCAGGTGCAGGCAGGCAGCTGTGGCCATGACAAGCAGAAGAAGAACAGCCTGTTTAATCTGGCTAATAACGGGCAAGGTCCCTAGGGTCCACACAGATGTCCTCCTGCCTCAGAGTGAAAAAAAAAAAAAAAAAAAAAAAAAAAAAAAAAAAAAAGCTCACGTTGCTAGAATATTCTTTGTTTTCCAAAGTGCCTTCCTGACCCCTGTTATTCTCGCTATAACCTGGGCAGATGGGCAGAGCCATCTCACAGTTACAGGCAGAGAGACTGAAGCACAGAGTCGGAGGGCTTTGCAAGGTCAGGAGAGTTTCCTGGGAGCACGCTATGAGGGATGATGATAACCAGTTCTCTAGAGGGCTCAGCTACTTCTTTATGAATGCCTTATCTACCCTGCCAATCTGCCCATCCCCTCTGTAACACCCTCCCCCCCGACAATTTCGTGTGATTCTCGTATTAGATTGTGGTCAAGGTCATTCTAAGTGGGGGGCATTTGAACGAGGCTGTAATATGAACAGAATAACAGTCAAGCAACCACGTTAGAAATGGGTCTTTCACATACAAGCTTTTGCCTTATTTTAAAAAAGTAAATCTATTAGTTAATTTATTTTTGTTTTTTTGTAACCCCCTCTCAGGATACGGTCTCACTATGTAGCCCTGGCTGTCCTGGAACTCATGTTGTGCATCAGGCTGGCCTCGAACTCAGCGACCTGCCTGCCTCTGCCTTTCAAGTGCTGGGATGAAAGGCATATGACCCTATGCCTGGGCGTTTTATTTTTTAAGTAATTGGTAAACTATTTGTTCTAAATATTGATATTCAAGGCCTTTGAGAGCACCAATTATGCCAGAAATGTTAAACTATTTAATAAAGAGAGAGACTGGGATGACTTAGCTAATGGTTTGAGGATTCCCTCTTTCCTAGCATTTTACAAGATTTTCCTATGTGTCAAAGTTAGACATTTTATGCACCCCCCCCCCCCACCTACAGTAGAGTTTTGTTTTTTCTTGGAAAACAAATTTCAAAACCTCTGGCAATGGTTCCAGTGCTAGCAGCTGTGCAGGGGCCACATTCACAGACAGGACATAATGCTCTCTGCCACAGTCTCCATCTTCCCTACTGTGTTTCTCTCCCAACCCCCATAACTCCCTTTTGAACCTTCCTTGCTTAAGGAGGCTTTTTAGACCTAACGCCTTGTTCCAGATTCATGAGCCCCACAGCCATGCTTGGTACCAGGAAGTATTTGAGGTAGATAAAGAAGATGGCTCTGGAGACAGAGAAGGAGCAATGCTGACTTGCCTGGAGAGTATTTACCCTGCATGGATCTTGGCAATACTCCTTGCCCACCAGGTTCAGCTTGGCTTCCTTTGCTCATCTGTCTCCTGTGGCCCCTGGATCTCTCAGCATGGAATATTCTTTCAAAGGGGCGAAGTATCACAACAACCCAGGCTGGCAGAATTACTAAGGAACAGCTCAGGGTGCAGAGCACATGAAGCAGGGGGCAAAAGAAGACAGAGAAGGGCATAGTCTCTTGGACACTCATCCTCTGCCAGCTGCTCGACTCCTCCGGGCGCGATGAGGAGGTGCTGTGAGAGATAAAGCTAAGCTGCTTAGGGAGAATTAGTCACTGAGGATAGCCTCTGAGCCTTAGCATCAGCAAGATCTAGCAGCCTGTCTCTGCTCTTTCTCTTTGGGGGAAGAAGATTGGCAGCTACTCAACTCAGTCTGGCTTCCGAAAAAGGAGCTCTGAGCTATCTGGTCCATGGGCAAGAGATGAGGCCATTCAAAAAAAAAAAAAAAAACCCACCAAAAGATGGAGCCAAAAGAACTATGAGCTCAGTATCCCTTATCTGAAATGCTTGGGACCAGAAGTATTTGGAATTTCAGACTGTGAAATATTTGTGTATGTATAAGTGAAAGATCTTAGGGAATGGAGCCAAATCTACATTCATTTACATTTTATATATATCTTATATGCAACACCTGGAGGGCATTTTCTATAATGGTTTTTGCATGCTGCTGTTTTGGCTGTGATCTGTCACATGAGGTTAAGTGTGGAATGTTCCACCTGTGGAATATGGATGATCAAAGAGGTACAGCCTTAGAATTTATGGCTTTTGGGATTAGGGATGCTCACACTGTATCTGCACTGGACTTTAGCCATTAGAGGATGGCCATGGGCCTCCTCTTGCTGCCTACACAGGTTGATTCTCTTTCTTTGAGTAAAGACCTCTATAATGTTTGATCTGATTTGGTTTATCCTCCTTTGAGGAGCAGTGATGTAAATATGTGTAGAAACGACATCAAGAAGGTTGGGTCGTCGATGGAGGCCACACCCATGCACCAAATATTTCCCACATAAGAGCATCACGATCACCTTCATTTTTCCGATGAGGAAACTGAGGGCCAGAATGATGACAGATCTGGGCAAGTTACCTCAGCCTGTGTGATTTCAAAGCTCACCTCCCATCCACTACCTAAAATATATAAGCATTTTCTCTCTTCTGTGTTCCTTATCTCCACTGCATGCCTAGTTCTGCTGGCCTTGAGATGTATGGGGTATACTTCGACAGACAAGATGTCTGGTTGGGTCTAGAAGACCCTGCTTGTTTCTTGGGAGTAGGGAGGTGTCTTAGCTTGGGATGTTCACCACACTGTAACCGATTCGTTTCTTTATCTTGTAGTTCCGTGAGGCGGGCGTTCTATGTTCAGGGATAGCTGAGAGCTGGCGAGGGAGATGTGTGCATGGGCCCTGGTTCTCCTCACTCTGAAGCTTTACTGCATTCTGGGACGAGTAGGAGACAGCACCTGGGATGTTCACACACCTCCTCCCAGAGGCCTCTTTCACAGCTGAAAGCACTGACCCCTCAACTGTGCACAAGTGTCTCCAGAGAAGACCCAACTCTCTTTCGGGGCTCCTAGACCAGCGCACCAAAGGAAACTCAAGAGTCATGTAATAATCAAGAGGACGATGAACCCTGAGGGGTTAATCCATGCTAAGCACTTGCACTGACATCTTACAAATATCTAATCCTTCATAACCCTACATAGTAAATGCTATCTCTACCTGCCAGACGACACTGGGAGACACAAAGACATAAACTAACTTTGAGTAGTGGTCCCTGACCTGTGAATGGTAGGTTAGTTTAATTCTGTTACTCTCTCTGATACCTATACCCTCATTAAGGGAAGCTTCTAATCACCTAAGGCTATGAGGAGGTAGAGGTAGATGCTGCCCCATCAAACTTAAGCGACGATTTGGCAACAATGTAACACAAGAAGAGCAGCATTCCCACCGGAGGAATGGGAAGAGAAGCGCACATCAGAGAGTGGGGCTATATATTTGCACGCGTTGCTGAGACATGCTTCCACCTCCGGCCTCCGCCGGCCCGCTGGAGCACCTTGGACTTCCGCATATGTTTTATGTCAAGAGGAATTAGCACACATCCCATCGACTACCCAACATCACAATGCTGCTGGGAGATAATCCTTTCCAGAAGCAGCTGCCTACAGGAGAAGCAGGGTAGGGAGAAACAAAGCCAGGGCCTGGTGGGGGAAGGGAATACCGAGTCTGGTATGGAAACGGTTCTTATGACAATGCCCTGCTAGGGGACTGGGCTGACCTATTAGAAAAGACTCAGGCACACTCACAGCTAGTAGTAGCTTGCAGACTCATTTGTTCAGGGTTCAAGTGGTGTGGGGGAGGTGGACTATGGGTACAGATGAGCCTATTGAGATCTGTAAAACAGAGCATAGTCTCTTTCCAAAGGCCACGGAAGTCCCACGATAGCCACTACCCTTGCCCATATCTCATCCTCTTAGGCCTTTGCTGAGGATTTGGGAAAGACAAACATCTGGAGTTGGGTTCAGTGATAAATTACATTAAAATCACCTTGGCAACTCCAGCCAGCCACATGTTGATTTAGGGGTCCAGAGCTATCATTCTGGGCTGTATTTATATGCTCTACACCTGCTCAAAGGTCTGTGAGAAAAGATAGTTACGTTACTCCTCCTCAGTTTTTGCTGAAGATGCCAAGAGCGGATTCCAGGTGCCAGAGAATGCAAGGTCTTCTCAGAAAACCAGTGTCAAGAAAGATTGCAGCGGGCTTTCCGAGAGAAGGGGTGAAACTCTTCCGGGAAGTCTCCCTGGGGGAAACAGAGATGAACCCAGCCAGAGCAGTGGCATTGTGAACTTTCTTTTCCTGAACTTGCAAGTCAGTTTCTGTTTCTGCAGCAGCTACATGGAAGGAGAAAGATGGCACCAAGAGCCTCTGGCATGACTTTTTCTTTAGCCCTTCAGGGGAGAACACTTTTTAAAGGAAGTGTTATAAAGACTCTGCCATTGAAAGTGTTCTATGTGTCTCTAGAGAGGTGCTTGCTATTACACATGGGCATAAAGTATTAGTACCGAGACCAATTACGGGCGCTATTATGGACCCCTGACTAAGCTGGGGATCTCCAGGCATCCTTCTCTCATTAATATGCCTGTCTTTTATTTCATTAGAATTAACCCTCTGCCATCCTAAATTCCTTTATCCACTAAGTGTAACGGGACTAATCTCTTTTCATGCCTCCCTTCCATATGAAATATGGGGAATGAATTTTGACCTTCAGCAACTTGCTGACGCCAGATTGAAGAAGACATGACTGATTTCTAGTGCCACCGTACAGAGGTTCTCTGGCCACAGCCAGGCTCTTACTGGAGCTTGTGAATGGATGCTCTGATCCACAGTATGTCAAACACTCATAGGAGGGCACAGGAGGAACCTTCCAACTCCCAAGGTGGCCAAGGTGACACTTTCCTTCTCTCCTGATACCGGCTATGCTGTTGTCACAAGCCTTGGGTTGTCATGGTGATCCCGGATGGAAGTGAAACAAAAGCATGCAGCATGCAGCATCGCCATCCGCCATCCGGTGGCCGGTCTGAGAGACATTCCTATCCATCCACTTCAGTGACACAGGAGGGCCCTAGGGACAGAGTTCAGGTAGGGTTTTTCTAAGTGAATCAGAAGAGAGCTGAGACCCAAAGCCTAGATAGGGACAGCTATGACCTATCTGACAGGCAACTGAGTGACCTTGCCTATGATAACTCTACTTGGTGCCCCACCCTTAACTATTGGGGTGGTCACTTCCCTGATTGCCACCTGGTGACTAATCAAGTCTTCAAGAAGGCAAAACCACTTACACGGAACATTCTAGGATTTAGGGCTTTTCTTAGGAAATGCCAGATTCACAAGAAAGGGGAGAATTCTTCCCTTAAAAATGTACTGCTGAATTGGAACCCTTTCTGTCGCAGGAGAGGACTCTTTCCTTCGCACCCAGCTTCATTTCTGCGTCTCTGGAAACAAGAACTCCTAGATTCCTGGTCCTACACCTTAGATATGAGTGATCAAGGCCAAGTCAATTAACCCTCAGTTACCCGTCTGTAAAATGGGCCTCGATCAAAATACTTCCCTTGTAGCATTGTTAAGAAGATTAAATGCGACCACGCATCCGCCATTGCTTAGCACTGGTCCTGGGCATATTAAGTGTCCAATCACTGCTACATGTTCTGCATAGCAGCAGTACTGAGAGGTGCCCATGAAGCTCTGGTGAGGGAATGTGATCTACATGGAGTGGAGTTATGCTCACTGCTCTGTAACTGGCATGCTGCTTGGTAAACTTCAAGAGCCTCAAACGGTTCTGTCTCTCTTCCAAGAAAATGGAGCAGGTGCCTGGGTTGTCTTAACTTATTCCAGGCTGAAGACAGTCTGGTTTGGTTTAAAAAAAAAGTCCTCATGGAGCAGGTTGAAAAGCCTCCATCTCTGATGGCTTCCCCATTCCAGCAACTTTCCGGGGCATGCCATGAAATCAATGAGTGTTAAATGAATGCTCTCCTTTCCCCAGGGAAAGCGGTGACAGCACAGCTTGCAGCTGCCCATCAGAGAGGGAAACAGCAGCCCCAGTGACATACTGACTGCTTTTCCTGCCTTGGAGATGATGGGCCTCTGAGTTACAAAGTGCAGGATCTCAGGGCATCCTAACCGATGGCTGCCCACACAGGATCAGACAACTATTACCTCCTGTGTCCTGAGAGCTCAGGGGGTGGAGAGAAAGTAGTTAGGATTATAAGCAGGTGACACTTTCTGTTCTAGCCACGGTTTCCCAGGTGTCTCCCTGTATCACCCAACTCCCTTCCTGGTAGTCTAGTTAACAAGGCAGCTGACAGACTGTCTTACACCCCCAACAACAGAGGCTGCTAGTAACGAAAAATGAATGTATGTTTACACAGTGAATGACTGCCAGAACCGAACTGGACTTGTTTAGGATTAATTACAGGGAGGTACCCTAGCGACTCAAAAACATCTGAAGACAAGCATAGCAGACTTCTGGGTTTCTTAGAAACCAGGATGGAGGTTCAGTTTAAGAATGAGCTTTCCAACTTCCAACTGTGCAATGAGGGCCTATCATAGAAACCATCAGCAAAGGAAAGACAGGCATATTTGTCAGAGAAGGCATGGTGGGACTACAATACCAGTCGTGTGTGTGTGTGTGTGTGTGTGTGTGTGTGTGTGTGTGTGTGTTTGTGTGCGCGCGTGCGTGTAAGCCCGCGTGCGTGCATGGCCCTAAGGTTCGTTTGATATGAGACCTTGTAAGTTCAGCTAAGGATGCAACTCTTGGGAGGATCCAGAAGACGAGACATCAGGTTCAGGGTCAACTTCAGGGACTGCTGAAGCTTGCCTGTATAGACCCATTTGGTGCAGTCTCTGAGAGGGCCTAGGAGGCTGTACTATTTATTGGTGTTGATCATCTGTCCAAAGGAGCATTGCAAGCAAATTGCGAAAGTGGGATGGCTGGGTCCATCCTAAACTGGGCATAACTAGAAGGATGGTAGCTATGTCCAGAGCAGTGAGGAAGGGATGGAGGGGCAGGGTAACCAAGCACAAACATCCACTTGATCCCGGTTAGTGTCACAACAAGTGCCAGAAGAGAAAATATCCAGGACGTCTAGGCATGGAATGGACATTTCCACTTAGAGACTGACCAGTCATTGAGGAGAGAGGGGGGAGGGGGCAGAGGAGACAACACTCCCACGCTCTGCCTCTGAGTCAAAGGAGATGAAATTACCCAGTCAACCAGGGTATTCTAATCAGAGCCTTCTTATCAGACAATCTCCAGCCAAATGAGAAGAAATCCAATCTACAGTCCGCCGAACCCTAAATTTGATCTAATGGGGACCTGCGTTGCAACTGCTCAACAGCAGGTCAGAACCCAGAGAGGATGGACTCCATTCCCGCCTGCGGGTTCCTTCTGGAAATCGAGCCAGCCTGAGTTGTGTCAACTCCTGGTCTCCACAGAGGGAGAAGCATTGTCTTTACCCCCTAGCTAGTCAGTTCCATCTGCTCGAAGTGATGCTGTTCAGCTGGCGCTGCCTTCACAGCCTGGGGGGGGGGGGGCTCGTAACCTCCCGACTGCTGTCAGCTTATAGCAGAGACATATTTCCTTTGTTTAAAAATATGCCGTTCTAGAATCTTTGATACACACCATTTACAGTGCTGGCCCTTTGATGTCCAGTCTACTTTCCTTAGTGTAAATGGGCATGACATTGTTCTTTCAAAGCACATCATTCAAGGTCATTCACGCCAGCCTGGCTGGACACAGTAACCCCTAAGTCCACCTCCAGGCAGATGCTATTGCTATTATTCTCCTGGGGATTAATGGCTACAGTTAAC
Organism: Uromys caudimaculatus; assembly: GCA_028551405.1. Classification (NCBI taxonomy): domain Eukaryota; kingdom Metazoa; phylum Chordata; class Mammalia; order Rodentia; family Muridae; genus Uromys; species Uromys caudimaculatus. The sequence continues at coordinate 79,176,192 of CM052710.1, forward strand.
CAGCCTCCTGGTAGCAGTTATAACTTAGTTTCTCTGCTAGGAGCAAAGAACACCATCTGTGAAACATGGAGAATCTTGCAGAGCCCTGGCATGCCATTCTACATAACAGCCTTAAAGAGCCACCAAGGGCTGGGACCTTTGAACACAGATCTGCCCACCTACAGCCAGACAGAATGAGAGAGAAGTAGAGGAAGAGACAGGAAGATGCAGGGAACAGACAGGGCTCCCTCTCTCTCTCTCTTTCCTCTCTCTCTCGTTCTCAGCTTTGTCAAACTAGTCTGATGAATAATTGCTGGATCTGCAGCCCAGAAACTTGATGGACAGTTCATTCCAACATGATTCACACTGTTTTATATCCTAGGATATCCTTCCAGGGACACGGGAGCTTAGGGTGTGAAGGTATGAGATGTGGCGAGCCAGAAGGAGTCTTACTTCTTTCTAAAGTGTCCTTGCAAGCCAAAACCACATGTTTCCCACCTCCCGCTTAGTGCCTTTGGTCCCATGTCTCCTACCCTTTCAGAGATCTGGCTGGACCACCTGGTCCATAACCTTATATACTGGCTCCTCCTCATGGTACAGGAGAGGCAGAGAGCCTGGAACCTCTTCTTTACTGGAAATTGGAGGTGATATACCTTTCTTCCTTCCTCCCTCATGGACCAAATGTAGTGAGCCTGAACTCCCACTCATGACTCTTTTGCTTCAACGTAAGCCCTGGAATTAAAGGTACACACCTCCTTGTCTGGCTTGGAGGTGATTTTTTAAAAAAAGACATTTACATGCAAATCATCCGATAATGAAATCCTGTCATGCACTACTCAGAGAGCCAAGAACCTTTAGAAATATTTGACCACGGAGAGTCTACTTACTTTCCACACTTACTTTGCTGTGTGAAGCAGGGCAAAGTTATTTACCTCTCTGAGAGTGGGCATTCTCCGATGCACATAGGGTACTCAAGGTCAATTCTTAATAATAACAGAAATTATGATGGTCACAGAGTAGATATTACTCATTTGCGCACACGCGTGCGCGCGCGCGCGCGCACACACACACACACACACACACACACACACACACACACACACACAACCATAGCACACAAGTGTAGAGGTACCAGCTTCCTGGTCAGAAAGCAGGGATGATCCTTGATCATCAAAAAATCTTCTAAAATCAGCTAAGTTCCTTTCTTTATTTCTCCAAATCAGAGTTCAATTATCTTCTTCAAACATTTAAGTGCAAATGCTCAGAATGAAATGAATGCAAATAAATAAGCCCAGAGCTTAAAACTTCCTTTAAATGAAATAAACATTTTCCTCTCATCTTATCTTGCCAGAGAGTCACACTACAGCTTGGTTATGCTCATCTCTAATGGCGTCTCCCCACCCACACTCTTCTTAAGGTCACATGCCTGCTATGGGCAGCTATTTCAGCTTTCAGAGTAGAGTTTGCCTTGGGAAGGTTTAGTTCCCTAAATTCTTAGTATATCTCTGTTAGGTATTTCCTCTTGCAGGATTAAATTTCTTTCTTACTCTCAAGTCATGAACCTGTTCATGGCTCACACTGGGGCCAGGGTTCTGGACTATACCTCCAGGCTTATGTGCACTGGCCTTGGTGGTCTGTGCCAACTCGGCCTCTCTGGCCACGAGAGTGCCTTGGAGAGGTGAGACAGAATGCACAGAGGCTTTGGTGTCTGTAGGACAGGCACAAAGTCCAAAGAATTCTCCAGAGCATGGCTTAACATTTCCGGTTTATAAAAACAGTCCCAGGGATGCAAAAAAGTAGACCGTTCCTACTCACAGCAACTGCAGGGACACCAGCCCGTCAAACAGTCCTTTGGGAATCTCTGTGATCTTGTTCCCATAGAGTACCCTGGAAGGAAGCAGATGGCAGGAATCAGCAGGATGTAAAGAGGGTCACTTCTAGGGGCAAGGTCTCAGGCCACCTGTCTTCCTGGTCTGCCACCTCCATTTCATGTTCTTACGGCTGAGAGAGAGGCAGGCAGTCCATCCTGTGCTGGGTGTGGGTGCAGGTGGGGTGTTGTGCTGGAAGGTGAGGTACAGCAGGCTCCATCCTGCTGCATCCCAGCCCAGTCCAGTTCATCACCCCCACAACGAATAAGCAGCCCTTTGCGGTACCTCCGGAGCTGCGAGCGGGACTGGAGCCCCACAGTAAATAACCAGTGTGGGAGGCCAGCCTGTGTCTTCAACGGGTATTGATTAGGCTGAGCCAGCCTATAGAATGTTTCCTACCCCACCGCATCCTAGGAATTCCTGAGCTGAGTTTGTTTTACATCATCCATCTAGACAGCAGGGCTTTGGGCATGCGGGGGCATCTCCAGATGGCGCAGGCATTGCTGAGTTGAGGCCTGGCTCAGTGGGGAGGCTGAGGAGTCTCGCTGTCTCAGATGATGGCAGCTTTCACTCTCCATCCGCCTGGCCTATCCTTTCAGATCGAAGAAGGAAGATTTTTTTTTTTTTATTTCATCTTTCAGACTCACAGTGTCCCCTACACTGGTGCTCGCTATTTCCGCCTTAATATTTGGTGACTTGAGAAGCCTGGGAAAGACCAGCACCTAGTAGGTCTCTAATACTGGAACTGAGACTCTCTGGGCCTCTTCCTGCTTCCTCTCATGACAGATTATTTTTCTATCTGAGGGGTCCAGTCTCCTCTTGGATCAGGAAACAGATATAAAGAGGGCTTGGTTCTCTTCTGTTAGAACCCCTTCTCAGGTCTAAGCCCATGGGCTATGCATTTATTTAATTCCTACTCAGATGGAGGATCTAGGCTGAGAGTCATTTGAGGAGGTAAAATATGAGGAGGGGAGAACAGAACGGCAAGCGAGAGTGAGACGGGCCCCATCTCCCCTGCCGCCGCCCACTTCCAGAAGCCACTGGGAGTGAGGAGTGAGTTCTCCATCAGCCTGCGGGTGTGTTTCATTAATGCTCCAACAAATTAATGACTAAATAGGAGTCAGCATGATGGCGCAGGCTCACATTTGTAATTCATATTAATGTCCCACTGCTCACTGTGCCAAATGTAGTCATGCCACTGCCTGCTCGTCTCGATGGATGTCAGTGCTTCTAGAGTGGCAGAAGCTGCTGGGTGAGGGTGGGGGTGCTGAGGGTGCTGGGATGCTGGGGATGCTAGGATGCTGAGGTAGGGGTCCTCAAAAAGCCCATCACTCCTTGGCATGGGACCTCCTCAAGCCGGTTGGGTCAGCCACCTGCCTATGCATCAGCCTCAGAGGTGCTGGCCTGCTGGTGAGTGGCTTCTCACCTGAAACCTCTCTTGATGCCCTTCACATGCCTTTCATGTTTGAGCCCAAGCAGCTCTCCCTCTGGAGACGCCTCCTTAATGTTTTAGTTAAGATTCCCAACCAGTTTTTTCTCAGTTTGCTTCTCCTGAGCACTTACCGTCATGTTACGTTACTTACACATTTATTTAGGCCTAGTTGTTTATTATTATTATTATTATTATTATTATTATTATTATTATTATTAAATCATTTTATACGTATGGGTGGTTTGCCTGCTTGAATAGCTGTTCACCATGTGTGCACCTGGAGTCTGCTGAGGCCTGAAGACAATGTCAGATTCCCTGAGACCAGAATTACAGTGTGTTGTGAACTGTCAGATAATGAACCCTGGTCCTCTAGAAGAGCAGCAGGGAGGCATCTCTCCAGACCCTTTAGGTTCAGTTTTTAGGCTCTTCCATTAACTTTCCTGAATGTTTTGATGTTAGAAGGCACGCCCATGGCTGGGTCTCTAGAGTGGAGAAAGAGCAAGGTCTGGTACAGTGAGCATCCACTGAATGAATTTCGTGAAGAATGAACAGGCCTGGGTGAAGGCTCTCTACCCCTTTACCCTACATGGTCAGCTTCCTGAGCCCTAGGGGCTGGTCTAGTCAGCTCCTGGTCATTCTTAATGCCTGCAACCCTGCTGCTCCCTTACACAGCAGGTATCTACTAAATGGCAGACCGGACGGAGAAACAAAAGCTCAGAGGAGCTTCACCTTAATGCTTGGGAACGCCACCAGGTTCACTGTTGGTGTGCTAATTTCCTGTTCCGCAATTTCCCCTGCAAGACAAGAATCGTTCCACTATCTTGAGCCGGTCTCCAAATCTTGGCTAAGGGAGAGCAGAGAAGGAAATGGAAAGGTTGGGGTGGGACTCTGGTGGCAGGGGCCTTCTCTGTCTCCTCTACTCTGTGACACTCATCACAATAAGCAGACACTAATCTCACGCACGGCCCTCTGATATCCCAGCCAGATGTTCTATTCGATAAATGAAACTAATTTACTCAGCAGGCAGCAGACACCAGCTGAATCAGGGACTTCCTGTCCTCGGCCTCTGCTCAGTGGGATGGGAGGCTCTGTGCATCCTGTTATCTGCATGCTCATAAACTAGGCAAGCAGGTTGTGAAGAGGCAAAACCACAGATAGCATGCCTGTGAGCTCCTCCTCTTATTGTCTGGGGTGTCGGAAGGAACAAGGCACCAGATGATATAAATACATCCGATGGTGAAACTGTCACTGTATCGGATGTTACCCTTTCCACATTATATGGAGAGGGCTCCACAGCATGGAGATCAGAAGAGAAATTCTGACCGAACACACTGGGCTCAAATCCTAGGTCCCACACTCGTTAGTGTGTTTTTAGATAAGTGTTTTCCATTTAAATTAGCATGCTATCTCTTGCCCGTGAAAGTGTTTATAGAGGTGGGTTGTCAGGGGAGGCTTGCTCACCTGTGTGGACGTGTGGAGGCCAGAAGCTCACATCAACCACCTTCCTCTATTGCTTTCCATTTTACTTTTGAAACTGGGTCTCTCAGGGAACCTGGCGCTGCCAGTTTCAGCTAGGCTGGGTGACCAATGAGCTCCTGAGATCCAGCCCTTGCCCCCTGTGCTCTGCTTGTATGTGGATGCTTCGGATTCCAACTCAGGGCCTATGCTTGAGGTATTGTATTCCCTGTCCTTTTTATCTCCTCAGCCCTGAATCTTTTCTTTAATCACTATGTGCCCCATACAGTGTGAGGTGACAGGGTTGTAGATGGGAACAAAAACCATTAAGGAGCTTAGAGACATGGCAGTAGAACCCACAGTCTATGTTTTTGTGGATTCGACCGTAAGACTCCTAGAAGAAAGAGTACCTGGTCACCATCAGCACTTGGTAAACACTGCCAATTATTGTCATTACTGTGATATGTCAATCATCGAGTTTGTGAGGCAAGGAAGGGCTCTTCGTTCTGCCTGAGAAAACAAGCAGAGAAGCTCGAGGGACTGCCTATCCCCTGAGAGAGCTGCTGAGGAATTGAGGGCAAACCCTACACCTTCTGGGAGTCTGTTGGCCCCTTGGTGGGTGAGGTCTGTTTGTTTGTTTTTCCTATCTCAGCACTGGGCTAAATAAGGGCTTAAAAAACCCAAGAAAGTAAAGGAGATAGGAAGGGCTGGATCTTTTCTGAACAATGACCACAAGGTTGGAAATAGCAAGAAAATACTGCTCTCCCTGGACAAGGCCACAGACGCTGGGGGGGAGGAGGGGTTGGGGAGGACGGGAGATGAGCCATGGCCCTCATCTCAGACATATATTACCATTCTCTCTATCCCGTCTCCCCTGAGACAGCACTGTGCAGCACGAGGTGGGAGGGGGAGCGAGGTGAGAGTCAAAGATGCATTCGAATTAGAAGCCAATAACTGGGAAAGCTGCTGGGCACTTAATCAATAAAAATAATGCATGTGAGTTGTAGAAATATTCCCCAAGATCAATTTCCCCCGAAGAAATATTTGTTTCTTTTACCCGATTGCCACAAGTGTGTAAGGCAACATAAAGCCTTGATAAACACCCCCTGAAAAATACAGAGGAGCCTCCCACCCCTGCCCCACTTACAGCGACGTGAGTGATTTCAAGCCCTGGAAGGCATCTGGAGCGATGTCCGATATCTGATTCTTGCTGATGTCTCTGAAAACATTAATGGGAAAAGTCTGAGGACATGGCTCACAGGTGTGATAACGCTCCTCCTGAAGTATGCGCCCCGCAGTTCGGATTAACTGGTCAACCAAGTGATTTATTTATTTACAGCACAGGGGGCAGTGCCTAAAGAACACCTCGCCTACTGCCCTGGGGTAATATACTATTGCCTTTGTATGTCTTCTGGGCAAGACTAAGAAATGCCCACCTAAGTCTTGCCTGGCACAGAAGGATGAATATGTCAGTCACTACCGGTTAGGTGTAAAGGCACAGCGAGAAGCTGTGCATTCTGGGCACGCTGATGCTCTATGATCCCAGCACTTTGGAGGCTGAGGCAGGAGGATTGGCTGTTGGAGGCTAGCCTGGGATATATATTGACACCCTGTTTTGACAAAACAAAATGAACCAAAACAGACCAACCTCCCCCAAAGCAAACAACAGCAATAATAAAAAATAAAATAAACCCCAAAGCAAAAGCAACCTCAAGCCAGGGCTTGGCCTTGGGTGCCATTATTAAGTATTTGACAGTATAAGACAAAGCAGCATGGGCCCCGCCCAACCCAAGGCCAGGCCAGGCTTCTGTATGCATCACAGTCTTGTGCATCTCAGTAGTAACTATCACCCTGAAAGACCCGTGGCATTTCACTTCCAGGTCATTTCTCATCCCTGACCTGCAGGAGTCTCTGAGCAAGGATGATGTATCCTCTCAGCCGTGTGATACAAGCAAATCACAAGACTCTCTCTCAGGGAACGCCTTTGAGATGTGGCCTTGTCATTGGCTGGGAATGCTCCTCATTTAGGAACAAACCTGGGGAGATGACACATCCAGAGTTAAGAGGGCTATGGTGGGCTAGAGAGATGGCTCAGCGGTTAAGAGCACTGTCTGCTCTTCCAGAGGTACCGAGTTCAATTCCCAGCAACCACATGGTGGTTCACAACCATCTGTAATGGGATCCGATGCCCTTCTGGTGTGTCTGAAGACAGCTACAGTGTACTCATACATGTAAAATAAACAAATTAAAAAAAAAAAAAAAAAAGAGGGCTACGGTGTATTAGAAGGATCTTCCAAACACAGTGCACCCGATGGCTAGCCTGGCCTTGAAGGGACAGGTGCAGTGACTAGCCTGGCCTTGAAGGGACAGGTGCAGTGACTAGCCTGGCCTTGAAGGCCCTAGGCAGTGGCTAGCTGGTCTCAGAGTTGCAGGTGCAATAGCTAGTCTGGTTTCGCAGGTGCAGGGAGCCCTCTGCCGTATACTTTCAGCATCCCAGCGAGAGCCGGGCCACAGGTTCTTGCTGATGGCCCGTGTGGAGGGGGGATTGCTTTTCCTCAGAGTTATTAGCTCAGGGCTGGCCTTTGAGCTCCTGTCACTGGCAGGAGAGATGCACCAATTTCCTGCGACAAGAAACCTCTCCAGTTCCTTTCGCTCAACAAAATAAATCAATGGGTCCTTGCTTTTGTGTGGGAGAAGGAGGGCTGAGGGCTTCACAGGCCAACAAGAAGGAGACAAGTGGGTACTGAGAAAAAAGCGCATCTGAGAAAATTGGTAAATGATGGCCTTTGGGGTGGCCAGACACCCAGCTGCCTAGCCTCTTAAACTCCCACAGAAGGAGTAGCTTTGTCTTGCCTCCCTCCTATGCCTAACAGCCCAGGAAAAGGCCATGCTCCCTTCTCTCCTGCCTCCACAGCCTGTAAGTTGAAAGCCATTTCCCGGGTTAAGGCTCCTTCTGCACAGCTGTCTGGTTTATTCCTTTGGCTGACTGGATCACCTCAAACAAATCCAGATTGTGCCGGCAAACTCGTCAGCTTACACTGGGCTTTACTTCATTGTTCCATTTTTGTGTAAGGGTCTTAACAAGCAGATATCCTGGATTACCCTAATCTTGCTCACCCTCGGCGGGGTGGCTCCCTAGGGAAGCATTTCAAAACAATACACAGGGTCTGCTCGCATTAGAGAGGAAGCCCATTTTGGCTCTTATGGGGCCCCCTTATGGGATGTCCATTCATGGTGCTCAGACCTCTAGCAGATGGGAAGTCTCTCAGCCACTGGGAAAGATCTCAGCCTTGGCTGTGTGGGGGACAGATTGAAGTTTTAGTTCACAGTTAGAACTTCAGGGCTCAACCCTCTTTGGGTGATAACATGAGGTGAAATATCTTCTGGTTTGGAAGTAAAGGATGATGGGAGCCAGAGAAGTGATCGTTTGGTAGGAATAGACACTGTGGGTAATCACTTGGGCTTCCCCCACCTAATTTTTATTGTATACATTTATGTATTTGTAATGTTTTGGAATATGTGCTCACTGTGGAATGGCTAAGTCAAGCTCTTTGGAACGTCCAAAACCGAGGAAGTCATCTATTATGACTCACGGACACTGAAAAGCTACCCCAGGAGACAACACACTGTTAAAAACTACAGCCACCATGGTATAGGATACATCTTTTGAACATCTTCCTCTTGCCCAACTGAGATTCTGTGCCGTTGGACTGACATCTCCTGCACCAGCATTCCATCTCCACCCTGGCCCTTAGAGAGCCATCCTACCTATTGCTTCTCTGAGGTGGAAATTTAGATTCATGGATATAATGGCTAATCTCCACTGTCAACCTGACTAGATTTGGACACACCTCCGGTTGGGTCTGTGAAGGTCTTTCAAGAGAGGATTAACTTCGAAGTGGGGGTGGGATGGACCCTGAATGTGGGTGGCACCATTCTATAGGCTGGGGTCTCTGAAACAGGAGAAAGCCAGCCGAGGGTTAGCATTCATCGCTCTCTGCTTCATGACTACTGACGCAAACGGCCATCTTCTGCCCCTACTTCCATGTCTTTTCCACCATGAGGATGGGCTATATCTCTTTTAGTTTTTTTAAAACAATATGAATATAGGTGTTTTACTTGCATCCTTGTCTGTGCACCTTATATGTGCAGAGGACAGAAGAGGGTGTCAGATTCCCTGCAACTGTAGTTGCAGATGGTTCCTGATCACATGGGTGCTGGGAATCTAACCCAGGTCCTCTGGAAGAGAAGTCAGTGTTCATAACTGCTGCGCTATCTCTCCAGCACCTGTATCCTTTCAAACTGGGAACCAGAATGAACCCCCTCTGTCCTTAAGAAAAGTAACATACACGATATATTAGTGAACCTGTGTGGGACTTACAGAAAGTAAGTCTGCAGGAAGAAACAACCACCCTGGAAGATTAAGGACTCCAAGTGCTAAGGGCTTGACATATGCATTTGGGTGAAGAGTGGACAACTCTATCTTCAGACCTTTAATTTAGCTCAAGGCTGTTCCTGATGTCACTATGCTGGACACAGAGCAGTCAGTCTGTTTTGGCTGGGGCTCAGACCCCAGGGTCTGATTTGTTAATCTGGGTGTTAGGAGCGCCAGAAAAACATAAATTTGTATATTTATTACATCTGTAAGAAATGTGCGTGCAGGAGATCCCCCAGGTCAAATGTTTCAGAATCTAGTCAGAGACACATTCAGTCCCACAGAGCTATGGCTAAGAGAAAACAGCTTTTCCAGGCTGGAACAGAGGAGGAAAATCCCAATACATATAAGGGATGGCACGGAATAAGAGGGTTAAATACCAGGGAATCTTACAACCTGTGCATCCAAATGAAAAGAACTTGTTTGGTTTTGAGACAGGGTCTGGCTATGCTTTCAGGCTGGCCTCAAATTCACCATCCACATGCTCACACCTCCTGAGACGGGATCACAGGCCTGTGCCACTGCATTTGGCATCAAAGAACTTTAAAGCACAGTTTCAGCAGAGCAGCACAGAGTTGCCCTCAAGTGTGAGCTGTCAGCAAGTTAACTCTATAAAACCAGGAAAAGGGTCTCCAGTATCTCGTCTCCATATTGATATGGGTTTTGCCCAGGCAGTGTTTATTTTAGTATTGGGACGATCACATGATTATTGTGATGGGTAGGAGCAAAGCTAATGATTCATGGGTAATTCTATTTTTTAAAGTGAGAAGTGAGATCAGGATGGGTTCAGTCATGAGAGCTGGGGGGGGGGGTTCCTCCTGTTAAATATTAAGTGTAAACTATTCATGGTCACCTAGGAGGAAGTCATTATTAGGGTCTGAAATCAATCCTCATCTGACTCAACTGAGCCCACACCGTTAAACAACAGTCTGTATTTTTAAAGCTCTATTGGTCAAGAAAGTTTAACCAAATTCTTTCCCCTCCGACCACCCCTTTGCGGGGCCTCATAATCAACATCAGTAGTATCGGAAGTGATCAAAAATTAAATTCCCTTTCCAGGCCGTGACTGATAAGGTCTTATGAATTTTGAATGTGCGGGTGGTGGCAACTCCAAAAGCATGGAGAAAGGACAGTAAAACACAGCCAAGCTCTAAATTACCTGGACTTCACAAAAAAATTAGAACAGTAGCTTAAGTCGTGCAAGAGCTATAGGTTGCGGGCAGTAACTGAACTTGTCATTTTTCACCAAAATTACTATCTGGCTGTATAATCAAGCCGGGCTTTAAAAATGAACGGGGGGGGGGCATAGAGAGTGAGCTGGAGTTAGAAGGGATACCAAGAGATTAACGACCCGAGATTTTAAATATTAAGGCCTATATTTATACATCTCCTCCAGAAAGGGTGCGGCCAAGGGGACGGAAGGAGTCTGTGCTTTGAGCTGGCTCATTGTGCTGCTTTCCACTTTTGGAATCACACAAAGAGAAAATCTTGTTTGCTTTGGCTTTCCAGGGAGATAGGAAGTTGGCTTCCTGAGATCTGAGGGTAAGCCTCCTGATGCCACTGTTTCATGGACATATTTATTTTTAACAGGAAAGGAATCAGGAGACCCTGTTGACACACACTCCTCTCTCCCAGTCCAGGGAAATCAGCAAACAGGCCTGGCACACAAGGAAAACCAGGATGGAGTCCACGAACGTTTCTCAGTCTCCAGGGGAATGAGAACAGCAGACTGAGTACCAGGTGAGGCTAATGGTTCCCAACATGGAGAAAGGAAAAGAGATCTCCCTCTAGAATTGTAATCTTTGTGACGGGTCATTTCCGGAATCCAATTTGCCTCCTTTCAAATACTTCCGTGCTGAGTAACTCACTGAGAAGGTTCACCGTCATCATGTGACTGATGAACACGTGATTCCCCATGGCAGGGAAGATGCAGGAGTACAGTCTCCGGCTGCCATGGTAAGGAGGACGTAGCACACTGGCGTCACCAGTGTGATGTAGTGGGGGTGGGGTGGTATCGGTAACTGTGGTTCTGGGGGTGTTGGTTTGGACTATGGGTACCTTAGGCGACTATGATTTTAAACCATATGCCCATATGTCGGGCATAACCTCTAGGACTAGCATGTGTCACTTAGAAGTGAAAGCCTTTACTGTAGTCTCAAGTGCTCATGTGACCTAGCACTTATCTGCCCCTCCTAGCAATCCTCACCCCAACCCTGCCTTGATTGCTCCTCCTCACTGGCTATGAACTAGCATGCCTTTCATTTGCCCTAAGTAATGCCCAGGACAGCTTACCAGTTTCTGATACTTATTTCCTTATTGTCTGTGCTCTCCCAACTGCAGGAGAGCCTCCATGAACTTCCATTTTTGTTGATAGCTTCATTCAGATTCTGGCATATAGCAGCCATTCATTCAAGTATTAATTATATGAGTGTATGTGTGGTTGCAGGGATGTTAGTGATGGCAGTACTGGAAGATGTGAAGCCATTATCATATGACTGTTGATATCATCAAAGCCAAGGGCATTAAAGTGGGCCAATATGGCTGTGGGGGTGGGGCAACTCACATGCTTCTCTCACAAAGATAATTTCAGTTTTCTCTGGTCAGAGAGGCTCTTAGCTCTACATGCTGAAGCTCACAAACCTCACCAGGGGTATATAACACTTTCTCATAATCTCAGACCAGCCTAGACCTGTCTGAGAGGAGTGGATCCAATCTATCCATTGTGGGATGCCTACTACACACTGTAAAGCCCTGCACCCATCCTCCCTCCCATGGAAACATTCCGACAAATTCTCCCCAAGGGAAACTCACATTCGCTTCAGTTTTTTGTACTGGGTGAAGGCTCCTGCAGGAATGGATTTGATGGAGTTCTGTTCTAGGCGTCTGGAGAAGAAAGCAGAGAAGAATCAACTGATCAACCACGTATCAACAAGGGATCACGGAGGGGTTGCTATATTCTCTGGCCTCTGGGACAGGATGCTGTCTCTTAGTACAAAGCACAAGGACACACGACACAGGTCCTGGTTGTGGGAGGCAGGACAAACATTGAAATAGCCACTGCATTCAGCTTTTGGCCTATAGAGCATTATCCAAGGGCCCAAGAGCTCCTGGAGAAAGCTGAGAAGAGGACTTCCCAGGAGCTTCGATGCTTGCTGCTGTCAGCTGCCTTTGGAGCTCTTCAGAAAATGTTGTAGGAAGCAACTGGAGTAGAGGGTTGAGCATAAGTCGACGTCACGAAGAGAAAAAGAGAAAGAGATAGACCACAGGACAGCTGTGCTTCCCTGCCATGGAACCATGGTGCTCTTTAGGTGACATCTTAACCACACAGCTAATGGGCAGAATTGTCAGCAGCTGACTTCATGCGACAGTTTCAGTATTGTGGAGAAACAGCCTTAAAGTCTCTAGGCTTTCAGTCTCACACTCCTCAAACTGGGTCCCTGAGACTTTGGAAGTCTCAGGCCCCAGCCTGGGCCCCTGAATCACTCCTGGAAAGTGTACCCCATACTTTACATGAACTTTCTCAAATTTAGGACTCTGGAAAGAATAAGATGATGCAGGCTCAGAGCCCAGGGGAGAGAAGGGGTAATGGGGACTGAGTGAGCTTTTCCAGTCTTATTATGTCATTTCTCAAATGCCTTCCCACCACTAAGAACCGGTGTAGTGGGAAACAGGCATGAGCAGCAGGTGGGGCACTCTATTACAGATGATGAATGACACCAGAGCCCAGGCCATCAACTCCTCATTTGGCGTGGCTGCTCCCCAAACCCTCAGCTGAGAACACACACACACACACACACACACACACACACAGAGAGAGAGAGAGAGAGAGAGAGAGAGAGAGAGAGAGAGAGAGAGAGAGACAGATAGACAGACAGACAGACAGAGAAAAAGAGAGAATGAATGAATGAATGAATGAATGAGAATGTTTGGAAGGGAACATGTGGGATGCCAGAGGGAGAGAGGGGAGGGACTGGCTTCCTCAGTGACTATGTCTAGTGGATGCACACTTCTGGCAGGGAGGACCCATTCATCTTGAAGAATAATCCCCGCTGCAGAGTGGGGGAGACAGTCGTATTAATTTGTGCCTCCGCGATCCCATCTTCATTGGGGGAACAGAGTATTTGTTACTGGAACAGCTAATGGAGCAGTTTGCCAGCAATTTTCCCATTTCAAACAACATCTTAGCTGCTAATGTGGAATGGTTTGTCAGGCCTACCCATAACACAGACAAATCACTCTCTAGGCAAAAGGAAGGGAGAACGAGTGAGAGCCCAAAGAGGAAGGGCGGGTGAGAAGAGAGAGAGCATCAGGGCTGATCATTCTTGGCTGCCGGATGAACACGGTTTACAAATGAGACTGCCACAGTCTGTTAGCAATGTCTTTGTGCCCTGCTGGAGGGGGTGGGGAGGGCACTTTCCTGGGATTGCAGTCATAGGCAGGCTGGACAGAGGCCCAGTTGGCTGACTGGCTGGTGGTGAGTCACCAAAGCTTGCCATTGGGACTGTGGGATCACGGGCTACTGGATACAGCCACTCGCAGAGGATGCCTTGACAGACTTCCCAAGGACATTCTCATTTTTTAACTGAGTAGAGAGTTCAGCAGAGAATTCTCAGCGGAGGCCACAGCTCCGTGGATCTCTGGGGCACCACAAGCTCTCCAAGTATCCTGTGAGTCACCTGCCACTCAGGAAAGGGATTTTATAGTTTGCTGCCTTTAGAGAGAACCACTGTCCACAAGGATAGTGACTCTTTTTTCTTTATTTGCAGGAGAACTCATGAATTCTGTTATCTCTCGGTGCAGTTTACAATCAGCCAGCCTCTGCTTGGGCAAGTACTAAGGGAGGAGTGCTTCAATGAACAGGATGTGACACCAGACCTCAAGGACTTTAAGACTCTGTTGACAGAGCTCAAGGTGGCCCATCACAGAATTGAATTTCACTGCTATAATAATCAAGATCATTATTATAGAGTATTATTATTAATGGCATGGTGGCATTTATGTCTGTTATTTTTGTGAACCGTTACTCTTAGGAGGCAAGCTGTACTGGCCCATTTGTAAACCTCCAGGGAGGAAAAGCTTGTCAAAAGGGACACAGTTAGTTGGGGGTGGAATTAGTGAGCCCTGTTCCTATCTGTTGGTCAGACTGCTTGTCCATGCTTATGAAAATGGGTCAACAGAGGCTTTCTCCAAGACACCGGAAAGTCCGAGGCATTGGCCCACTGACATCATGGATATCCATGCTCAGTTGATAAGGTCTCAAAGCCAAGGGAAGACAGGGACAGAGATGGGAAAAGAATACTCTTCAGCTCTCCGGATCCATGGGCTCACCACTCACAGGCTCAACCAACTGTGTTTAAAATACATTAATAAAAAGGCATCTGATTCAACTAGGATAGACTTTCTGACCATTGCATCTGACCGTTACAGTCTAACATCTACTCAGTGTTGCTACTTAAGAGTATTTGAGAGAGGACTTAGAGTATCCAGGAAGATGTTCACAGTTTATATTCATTTTATATAATGGATTTGAGCATCTGAGGATCAGGAGTTTATGGGATTGCTGGAAGTACCCCCATGCATATATAATATGCAAATGGAGTGCAAGGAAATGAGGTTTGAACAAAAAACAAAGAACTCCAAGGTTAGACTACGAACCCTGGTAGAGGCCTTGGCTTGCATCCTGCCTGCACTCAGATTTTCTTACTCCAAGAGTGGGCTTTATCTGTATTTCTCAGCCTTCCCTTGGACCCTTAATGGATGTCAAAGGCAGGGGATGCCCAGGAGGCAGCGAGAACTCTTTGGTGATGGGGTAGTTGTGAATTGCCCGCAAAGGCAAGGGTATGGGTAACATTAAGAACTAACACGGATCAAGTCTATAGATGGTAGGCATTGGGCTTTGAGCTTTCATGGCATGCGACACTTAATATTTACATATCTGTGAGGTGCATCTACAAGTTATTACCACCTCCATTTTCCCTCCCTCCTACCTTTTCCCTTCCTTTGTGACACAATCTCCTTACGTAGCCCAGGCAGGACTAGGACTTATGCTCATCTTGATATAGACTTTCATATGGTAGGATTATAGGTGTGCACCGCCATACTGAGCTCTGTCCTTAACTATGAAAGAATTGAAACTCAGAGAGGCAAAGACACTAGTCCACAGTTAGGGGAAGCTACAACAGGGGTTTCAATCCACGTTCATCTGGTTCCAAAGCCCTGACTCTCAACCACTAGGTTTTAGTGAACCATTTATTCTCCTTATTCTTGCCAACTCATTGTCAGGAAAAATGGCCCTCCTGTCAGGGAAGCAGGAGGACACACATGTGTACATGTGGATGCACATGGCCACACGGTCACACAGAGAAAGGACCTTGAAGAGGTTGAACACTTCACCAGTCCTGCAGCTCATAACAAGAAGACAATGATCGAGCCTCCCAGTGAAACTGCTTCATTGTAAAGAACAAAAAGAAGCCTCAGCATTAGCAAAATCTATCACATCTCAGGAACTGTCTGAAGCCAACAGCTGTTTCAGGGTTCTCATAACTGGCACATGTGTCTTGCTTTGTCTGGCAAACATTCTTCAGGCTGCAAACAGATTTAATAGAGCTTGCATAAAAACAAACATACAAATCAAACATCCGAACATCTTCCTGCACCAGCAGAAAGAAAGAGAACATCTGATGGGGATTTCAGCCCTTTACGCACTATATTGATTTGCCCTAGTTCTTCAGGGGCTCCCCTAATGATATGTCCTTTACAAGCATGTGACTGAACATGAAATATGCCTGGCAATCCATAAGCCACCATGATGGCAGAGAGAAGGCAGGGGTATATGCGCTATGGGGCTGTGCCTATAAGTCACCCTAGAAAGGAGATGCTGCAGCCATGTTGAGATGCTGACAGTACTGGCAACCATGGCAATAGGACGAACATCTAGCATTTATCAAGGACTTTTGAATGTCAGACAGGACGCCCTTCATATACTGGCTCACCTTTTCCCCGTCTGCAGTGCCATGGAGCCAACAGTGCTGTTATATTGTATTAGAAGAATGGTCCCGGAAGTCATTTTGCTTAAGATCAATAGCTAATGAGTGGAAGCCAGACTGGTGTGCCCCAAGTTCCTGGCTCCTTAACTCTAGGCTTTCTTATCTCAGGGTTGGGAAATTACCTTTATTCCTTTAGTCCTTGCTAGTTAGAGTGTCTTCATTGTTGCTGCTCTTAGATCCCCCCTCCCTTACGTTCAATAACTTTTTGAATACTCATGTGCACATGTTATGTGTGCAGGTTAATGTTGGGTATCTTCCTCCATTGAGCCCCACCTTTATTTTCTGAATCCAGGTCCCTATTGAACCCGAAGCTCATGGATTCAGCTAGGCTGACTGGCCAATGAGCTCCAGGAATCTGCCTGTTTGGCTCCTCCCCGAGGCTGGGGTTATAGGTACACACAGCCATGCCCTATTTTTTATGCTGCTTATGAGAGAGGATCTGAATTCAGATCCTCTTGCTTGAGCAGCAGGCACTTTATGAACTGAGTCATGTCCTGAGCACTTTGACTTGGGAACTCTTGTTAGGATATACAGATCTGGGAGAAGGAAGGAAATCCCATGTTTACTCGTTTCCCAAGACATCTGTTTGCAGAACATACAAGAACCCAGAGTCCAGAAGCTCAGTTCTCGATGCTTGACTATGCCTGGGTTAGGGCTGAAGATAGTCCCTTTCAAGGTGTACTCTGGGCTCAGCTTCTGCCATCCCGTTCTTTATTTTTGCTCTTAGCAGTGAGGTGTGGTCTCCTCCACTTAATTCATATGTTTGGTCCACAGCAAAGATGAGGGATGTGGGCAAATCTGACATATGCCATCTCTAATGGGCTGTCTGCAGAACACCTGGCATTGCCTATGGACCGCAGAGGGAGGAGCAGGCACAGCGCCAGATTCGCTCTTCTTATGAGATGCATGTGCGCAGATGCCCACAGAGGATGCTTTTTAAACTTAAGGAAAAAAATGAACATTGTAGGAATTTGAGACTAAACCATGCTATCGTGTCACATATGTGAATACGGTTTGGCTTTTCACATTCCATTTTTGTAACTTCCAAATACCGTGCTAGCCTTCTGTATTATGCCCTTAATCCTCATGGGAAGCCTCTAGGTAGATATGATAATCTGCATTTACCAGGGACTCCTGAGTCAGACAGGAGATGTTAAGAAATGTGCCCGAAGAAAGAGAGACAAAAGCAGGATGCAAGTGCAAGACTGTTGACCCCAAGGCTCTGGACCATCCTCTATCCTGACCAGTTTCTTCATTTTGCCAGCATCTGCTCCCCATCCCTTACCCTATCTGGACCCCCACTCAGGCCAGTGCCTCAGGAATCTGCTGCTCTTAAACACTAAAGTATCCAAGATGTCTGATTTCTAGGGTGTTCTGGATGTTGGTTGGGTTGGTTGGATCATTTTGTTTTTACATTATACAACTTGGGTAAGCCTCAAGTCTAGCTAAGCCAGCACCTCCTCATGTCAGCTGGCAATGAGGTTGATAGTGGGGTTGTGTGCTCCTTCCAAAGTTCACTTACAGATCCAAAGAACACAAAATACTAGAGACCACCACAGGGATTCAGAGGACATGTGGGAAAGTCAGAGCTGGGAATCAGAAGGTATTTTTCATACTGCTGCTCCCTCTAGAGCTTTTGAAGGCACAGGAGGGAGTCTGCAGACCTAGAACAGAAGTGTGTGGGCCTCTGGTTCTTCCCTGAATCTTTCCTGGCTAGAGGAGGCTGGAGCCTGTTCAGAGAATCACCAGGGAGCTACGTGAACAGTGCCCTTGATGGGAGCCGAGTTTCGAGGAAAATCTACAGCAAACCCTTTCACTGTGGGTTTTCTGGAAGAAAAGCTATTTTTAGAGAAATTGGCTCCAGCATGCGAGGAGACCAGCACACACTTCTCTGAAAGAAAAAAAAAAATCTAAGAGAGTCTGCCAGGTTGCTTTGCATGAGAGATAGGCACTCCTTCCAAATGTCGGGAGTACAGACTATTTCTCAAGGTTAAGATGATTTAAAAGAATCCACAATGGCTACAGCCTGAGAGCAGGGAGTGGGGAGTCTGCCCCCAAGCACTCCTCAGTGAAGAGATGGAAATCTGGATTACAGGTGGCCATGGGCAAGAGGTAGAATTCTCGATATTAAAGAGAAGGCCAGGTTGTGATCTGTCTGGGCTGATAAATCAAACACACCTCTTCTGCTGAGATGCATTCCTCTCTTCCAACTCTGCTCTTCTTTCCTTCTCAGATCCCGCATCTGCTGGTGTTCTATCCCGGCTACAAGTTTAGCTGCCTTAGAGACTTTGTCCCCACGCCTGGGCACGGGCGCTGCTGGTGTTCACCACCTCACACTCTCTCTTACATATCACCATTCTGTCTACTGCCCTGAACCACAGGGGCTTAATTCATCTGCTTTAATCCCCTATCTTCGTTTCATCACACAGGAGAACGAGGCAAGCTCAGCAAGAGAAGTCCTGTGTGATCCATCTGGCAGACAGTGGGTGCCCAATAAGCAGGGGCAACCTTATTACCATGTCTGCATATATTTGCATGAAGATGAGCTACTCTCAAGTTCAAGTCACACGGCTTCTGGAATCAATTCTCTTGACCATCACTTTTAAAGAACGGACCATCTTCGTGGAGGGCCCTGTTCAGTAGGCGCCTCCTAGGATATGCTTTCTAATTCTTGTTACCACTAAGAATAGAGGTGGTGGTAATATTGCAGTAGCTATGGTTGTGAAATAATGGTTATTGTTGACAGTATATCCTCTGTGTTGGATGCAAGGCTAAGCATCTTGTAGCCCATGGCGCCGAGGAAGTACCATTGGTCTCTGCAGTTCTCAAGTGAGAGAAGCAAGGCTCAGAAAAGTTATTTGCCAGTGGCTACAAGCCAAGGCCAGAAGCAGCATGGGGGTCTGCTGGAGCATACCATTATAATCATTCTGTGGTGGTTGTTTATCTTTGGAAAGACCTTGCCTAGGTTGTCTGTTCCTGGACTTTCTGATATTATAGGCTAGGTCCTTACAGATCTTTTATAAATTTTCCAGAGAAGACAATCTGTAAAGTGTAGGTATATGTATTGTATAATACATATACATATTTTATCTGCAGTGCTCATCATTTTGTAAAATAAATAGCATTTTTGATAACATTAGTAAGGAGAAAGTCTGCTGCTTTACAATGACAGTTTTGCTCAAATAGCAAACTACCCATTGTTCCTGACACTATGCTTTTAACTTTTAATGGTTAAACACTCAGGAATCTTCTCATATTAACATCCTAGTCTGTCAATGTCTGTGTTAATATTCAATATCCAGGCGAGAGCCCAACGCCCCGGGCCTATACAGGGTACACTTTTAATGTAGGCGTCTGCAGTTTTGAACTTCAAGAGATGAGCTGACCTGTGAGGTCCACACTTGGGGATCAGATGGGAAGCTGGAAAGGAGGGGGGCAGACTGGGCTGGGGTGGTGTCCCTGGATTCAGCCTTTCCTTCAGGCTGCGAGTTAGCATTTTGGCCAAAAGGAAAGCAAAGAAAAGCAGGAGCAGGAGATGAACAAGGAAGAGGACAGAAGGGAGAGGTGCGCCAGGGCTCTCCAAAAGAGGATGCACTCCCGGTCCAGGGCACAGCAGTGTGGACAGCTACAGGGTGATGCCCCTCAGCTGGTGCTGTGAGGAGACAGCTGTGGGAGCCACTGTGTGGTGGCCTCACAGGGCGTGGATAGCAGAGAGCCCTCCCTACTCACTAGCTCCTGCCTGCAGTGAGTGGTGCAGACAAGTCCGCACCCTCTCCGGCTGTCAGAGAATCAGAGAGGAGCTGGCGAAGCAGAGGAACAAACCAGGACTCCACTTTTGTGAGCCATGTGTTTCTTCCCATCCCAACCAGAGTGAAACCGAAGTCCTTAAACTGCCTGTGGTGGGACCCCATTTCCCCTCAGCTCCCACTACCTCCCCCTTGCTTTCTGTGTTTCAGTCACAATGGCCTCCTGGTATACCAGACACACTTCACCTTTGGGCCTTTGCACCCGGCACTCACCCCCTGCCTCTAACACTCTTACTCATAGTAACCTTGACTTTTTACCCTTGCTTCAACTCCTTCCTTGCTCCATTTCCCCCACCTACCATCTACCTTTAAACACATCATTTGAATGACGTCATTATTTGATCTCTCTAGAATATATAGGGCACAAAGGCAGACATCTTGCCTATCTCTTCAAGCACAGACAAACTGCTGCACAAACACACAAATGTAAGTGGCGAACAAACCATCTGTGAGAATGGCTTGAGACCAGAAGCCTATGAATGGGGAGGCTGAGGCAGAGACAGAGCATGAGGAAGAGATGGTGTAGCCGAGAGGCAAGGAACTCTACAACTTCCATATTAAGGGATTCCATCCCATGTTGGTTCCAGTTGAAGCCACCATGAAGTGATAATGGTAAAACAGGAAATGAAGGCAGCTGTGAGCTTTTAGGAGCTGGCTTGAGGGCAATGCTCACTGATTATCTACTTGTCCTAAGATTCGATAATGGCTGCTTTCTAATTCACCATGGAGGATAGACAAGGCTAGGCCACATGGACACAGCTTCCTGCAGAGACTCACATTGTACACATGCCAAGACATATACAACCTTGTCTTTTTACCTGAAGCTCTAAAGAACAAAATCGCATATGAAATGAAATCAGTCCAGCATTTTCCTTCCTCTGCTCCCACCTCCACAGGAAAGGCCCTTGCCTCTGTATTGAGGCTCCAGTAGGCACCTTATATACTGCATTTCATTTGGTTTTCACTATGACCCACTGAAATGTAATACTACGATTATCAGGTGTTAGTGAGAAGACCAATGTCAACACAGACAACTAGTTTACCAAATGCCAAACAGAGCATGCAGGAGATCCAGGGTACAGACACGGTCTGAGCCCAGTTCAGAGATTTCTGAGAAGGACCAGGCAGAATACATTTTACACTGTGGATGCCATGTGGTCCTTCCTTGGTCATAACTATTCCATCCTGCCCTGAGGGACCAGCCAAAGACAGTATCACAAACAGGGATGCATGTGGGCCAATAAAACTTGATTTGTAACATAGATGGTATGTGCGTTTCCTATAGGCTGTAGCTTGCTGACTATCCTTGAGCCCATCCACACTCTTGACAACTAGACTGAAGAAAACCTAGGAGTCTAGGGAAGAGGTTCACGAGTATTTGTAATGGCCACACTTAACAGCCCAACGTACTGATAGTCCACCGAGAGACTCGCCGAGTCAGAGAGGTGAGCTGACGAGGGACTGAGGAAAGGCAAATGAGCACTTACATTTCCAGGATGCCCTCTGGCAGGTTGGCAGGGATCTCCATCAGTCCCTTCCCTCGGCAGTCCACAATGTTATTACTGCATGAGCAAGCAGAAGGGCAGGAGAGGGAGTTGGCATTGCAGGCTGGAGCCTCTGAGTGGGGACCTGTGGAGCCAGAACATAAGGGTCAACTCATGTCAGTGCTAGGAGATTCCTGGCATTGAGCCTCCTGATCTGCTTCCCCAGCATACGGCTTGAGCGTCAAGCAGTCTGGTGGATGACCATCAACCGGCATCTCCTTCTTCAGGGAGCCATGAGAGAGGTCCTGGCCTTGACCCCACTGTGGGTCCTCTTACCTGCTTCTTTTATAGAAGGAGGGGTTCCCAGCATGCACCAAACACGGAACTGTGCCATCAGAATCCGAAGGACACACACAAAGACCACTTTCTCGTCATACCCAGCACCTCAGAATATTTGCTTACATCTGGTGATGGGATGCTGAAGCCAATGCAACTATTCTGGAGCTAAGAGCTGCTGGCTGTCACAACCAAGTAGGAGGCTTAAAGTGGCAGAATTTGCCCAACCGCAGCATCGATTTTTTGTCAAAACACCAGTACAATGGCCAGAAGTGACATCCAGGCTATATCCAACTGGGTCCATTGAAGAGCCAAGTTAAACTTACTAGATAAGAGACGAGTAAGTTACTATCTATTTTGGAGTCAGGTCTTCATTACGTTTGCGCTGAGAATCATGCAATGTGATCAGAAGGCTAAGCAAATGGCATCTCAGGAGTTTATTTTGAAGACCAAACATATATACGTTTTGCTACAAATTCAATTCAGGATCCAAAGAATCCCCAAGAACCCCCATGACTCCCTTTGGTGATCACATCAAACCCTAAGTACAAGAAACACATTGAAATGCTTTAAAGCCACTGGCAATGCTTTCGGGCTTTGATTACCACCTCCCAGTGAGGTAAGATTCTCAGACACCGGGTTTGTTTTCCACACATGGACCGAGTCCAGCAGCATCCTGGGTCCTCAGCCTGCAACTGTCATCTCAGCGTCTTTCCACATCTCCCTCTGAGCTATCAGAATCCAAAGGACACACACTAAGGGCTATGATCGAGCTCAGATGAACTCTGCAGATTCCCTCACGGCTCAAACACTTCCCCCTGGGCTCCGCAGTTTTGGATACAGATTAATGGGGTGAGATGGAAAAAATCTGCAGGGGAAAATGACTTTTGGTTTGGCCAGTGTTCACGGGAGAAATTGAATCCCGAGTGAGTCTTGTTACAGTGCTTGAGCGAGGTGACCAGCTGAGCCTGGGGCGAGTTCCTATCTAGACTCCAAGGTTTGAAGTAGAGAATTTCACACCTCACATCCAGGAGTACCCATGGGCTCTTTTCTGTTGAAGCCATATTGTGCCTAATGCTCAGTCTAGAATGCTGTTCTTCCCAGAAAATGCCAACTCACCTACCAAAGAGTCTTACTGCCCTTTACCTCATATAAACACACAAAACCAAAAACTTAAAGATAGCATCTTAACAAAGATGCTTGACAAAGTGTGCAGACAATAAGGACTTCAGAGATACCAGCAACACACTAGAGGACCCAAAAGGTACCATAGAACAAGTCAGACAGCTGATGACTTACACTAACACTCAAACACAAATCTGCTCTTAGAGAGGAGGTACTCTGACTTTCCTGCAAGGTGAAAGAAGGCCTTTCTATTCTGAGAAAGTGGCAAAACAGAGAGCTAGCAGGGGCATGGCTGCCACTGGCAACTGTGGAGTACTATAGCCTCGGTTTAGATCCTAGTTCTCTGACTTCATACATGCTTCTTTGTGCCTCGGTTTTCCTCATCGGTAAAATGGTGTGTGTGTGTGTGTGTGACTGTATCTAATGTATAACATGGCTTTGTTGTGAAGTAGAGGCAGTCAGTGGATAAAGACTGTTCAGAAGGCTGCCTGGCAGGGTAAGGACTCTTCCTAGAAGAGCTTCCTAGACCATTATTGTAATCGGGTCTTTTGCTGCCTCTAATTGTCTGAGAGTTCTTGGGCAAGCAGCAACCCTGAGCTTTTCTGTTTCCGTCTTAGAAGATGAGGAGTTGGGGAGGCATGCATTCGGAGGTCCTCATTGGAGCTGACAAGCCACCTGACCTTTAGCAGAATGGATGCGTTAGGCGTGGGATACCTCAAGATGTGTTTTATACTGACTCATTCCTGCAAAGCAAGCGTGCAGAGGAGCTGGCATGGCGGGACCCTGACTTACCACCCTCAGCAACAAGAGGAAGCCTGGGAACAGCTGGCCTCAGATGTCACAGCTTTTGAAGTGTAGATGACTTTCCCCAAGGAAAACTGCCAGACCAGGCCATCTACATCAAAGGGTAAATGCAAGCGACTGAGCCTGTCACTCCTGTTCTGGACAGCTTCCTGGGGTGGGAGATGCTCCTGGGTGCAAATCCCACGTCTCACCTCCTCTGTGTGATTGGTAGTTTATGAGATTCTGATAAGGGACGTTGGAGGAAGTTGTGTGGAACAAGGCAATTAAGACAGCAGTGACCAGTCTGGGAGGCTCTGAGGAGAAGGTCACAGAGAAGGGCTGTCCTAGGTTAGCCCTTTGAGATCAGGGTTTCCCAGACTAGGGGAGGATGAGGAAGGAGTGGTCCCCAGATGAAGCTTTCCTCAGGAAGGTTGCCGTGGCTGTGGCACACTGGGACATTATCGATCCCTCCTGGGCTCGCTCACCATGTAGGTCCTCCTCTCCCAGTGTCCAGAGAGAAGAGAGTGCGACCAATGACTAGAAGCTGGCCCCTGCTCAGGTGTCACCTCATCTTTGTTCTTCTCCTAACTGGCAAAATAGGATGGTTTAAAATTGCTAGTCCCGTGCTTGTCTGCGCAGATGACAAAACAGACATCACTGACTTTGATCTCGGATGGACCCACGGAGATGTAAAGAATCGACACATTTCTCATAGCAACAGGCAGCACCCACAAAATGAGACCTGTGCAGCATTCGGTGCCCTAGATCTATGAGACCACTTGATCCTTACTGAATTCAGTTGTGATTCGGGCTCTGCCTCTTTCAGTCCCATTACACTGATGAGCCTGAAGACTATGAAGGCTAAAGAAACTACCGAAGACCGCAGAGCTACAGAAAAATATCCGGTTAAACGCTTTTCTGTCTCTTCTGGGGAAAGAAGATAACCCCACCTTAAATGGTGCTTTTTATTGCCATAGAATTGAAAATTCGTGGTGCCTGGGAACCTGGAGGTAGGAGGCAGGGCTGAGACATGGACTTGTGTAAGCTACACTAGGAGAACACGCTTGGGTTTCTTTCTTTCTGATTAAAAAAAAAAAAAAAATCAGCCGGGCAGTGGTGGTGCACACCTTTAATCCCAGCACTTGGGAGGCAGAGGCAGGTGGATTTCTGAGTTCGAGGCCAGCCTGGTCTACAGAGTGAGTTCCAGGACAGCCAGGGCTACCCAGAGAAACCCTGTCTCGAAAAACCAAGAAAAGAAAAAAAAAAAAAAATAACCCAGTAGAGTGCAGAGTAAAAATATCCAATGGCTTTGTGAGTGTGTTAAAATAAATTAATTCCAGTATTCAAATGAAGCTTCCCAACTGGCCTCTGGCCTTTCAAAAGCCAACAACAGACTTCAGTGACAACGGAACTCTGGCAATTACGGTGAGAATATAAATGAACATGATTTAAATACCAGAGGCATGATAATTTTAGGAATGGCTAAATAAACCTAATAATCTCATTCCTGCAATGTTCAATTATGGTATTTTAATTAAAACCTCCTAAGGAGAAGGGTGGCTAGACACAGCCTACTTTAATTATCTTTATACTTAGTAACTGGTCTCAAATAGAAAGAAAGAAAAAAAGAAAGAAAGAAAGAGAGATAGAGAGGATGAAGGAAGGTTTCTGTTTCCAGGGAGATAACTATATTTATTTTTGAATAGTAAAAGGGGAAATTTATGGAGCAGCTATTGGATCTAGCATTGTTTAGGGGCACCTGAAATGAAGGAGATTTGTCCTTTACTACTGGAAGATAAGATTGATATCTTTATGAAAAGATATTTCATATTCAAGGCCACAGGTCTGAAGCCGATAGACAAATCAATGGACTCAAAGACATTCAAAGGGAAGAGATAATTGATTCAGGAGGTCAAATAGTTAACGAATAGCCATAAATTATGAATAATGACAGGTAGGAACTCTCTGAGATTAAGATATCAGCAAAGAAACAACACAAAAAATAAATCTTAGGATATGAACTCCTAAATAAGCCCTTTAAATGAAGATGAGGAAAAAAAAACCTCACAAATCATGTGACATGTTCTTCTCTAATGTATCACGCACTTTGATAAAATCCTGATATGTACCAAGGGACAAGCAGATGAGACATGGCCTGTGGGTCCTTACAGCCCTCAGGGTCTAGAAACAAAAGATACTAACAGAGAAATCCTTCAGTAGTCACTGAAGGAAGCCCAGTAGGCAGGCGATAGAAGACACTGATAAAAGATAAAATAGAGACATATCCCCCCCCACACACACCTGTTTAAAAAAACTTCTCAATTGCTTTCCCCAAAGGAGGAAATAAACATCGTAGACTGTAAGTGTACAGCTGACAGGAGATGCGTTTCTCTAAGTGCATTGCTAACAGAGTTCTGGTTAGCTGGAGAGACAGTGTTCCCATCTCCGTAGCTTCTGGGGAGAGAGGGGAGGCCAGGCTCGGGACGACTGGATTTAATTCAAGGACACTATCAGGGACTTGGGCAGGCAGGGCCTCCCAGTTAAGTGAGATAAGGTCTTTTCTATCTCTGGAGCTGCCTTTAGGGAAGGTTTAGCAGTCACTGAAGGGGCCAGGGAGTTTTTCTCCTGCAGCTTTGACAGGGACCTCGGGGGATGGCAGGGAGGGAAGACTCAACGTGCTCCCCTCAGTGAGTAGTTAGGTTTGTATTTGGCCAGCTTTAGACAATCACAGCCAGGTCCACACCAGGCAGCCTTACTCAGATGCCTTGCTGGGCTCTGGCCTGGGGTGGCCAGGCCTGCATCCTTCACGGTGGTACATGAAGGCAGTGAGGACCTAGGACAGCCCCTTCTCTGTGACCTTCTCCTCAGGGCCTCCCAGACTGGTCACTGCTGTCTTAACTGCCTTTGTTCCACACAGTCTCCTCTGCATCCCTCACACAGAGGAGGAGAGATTTGCACGTCTCGTATCTCACGCATCATGGAAGTGTCCATTCCTCAGAGGGGCTCACCAGATCCCCTGAGCACTGTAACTAACCAACTTTGACCTTTCCAAAGCGCCCACTTTCCCAGAACATTCTATATTTTAATCCTTGGGTGTCTGATACAAAGGGGAAGTCCCTCTGTATTATTGCCCTAAGTTGATATGACCAGCAAGAGGGTGAGATTGATACTATCGTTGAGACGGTGAGAATCATAGCATGTTGATGTCGGGAGTTTGGGGGTGAAGTTCTCACATCCTCAAAAGACACCTGGCTTCGTGTTAGAAATCACAAGGACCATCACATGCAATGGGCTTGGCTGCTTTAAGCAGGGAAGGGGGTAAGGATGTTCGAATCCTATGTTTCGCTAAGAAGACCGTTGCTGGATCTAGGCTTTTCAAAGGGCTCCGACTCTGGCATCAGCGGTCTAGGACTGGGGTCAGGCAGCCTCATTATCATGGGGGCTTGGATTCTGACTGCTGTCGGACAGGCCCTGTCTGGGCAGTATGCTGACAAGAGGCAGCTTCCCCGACAGAGGAGCACCACGGTCACCTGTCATTTTACACTCAGAACCCACCTGTCATGCAGTGTTTTTACATTCTCTCTAATTAGTTTGCCTCCGTAGCTCTTGGATGGCTCCTGCACTCTGTAATTATCTCTTTCACTGGCACTTATGCCGATATTGCACCCTTTGCCTGATAATTACTGTAATTACAGTCACTGTGTTTGATTTGGGTGCCTGTGTGATAAACGGTTTTATTATATGCATTTGATGGGAAGTGGTTTCTAAGTGGGTGTGTACAGGAAGTTATCGAGGTATTACTCGGAGATGTGTTAAAATGCTTTTGGAGAATAAATAATGGGATGACGTAGTAACGTGATGAGGAGGGGGCGGGGGGAGAGAGGGGTGGGGCATGCTGATTCAAGACCTGAAAGAGTCACACACCCAGTCTGTACTCCTGACCATTGTGGGGCCCAGCAATACATACTGAGTCTGTTAAGCCCGCAGTGCCATGCTGGTTGTTGTTGTCGTTTGTTTGTTTTTCGTCAACTCGACACAAGCTAGGAGTTAGCCGGGAAGAGGGAGGCTCAAGGCATCTTCTAATGCCTTCATCAGATGGGCCGATAAGGAAGTCTAGAGGACATTTTCCTAAAGATTGATAGGCAGGCGGCTGAGCAAGTCAGACAGCAGTGCTCCCCATGGCCTCTGCTTCAGCTCCTGCCTTGAGTTCCTGTCCTGACTTCCCTCAGTGATAGACTGTAAGCTGTAAGAGGAAAGAAACCCTTGGTTGCTTCTGTTCTTTGTCTTGTCACAGCAGAAGAAAGCAAACTAGGTCAGAAGGGAAAGTGAGTGATAGCTAATAAGAGAAATGCAAGGTGGGCTCCTGTGTGCCCTGGCTGTCCGGGCTCAGCCTTTTAGAGACCACTGCATTTCAGGCTGGGGTTGGGATCCTGGAAAGCTATGTGACTCTTAGGGAACTCTGTGTGTGTGTGTGTGTGTGTGTGTGTGTGTGTGTGTGTGTGTGTGTGTGTGTCCTACACTCCAGTGTCGCAGGGTGACCCTGTCGGCTTTGACTCACACTCGGATGTGTGATGTCATTCTCGGTCATCACCTTGTGGTGATGTCATTCTCCCGCCCCTCTGTGCTGATGCCTGCTTGCCAAGAAAGGAGAAGGGTAGAATTACTATTAAGATGCAGAAATTGGCTCAGAACCTCCAGGATACCTCCTTTCCCCCAAATCCCAGGACTTATCTCTACCTCTTTGCCACAAGAAGAGTCAGTAGAAGTAAACAGAAGCAAACAAAATTTAAGATCTGGTTTAAAAGCTATGCCCTCCGGGAAGATCTCCAGTCACTCGGTCACCTCTCACTCCTGGAGATTTGAACTGTCCTGTTCACGCGTCTGTGTGGCTCAGTTCCGAGTACTCTGTAGGCAATCTGGGTCCCTACTACACGTGAGTCACCCACAGATCCATATGCTTGCTCAGCACAATCTGTGGGCCTACTAAGCTGCAACAATCACACTCTGCTTATCGCTCTCTTACTAAGTATCACGTCACGCTAAGTGCTCTGTAGACGCTATTTTACCTAATCTTCCCACCCATTCTCTGAGCTGTATTCTAGCATTATTTCTATTTCAGGTGACTTGCAAAGTCACACACCAGTAAGGGGAAGGCTAGGTAGGACTTCTAGCTAGACAGGCTTAGTCTACAGCCCACATTATCCCGTCTCCATTTCTATAAGCATTTGGGTAACAGACGGGTTGTAGTCAATGCTAAAACACCTCCATTACACCTGTGTTCTGATGACACGCTGTTCTTCCAATGTGAGGTTTCCTAGCACTGGGCGGATACGGGGCTCAACATAGAGTGATTTGTGAGTTTTTTTTCCTTTTGTAACTTCTGTCCTCGATGTCATTAGCTTCTTTCTTTGAACTCCTTGCAGAATGCAAGCTCTCCAACTCCTTACTGTATACGTCAGCTGACTATGAACTTCCTTGTATCCCAAGCTCTGGGGTGGTATGATCAGGACCAGGGTCATGGTAGACAGAGCTGACGGATATGGAGATCTTAACCTAGGAGGGGAGAGCAGGTAAGGCCGGCTCACCTGGACACACATACTCTTTCTTCTGCACATCTGCCACACTGAAGCCTCTCAGGTGCACGGGAGCCATGCAGAGGGTGAACTGGCCAATGGTCCTCCGCTGTCGCAGCCAATCTGAGAGCCAGGCCAAATGACAGTCACAGTACAGGTGGTTGGAGTGGAGACGCCTTGGAGAAGAGAGAGAGAGATGTATTACACAAAGTGGGTCAGACTTCTGTTGCCCGTGTCCTCAGCATGATAATTTTCACGAGCCTACAGCAGCATCCATGACCCCTATGCATAGGGAAAAAAAAAACAACAAAAACAAACAAACAAACAAAACCGAAGCTTTGGTCCTTTTATTACCATGCCACTAATATTTTCACATGTAGGCCACAGTCACCGGGTATCCTGGAGGTTCTGAGCCAATTTCCGCCTCTTAATAGTAATTCTACCCTTCTCCTTTCCTGGCAAGCAGGGGTGGGAGAATGACATCACCACAGGGTGATGACCGAGAATGACATCACACATCCGAGTGTGAGTCAAAGCCGACAGGGTCACCCTGCGACACTGGAGTGTAGGACTTACAGCTGGTCTAAATGGAGTTCTGTTTCTCCTCTTGTCTGTGCTACTGTGTGACTGAGATCTGTTCCAGGCTCCTTCATTTCCTCTTAAGTGTCCTTCGTGATCCCACAGCATGAAATGTGGGGAGTTCTAAGCCAGAGCCGACTGTGAACACGAGGCAGGGTGAGGAGGGAGAAAGAAGTGTTTTGTGGGGGATGGCCCTTCTCTCTACCTCCTGTTAAATGAGGTGTTGCTCTGAGCAGGCTCTTGGAATCCTTTATACTCTCTCCGTGGTGCCTGTCTCCTTCTTGTCAAGTTCTATTTTACCTGGGGGTTATTTACTCTGATTGATCTTGATGGCTCCGGAAAGATTTCCTAACCACTTCTAGACAGACTACAATTCTTCTTCAGTAGGAGCTGTGACTCCAGAGCAGTTTCTTGCTCTAGTGAATAAGATTCCCTAGACGGACCAGCCTGTTCACTTCTGAGAGGAATCCTGTCTGGTTAAGTGCCCTAAACTTCCTCCTATGAGCTGGGAAGCAAATTATGCTACTCAGGAGCTTCTAGAGGAGCCTCCTTAAAGACTTTCCGCCAGCATTTCTAGCTTCCATATTCCCTCCAGGTGTTAGAATTGGTAGTGCATGAGTTTTAGCAGCATGGGAGCATAGAGATTTGTTGTAAATTTCAAATGGGTAATCCTGGACGCGCTAATCAGCCGGCTGTTATCTTGGGACTGTTGAGAGCCCCTTGTCAAGCTCATTAATACAGCGTGGCATCCCAGAGGAGTGGTTTGGATCCTGTCTGCTCTGTAATGAGAGAACTGAAGGGCCCTTGACCACATCCCACTTAGCACAAGGTCAACATTGCCAAACACCAGCCAAGTGTAGCTAACTCAGGCTGGTGCTGGCTGAGCCTTCTGTCACCAATGGGCACAGAATCCCGGCAGGCCAGCTCTACTGGGGCTGCTCCAAACTCTGTCATTTCAGGTGCGTTAAATAAACCCAAAACTTACATAAAATGTAATATTTTTTTTGCTTAAAATTTTTCTGTATATATTAAGTACCTCTTGTATTTCAGAGTAAGTCAGACATACTTAGAAGCTCTGAGGCCCTGGACATAGGAACTATAAAGTTCCCCTTTAGTTTCTAAGACCAAACCTTCTGAGCTAATCCAAGCATGGCCTCCCCTTAGCCTGAATTCCAAACATCATAAACCATTTGGGAAGGGCACTGTGGTCAAAGTCCGAAGCCAGTGGGAAAGACCTCAGTTAGAGGAGGGCAGGCAAGACCTCTGCTTGGTAATGAGCATGATTACTGGATGCCAAGAGCACATTTCCTAAATCCTGGGGAGATGAGAGAATTTCCTACCATCCCCCATCAGGTAGCAATGGTGCCTGACCAACTATCATAGTGGTTCTGTGAGGGAGAGGAGGAGCCCAGGGAAGGCTGCAGGGTAGTGTAGGCTGAGGGGAGGGGATTCTATTTTGTACCAGGAGACTCAGCCACTTAATCAGCTTGCCTTTTCCGTGCCCTGTTTGATACTAACGAACTGATATTATGACAACAGGGAAGACTTTGAGACAAGTATGGGTCTCCCGAGGTGGCTAAATTAGAAGCTCCCATCAGATACAATTGAGGGTGAGAGTTAAGCAGGACAAGAATGAGATTTAGGCATGTCAGGGCTTCAGTCAGATGCTTCATTTTTGGGTTAACCAAAAAGTTGGAGACTTCTGTCTGGAAGATGGGGTTAGGTGGGTTCTTCCTCAGCTCCAGCCCCAATGACTGCTCTTCTCAGTCTTCCTATAGATGTTTCTATCCCTCTGGCCATCTTCCTGAGACTTTCTCTCTTCCAAAGTGGGATCACAGAAAAGTAGTGACCTCAATTGATACAGAAGCCACATGGTGCCTCAATCAGAAAGCCCAGGGCAGGGGACAGACTCAGCTCCTTATGCTATGACTATTACTGACCACAAATGATGGCAGGGTCAAGCTAGACAGATTCTTTCAAGCCACCCTTTCACACCATGCTTGGAAGACAGGGTGGAGTACCACTGTACCAGATACTAAGGGTGCTTTTTGTTGGTCCGTGCATCTGGGTATGTGAAGCATGAATGTGTGATATGTGTATATCTGAGTGTGGGAATGTGGGCTGCATGTGCTGAGAGCACGCATGGAGACCAGAATATAGCCTGGTTTATCAGCCCTTGCTTTCTGAAGAGACAGGGTCTCTTTGTTGCCTGCCATACCGTGTATGCCGGGCTAGCTGGCCCAGATGCTTCTAGAGGTTCTCCTGTCTCTACCTTCTATCTCTTGTCTCTACCTTCTATCTTTCCCTAGAAGCATCAGAATTACAGACCAGATGTGAACAGTCATACTGGCTTACTAAATACTATTTTTAAAAATAATCATGAGCATCGTGAAATTTGGCATGGAAATTGCTAAAAATGGTTCAGATCCTCTGAGTGAGAAGGGGAATGATGTAATTACTTTCCACAACTTTAAGTTATGATAGTGATGACACCAGAGATCCTGGATCTTGTGGAAGTTCTGGTCTCTCCTTGCTCTGTTCACCTGGCCCCATGTTCTGTTTTCTATCCCTCTGGGTGATGTGAGCTCTGATATCAGGTTACGGAATGCTGACACTGGTTCCAGCTTTCTTCTGCCTTTGATTTTGGGGCAGTGATTTTACCCTAAGCCTCAGTGTTACCAGGTGTAAAATGGGAAGGACTGTTCTGGTTAAAGTAACTCATAGGGAATGCTTCATACAAGGCCTGGTGCACAGCAACCATGGAAGAAATATTTGCTGTTCTTTTATGTCCAAACAGTGTAGGTTCCAGTATCTTTCCAAACTGTGTCGCTGCCTGTATGCAGCTGCCGCTTATGGAGCCATGAAAGCAGCCAGGTGTCTGGAGTTCCTATGTGCTGTTCTGAGATCTTCTGAGAATGGACAAACCATATTCCACATGGAGGACACCTCCTCTGTGGAGCAGAAGGCAAATGAATACAAATGCCAATTTACAAAAGGAGCCTTTCAGACGCAGATGCCAAATTAAATTTCCAGCAAATCCTTTTAGAGAGGGTCAGTGCTAGTTTTCCCATAAAATGTGGCGTTCTGAATTCTATGTAAAAGCTTTCCTTTGGAAATCCCATTTATGACTTCCTTCCTCTCTCCTCCTCCCCCCCTTCTCCAACACCAGTCACCCACCCCCAACGCTTTAATTACAGTGAAGGGGGATTAGTCAGTTCGTCCCCAGGGAGTTCCACACAGAGCCATCTCTGAATAAAACTAAAGAGAAAATGGCAGCCAGGCAGAAAGCAAAGAGAACAAAGATTGATTGATTGATCAGAACTCATCAGATGGATATTTGGGACCACAGAGAAAAATCACAACAGAAATGAGATAAGATTCTTTACTTACTTCTCCTTGACACACCTGAGCAGGTACCCAGGAGCCCAGGCTGGACACCCAGGAGCCCAGGCTAGACCTCCCCTAGCTAGTTCCTGTGGACCTATCCTTGCTCTATCACTGTTGTTTTTAGGCTGAAAAGAACTCAGAGGGAAGTCTGTCACAGGCTGTGTCAGGAGGCTGCAAGGCTACATTCTACAGTGAGAACTTCTGGATACCCACTCCCTTGCGAGAGCAGACCCAGAATCCTGAGGCTTACTTTTGACTTCCTGTTTCAGAACCTGGGCTTCATGATTCCTCAGCTTAATTGTGATTTGCTGGGTGCTCAGAAGACCAACTGGCATCTCCTTAAAATTCAGTTAATGTACTATTCCATTTTCAGAGGGAAGAAAAAAATGATATAACAGGTATTATTAAGTCCCTGACCCAAAGTACAGAAAGATGAAGATATGACCTAAGTAAGTAGTGGAGCCTGCATGTAAACTTAGATCTGCCCACTGCAAACTGATTAGCTTTCTTCTTATTATTATCTTATTAATTCTTCTTATATTTATATTTATTATTGTTGTTGTTATTATTATTGTTTTCTTATAATCTTGGCCTTTGTTTTATTCCCATCAAGAGATAAGCTCACTCTCTTAGGAATGCAGTGCCTTTTAAGCTACAAGGGCATGAAGTCTCACTGCCAACAGATTTATGGGCAAGACCCCAAGAGGTCTTCACCTCAGAATCCTGGGACTTTGTTTTTGGAAATTTTCCGATGGCTCTGAGCTGCTGGTCTGGGAAGTACTGCTTAACGGATTTTCTGTTCTCTTGGCTTTTATGTTGCCTGCGGAGCCCAGATGAGCTTGCAGTGGTCAGCTCGGATTTCGAGATAATTGTGTGGTGACAATATATAATGCCATCTATTGTGTGATGATAATATATATAATGCCATCTACCAAGAGCTGGCACTGAATGTGCTTTTCACCACCAGCCCTATTTATAGAGGAAGGAAAAGAGGGCACAGAGCCAATTAAGGGCAGAGGGCATCTCAGTTCTTTGTTTTGGTCCTAAATGTACTTGGCTAAAAGCTGTCAGGGGCTGGCTCTCTCTTTGTACTGTGATTCGAACACTCTCAAAGACAAGGACATGAAGCAGGAAAACCTCTTTGGAAAAGCCAACCCGGGTTCTACTGCAGCAAAAACCCTCCAAGTGGGTTACTGGCTGAAGGCAGAGTGAGTGACCCACATAATCAGAGTCACGGGCTTGTTTCTGCAGCACAACCTGGAGGCGGAACCTTTCCAAGGCATTAAAAGATAAAGCTCTAAGTCAGTGTATTCTAATATCCGATGTTTTCCAGAGCAGGAGAAATGTAGCAGGTGGCACCTTGGTGGGATAGAAAAAGGACAAAGATGACCCCTCCATTCCCACTGCCACTGTCACATTAGGACAGAACTGCCAATGGGGTACGGTGTGAGTGGAGTCAACGGGGGTCTCACCAGCTAAGTTTTCTGTGTTCTTTGGCAACAGAAAGCTAACACATTTCCCATCAAACAGCAAACACAGTACAGGAAGACTTCCCACAGTTTAGGGGTGGTGAGAGATTGGTAGGTAGGAAGCAGGCATGAGCCACGACTCTGGCCTGCGCCTGCCTTCACACACCAAGTCCCCACCTGCTTTATGACTTTGGATATGGGAACTGTGTGTCCATTCTCAGCCCAGTGGGTTTCACCAGCAGAGAGAGCAGCACCCGGGGCTGCTTAAAGTAGGAGGTAGTCGGGGAGGAAGCAGAGTGGTTACTCACAGAGTCCGGATCTTCGGCATGTGGTTGAAGCTGGTGACCAGGATGCGGCTGATGTTGTTATTGTTGAGGGTGCTGCAGAGACAGAGGAAAACGTTATGAATGAGGGGCCCTGAGACGTTCATGGGTGTGGGGGAGGGACGTATGTGGCTGTAAAAAAAAAGCCAACAGGTAAGAACCAGAACAGCTAAGTATCTAGAGACAAATGGAAACTCTCCATGACTCAATCAAAGATGCGTTGTATTTTGAATCATGTATACGAATTCGTATGCGGGTATGGGCGCATGAATGCTGGTGCCTACACAGGCCAGAGGCATCAGATACCCTGGCAACTGCCTGGCATAGGTGTTGTGAGAGGAACCTGGGTCCTCACCAAGAGCAGTACACACAAGTGATGGCCGAGCCATCTCTCCAGCCTCGGCATCTTTAACTTCTACTGGGAGGAGTCAGTGACACGCGTCTGTTCTCTCTTAGGGAGAGGGAAGATCTGCTCTTTTTGGTTGGCAGTACAGAACCCCCAGAGGAGATGTTACATTCTTGTGACAGTTGATGAAGCGAGCTGCAGCTGGGCAAGGCAAATTTCCAGCTTTGCTATTGGCTGCTCAGCACTGCAGGTGGGATCTGACCAGGCCCCTCCCACTCCACCCTTCTCTGTTCAGCACACACACTGCCTGTACATGACGACGCTATGTTAGTCAGTATACTCCAGCCATATCTTATCTCAGGAGGAGCTAACTCTCCTCTTTCTGGTGCTCTCCTTGACCACGGATGGAGTTCTCTCAGGGCGGTGTTAGGACCAGCTAGTCCCTTTGACAGAGAAAAAAGCCCGGAGAAAGATGTGAGCTGTACAAACGGATCTAATGAAGTGAAGCTGCTGAAGAATGGAACCAGGGTTGAAGAAAGTACTGCCTCAGTTTACCCAAGAACAAGACCCGCTCCGAAGCACAGAAGAATGTGGTAGTGAGGGAAAGCTCTTTGCAGAGGCTCCTGCAGTTCAGGTCACTGACTACACATTGGAGGGGTGGCAATGCCTGGGAAGGCCAGGCCTGGTTGTCTCTGACCCCACCCCTGCTTACTTTGCATTCCAAAGAGCAAGAACTCGATCTGGCTTTGGTCTGCACTTCATGCTGCCCACTTGTTCCTGGGCCTTTCTTTTATCTGATTTTTTTCCCCCAGAGATACACCCGATCCCACTCTCTTCTCAATAGCCATGTTTCTCTTACTCTCCTCTAGGTTGCCATTG
The DNA here is from genome assembly GCA_028551405.1 of Uromys caudimaculatus. NCBI lineage: Eukaryota > Metazoa > Chordata > Mammalia > Rodentia > Muridae > Uromys > Uromys caudimaculatus. Next base: position 79,212,497 of record CM052710.1, read on the forward strand.
GTCTTCATTGACTCAAGAAAGGGCCACTGTTAGTCAAGAAGTCTGGGCTGTGGGCTTGTGGTAAATATGTTACTTTTATCTTAAAGCGCCTTCTCTGTGAGCTACAGACTCAGGACATGTCGTATGTGCTCAATAAATATAGATCATCAATTTACTGACCACGCTGGAGACAATCTAGTCCTACCCTGGACTGTTCTATTCCTCATTGCAACCCTTCCAAAGGGAAAGGGTGCTTCATCCAAACACTGTCACCCCAGGTCCCAACCCAAGGGATCCTCTCCAGCCCTTGTGACCTTAGTCGCAAGCAGGGTTCCAGTGACCACATCTACCAAACAAATACAATCCTCAAATGCCCCAGTCTCTCCATTACTTGCTTGGCCAACAGGAGGAAGGTTGGGTTGGGGGCACCCAGAGGAAAGGAGCCGAGTTCTTGTCCCCCCGACATTCACTGTATATGCATCATGTGTCTGGTGCTATGTTAGGCATTCAGTAGAGATGCACACACCCACTTACCACCACTTGTGTGTGTGTGTGTGTGTGTGTGTGTGTGTGTGTGCCTCACACTGCTGCACCAGTTCAGAAGTGCAAACTTTCTGGTTGTTTTGTGTAGCTCTCCCCACAACTTGTGTGCGTGTGTGTGTGTGTGTGTGTGTGTGTGTGTGTCTGTCTGTCTGTCTGTCTGTCTGCCTACCCACCCACCCAGGAAGCCTTTGGAGTATTTTAATCAGGCAATACTAAATAATAATAAGCCTTATTAGGCTGGGCTGCCATTCTCTTCTGGATCAGGAAAGTAAGTCTCCTGGAGAGAAGCAAAACTGTCACTTTTCTAATCACCTCGGAATTTCAGGGCCTACACTAGGGGACAGCATTATATGCAAGGCAGTGCCTACAAAGAACAAAGCCAGGAAGGGAGCAAGTGAGTGCTGGGTTCAGATCCCACCTACAGAGCTTAGCAGCTATGGCAAAATAGAAAAGCCACCTTGTCTGCCTGTGGCTAGGTTTGCAGAATGACTACCAAACAGAACTCTGAGTACTCTCTTCATTCCTCAAAGGCAAAGTACAAGAAGGTTCAACAGGCCTAGCCAGTTACCATCAGATGGAATTCACAGGCAGCCCTCACCACTTGGCTGCAGACACAGGGCAGTTACACTCAGGCCTCAGCTGGAACGGTATCCAGCAGTAGCCCAGCAGCAATGACTTATTAACGTATTACTACACTGATATTTAAATGCGAGCCGTAATGAGAGCTATAAAACATTTACGATAATAGCAATTATTCCAGAGCTCAAGTGACTAAACACAGTCTTCACACTTTCATGATTTGCTGCTTGAGTCTGGCTGGCCCAGGGATGTCAGAAGGTTGCTAACCTCTTAGACACACTGATTGCCCTGGAAACCACAGTTGCTGTTTTGCTAAGGAACACAGATTCCTTTGATTTCTGGTCTTGGCAGCTTTGGCTCAGGGAGGGAGCACCGCGCTCTGTCTGGCTCTTAGGTCCTGCCTAAGCAGCTGGCATCCAATGGAAGAGTTGGCATGAGGTTCCCAGTGCAGAGGGGCAGAGCCGGCGAACACGGGCCTCAAAGGCAGAGCCCTCGTTAGAATCTGGCTCTGCCGTTTATAGCCTACGTCACTGTGGATAACTTTCAGAATCTCATTACTTTTCTCCTTTTCAACACAGGAGTAATAATAATGATCTCACAGAGCATGAGCCTCTTATATGGAGATAGGCTCTGGGCTGTGGCTCTATATCTTACCCTTCGATTCCTCTCATTAAGGGGTGGAAAGGTGACTTGGTTGGTAAAGTGTGGGCCTTGCACTCATGAGAAGCTGAGAATATGCCTAGAACTCACACCAATCCTTATTACCCGGTAAAGCAAGAGGCGGTGTTAAGAGTTAAATCTAAGCAAGTTTGATCTCCGGAATGAGATGTGTGTAGGTTTCCTGTTACTGCTGTAACAGATGACCATGACTTTGGTGGCTTGAATTTATTCTCCTACAGTTTGGAGGTCCTAAATCTAAAGTGGGTCCAGGAGAGTGCACTTCTTGGGAGTCTTTGGGGGTGGAGGTTTGTTTTCTCGATATTATAACTTGGAGGGGTGCCTACATCCCATGCTCCCTTCCTTCCTTGGGTCACTTACACTTGTTAGGCTCTCATGGTGACTGTCTCTCCTCCTTTTAAGGAACCCAGGGATTACATTTACAACATCTCTCTGCCCACAAGATCTTTAATTTGGTCTCATTTTCCAAGGACCCCTTTGACCATTTAGTGTGACACTCACAGATTTCTGAGATGGCGATGTTGGGACCTTTGGGAGGCCAAAGGTTATCTAGCCAACCACTAATCCTTTGAAATAAGTAAATAAGGCACTTACTATGGGGGTGGGGGTGGGGGTGTGGGTGGGGGTGTGGGTGGGGGAGGGCTCAGCACTGACTTCCATGGCTCATTTGGTAAAGCTAGCACTCTGAGGTCAGGATGAGCAGCCCCACTTTGGAGACCAGCAGTCAGAGGCTAGGAAAGGCTGAGGGTCCTGCGTGGACAGCACACTAGCTGTTGGTGAATTCTGGACTGGCTGTTCTTTCTTCCCATCATGCTTCCCTGGCTCACCCACTGCCCTCTGCTTGTAGGCGAGCTTACCACTGCATTAGAATCCTTATCTGTCCTCACATCTAATTTGGACCCAAAGCTAGGAAATCTGCGCCACCCTCCGGTCACCTCATGTTTTATAAACCTTAGCAGCAGAAAACAAAAGGTTCCCTCTGCCAATGTCCCTGCTCCATTTCTCTACAGTTGGTTGGCTGGTTCTGTGCTACAACGACCTTGTCAACCTCACGTATTTACCTCCATTGCCCTGAGAAGTCATGCTGGGTCTACCTTCAGCCCCTTCGCTTTGCTCTTTGGAAGCTATACGGAGAAAACGCTCTTCTCCCCAGCTATCCAGATAAAATTGGAGGTTTTCCCTAAGTAAATACTATTAATTCAGCATTTTGCTTGAGGTTTCAAGCTCAACTCTGGGGTTAAACTTATTTTGCTAATTCCTTTTTTATGTGGATGGGTGTTTTGTCTGCATGCCTAGTGCCTGTGGAAAGCAGAAGAAGGCATTTGACCCTCTGGAACTGGAGTTAGAGATGGTTGTAAGCTACCATATAGGTCCTAGGAATAGAACCCGGACCCTCGGGAAGAGCAGCCATGGCTCTTATCCACCAGCCCATCTTTTCCAGATGGGATTCTGTTAATTTCAGGATGATCTGGCCTCCCCATTTTCAACCACCCCAAAGGACACTTGGTTCAGAAAGGACACATCACCCTGAAGCCTATTGGAAGCATCTTCTCTCCTCACAGGGTTGAGGTGACAGTCCACCCCCTTCCACATCTCTCTTATTAGGTTCTTACCCCATTATAAATGCTGTCTTCAAAGCTGAGGCCTGAATACCAGCCCAGTGGCCCTTAGGCTCTGTCATACTTGGAGCACAGCCGTCTAATAAAAAGTAGCCAATGGCAGACTTGCCTGTGGACCCTGTGATGGTGAGCATTAGAAAGGGTCTATTAGATTTTTTATTCAGGGGCAGCTGCTCGCCCAGCATATACATGGCCATTTACTACTGTCTGTAACTTTAGTTCTAGGGAACCTGACACTCCCTTCTGGGTGCTATAGGTGCCAGGGATACAAAGATACATATGCAGTAGAAACATCCACAGACATAAAAATAAATAATAAAATTAATTATTTTTTTCAAGCCACAAGGGATTATCGAGTGCACTATCTCTACCGTACGGCACATATAAAACATGGGTGCCCTGCGGTTTCTCAGTCAAATGCTGGGATACTCTGGCAAGACAGGGAGAGGCTCACCCATAACAAGGAATGCACAAGGGGACGGTGCACATGACAGCTCCAGATTCTGGAAACAGGCCAAATCCCATCCCAGAAGCTTGCTTTTGTCAATAAAGTTTCATTTGTTTATTTTTGTGCTGTCTGCGACTGCTTTTGTGTGAAGCCTAAAATATTTACTCTCAGGCTCTGCCATTCTGATCCTGTGTCTGCCAGGGAATAAGTCCTGGTAAATCAGAGCTATTCAGGAAAACTAGGGGATTAAGTCAAAGGCATTAGAACTTAGAAACAAAAAGAGGTCCAAATATTTTTAAGAGCCCAGTGGTGGTAATTAACACATCCAAAGGCAGAGAGTTAAACTCCTAGCCAGTGCACCATGCTCCCACCCTGGATTGACCCGAGAGCTTCTATATTTGTAATATTGTGTGGGGACCAGGGCCAATACAAGACATAGTCACACTGGGCTGGATAGGGAATAGAAGTGGGAAGTGATTCTCAGGGCACAGCTCCAGACTAGTGACATCACCCAAGAATGGTAGCCATGTTTCTCAGTCCCTCAGACCTTCTGAGTTGAAATCTTGGGGTGGACCTCCACGCCGTCCATTTTAAACGACCCCTCCAAAGGATCCTTACACAAGTCCACTTCTTTCTTTCTCCCAGGGTTCAAACACAGGGTTTGAGGCATGCAAGACAACACAACACTACTGAGTCACTCTCCAGCCTTTTGTTATTAGTTTCAATTTTGAGACAGGATCTCACTAAGTTGCCCAGGCTCCCCTTGAATTTGCAATGCTCCTGCCTCAGTCTCCCAAGTAGCTGCCATTATAGGTATGTGGCACCACACTTGGCTAACCTCACAGTTGACACTCACTGAACAAAGAGGGAAACCAAGAACAGACCCTCCTGCCTCTAAGTGTACAGGTCAGTACACAGGATGACTGAAGACCTCTTTTATGGCAGAGATGGTGCTTTCCCAATTAGGAACAGGGGGCTGTAACCACCACTGGAGAGATCTGGTGTGGCTTCTGCCCCCAGCTCTTTATTGGTTTTGCTGGGTGCCAATGTGTAGTTCTCTCTTGCGTCATTCAAGATAGCTATCTTTGATCTAAGGAGCTCTGACCAGCTACATCCACTCCACCCTGGCAACCTTAATAAAGCTGACATTTCCCTCTGTCTCCTCCCATTAGGCCATTGCTTTATCACTCTGAGCTTTCTTGGCTCTGGGTATAATCTGCATGTTGTGTGTCCATAACACCATGTAATTGGCTCTAATGCAACAATATTATCTGCGTGTGTGTATCACCCCCTCCAGACAGCCAGACTCCTAGGGTCTGATGGACTCGATTGGTAGACTGGCCCATTCATTCCCTGCCTCCAAGCGGGCTTCCTTCTCCCTAAGCCCAGATAAGTGAAGTGGCTCCTTCCTCAATGGTCACCTTGGCGAATCAGCAGCTGCCATTTTTATTTAAAGTGAGTTTGGGCATGGTTGATGGCTCATGCCTGAAAGCTAGAACTACCTCCAACAGTGCTTCTGTTGAATTCATAGGATGCAGAACCATTTTCTGACAAGCCTGCTGAGTGTAAACACTGGGGCTAGACCCTGTGGGAAACATCTAAACTACTGGCAAGGGGAAAGTGAAGCACAGCAGGGGTTCTGGCAGCCTCTGAACTGCAGGAAGAGGGGCTGGGAGTCCACTGCCTCCCCTCCCTCTTGCTTGGCTCAGAGAAGGCAAGGGGAATGAAACTCAAGTCTTTAGGGCTGTTCCTAAATGGCTGGTTCTCTTCTCTGGCTCGTATGTTATAGCAAAACTGGCTGGTTTTCTTCTGGCAACCATCATGCGCCAGGAATCAGAACTTGTGGCTGGTGACCAAGTCCTCACACTCTTCAAGATCCTGGGAGTGGAATCTTGAAGTGAGCGTTCACTCAATCAGCTCTTATCAGTGTGTTCATGGCTTGTCTTTGCAGACTTGGTCCTCGGAGAGCACACACTGATGCCCACTGAGCTTGAGATAGACATCTCTAACTAAGCCTGTACTGGACTATAGCTACCCAAGGCACACCCCTGCTCTTTCTACTACCATTTGTCTTATAGTTAGGTGGGATTCAACTTCTCTCCTAGCTCTGTGCTGTTCTAATTTGTCCTGATGCTCTAGTCAACTCTAGATGTCAGGAAGGAGGAAGAGATGGTGGTTAACCCTTTGAGAAAAATCTCAAACGAATGCTACATGTTCTCTCATGATCTCCCTAATTTCTGCTGCTGAGCTCAACCTGTCTCAAAAGAATAGTGCTTTGACATAGGACAGCCTAGACTTGCCTGTGAAGGTGACCATAATGATAGACAGTCACAGTAGCAGTAATGATGCCTGTGTGGCCTGGGCACTGTGCACACTATCTCGTTTCTTCCTCCTGACATCCCAAACCTTATGCTCACTTGTTACCCCATGCGAACTGTGCCCAGTACAATACGGTAGTGCTGTAGAGACCAGGTGTGCTATCAGGCTCTGTAGTTGTATTAAATGGTGGAGGTGGGTCACATTACTTTGTGCTGGATTCTCTTCACTGTGGTTGACATGCCAGGGACGAGGCTCCTGAGGCTGCTCAGAGGCACCAGCCCTGTTCTTGTTCTACGAAGAGGAAGAGTTTAGCTACACCAGTGTTGGGGCGGCACTGAGGCTACATGCAAGAGAAGACAATTGTGACCCAATGCCTTTTAAGGAAAAGGCTTGATCAATCGGTGAAAGTGTTACCAAAAAATCAGCACAGCCCTTGATGTTGCATAGGCTGAGTGGTATTTACAAATACACCACGGAACCAGAAGCTCCTTAACCTAAGCCAACCTTTCTTCTATTGGAGAAATAGGTCTCTGAGGTCAGAGGAGGCAGGAGAAGGATGACAGGCAGCCACTGAACCTCCACTACCTGCTCTCAGCTATCCTGGGTGCTTCGTAATACCAAGTTCCCTGATCTCCCTGTGGACCGTTTAAATTAAAGCTCATAACCATTGTGTGGGCATATAATGAAAGCAACTGATGCCGCACTGATTGGACCATTACTCTCAACTGTTAGAAAACATAATGATCTCACAAGGGGCCTTATTCACTGACGTATAGCAGCCGGGCTCTCATCTGACACCTCAAATTAGCAGCCAAAGCAATAACAGCTGGGGTTTTTGTCTCAATATTTGTACCCGACTCTAAAGTGATTTGGCACTGGGTGAGTGTTATTTTTAAACACACAGTGCTCACCGCCAAGTAACATTTTAAATGGTCTCCAGGTGTCATGTAAAACCTACAGAAATAAATAAAAACAATCAGCTGCCAATTTGGGTCTTTGATGAGGGGGATTCCTTAACAAAAAGAGCTTGTCTTCGGTTCTTCTTTCATTATGGATTCAGATTACAGCAGACGGAAATTCATCTCCCTCTACCCCACAGAGCCTCCTCATTAAGAGAGGAAAAGGGAAGATGCTTTGAAAAGTGTAGAGAGCAGAAGAGCAGAAGAGAGACAAGCCCTCACACGCTGCCATTTGCTCGGCCTGGCACCTGCTTGTCTAACTATTTATCATGCCCTGGTCTTTGGGGAGGTCATGTTGAAGAACTCATTCACGGGTACGAGCCGTGGTTCAGAATGGTCAAACTGCTTTACAACTTGGCTAACAGAATACACTATGCCATAGGATGTGACAGACAGCAGTGATCTTCCTATTCCCCTTCGTTGTCTATAGGATGAAATCTGGGCTTCAAAACTGCCCTATGCAGGACTCAGGCAATTTCCACTATGCCAAGGTATCTGCAGTAGGCCCCGAATGGAAGAGTGACCTCCACTTCTACAGCGGGCGGATGAGTTTGGAATCAAGAAGAGAAGAAATAAATATGTTTCTAAAATCTCAGCTGTACTTGGTGTCTCTCCTAGTAAAATAGGAAGGGGGGTAGTGGTTAAATACTCAATAAGGGGATGTCACACCATCTTGATAAAGATAGCAAGACTGCATCTGCTTCTTGCTTTTTTTTAAAAAAAGATTTGTTTGCTTTTATTTTATGTGTATCAATATTTTGCCTGCAATGTATATATGTTCATTGGGTCCTGGTGTCCACAGAGGACAGAAGAGGGTAGCAGACCTCCTAGAACCAGAGTTACAGATGCCACCTTTATGTGAGTACTGGGAATTGAACCTAGGACCTCTGGAAGAGTAGTCAGGGCCCTTAACCACTGAGCCATCTCTCTGGCCCTAGAAAGACCATTTTGGTGCTTCATTATATAAGCAGGGCCCGTTTGCATGTTTGACACATGGGAAGACTCAGTAAACATTTACCAAATGGGTGGTTTGTTTAAAGATAAGAAGGGAGGTGTTTGGGGCATCTTTTGATACAAATAAATGTCCGAATCGAACAGCCTTCTGTGCTAATCCAGGGGACAACTCAATTATCTACACGAGTGGGCTGCACAGGGACTGCAGTAAATGCAGCCTTCCTAAATGGATTGTCACTTTGAATTTCCAGAACCTGTGCTAAGCTGGGGCACAGTGTTTCCAGGATTTCCTTTTATTCTTTAAAGAGAAATGTGAACCCTACACGATTTTCATAGGAAATCTTTTGCATTTTTAAGATTGGTACCACTCACCTTAAGAAACAAAATCCATAAATGAATCAAATACCTGGGAAGTAGATTTTTGGGGGCCAGGTTTTACGCTCTGACTTCAACAAGGAACAATTTGAAATAGGACGCACACACACACACTCATACACACACTGACACACTCACATGCACACACCCATTTACACACTCACACACACATACATTCACACACACATTCACAAACTCACTCTCACACACACACACTCCCATACATTCACACACGCTCACACACATACACACATGTGCATACACATATTAAGAATAACTCTCTTGATGGCACATATGATCTATGGTTAAAATTTTCTTCTGCATGTCATCCCCTGAAAGGCAGCTGTCTCCTGAGAAACATTCTCTGTAAAACTATCAGATTCCCTGTCTATAAATAATGCAGCCTGGTACAATGGTCTCTTCTACTCCATGGTTATTACTTGGTGACAAAGATCCCCGAGTTTCTGTTCTTGGGGGAAGACTGGTCCTCCCAGCAGGTGTGTCCCTGCCTATCTGAGAATTCCACTCCTCAGTTCTATGGCTGCATACTTAGTCACTGCCTGCACATAGTTTGTATTGGAGCCACTTCAGAGAAACTACACAGTGGGCTTAGGCTTTGTTCTTAGGCTGAGACCCAAAGAGATCTCTGTAGTGGGGAGGGACTCTGTTGGAGAGCTGGCTACAATTCATACCTTGGCTTATCTGTGCTCACAAAAACAAGCAGGGGGAGGATCTAGGATTTACTAATTGAGCCTACAATCACCAATGTGAGATGAGGAATGATGAACTGGGACCCCCTCCCAGGCTACCCTCTACCTAGGCAGAGACCCTGGGGTGGCCGTTTCCTAGGCAGTGACCATATGCTTAGAAGGGCAGGGTGTTGTCCTCATGCAGAATGCAAAATGTTCCCTCCAGCAAGCCCAGGGATCAAGGGATGATGCTACAGACAGGACACAGAGTCTGGCTTCACTAATTTTTGTTTCCTGTCTGGTAATACAGAGAAGCAGACGGCCATAAAAAAGCACTGGATAAGGAGCCAAAAGGACTGTTTTCTGGCCTGGTTCTGCCATGAAATTTTCCTATAGTTACAAACACTTCACTTAACCTTTCCAGGAGGATTTTTTTCCTTCTAAAATGAAGAGAGCTCCCACCCTCCAGGGTCTTTCTAGTCCTTAATTTCACTAATTCCAGGAGGGTGGGTGCTGACTGTAAAATGCCATTGCATTGCTGGCTTGGGAATAGCTTTCAAAACACAACTGTAAGTATCCTGGATTCCCAGCTGTGCACACAGGCAGGATACCTGGCCAGACTCTACAAGTCACTTTCAGTCCCCAGAACTTGGCATGTGACAACAGTTACAAACACAGATTCCTTTCTTTCTCTCTTTATGCAGATACCTGCTTCGGCTTCTGTGTGGACAACAGGCTTCTTTCCCTAACTGGATGCTGTGTTTCCGACTCAGGGTTGGAGACAGACAGGGCCAGACAAGGAAGTGAGTTTGCCACTCAGTTGAGTACCCAGCAGACAGAAGTCATTCACAAGGCTGAGAGAAGGGAACACTGGCCACCAGAGCTAATTCTCACAGAGGTCTGACTTTGGTGGGATGCAACTATAATACTTATAATCCAAGAGTTTTGAAAATGTATCTTTTGTGGGTATAAGATCTAGATGTTTAAATTAAGGTTGAGGAAGGCCAAGGTGGAGAGGATGATATAGCAATGAATTTACTACTAGAAAATCCTGTTTAGGATACAGTAGTGGCAAGGGAGGTTTGGAGACTCAGGTCTGGAAAGACCTGGAATGATGCATAGAGCATGCCCAGTTTAAACAGCGCGTAGACTTCCGGTTAGCTCTCAACAGGCACTGTCCCATTAGGTGCTAAATGTGGATATTTAAATTTCCATTAGCTGAAGTGAGATGCGATGAAGTAATTCATTCTCAGGTGCGTGTGCTCAAGGGTCGCGCCTGACTTGTAGCTACCGCATACACTACGCAAGTGTTGTAGTATTTCCTTTACAGGAAGGTCCAGTGGATGGAGCTGCTGGACATGACTACAGCCACGCTTGTGCCCAGTGTTCTCATGCTTTCAGACAATCCATGAAGGCTGGAAATACACTGTTTTATATAAAATCACGTGAATTCTAAATGTTGGGGGTGGATTCTCATTCTCTCTCTGAGACAGGGTTTTCCTAAGCAGCTCAAGTTGGCTGGCACTCACCATGGAGCCCAGAATGGACTTGAACTCTTGACCTTTCCTCACCTTTCTGAGTTCTGAGAATACATGCAAACACCAGCATCCCTAGCTCTACCAGGTTTTAAACAGTAGAAACAACAACAGTGCAAAACTTGGAAAGCAGCCCGAATCTTACAACCGAGAACCAGTCACAAAAAAAAAAAAAAAAAAAACAAACCCAAAAAACCTCGGCATCAATAGGAGGATTTGCTTCAAAAGCCTTTGTCAATAAAGAACAATTCAGCTATCTCAGCACATCCTTTTTATGTAGGAATATACACCAGTGTATTTTCAAATAACCAGCCTTTACTTAAGAGGGAAACAAAATCATAAGGCACCTAAGACTGCAAATTCTTTAAAGACTAAATATGTTGGTTATTTAAACATAAAAATTATATTAGACTTCCAATTACTTTTTACTTTTTCTGAAGCCGCCTTTCTTAAAACCTAGTTATTTTAAACATAGGGCCATCATCAAACGTAGAGACGGAGGGACTCTGGAAGAGGAATGTGTTACACAGCACCAGAGTGCTTAGAGAAAAGCCAGAGCCTGTCCTAATATGCTGAAAGCTGAACAGAATTCACAAAATGCAATTTAATCCTGATAGTCTGGGGCACATCGCAATTTGCAGCCTAGTGTCAAAAAATCATAATCGGGGATATTTTAAGAGTTTTATTAAGCAATGACAGTTCTAAATTCCAAGCTGTGCCATGAGTAAACACCGACTCCAGGACTGTTAAAACAAACACGCAGCCCCCAGAGAAACCCAGGCGACGCATTTCGAAAATAAATGAAAATGAATCTCATCTATTAGAATGCACCAATTTTCACCGTAGCTCTGATTTTGTTCAGTATTAAAAGTAAGAGAGGGCCAGGGTGGAGGGAAGATACCATCTGGCTGGAGAACTGTAAAATCACAGGTAACATGAGAAAGGGCCCCTTCTGTCAAACACTTCGTTCAACCTTTAACACATGAGGGCAGCCACACCTTAATTTAGTTCTGGACCAGAATGTAACAGCATTCTGTAGAGGAACTGTGGTGTGGTGGGTCTCTGTTTAGTTTATTAATTTCACCCTGACTGGGCACCTTGTACTTTAGCTGACTACCTACTATGAGTAGCAGCGAAGCAGTACCAAGCGTCCGACAACTTCGGTTTTCATGAGTCTCCATCTGTTTTTGTTAGGCACACGCTAGTGACATCTCCTGTAATCCACACAATAGCTCTGAGGGATATGTATGGATGCTCTCACTGTCCAGTGAGGACTGAACCTCTTTCATCTAGTTTGGTGACAGTGGACTGGCTTCCAGCTCATTGACAATACCTCCCAGCCCCATGCTCAACTGTAGGGCAGTTCTGTCACCCCGTATGTGATGGTGCTTAACCTGGGTTTAAATGTAGGTCTGACAACCCTATCAGCCAGCTTTCCAGAGAGAAAAACCACGGTTCCTGCATTATTCTACACAGTGAGAATGGCCGCTGGCAGCACTGGTGTGTTCGCTTCTTCCTATAGTTTTGGCATTATAGTGTATTATTGATAGTTTTTAGCTATTCTATTATGGTAGAGCAGTTAGGTGCAAGCGGTTAGGCTTCATGCAGGAATAGAGCTGAACACTGGAGTAAGAATTCCTCTGACCAGGTCAGCGTCACTTTGGAGAACTTAATTCACATCCTCTGATCCTCAGTCTTCTCACTGGTTGAGATGGATTAATATGATCTGCCCTATAAAGTTATGGCGTACACTTAAGTAGAAGGCTACTCTTTAAAGTCTTAGCCTGCTGTCTAAAACATGCTCAAAAAGGAAGGCAGAGTCTTAAAAGTAATGGATACTCACGCACAGAGGAAATAATGATATCCCTAATAACTCATATATTACACCACCATGCTATGTAATATATTATTATGGCATTAGTGTTGTTAACCAGAGTGGAGGCTGCTCAGTTGAAGTGGAGAACAGATCTCAATTTTCTGAACTTCTGTCCTTGAGCACCTCAACACCAGTGCCTTGTACCCCTCAACTAGGACATCGCCCACAGGCTAGAAGAGCATCAAGACCTTTGTCAATTCATTTCTGCCATCTTCCTCTAGCGCCAGAAAAAGAACTTCTTCCCATTGACCCTTCTCTGTCTATGTGTGCGTACAATGTCTGGCCATGCTGTGCCAGCCTGTGTGTGGCTGAATTAGAACTACATTAGGAGTCTGGTGAATGCTGTCACTTCAGTATGCCCTTTCGAGTCCTGTTCAGATGCACAAACCCAACTGCTACTGCTTTAAAACCAAAGTGAATGTGGAGGCCAGCTTAACTCTGGAGAGGAACCCCACAGGATATGAGTCATGAGGCATTCCTGACTGTTCCTGGAGTGTCCTTGATCAGCGTCGGGGGTTCTCTCTATGTCACTCAGGTCTCTCTGTGCATAGCCATTCAAAAATTCTGGCAAGCTCTGGCCCGCAGCACGCCACCTGGCACTAGCTGACACAGTGTATTCACACCTCAGGGTTGCCTGGGTTGGCAGTGAACATAAAGGAGACCAAGTGGATAGTGGGCAGAACATAAGCAGGGCAGACGCTCCTTGGCCACGGATGACCACTGCAGTGCAGAACCGTGGTCTCAAGGTTGCCAGCTGCGTCTGGATTTTCAAGAACACTGGAAATTTGGAATGTTTATGTAGGTGATTCCGATTTTTAAATGTGAAATGTTACTCATCTATGTGCATATGTATATATATTTACAGAATAAAAAAGTCTTGTTTGTCTATACAATATGGTTTGTGGTCTAGTCTGCAATGTCTGGTATGAAAGACAGCAGAGAGGTGGACTGGCCTTAGATTCTGTCATGAATACATCTGGCCTTCCCCAACTTCCTTACCATTATCAGACTGAAATGGGACGTGGATCTTGAAAAGGCAAGCTGTGTTTAGGATCCCCAACCTTGCCGGGGGGTCCCCTTTGAACAGCAGCTGTATGGCACACAACACCCACAGACAGCAAAGAGCACAGACCAAAGAGTCAAGACCTCTGGGTTCCAATCTCTCTACCAATAACAATTTTCTGTTGACCTTGGGGACACCGAGACTAGGTGACAGGGGTACCCAGGGTGCAGAAGGTTAGGATGTACGGCTCTTCTTCCAGTCCCAGCCATTTTCTCTGCATTTTACCTGAGCAGTATTTGGTCATTCTGGAGACCCCTAAAGGTCCTGCCAGCAATGGGCTATAGTAAAGTCACTGAATTTCCCAAATTGGCAAGTAACATAAGTAGGAACAAGACCTTTAGATCTGTACATACCAATTATCTATACACCCACGGGATCTCCATGCTATGGAGCTGGTACCTAGGTATGTTTTTCTGACACCTGTAGCCTTGATTTTTTTTTTTTTTTTGATAATTATCTACTAGAATTCCTACTTGCTACATTTACTCTGGAGATAATATCTGAAAATATCTTTTCATCTCTTATAAACTACAGAAAAAAAACCCTACCTATCTTATTAACCAGGATTCTTAGTGTATGTGTGGCTATACCTGTGTGTGAACACATAGTGGAGATCAGATGACAACTTTGAGTTGTTTCACAAGTGACAGTCACCTTGCTTTTGTAACGGGGTCTCTGAAAGGCTTGGACACTCCACGTAGGCTAGGCTGGCTGGCCAGCAAGCCCCAGGGATGCACCTGTCTCTGTCTCCTCCAAGGCTGGGATTACAAGTAAATACCTCAAGGCTCAGCTTTTTAAAGCCAGAGTTGTGGGGATCAAACTCAAGTCCTCATGCTGACAAGCAAGCATCTCACCTTCTAAGCCATTCCCCTGTCTCAACTGTGTTTCACATGTCTGTCCTCTCAATTTTTAAAGTACACATTAAAGTCTCTGTTGTTGCTTTTCGTTCACAAAGGGATGCTGTCCTGAGGGAGAGGCCTGGTCTCCCTGAGAAGTACCTGACCTTTTTTATCAAGGCCTGGAAGTCTAGCTCCCAGCAGCCTGACCACGGGGAAACTCAGAATGCAGCGTCATCCCACACAGCTGCTGCACCACACAACTTATGTGGTAAAAAAAGTTTATGAATTGCAAGACGTTCAGGCCAGGCGGAGGTACAAGGGGCGTTGTTGGAATAACGAGGGGAGGTCGGCCTCCTGGACACATGTGCTCCCCAGTTAAGACCTTTACATTCCACGGAATAAAATCTGTAGTGTGTATGTCTAAGTTTGTGGAACACAAAGCTCCTAAACTGTTGAGTGCTAGAGACAACAGCAGTGAGACCAAATTGTCCCTGCAATTACAATGTTAGTAAGTGAAAAAAAAAAAAAAAAAAAAAAAGATTCTTTACTTTTCCCTGCACATTTGATTTACCTTACACTTAGCGGGGCCTTGCACTATGAGGGGGCCTCACACTTTGAGGGGCCTGATAGCTCGGTAAAGGGAGTACCAAGGACAATTTTGCATGCTTGTGGGAAGCTCTGACAAGAGGCACTGACAGCTCATCTTGGCTCAACCCTCAGAGAACACTTCACACCACCCTGCAGCACACAATGGGGCGTCTACCATCTTCAGCCTCAGTAACAAGGCTGCTGAGGCAGCTTGGTACCTTGGTCACAGAGGCTGAGCTGCTTATTGCTCAGCTGCTAGTTGGCTTTTCTGAGGGGGACTAGTGTAAGAGGAGGGTGACAGGAACAGTAGCTTCTCGAAGGGAAAGCTGAAAGCATGCGATGGTGGTGGGTGCACTGGCCGTGGTGGTGGGCACGATGAGCTGCCAGCTCGGGCTGCTTTGCCATTCTTCCTTCCCTGTGATGAGGTGCCAGCCTTAGGAGGTTTCATCTGTACTACGTCCTCCCTCCTCCTCTCTCTGTTGACTGGAAAGCACAGGTGGCATCCTCTTTCCTTGTTCAATATACCTTGAGCTGAACATTCCACATAGGACAGAGCCAGCAGGGACAGGAAGGTGGGACCTCTTACCCTTTCCCATTTTGGCCCCAGACCTTGGTCTCCTCGCTGTGGTCAGACCCCACTCAGATTCACCTTATGAGTTCACGTAAAATGCAATGAATAAAACCATCTTTTCAATGGAAAGAAAATTGATGGTATTTCCTCCCACAGGAATGGGGAAAGTGCATTACCAAGTGTGAAATATTCTGAGTGGTTGACTTCACAGACTTTTCTTAAGATAATCTCTAGAACTTTCTGAGAGATAAGCATGTCCTGATTTCCTATCACACACCGTGTAATGTCAGCACATCTGAACTACGATACTCTTCTTAATTTGCAAGCTATTTTTTTTTCAGGATCCTAACATTAACCTCTTTAGGGCTAGGGTATTTTGAAAATCTTTCTAGCTGAAACAAATTATTAATGGGTAATGCCTCCACTTTAGTTTTTTTAGTTACCGTTCATTGTTTCATTGACGAGATTTCTGATGGTGGCTAATATTTGGTCACAGAGACATGATATAAAATGTCAATGTGTAGATGATACTTGCAAGGTCTGGGGTGTGGAGGGGAGCCTCCTTAAATGGAGATGTCAACTCCAGCCAATTTTGGAATGGCTCACCATTAAGATGGATGCTTTCAAAGCCCCAGGTCTCTGCTGGAAATTAAAAAAAAAAAAAAAAATGGACTAACTGATTATGATTAATTTTAAGTGCTTAGCCATGTGAAGCCAAATGAGCATCCTTAAAACAAAGCTATTGATCTGGCTTTGTTTGGGATTGAGAAGATAAACTAATCAGGTCCTGCAGGCCTTCCGCAATGATGAAGAATGAGGAGTCGGATTAGTTTTATCGCTGTTGTTATTATTTTGGTTATGGGTTTCTAAGTTTTAACTTAGCAACACCTGATATATCTGGGTATCATTTTTTTTTTCGAGCAAATAGCTGAGAACAGAAGAGTTGTCTAAATATGTCCTGGGCAGGAGTTTGATTGGGATGAAGGCAGGGTAGGGGAGAAACAGACATGGGAAGGCAACATTTAGAGCCCCTTCTGTGTGGTCCCTTCTCAAAGGTGAGGAACACCCAGAGAGGTCACAGAGCTTGACCCAATCCATGGCTTCCTAGTTCCCACCCACATGAGTCTATCCTTAAAGCTCCCCCCCACCTCCCAGACTCTCTCAGACACCACTTGCTGCAGAGAACTAACCAAGGGGCTGACAGGTCGCTGATACAGCTGTTTTGTGGCAGTGTGACTTCCAATCCTCAGTTCTTCCCAAGGAATTTTCTTATCTTTCTCATTTTCTCGGGCAAGGAAGCAAAAAGGTTCCTAACTGACCTTTCATGCTTTTACTGAAGGCAGGGGAAATCGTGCCTCCCTTCTCAACTCTAGTTTCCCAGGAAGAGAAGTCCTGGGTTGGGTTGCTGAATTCGAGCTGGCACACTCTCCCACAGACATGCAATTGTTGCTGGTTCCGGGGTCAGAGTTTGGGTGAGGAGAGACCATCCATCTTAGGACTGACAATCTGACCTCTCCTGTCTGTGGGTCTTTTCTATGCCAGAAATCCTCAGCTTGCAGCCGATTTCAAGTAGCTTGCAGCCTCAGCATCCCCTATATTTCCTGTGATTCTTCCGAGAATCACCTTCCTCCCCAGCAAGGTGGAGGGGATCTTTCTAACCCATTGCTGGCCTCTTCCAGGTGAAATGGAATGTAATGGAAGAATGTGTACACTTCCCTTTAGGTACAAAGGGACGTTTTAATGTATCCATTCATTTATCTGGCATTTATTCTTATACTGAAATCAGACACAGGAAACCTTTGACTACGTTTTTTTTTTTTTTTTTTTAAATTTCCCAAGGATGCGCAACCCAGCCCCTCCTATTTTCTTATCATTTGGAAGCTAGAACCGTTCTACTGTAATTATTTTTGCAGTATTTTTTGCAGTTTGGAGAGCCCAAGTCTCTCCCAAGTTAGAGCAATCAACTCCTGTATCTTACAAAAGAGAAAACCGAGGCTCCCACAGCCAAAGAGACCTTGCCCAAGATCACACAGCTAATTAGCGGCAGGAGGAGGACGGAATCGCACAACCCCTGACCTAAGTTCTACTCCATCCTACTGCTTCCTCTCCAGGCTTCCTCACATCAAGGGCAGTGAGCAGTGTAGCTGCTGGGGAGAACAATCAAACTGTTTTCTAACACAATCCAACTTTAGTTGAATGACCCCAACGTGACCCCCTCAGTGACTTTTCTCCAGAAAGCAGGTTTCTTTAGTTAGAACAAGTGAAAATCCAAGGCACAGGAGGACAGTCTTGTGTGTGTGTGTGTGTGTGTGTGTGTGTGTGTGTGTGTGTGTGTGTGTGTCTGTTTCTACACAAGGCATATATGGTGGGATTACAAGATTACAAGGAAGGAGTATCTCCTCTCACCTTTTCATCCCCACCACTTTAAAGTTTGAATTTAAGCCTGAGATAAGATCCCAGGAGCAGTAGCAATAGCTAGACCTTACCAGGCTGTCTCTCATTTTCCCTTGTCCTGTGTCAAGGTCCCTCCCTGCTTCTGGCTGATTCTGACTCACCTTCTGGTGGTAACCCCTCTGTCACTGGCCACAGACCTGTAACCTGTCTCCCTCTATGCCCACACTCAAACAGCCGCTCCCCGAATACACAGACAGATGCTGGGGTGCTATTCTGGCCATCTGCTCCACCAAATACAGCAAGAGCATGGGAGAAAC
Source organism: Uromys caudimaculatus (assembly GCA_028551405.1). Lineage (NCBI taxonomy): Eukaryota > Metazoa > Chordata > Mammalia > Rodentia > Muridae > Uromys > Uromys caudimaculatus. Next base: position 79,230,822 of record CM052710.1, read on the forward strand.
GGCTGACTGAGGAACCCCAGTTTGTAGCAGGTGAGAAATCACACTTTGCAGCCTGCAAACACTTTGGGCAAGGTAAGCCGGAGGGATCTCCTGGTGCCCGATTTTAATAGCATTGCAGCAGAAGACCCAGAAACGCACCCATAAGGACCCCCTGCACACATGCTCGCTCCCCCTCTCTCCTCTCCGCACAACGCACACTCTCTCTCTCTCACACACACAAGGCAGCAATCGCAAAATCAACTCACAGGATCTCCAAATCGCGCAGCGCTCGGAAGGCTCCATCTTCAATGCAGCTGATGTGGTTATTGTCCAGTTGCCTGTGGGAAAGCAAGGGAGAGCATGAAGACTGAGCCGGGGCAGTGGCGAGGGGCTGGGCGGCTAGCCGGCTCCCTGGCCACCAAGCGCCTGTCCCTCCACCCCTTGCAGGCTCTGCCTGTCCCTGCCAGGAGCTCCTGCAGAGCCAGCCTGTCTGCCACGCTGCTCCGTCTCTTCTCTCTGACTGTCTGAGGGAACTACACAGGCGAGCGAGCGCACCAAAGGCTGTCAGGTCTCAGTAAATATTAATTGCGCATTTTTTTTTTTTTTAGGCAGAAGGGAGTAATTTCATTACATTAGGGCATCCAATCCATTACGAGCTCTTACTGTCATGTCACTGAAACAATTTCATTAAGCTAAAGGCCTGTAAATCATTGGAGGTCACTGCTCTGCCCTCCGCGACCTCCCAGAATGCTTTTCCCCCCTCTCCCTCGGCTCCCTTTTACTGGAAGTTACAGTCTTTGCTTTGACACAGCGCTAAATCTCAAGGCTTTATCTGCCCAAGAGTGGTGAGGGTGCGTAGGGAATATACCAATTCCAAATTAGACTCAACTAATCTAATTTTATAGTCTTTTTATTATTCTAAGCACCAAATGTCTACGGTGGTTTGATGTCTCCATGTATTGCTACGTGGCCCATCTGGTAGGTCATTCTATGGGAACATTTCCTGAATAAATACAGATTTCCCTCAAAATGCACCAACCACCATCAACATTAAGGAAATTCATCGACAGGAGCATTTGTGATGGAGGACTAAAAGGCATATCATTATTGCCTAAAAGATGCACCACTTACATCTAAATTGGGGAGAATTAAATGCACCTATTTTAGGATTCCTTTTTAATTTCCCCCTTTCCCATCCTAAGTGTAGGAAAATAATGCCTTTCTCAAAGATGCCTTGACTAATACACATTCCAGTTAAGGACTAAGGGATTTTAGTTGAGAAGTAATATACAGACATCTTTTTTTTTTTTTTTTCTGAGCCAAAAATGTATATTATTTGATAAGCAGCAAATTGGTTATTTATCATAACCACACCCAAAACTTATACTTCATAATTCATTTCATTCCTAAAACGGCAGTGAACAGAAAAGAATCTTGTGCAGAAAATGACTATCAGAAACCAGCAATCTACTGTCCTTTGCAGAGGACACCACAGTTAGGGCAGGCTGAAAGTGTGGCTGTGCTTAACTCTCTCCATAGAGACTCATGTGAAATGAAAAACTGAGCCTTCTCAGGTGAGTCACTGCCCATGGCTGGTATTTTGATTTGTAATTTCCATTAACAAACCCCCAAATCAGCTCTCCACAAAACACAGTCCAACTATCATTTGTTAACTCTCACATAAGGCTTTATTTTATTTTATTATTTTTTACCAAAGGGAAAAGTTGAAAGTAAAGCATTAGTATCATTGCAAAAGCAAACAGATGCAGGGCTGTGAACGTCTGTCAACTCCTGTGTGGTGTCCGGTACTACACGGTATTCTGAAATTGCATCACCCAGATAGACAGTCACCACGGCTCAAGGCTTAAAATAATGTCCAGAATTGAAAGTAACCAAGACACAAGTCTCAGAAAGCAGAAGCACCCTTGTCGTGGATCAGTTCTACACCTAGTGTGCCAAGTCCTGGCTAATGCTGGTGTACTCGGACTTCCTGGGTTCTTCAGTCCCTCATCTTTTTGGAGCTGTTCTTTAACACAATTTTGCTGATTTTTTTGGATCTGTACTGAGGCAGCCACTTTCTGGACACCGGGTCTATTAGAGCAGTCTAGTCTTGCTGCCCAGCTTCCAGATTTATCATCAGTTTAAAGGCCAATGAATCAACAATCTCTGCTCCATGTCAAGGCCACCAAACCTTACCAAGCAGATACTCGGAGGGGCTGGCTTTGAGCTCCAAAAAATTGTTCAATGAACATGCTGAATTTGGCAAAAAACAACAACCCAAAAAAACCCCAAAAATAACCCCCTCCCCAGCACCATTCGCCCAAGTAGAAAACTATCTAAATCATCAGACTGGGATGCAGTATGACGTGACAGAGATTTGCGGTGGACCAGTATGTGTTCGTGCATCTCAGAGAGGTCCTTGTAATTATAGCACACTGCAAGTGGATGGGTTTGCAAAGTGTTTCCATTCCTCCAAAGAGGAGATTTTAAATGTACAGACTCCCCCCCCACACACACAAAAAATGGAATCTTCAAGAGAAAATTATAGAAATAAGAGGCGGGGGGGGGAACCCCACCACAGAATGGTAGAAAGAGAATTAAAAGTTTGGGGGAGGGCTAAAATGATTTATAAACTTCTACACTCTATGTGGCATGAGAGTCCTGAAGCGCCAGGTCAGGAAATGGTGTGGACAAGAGAACCCTGATCATTGAAGGCAAAATCAGAGAGGTCGGATACATTATTAATTGTGTGATGTTTAAGTTATTTTCTGTGGGAGGTACAAATTGACACCTATTTGTTTATTCATAAGAGGGAAAGCTGAGATGTAACATAAGCATCTCTGCGGGTGTGTTTCCTAGCTTACTTTAGCACATATGAAATGGATCAAAGTTTAAAATATTTATGCTTAAGTGTGCTTGCCCAGATGTTGATTATAATGGAGATGGTGTCCTTCATTGAAACCACACATAAGCCAAACAGGACCTGTATCCCAACTACCCTTGACAGTCAAAGGGCCAGGCTCAAGATGTGCTATTATGAAATCTACGGAGGTGCTCTGCCTGAGGAGGGGTTGTAGGGTAAGTGGGAACTACAATGCTGACTCCACTTTTCCTCTAGTACAGCTCTGTGGAGTTGAGCATCAGCGAATTCACAAAAAGCCCATTTAACAGCTCACAGTCATCCTGTTGTTTCATGGAAACCGTGGGTCCCCAAACAAAATGAGCAGGCGCCTCATTTGTTCAGACAGATGTCTTTGCTTTTACACTTATTTATTTATTCTAGGGAGGGGGTGTGGAGGTCAGAGGACAACTTGAGTAAGTCTGATCTCACCTTCAACTACACGGGCTTTGGGGGGCTGACCTTGGGTCATCAGGCTGGGTGGCAAGAGTCTTTACCCATTGAACCATCCTGCCATCCCTAGATTGCTATTTCTTTCCAAAACAACAACACAGACATCAAAGTCCTAAAGCACATGGGGGGGGGGTGTGAAAAAAAATTGCAAGCCCAGCATTTCTTTGTCGGTGTTGGGATAGAGGACTAATAAACACAGAGAAAATCTTCTGATAGCTGAAGCCCTTTGATTTAGCAGTTTGTTTCTGAGAGTTCAGTATGCTGGAGGCTGCTGATGTGTATTCTGAGCTCTCCGGTCAAAGGTCTGTATCATGCCTTTGAAAAGGTTCACTCAAAGACCCTCTTTAAAAAGGAATGAGAAAAGCTCATAGTATGCCAAGCATACTATCACTTAGGGGGCATAGGCCAAAAGAACTTTTCGAAATGTGGGCAGAAAGAGCCTGGCTCTGCCCCTGTTCTTCCTGGGGGTGGGGGGTGGGAAGTGGTTTTCTCTTGGCTGCTAAGGTGTCTTCTGGTGCTTAGCACAGTTCCATGCAAGGAAGTGCTAAGCCACGAGCCCTGTGACCCTTGCTATGACAAGAGATCATGCCTAACTTTTATTTTCCTCTGAGCCCATATAGAGCTTAGCACCTCCTGAGAAACAGAGCCCAGCCACCCCAGTCCCCAGCAGGGATCCCCAGAAAGAGCTAGAGATACTGTGAGATTTCTGTGGTCTTCCTAGGAAGTCTTGAAGGGCAGTTGATAGAAGAGGGAAACAATTTTTTTTTTCTTTTTGGAGGTAACTTTCATTGTATCATTATACAGAATACCTAATTTGATTTGCACGCCGTGGTCTCTGAATCAGCTGAGAAGCCCTGAAACATTTCATGATATTAAATTAACAGCTCTTATTTCCCTGGGTAGCTTCCATTTCAGCAAACAAAAAACTGCTAAGATGGTACCAGGACCCATTGAGAAAGAAATCCTCAGATAAGGACTAAGCACAGTCTCCCTGGGAGCAATGCTCTGAATACTGAGTTTTTTATATTCTGAAAACAATAAACAAGTCAGGAAGGAAAGCCAGCATGAGTGGGTACTTAAATATCTTCAAACAGCAGACTAGGCACTAGCACTTCTGTGAAAATTTCTGATCCTAGGAGTAATATTCTCCGAATTATCACAGTTCATCTCTTCTGCTTGTGGTTTCAATTTTCATAATTGGAGAAGGAGAGAAACATTTTTTTTTTCAGTTCAGAAATTTTTACGAAGCACGTGCAAATCCTTAAAAGAGGTGCGAGTTAGAAAAAGCAGGTCTACAACATTAACACCACCCAAGCCCACAACAACAGGCACAAAAAGTAAGAAAGAAAGAAAGAGTAAGAAAACCCCAAGACCCCAGTGTCCCATGCGAGTCCCCATGAGAAATACCTGGGAAATAGAAATCTCTGGAAACAGGCTTTGGTATTTGGAAGAAGAATAGAATCATCAACTAGAATTCCCTGTGCACACGCCAGGAGTGCACCCCAGGGCTCATCCAGCTGTTCGGGGGGGGGGGGGGGGGGAGTGTCCCAGCACCATGTCAAATGGTTGGTGAAACTTAGCCTGAAGGCACTGTCAGTCCAGGGCCCGCAAACAGCAGCAGCAGCAGTAGCAGTGTTCGGCTTCGGATCTTACGGCTAGTGTCGCTGCAGTCACCCAGTTCGAAGAAGCAGCTGAGGCTAAGCATACTCTGGACTTACACCGCTGGCTGTTTTCTGAACACAACTACCTTCACAAAATGTACAAAACCCGCAAAGGACGGCTGTACAAAACTCACAAAGGAAAGCCTTAGTAGGAAGCCATGGGACCTAGCAGTTAACTAACCTATAGTAGTCACAGCACATTAGCAGAAGTTCAGACTGCATCAGGTTCCCAGAATACAGAATGAAGTACAGGAGAGCCCTTGAAAATGGCAAGATGGTTATCTTATCTGTGATTTTTGCATGCCAACCCATCTTTATTGTATAATTCTAAAAATCCAAACTGATTTGAATTTGTTTTTGCAATATGTATTCATATATGCATATCTTCCATATACTTTTTTTCTAGACTGAAGAGAAAAAAATATGACTAACGACAACAACAACAAAATGTTGTGGGAATCCTGATTTCATAAAGCAAGACCGGGGACCAGACGGGAAGAGCCTTGACACCCTGTTTGTCTTCTCAGCAACACCTGTTTGTTCCTTAAATAGAACACAGGGAATCTAACAGCACTTTTTAAAAAATGCCTTTTAGCTGGCAGTGGTGGTACACGCCTTTAATCCCAGCACTTGGGAGGCAGAGGCATGCAGATTTCTGAGTTCGAGGCCAGCCTGGTCTACAGAGTGAGTTCCAGGACAGCCAGGGCTATATAGAGAAATCCTGTCTCAAAAAACCAAAAAACAAACAAACAAAAAACTCCCAAAATGCCTTTTAGCATTATAAAGCTTCTTATTGGGGAACACATTGTAGAAGCATTTGTCTGCGGCTCTTTCAAAAATTAATAGAGCTCAAGGTTATTTTAACTGGCAAAAGGAAAAAAAAAATACATTCAAAAGAAATGAATACACCTCATATAATTGAGTGCCGGTCACACTCTGTAGGCAAATCAAACACTTGATCTTAGCCACAATCTGATAATGGATTGTTACCCCCTTCTCGTCATTAAGAAGCTACAATAATTCCACATTAAAATGACACAAGCAAAAGGAGGTGAATCTATTATTCTGCACATTTTGTACACTTGTCCACCAGACCCAGGAATACATGCATATAGATATGTTTACCCACCCATGAATTATTTAAGTATCTGCAAAGATCCCTGTCTGTAAACTGACAACTCTATGCCTGTATCTCCTACATCCGTATGTACAGGTGTAAGATCTCACCCTCGTGCACATGTAAATGAAAATGTATCTTACAAAATAGTCAAAGTGAGAATGAACCTCTGACATTTAATGTGAACATACTCGCAAAATTACTTAGAAAATTGATTGCTATCATTCCGGCGGCTCTGACCAACCAAACCAACCTACTTTGTGAGGAAGAGACAGAGTCAGGTTAATTAAGCTTTCTGATCACAATAGCTTGCTTGGAACACAGTTGAAAATGGAACAGAAATCTATTCGAACAAGCATCGTCAGGTACTTTTGCACATGGCTAGCGCAGTACCTCTTGTTCAGTATAGATTACACTGCTGTTCAACACATGCAACTTCTCAGCAGGAAAACAACTGCATCCGTCCACTTAGGTGATGCTTCTAGAGGTAAGCTCTGCAATCATGCAAACACTGCTGAGGGATTAGCAGAAAAGAGACACACCCGACCTTGAAGAATAAAGAGGGGTCTCACAAGTCGTTGGGAGATATCAGGAACTCCAGTTCTGTGTATGGAACTTTCCTATACAGGGGTGTTTGGCAAATGAAATTGAACTGGAAAAAATCCAAGGGGAGGATTCCTGCAAACCAATGTAGCACCAACGGTAGGCTAGGGGAAGAGGCAGAATCCCTGTTTCATTTCTGCATGTCAAATTTGATTTCAAAACAAATTCTGGCATTTCTAGGTAAATAAAGGAACAACAGTAAAGCAGACAGAAAGCACAACTATCTAAAAAAGACCACACACAGAATGAGAGAGCTTCACTTGACTTTCTAGACCAAGGGACCAAAAAAAAAAAGCTTGGTTACTGTTTATAAAATGTTTTAAGGCTTACATCTCAAGTCAACTTTAGACCCTGTGATCATCTTTACATCAGGACCAAAGGCTGACCAAGTTGCTATGGCATCACACTGTGACTCTAGATATCCTATTCTGGGAAAACTCATCAGTCCTAGGCATACAGCGATGGTACTCTGCGGGCATCCACGTGGTGGCTGTCCATTCTGTTGAGTCCTGAGGAGGAGTCCGTTGGAAGGGTATTCATTTTCAAAGCATTATGCCCCATCTTGGTCTCTGAAGCTGCAGTTGGATTCACAAGCTTGCTTTTGGTTACACTGACCCCAAAAGGCTTCTCATTATATATTATACGAAATGAACTTCTTTGTGCAGATACACTGAGAGGTGAGGCTGGCAGGGACCTGAAAGTACCTCAGTTGTTCTACTGGGCTCTTTCCACCTTATTGGGAATTCGAGTTTCTTTGAAAGAAGTATCTGTGTTTTACTCATTGGCCTTGCTGATGTCATGAATACTCAAAGGCTGGACAAATAAACGGCTGTCTCCATAGCGATTGGGGCAGGCCTGTGGTTTCCCTAGTTACACACTTCTGAGAGATAACCATCTGTGGTTCGTCCTCATCGAAGGCACAGGATGGAGGGAGGAGGGAGGAATGGAAGGAAGAAACACTTTTGTGAACAGGCATGAAGTTACATTTCTGTATACCTGCTTCCACTCCTTCTTCCAAACCAACCATCACAAACTCTAGTGGGGTAGTCAGGCAATTTTCTTTCACCCTATGGGGGTTTCAGAAAATTTCATATTGGGCACAGTGAACAGATACAGCCCCATGACTATAGCTAACAAGCTGGAGCCGGAGTGGAGGTCTTTCTCGCTGGATGCCATGTGGGCTGTCCACACAAGAGGCTGGGGTTTTTGCCCTCATGTTGGATGTAAACATCATCACTCGGGGTTGAAGGCAAGTGTCGCCGCAGTCTGAGGATCTCTCCCTGACAGTGCATTGAGTTTGCATTGCATCCTGAGACCCTCAAGGACTGTTTCCCTTTTAAAAAAATTACACAGATCACTCCTATAGAAATCTGTGCATCTCTCAATTTATCTGCATTTCCCAATTTATTCTAACAAATCCTTTGTAAGTTCTCAATGTTTGACACACTTTTTTTTTTTTCTTTTAACGGAACACCAGAGCTCATGTGATTTTAGCTGTGGAAACTGAGAGACTGGCATTTGTGTCCTCAAATCTCCATTTCTGAGAAATGGCTACGACAGTGTTCAGCCAAAAGACCGTTGTGAGAATTAAAGTAATGAAATGTGGAAACGTATTTCTGGCTTTGTTTAATTTTGTTTGCTTTAAAATTAATGTTCTTAAGTAAAGGCATCCATTTTTTCTTGTGTAATCTCTAAGGTCTCTTTCTGCTCTGAAGTTATGTGTCCTGAGATTGATTTCTTATGAGTTCTTAAGGGAAAAGAATCCTGTTCATTTTACTTGGACTCCTCTGCGATCTCAGCATATCCGTTTATCCCTCCTTTCCCCATCTCAGCCCAAAGAATCCATTATTTGAGATATTCAATATATCCTTTCTGGACCAAGGCCAGCAGTTCAGACCACGGGCTCTTCAAACTTCCCCAGCCGTTAGGAGACTGAAATTCAAGAAGCCACTAAAAACTTACATCAAAGAAAATGCACATTTCCCCACCCTAGAAATAATAGCAATACAGTGACATATTTGGAATCTCATGGGGGAGATCTACTAAAGGAGAGTGACTGCAAAGTTCAACCTCATTTGTTGATGGCTGCTTCTAATTAATTATCAATCAAGTAATGTGCTGCATACCTAAAGCATTCAAACAGCACGCCATCTTTTGGTATGTAACCTTTTTCTCTTTTATTTATGTACACATGAGTATGTGCCTGCTTGTCTGCAAGTGCACCATGTGCATGGCAGGTGCCTGTTGGTCAGAAGATGGTGTCAGAAGCCCTAGAATCAGAGCTACATGTGGTTGTTAGCCACCCGGTGTGTAAGCCTACCTCGTGTTCTCAGAATTAACATCAAATGCAGTTAATTGTTAAGCCATTGCTTCAGCCCAAGCATAGAATTTCTTAGTCTTAGTATTCTTGAGTCTCTACAAAGTGACTCTCTGTAACCCACAGTATACACTGGATAGCCACTGTGGTCACAATAATGGCATATAGCCTTTATTAACTTAGGCATCAAGTAGTGAACCAACATCACAACAGTCCCTGTTTTACAGAAGAGGAATGTAGACCAATGAGCCATAATGTTTCTGAACTTGGTTTTGGACCTAGGTGTGTCCATACTCCTGAAAATGAGAAGGATGCAGCTTCCCGCCTGGAAACAGTGTAGCATCCTCTGCCTGGAAACAGTGTAGCATCCTCTGCCTGGAAACAGTGTAACATCCTCTGTCTGCTTCCTCCCCGATGTGCTAACTGAGCATATCATACATCTTCTGTGCCTAACTTTTGCCTGTCCTTGCCACCTCCTCTGTTTGTGGAGCATAGGCAGACAAGGACATCTTTAAAGCACACATCCTCTATAAAAACTTCTACAAACCTAGGCAAAATAAACCTTAGTCCCATGACCCTTTGATCATCTCTTCATTCAAATGCTTATTGAACAGTACTTGGACTACGTGTGAACCATAGATAATCCGAGGCTCACTGATATTATGCAGCAGTAACAAGGAGCTCAACTCAGCCTTCCTGATCCATGAGTCTTGGGCTTATCTACCATGCTGTTCCACGTCACCCATAACATTCAAAGTGCAAATTGAGGGGGGTTTTTATAATATGACTACATGGGCTTTCTGTTACTGAAGGCTGAGAAAGGACAGACGGGGAAAGTCAGGGTCAGGTCTTGGTACTTGGCCTTGGAACCCAGTTACTTTCATTGGCCTACAAGCAGGCAAAAGATGGTGGAAAAAGGAGGATCCCCCCACTTGTCTCCTTGTGTCTCTCAAGTAAATTCCTGGATATCAGTTTAACTTTTAGATTTGCTGAGAGTCACTGTTTTACCTCTGATTGGCCAAGGTCTGCAACAGGAGAATATGATGTTACTGAGGTGGCCTGGGGCCCAATAGGCATTAACTTGCCAGCTAGCCCGGAAAGTTTAGCATTTTCTTGGGTAGGAGCATGACATACTCAGGGAAATAGTTTGTCCTGTTCGCCCCCCCAACCAAGGCAAGTGGTAAATCGAAGATTCTGGTCAGTATTTTCTGAGCGTGCCCTCCCTGAGGGGTGTTAGACAATTGTCTTCCAAAGGGGCATAAGCCACAGGTACTGATGTCAGAAGTGAAATTACCAGACTGAAATTACCAAGCAGCTCTCACTACATCGTGTAGTAGGATATTGGGGGTCAGTGACCATTAGCAAGGCATCACTCAGAGGTATCTTTGTGACAGCAGAAGCCAATTAAAGTATGTCTTGTAAGCTCCGTGTAAGGGGATATCAGGGCCTCTGTAATTAACTGCGGGGGGTGGGGAGGAAAGTGTCGTCAAAACTCAGCAATGTGGGAGGCGCTGATAACTACATTCAGTCCAGTTAATATGTGGAATTGAAACACTCCAGGAAAAGGTCTGCTTCATTTTATTTACTATTACTTTTAAGGAATAAGGAGTATTTAGTTCACTGGAGACAGCATCTGTCCCACCTGTTCCATACTTACAGTGGCTAGCACAAGTCAGGAGCTTGGTACAAATCTTAGGGGGGACAGGAGATGCTACTTCATACCACTAAGACTTCGGGAAGCCATGGGTGCTGGGTGAGGATGCGAGACAATGGAGCCCAGCTACACTGTTGGTGGGGAAGTAAAAAATGGTGCAGCTGTGAAGCAAACAGTGTGATGGCTTCCTTAAAAAAAAAAAAAAAAAAAGACGGCCACGTGACCCAGAGTCTTTTCCCAGCCCAAAGGCGGGGAAACAGGTGTTCGGTCAAAAACCTGTGCACAACCGTTCATTGCAGCATGACACCCAAATCCCAGAAACAACCCACACCTCCGCCAATAGACGGATGGATAAGCACACGGTGGCACGCACACCGTGGAATAGTATTACTGAACCATTTTAAACAGGGATAAGGCGATGGTACACGCCCCAGCATGGGAGAACCTGGAGGACATTCTATAAAAGACAAGAAGAAGCACGAAAACTGTACTGTTCGGTTCCACTAGCATGAAAGGCCTAGACTAGGCAAATGTAAAGGACCAGAAAGCAGACTGGCAATGACCAGAAAAGCTGGGGTAATAACGAGATGGAAAATGAACGATAGACTGTTTCCTTTCAGGGAGATGAAAGTCCTTTGGAATTAGAGAAGAGATGGTTGTGTATTATTTATAAGTATATTAAGTAAGAATATGCTGAGTTTTACTCCCATTCAATTTGGGATTTTGTTGTTGTTGTTTGGTTTGGTTTTTGTTTGTTTGTTTTGAGACAGGGTTTCTCTGTATAGCCTTGGCTCTCCTCAGACTTGTTCTGTAGACCAGGCTGGCCTCAAACTCTGAGATGCGTCTGTCTCTGCCTCCCAAGTGCCGGGATTAAAGGTGTGTGTCCCCACCACCTGGCTAAATTTTTAACTGTTTGTTTATTTGTTTGTTTTGTGTGTACATGTCCTTTGAGTGTCAGAGAACAACTTTCAAGAACCAGCTCTCCTTTCACTGCGTGGATCCTGGGAATCTGGCTCAGGTGATCCAGCTTTGTGGCAAGAACCTTTCCCTGCTGAGTCATCTCACTGGCCTAAGCTGCACACTCCCAAGTAGCTCATTTAGAAGCTAATACCCCATGCCTTAGGCATACAGTGAGTTTTACATGTTCTTTTTTCTGTTTGTAATGTTGAAGTCTATGTATGTGTGGATTTCACCTTGAGAAGCTCACTCCATAGCAACGAGGAGTGTTGTGACAATCCTACACCACAAGGGTCATTTCCCTGTGACAGTATCGTACGGAGAAGTAGGACAGGCCTTTGCCTGGGCTCAACAAGATAGCAAACCCTTTCTGTCTGGGTGTGAACAGAAGTATGTTAGCACCCAAAGATCAGAGAGAACCAGGAGAGAAATACGGGGATGGGATGTAATCTACCCACTTTGGGAGATTATTTACAGCACTTTTTAACCTACTTTCTTCCTAGCTTGCTCTGGGGACACTGCCAGTCACTCTTGACTCAGGAAACGACCATACAGCACAGAGAGATGGGGCGGGGGAGGAGGGTAGAAGACTGTCCACCTGCTAGACTCCCAAGCCTGTATCAAGTGAGGAGGGCCAGCCACTACCTTGCATTTTCTACATGGCTGCCTCTCCCCTCTCCAGCCCACCAGCAGGGTCCATCATAGATAACTCAGGAGATTGCGTTTGCATTTCAGTAGCAGCTGCTTTGCCTTCACCCACCCCCCACCCACCCCTGAAGATGGACAGCAGGTGTTGATGCAGTTACTATCAGGTCGGAGGGAGAAGCACCTGTGACCAGAAAGCCTTCTCTGCCTAGCCCTGGTCAAGGTGACTAGGAGCCTGTCAGCATGACCCTGGAGGACGAGGTGGCATACAGGGCTTGAGGGGAAGTAACAAGTCCTTTCCCTAAGGCTGTCTCCAATTTTCTTTAGGATTTAGGAACAGCCACATTAATGTCACTGAGCTGAGGAAAGAAATTGGGGTGGGGGGCGTGTTTCTAGACAGGGTTTCTCTGTGTAGCCCTGGCTATCATGGAACTCACTCTGGAGACCATCCACCTGCCTCTGCCTCCTGAGTGCTGGAATTAAAGGTGTGTGCCATTACTGCCCATTGAAGTTTTTTTTTAATGTTGAAATAGTAAGAAGGGACAGAGAAACAGAAGGGGGAAGAGACTGGAAACTGTAACACTACATGAAATGGTTCCTTCCTGGGCGCCCTCACTCCGGTGGAGGCTGATTCTACATGGGGCTATGATGAGTTTTTCCTGAAGCCATGCAGAACTGAAGGGGTTATAAGTCCCTCCCAGTTCCAGAGAAGGGCAAGCAGGCCATTCCTGGCATTGAGGATTAGGCTAAGAAGGCACTGGCGCTCTCTCTCTCTCTCTCTCTCTCTCTCTCTCTGTATGTGTGTATGTGTGTGTCTGTATGTGTGTGTATGTGTGCGCACAGTGTCAGCACTCTCGGGTTTTTTTTTGTTTTTTTGTTTTTTTAATCTAAGGTGATAGCCGTTAGTGGAAACAAACAAACCAAACCCAACCAAAACAACCACAAACAAACCAGCAAGCAGGCAGTTTGCTGAAGAAAATCAGATGGCAAGGATCTTTTGCCTTGTTGGGTTGTGGCCTTACTTCTCTGGGCTGAAATGTCCCTTGAGACAGATGACTTCTGGGGCCCCTGAAGAAGTGACATTCTGGGACTCTGAATTCCCACCTAAGCCCCTGTGTGCACGTGAGGGTGTTTTCTTACTCTGTGGCTGGGTCCTCTGTGATGAACTAGATCTTATTTTTAATGCAGTGTGGAGAATATATGTGTGAGCTTCCTCCTGCTTGGAACAGCTAAGCTGAGGGTGCTCCAATGCCTTGGAGGCCTGAACAGTAGGTTGGAAGAGAACCGGAGTAAAAATGGATGTGGTATTAACGTTTTCCAAACTACTCCCTGGAAAAGGACACAGCTCAGAAGCAGTCCCCCCCCATCCCCCACCCTCCCGTCCCCCAGCACCTCCTGGGAAGGAACACAAAGAGAAGATGAGACTAGCTTTCAGATTTCTGCGAACTTGTGGGGGCTCTGAACAAGCAGTTAGGCTACTAGTCTCTTCTTGCAAAGTCTCCCTGCCCAGCTCCTCCATGTCCCCAGAGCAGTGTTTTTTCTTCCCATGATTCATATGGAAGGCTTTAGAAGACCACCCATAGTTTGAATGCCCTGCTGTATGTCAGCACGCTTTAGAAAGCTGAAGCTAGACTCCCACCCATTAGAATACTTAGAGAAGAGAATCGTAGGAACCACGCCCTCCATGAGAAGTTCTGGAGATGCAGCAGAGGAGACAGGTCATCAAATGACCTTCTTTGCCCCTGGTCCTCATGAGATGGGATTGCCCCACGCCCAGAGAGAAGTGTAGACTCACACTGTTCTTTCTGCAGAGGTGACTCCACATTCACACCCTAGCAGGAGGTGAGCCACCTTACGTCTTATTTGGGAAGAGTCGGTCCTTCCAAGCAGAAACTGGGAAAGAAAAATCCTCATTTCTGTATCAAAAATGAGAAATTCAGTTATACAGCAGCCCAGCCTTGGTCTACAGGTCCCATTCTCATGAGGTCTCCTTTACTTACTGGGTTCCCAGAAGCTTTTTTAGTGCCCCCAACTGTCCCTGGCATTCATAAGTTCATAGATGATGGCTCCAGACAGACATGCTGTTTCTTCTTATACTCAGTGTCCCCAATTCTATTTCCTTCTTGTTCAAATTCATTGCCAGGGGCTTCCATTTCCACCCTGGCTAACTCACTTGCTTTCCTGGGCATTTACATACTGAGATTAGTTTCAGTTTGGCCATTGCCTGTCCATGTCCCCAACTGCACTGGCTTCTAGACCTCTGCCTGGGCCGGGAGCAAGGAATGACATGTGAAATGTTTTAGGCGGTGGCTGTGACTGTGGGTCTTCTCTAAACAGACGGTAAATGAAGCTTAGGGTGTCTCCACTTACCATCTCCAGGGCTTCCCAACAGGCAAGTGTGAATGCATCCGGTCAGAGGAAAGAGTTGGATAATCAGAGCTAACATTTCCTTTGCCTGTGATAGATAGCCACTTTGGAAATGTCTCCCATCCTGCTTTTCCCCCCCTTGGGTCAGCATCGTGCTGGAGGCAGGGGTTGGGGGATGGGGTCTGTGTCCATCAGGATGTTCTATGCTAACCCCTCCAAGAAGAGAGCAGCCCAGAATTGTCTCTGTACAAAGGGCTTGCATTAACTGTAATGAAGCAAATGACAAAATCAATAAAGCGGGAATTGCGTGGCTGTCATAAAGATGATGTAAATCCAGGGTTCACGATGGTTATGAAGCTATTTAGAATTGTAATTAAAACCAGCACCATTTTTTCAAGATAAAAGCCCCTTTGACAACCATAAATGCAAGCTACAGGAAATTTTCAACAAATATATTCAAAATTAATGTATGGCACAAAGATGGCATAAATTAACTGAGGATAATCCATAAGCCTGGGCTTTGGAATGTAAGAACGCCTGGGAAAGAGATTTCGATTTCACGTTTGGTTCTCAAGCAATGGGGTTTTCAATTTTAATCAAGTTAAAGCTTGACAGAGCACTTAGAGACCCCGAGTGAATGGCAGGTTTCTGACGTTCACTTTTCAGGCAGCCCGAAGGCGCTGTCTTTGTATTTGCCCAACTTGAGATCTGATGGCTCCGGTCATCTTACTCTGCTCACATATTCCAATCGGAATCAGAAGGTGTGTAGGAGAAGATGACATTTTCGTGTTTCAAGGGGGCTTGAGGTAGCATGAGATAGAGAAGTTGAAATGGAGTCAGGATTTCCATGTTTTCTTTTCTTAAGGACTCACTGTCCTTGGGCTTGTTTCCCGAGCCTAGATTTCACCTTTCTACCTACTTGGCCACCTGCCTATCTACCCACTTAGCTGTCTGTCTGTAAGTCATTAGAATGTTTTTTGTCTGGATGAGCTGTTCTCAAACATCCAACCGAGTGTTTAGTCTTGATCTCCAGGGTGACACTGTTAGGAGTTGGTTTAGTTGGCAGAGTCTAGTGGGTGGTCATCAGGGATTTGAGGGGCCCACCCGTCAGAATAAACATTTTCTACTTAGGAGTTTACCATGGGTATTTTGTCAGACCGACAGGGAGCTAACTAGGAAAATAACTCACCTTCCTTTACTATGAGCTTCAATGTTGTTAAAGAAGACCCCAGCCCTATGGGTGATTGTGGCAGTAGGCTCATAGTAGAATGGTGTCAGACGCAACCAGAGATCTTTGGTTCTGAGTCCAGCATTCCCAAAGGAAGAAGAAAGTGGGGCTCAGAGGAAAGAAGAAACTACTTAAAAATCTTAAGATGATATTCAACATGGAAGTCAGGCCTGGGTTGTTAATTTCTAATCATGCTGTCTGGGGGAGTAAAGGTGTGAAAAACCCTCCTAAGGTTGTACATGATGATACATGATGTAGCTTCAAGTCTGAAATGCCATAGAATTTGGGTGTGCTTGGCCTTTTCTATTTAATTTGGGCTTCTTGGTAAGATGCAGAGAGTGGGAAGGAGGACTCCTGGGACTTTTCAAGATGCTAATACAATTTTTATTTTCTGTGTTTTGTGATGGCCTGACATTGTACAAAGTGGGGCTTGCTGGCAAGGAGAATGCCCCTTGTAGATCTGGTTAATTTTTATGGGTAGTAGACAGCTGAGGGTGATCCCCCTGCCCCCACCTCTGTTCATATACAGACCCTGTGATCTCAATCCCTCCCTCCAGACAATTCTCACAGAGTAAGCCAGTATTTCCCCCTTTTTGCAAATCATCCCTGGGTGGGCCAGGTGTCATACACTCAGGACCAGACCCACACCTCTGTCCCCACTGGAATTATCCAAAACACCCAGTCCTGGGCTGTTTCCCTGCCTGGCCTAGCTTTTCAGTGGGAACCCCAGTAAAGGCTGTGACCCACCCCCTTGCTTCTCTCCTGGCCTCTCCTGGAGCATCCCACCACATCCCTGCACAGTATGCTAGGTTCTTCGTTTCTATGGAGGCTGTCAGTAATAACGAACGTTTCTTTCAGTGGCGTTGGCCTCTCTGTGTCATTGTTCCATCGCCTTTATGAGTTAACACCAGGAAACAAAGGAGGCCTCAGTTTGGCACAGTGCTTGCTGACCGTCTGAACAGTCTGGGCAAATTTAATCTCTAAGTTGTAAAAGGAGAGATTTGGACCATGTGGTTCATTTCTTCAAACCCTTTCTAGCTTGTTAAGTCTGTGAGTCAGAAGGGGGAGGCGAATCCTAAGCCCCTCAATGCAATAGGCAGAAGGACTGGCTCGCAGTGAAGGAGCTGTGTGCCTGCCAAGCCACTTACTGTAAAAGCACTTCCCATGCCCACTTCAGCAGTAAAACGGCAAGGGAAGAAAATCATTTTTGGAAATCTAATTGCATTAAGGAACTAAATTCCAGAAAAGGGTCTTGGATTGGTAGCTCACCGAGAAGATTCATCTTCTGCATGACAACTAGAAAAAAATCTACACGTCTACATTGTAGTTGTACTTCTTAATACAGGTTCCATCTTTGTGTGGTGTGTGTGTGTGTGTGTGTGTGTGTGTGTGTGTGTGTGTGTGTGCGCGCGTGTGTGTGTGCGTGAGAGAGATACTGGGGATCAAAGCCAAAAAAAAAAAGCCTTATATATACTAGGTTGGTGCTCTACCAACGAGTCACGCCTCTATTCTACATATTTTTTCTTCCATAATGTTGGGAACCGCCATCCTCAGCTGCTATATGAAGGGTCATTCAGATTACTAGAAGCATATAAATAGTGTGAAGCAACTTCCCAAGAACCCAAACAGAAGTTCACTGGCAGTCGCCATTTAAGATGCCCTAGGCTGTGGAAAGTCTGTCTGGTCTGATGGAAGCCAACCAAGGCACAGGGTGAGTTAGCCTCTTAATATTCAAATAAGACCAGGAGTGTTGGTGTCTCCGTGAGCAGGGAGCGGTAAGCCCTTCTGACCGTAAGTGGCTGGGGAGATGGGAGATGGAGCTCTAAGAGATCCCGACCCCACTCCCTACCCAGCTAGGCCGCAGCAGAGAATCTGGGTTCTGTGCTCTGTTTTTCATGTGGCTGGACAACATGCCTATGGCAGACACGGGTCAAAGGAATCCCTTGGAATATTTAAAATAAGGCAGAGGAGAGAAAGGGCAGATTAAAGGGAACAGAGGCTTTGGCTTAAAGAACAATCTTAGAAAATTCTTTGCGTTCCAATTAAACTTTTTTGAGTACACAAAACTCCAAAAGCAGGTCAGAACTAGCTAAGAATTGTCATGCATCGATGTCCTCTTTACTACTTGTGCTGGGGGCTGAAAGTCCATCACTCAGCTTCCCGTCTCTCACAGTCATAAAAGGAAGTCATGTTCTCCTTCAAGGCTGGCTTGGGTACCAAAGTGGGCTGTGAGTAAAGGAGACATACCGTGAGCCACATCGATTCACTCTGTTACCATATTGAATTTGCCCGATGGTACAGCATGTGTATTTTCCCATTAGTCAGTGACCTGAATCTCCTTGTCCCCAGGAGTCACACAGAGCCAGGGACATATGCTGAACTTGGGTGTGGTATCTTCTTCTTTTTCTTTTTTCTTTTTTTTTAAGGAAAGACACAAGCAAACATTTACCGTTTACGGATTTGTGGGCCGAATATACTTAAGCAGACTAAAGCAATATCCAGTGGTGATCTAATTGACATTTTAGTTGGGCAAAAGAGCTGGGGCCCAGCCTAACGGCAAGCAAATTCATTTTCCAAAGGTCATGGGGGGTTGGCTGCTTGTGATTCGTTGTTGAAAGATATTTCAGGGTTGGTCAAGGCCACAATCAGAGAGGCCTGTGGAATACAAATAATTCTCCACATTGAAAACAAGGAGCCACACCTTGGCTGTGGTTGTGCTTATGAAGATGGTGGGGACCATGGTTTCCAGTTATGGAGGTCAGTGGTGACGGGGTAGCTGGGTACAGCTGGCTTAGTGGCCTCTGAGCTCTGGCTGGGAAAGGACGTCTGTGGCATTGATGTCAGCAAAGTGGGTGAAACAAGAATTTTCCTTCCTTTAGGCTAAAATAAATGAAACACTTAACATATATGCAGATGTGTGTGATAAAAGCATGTTTTACGTGTGTCAAGGAGACAGTGAAGACAGAGACCCTTGCCCATGCCCTAGCTCCAAAGTTTGCCTTTCCAGAAGGTATTAAACTGTCCACCCACATTTCACATATATAAAAGGCTAAGAGAACAAACACAGGTTCAGCGACTCCTTCTCAAAAACCTGCAATGCTCAAGTACTTTACATAAAATGGTGCAGGAGTAATGTAATCTCACGCAATCCTCTAACTGTTAAATCACCTCTAACTGTTCCCAATACGCAATAAATGTAAATACTGTGTAAGTCATCGTTAGGCTGCTTGGAAGATAACAAGGAAGAATTCCATCCATGTTTTTCGGAGACACAAATTTCCCCGAAATGTTTTCAGTCCATAAGCGCAGAGCTGGAGGATGCAGACTCCACCGACCCACGTGTCACGGGCTGTTCAGACCACATCCCACTGCTTTCACACGTGTGAACTCTGGGTGCTGTCTGTGCCAAGCAGATGATCTATCTTACCCTGTTTAAATGCCCTGAAATTGTCCAAATGAGTGAATGACCACATCGCTGACGCTCATTTACCTAGAGACCCATCGACAAGGATTCTGGTAGCGCCTAAGACATTCTCTCTACAAATGACACATTGCCTATATACCAGGCCTTCTGAGGATATTAATGTACATTTATGAAAACTAAGGAGATGGCTTGCAGAGCCTGCATATGTTGGGTGTGGCCACTAGCTGTTACACAAGTGTGTTGTCCCTGGTGCCAGAGTCAAAGGTTGCCTTCTGCTTTCTCAGTTCCGTGTGCTGTTAAACTCTTCCCAAGCATTCAAGGAAGAGAAAAGGAAAAAAAAACCAACCCTTTATAATCACCTCTGCATTTCAAGGGAAGAAGTTGGATTGCTGTCTAGAATCAAGGGAGCCATGACCAATATATATTGATTAAGGCTTTCGTTGCCAACTTAGGTTAGTTTTCTAAACCTCTGAGACACAGCACAGGGTTTCCTTACTCTGATATTTGGTGTCATTATTATCTATGTTTATTGAGGAAATACTAAAAAGAAAAAAGAAAAAGGAAAAAGGAAAAATCCTATTTACCCTAGAGAAATGCAAACATAGCCACACAAAGACTTACACGTGTGTGCGCTTACAGTGGCTTTGTTCATAATAACCTAAACTTAGGAAAAAACTAAATGCCTATCAACAGGAGTGTGGGTGGGTCACATGGGAGCAGCTCCATACGGCGGAATAGTACTCAGCCCTGAAAACAAATTGCTTTCTGACAGTGTAAGGCAAACTTGAAAATATTACACTAAATGTAAGAAGGGTCAAGACAATAAATGATTCTGTTTATGGAAGGGGCTCTCTAATGAATTAATGCAGCAGCAGGATCCCTGCACGGGGGGAGGGGTGGACTGTAAGGTAGTTCAGAGAACATTCTCAGTGGTATCTTCAGGATGGTCCATTTGTGAGACGCCTTGAACAACATGGGAAAAATGGGCGCATTTTTTAAAAAATCAAAGGTGGATTATGCCTTGATGAAGCTAAGTTTCCCTCATGTCAGTATGCACATGCATAAATGATTTTCAAATTTTTAAATGCACTTTTGATTTTATTTCATTTTCACCATGTGGGTGCTTGTATTTTGCTCACTTAAAAAAAAAAAGTCTTTAAAATCTCCTGTTTCATGTTTTGAATGGCTTCATTCCCTTTTCAAACACTTTCTCAGTGCTAGTAAAACCAGGAGTCCTTCTGCCTTCCTGCACCATGTGTAAAGCAAACAGTGATGGCGCAGAGTAGCCAAAACTGAGAAAGACAGACCCCACCCACCCATCCAGTGTCTCATGTAGCCCAGGCTAGCCTAAAACTTGATGCAATCCTCCTGCCTCAGGTTCCCACGCACTGAGATAATGGGTGCATGCTGCCATGCGTGATCATAGGGAGACCTTTTGAAAGGCTCTTTGCCTCTGTGAGATATATGGTTTAACGTAGCCTTAGGCAGATGGTAGCAGTTCATAGCCCAGCAGGGTTATTTTCCCAAGGTGCTGCTATGGTTCCAGCATCCACTGAATCCAAGACCTGACTCTGTCCACAGCTGGTGGCTGTTCACAAGGAGGAACTTTGAACGGACTCCTGAGAAAAGCAGAGGTCCTCCAGCCTCCACTGTTTGAGGGGAACAAAAACCTCTGAGTTACTGAAAGAAGGCATTGTTCTCTGGCTGTGCTCCACACTCCTCCCTTCAGTCCAGGACCCATTGTCAGGAATGGGACCTCCCCTCGGACAACACGCCCAGGCAGTGACAAATTCAGAGTAATAGAAGCTTGGGTAATGAGCACACAGGAGTCAGTGTGAACTACAGCCATCCCCCGTTTCCCTCAGGCCCAGGCAGATGCCAAAAGTGCACAGTCAGCACATTCAATACTTCCCAGTGTGTGTGTGTGGTGGGGGGTGGGGGTGGGGGAGAGGGGTCTCTTGCTGCCTTTCAAGTTGCTTTGTTCTTGTTTTAATTCTGGATTGATTTCCACCCGTGTTTTAAGAACCATTAAGAATTTGAGAAACATCATTGTGGGTTGTATATTTCCCCATCTTCAAGAGAGGAAGAATCCTGCCCTACTGGGTTGTTACAATACTTAGTCAAAGAACAAGAACCTGCATCTGAAATGCTGTGTCACTGCCTGACCACAGCCCAGACATTGATTCAGCTGCAGCCTTGAGTACTCATGAAAAAGTAAGCAGCACAATATCAAACGCCTGCCCAAGATCAGAGGGGAGGGCAGTTCCTAACCTCAGCTTCTTCTCCATTTCAGCCTCAAAGACTGTACAGTCAGCAAGAGGTCCCTAGCCTAATGCCACCAACCCAGTTCCTGGGAGAGAAAATTCAAGTCCAAAGTCACTTGTGCTGAGAATGAGTAACAATAGTCCGTATGAATGAGTCTCATGAGCATCTGCTTCTAAGTCAGGTCAAAGTGCAGACACCTGGCCCTTGACCAGAGCTGTCAGTCATCCATCCAGCCACAGACGTCAGGACATGCATTTCTAACAGGATACAGAAGATTCTGGACCAGGTGGGTTTCGACACACAATTCCAAGAATTCAACACCGGGTCCAGAGTGTTGATACAAGGTTGCAATCCCAGCACTTGGGGCCTGGAGGCTGGAGAATCAGGAGCTGAAGGCTATGTCAGTTACAAAGCGAGTTTGAAGTCAGCCTGAGTTAACTGATACCTATCTCCAAGACAAACAAACAATAGCGAGCGATTCTAGAGCAGGCCAGGGATAAAGGAAGGAGTGCAGGACTTTTGAGTTCTCAACTCTCAACTGGTTCCAGAGAAGAGCCAGTGACGGGATGAGAGGCTGAGGGGATGCCGGAGACAAGGGCAGTCAATCAAGTGAGTTCACTCCAAGCAACAACTTCTAGAAATGAATAATGAATGGAGACAAAGACTGTGCTTTGCTCCTTTGGGATTTAGAGTCCGGGATGCTTCAGTGACAACGGCCACTGCTGTGTGACTCAGAGAGAAGCAGGACAAAGTCTCTTACTTCATCAGTGGGACAGGTCCAGATCCTAACCACAAAAGTTCAAGTCCAAAAGTCACGTGTGCTGAGAACAATTAACAGTCCATACGGGTGAGTCTCACGAGCATCTGCTTCTAAGTCAGCCCTTTCCCGGTCACCTCAGCTGCTGTTACCAGTGTAAGTCTTTAGGGACCTTTGGATACACGTGTATTTTAATTGATTTATAGAATATGGCATCATGATTTGCCAACAAATTAGCAAGGATCAGATTATCGACACTTGGGGCTGACTGTAGGGCAGACAGCTAACCACCTCTAGTCACTTCCTCCATCCGCAGAAGGTTGGCCCCAAAGTAGGAGGTGAGTTCCCCCCCTTCTTCCCTCCCTCCCTCCCTCCCGCCTGTGCTGAAGATGAAATATAGTCTTTCAAATTGTACCCCTCATCCTCACATTCAGTATTTTAAAAGATTTTGTGTTTGGGGATGGCTTGGTTAATTTAGTCCTTGCCTGGCATGCACAAAGCCCTGTTTAATCTCCAGCATCACAAAAATAAACAAATAATGTAAAAGGATTTTGCATTAGGTGACACTATCCAAAACCAGATGATTAATATAGAAAGTTTTACTTCTTTCAAGTAACAATGTAAACTGTTAAAACACTAGGCCCAAATGCATCTGCTGTTACTAAATTGCTGGACTGGTCACACAGCGCCCACATCTCCAGTCAGCCACAGTTATTCCTCAGACAGCACTCAAGCTGTATCTATATGACATGTGTCAACTCGCAGTATTTGAGCTTAAAATCCTTCACTGAAGGGTTTAACCTTGACATCTCACTTCAGAGGAAGAGCTCAAGACCAAACTCACAACCTCAGAGGCCAACTGCTCACCTGTGAGGTGCTGGGCTTTGCGTCAGGGGAAGGAGATGAGTTAGGAGCAGGGTGCAGAGCATTCACACTCATTTGGCATCTCTTGGTGCCTCGTTCTGGGCTAAGTTCCTCCCACTTGTCATTTCATTCGATTTCAGTGAAATCTGTGGCCTGGGCAAGGGCTAATCATACTTATTTCTTTCAGGAGATGAGGGTGAAGAGAGGAAAATCCGAGGGTCAAAAAAGCCAACAGTAGGCCAGCACAAGGGGGAAGGCCCATCGCCCCTATCAGCGGCTTTGGATCTTGCTAAGAGGGAGGCAGGCTGGAAACTCTTCTTTTAAGTATGTCTATATGAACAGGTCTGTCTAGAAGTTTGTGGAACAAGTGACAGAAGAGAGAACTTGCCACTCAGATCTAGTTTATTGCTGACACTTAGGGTAGGGCATCAAGTGTTGTTAACACATTTTGATTTTCCAAAGCAACAAGAAGTTCGTGTTCTTAAGCAAAAGTGTGTGTGTGTGTGTGTGTGTGTGTGTGTGTGTGTGTGTGTGTGTGTGTGTATGTGTGTGTGTACGTATGCATGAATCAACTTCAGGGCCTTGCGGATGCCAAGATGTTGTTCTGCCTCTGAGCTATAAGCCTGGCCCTACTCAGTTTGGAAACACCATAAAAAAAGAAATAGAGTAGGAGTGGAGTTTGTTCCCCACTTTCTGAGTTTCTTGAGTTCAATAGTCAATGTAGCATAGTTACAGAGTCTACATTTAAGCTCTGTGTTCAAATCCCAGCTCTGCCACTTTTAAGCTATGTGACTCTGGGCACATCACTTTACTTTCTGTGTTTATAAATTTATCACTTGTCAGCTGGTAATGAGCACAAGATTGTCACTAGGATTAAGTGGGTGGAAGTTAACAAATCAGCCGAGCTCTATAAGAACTCATGACCAAGAAGACGGAAGAATTACACTGCCTCTGTTGATTCTGTGTGGAGGGCAGGTAGAGATATGAATATTTGGGTTAAGTTATGAACTTTCATAGGAATCGCCCTAAACCTCCCCAAATATCCTTTCTATGGGCGCAGAAAGACTGCAGCTTCCATGACAGAATGCTATTTAGATGGCGTGTCTTAGATGTGTTGCTGAACCATCTGTACACCACGTACACCAAATCTTAGCCACTGGCACTTAAAGGTTTGGCAAGGATGCTTCCTTGGCAGAAGGACTCATCTGCAATGAAAAGGAATTGGGGGTTGGGCACCTGCGCCTGAGGACTGGTCCCCAGGTTAACAATTGTAAATACTCCCTGGGGATGGAATGACCACGCCCACTACATTCACTGAGGGCTAAACACTTGGTTCAGACCCAAAGTTCTCCCCTCTGGCCTGGCAGTGTCCTGCATACGGATGTGTCAGTCTTGGCTACAGGTCTGCTATGAAGCAGCAGGTCCTGGGGAAGGAGGGGAAGGCCATGTGCACACTGAGTGCGGTCTGCACCCAGATCACAGGTCCTAAAAGCTGCATTGCAGGGTGCTGCACAGATAGCTCCTTTGTTCAGTGAGAACAGTTTGGTCCCCAGCTGACCAAATGTTCTTCAGTGGATCTGTGAAGGACTTTCTTTCTAGGACCAACCATTTCCCCAAGATGCAAAGCAGTTTATCCAGGGCTAATGCTGGAAGAGAGGTGGGGCAGGAGAGAGGGCTAAAGTTAGCCACATTTCAGATCTCTAACCGATGCCCAAGATGGCTGAAGGCCTTGGTCCCCTTCCAGAAAAATCACCTGTTCTTTTGTATCCAACCTATCTTTTCTTTCTTTCTCAACCTTGGAGTTGAGTGACAAGAAGCCCAGCAAGGTGACCAAAGACCTGGGACAATTCTGCTTCTGGCTGCATGGCAATTGGTGCTTCTTGATTCTGCATCTGGGTTTATCTTGGTGACTAAATCTATCCTTCCCCCAATGGGAGGTGGTTTCAAAGAGCCATCAGACTTAGCCATCTGAACAGACCTGATTACCTATGACATCTCAAGTATACCCTGTCCCCACGTTCTTTGTTCAACAAAAATCTCATGATGACCTCTACTGTCTAGTCAAGGCAATTTAAATCTTACCATCATTGAAAAATGACTGACGTGTGAATTTTTATAGCATTAAAACCAAGCTTGCAATTGTTGGCCATATCTCAACAGCTTAACAGATAAGAAAGGACTTGGCAGAAGGACTCATCATCTGCAATTAAAAAGAATTAAGGTTTGGGCACCTGTGCCTGAGGACTGGTCACAGAGAGACGGTTAACTGTAAGTACTCACTGTGGATGGAAATGACCACGCCCACCACATTTCCTGCCGGCTAAACACTTGCTGAAGTGTTGAACCAGGCAAGAGGGTCACATCAAGATAAGGAGAGCATTAGTAGCAGCACCTTTAAACAGCATGACTTTCTCGGAGTCCAGGAGGCCAGACTTCCTATGTGGAGTTCACTGGGCTAGCATCAAGGGGTGGCCAGGGCCGTGCTCCTTCTGAACAGTCTTGGGGACAATCCTTGCAGAGAGGGGCTGTCTAAGATCCAGGCTGTCCCTCCGCATCCTCGGCATTTGGCTTTTTCTCTGCCTTCTGGCACATGCCTTTTTTCATCTAAGGATCCTTCCTGTTACTCTGAGCCCACATCAACAATCCAGGATAATACATACTAGAGATCCTTAATTTAATTGCATCTTCAAAGTCTCATTTACCCAGAGATCAGGATGTGTGCTTGTGTATGCTTGTGCATATGTGTGTGTCTCTGTGTGTGTGTGTGTGCCTGTGAATGTCTTTGTGTGTGTGTGTCTGTGTGAGTGTCTCTGTGTGTGTGTGCTTGCGTGCCTGCGCATGTGTGTGTGTACGTGTGTGTGTGAGTCTCTCTGTGTGTATGCTTACATACTCACACAGTGTATGTGTGTGTGTGTGAGTGTGTGCATGTTATTTACTCTGCCACAGGTTGCCATTGAACTTGGTACTCTAGGCTCTTCTAGTACTTTCTGTGACTTTGTAGTGACAGGAAAAGGACTGGGTGGATGGGAAAACAGCCCTAGGTCTGGATGGACATACATCCTGAAAGAAATAAGAGGGGCTGTGACAAGACTGATTTTAAAAGGTAGGACAGTCTTGGGGCCAGGGCTCTGTAGCTGCGCCCTTCTATGGTATGGATTCATCGGGAAAGGGACTATTCAGTCATTAGATGTAATAATTTGAGCCAAATTAATTCTCTGGGAATGAGATAAAGGCAGAAAAACTGATTATTCTTCATAAGAACACTAGGAGTGCCGGGCAGTGGTGGCGCACGCCTTTAATCCCAGCACTTGGGAGGCAGAGGCACGTGGATTTCTGAGTTCGAGGCCAGCCTGGTCTACAGAGTGAGTTCCAGGACAGTCAGGGCTACACAGAGAAACCCTGTCTCGAAAAAAAAAAAAAAAAAAAAAAAAAAAGAGCACCAGGAGTGTAAAATGATTTCCAGTTACCATACAGAAGCTGGTGCAAAGAAAGAAGTGTAATATACTTAGGATCACATGGGTGAAAGAGTCAGGGATTGACTGCAAGCATGGCTTTCACCTGTCATCTGCCCAGCTCAGTGGAAACAGAGAATGCTGTCCCTGACCTGGCAGGTTCTGAAGATCACAAGTCATCTCCGAAAGACAAACGTTAATGCTTATGACTCAAATTCAGGCTCCAGCTATAGCAAGTCCTTGCTCTACTCCTGAGCAAACCTCCTAGCTCCTAAGACTCCTGTTTTAACAGTCTGAAAAACTGAATATATATATATATATATATATATATATATATATATATATATATATATATATATATATGCTACTGTGAAGGGCTGTGGAAACGTGAAGGGGTTTGTGGGTGCTTTGAACGCATCTATTTTACTGTTCTAAAATGGGAAAAGGAACAAGTGGGAGGGATGGAAAGATTTCAGAGCATCGAATGCACTCTTGCTTGATACCATGATGGCTGTTACACATCTGTCCACACCACCAGAATATACATCAACTGGACCTCACTCTAAACCAGTGATTTTTTTTTTTATATATTTTATTTACATTTCAAATGTTTCCATCTTTCCAGGTCTCCCCTTTGCAACCCCCCATCCCTTTCCCCTCCCCCTGCCTCTATGAGGGTGCTCCCCACCCACCCACCCACCCACTCTTGTCTTCCCTCCTTGGCATTCTCCTATATTGGGGCATCTAACACCCTCAGGCCCAAGGGCCTCTCCTCCCCCTGATGGCTAACAAGGCCCTCCTCTGCCACATATGTGGCCAGCACCATGGGTCCCTCCATGTGTATTCTTTGGTTGGTGATCCAGTCTCTGGGAGCATCAGGAGGTCTGGTCTGTTGACACTGTTGCTCCTTCCATGGGGCTGCAAACTCCCTCAGCTCCTTCAGTCCCTTCTCCAACTCCTCCATCTGGGACCTCACGCTCAGCCCAACGGTTGCTGTGAAGTGAATCTTGGGTATTCTGAACTTTTGGGCTAATATCCACTTATCAATGAGTACATACCGTGTTCATTCTTTTGTGACTGAGTTACCTCGCTCAGGATATTTTCAAGTTCCATCCATTTGCCTGCGAATTTCATGAACTCATTGTTTTTAATAGCTGAGTAGTACTCCATTGTAAATGTACCACATTTTCTGTATCCATTCCTCTGATGAGGGACATCTGGGTTGTTTCCAGCTTCTGGCTATTATAAATATGGCTGCTATGAACATAGTGGAACAAGTGTCTTTATTACTTGTTGGAGCATCTTCTGGGTATATGCCCAGGAGTGAAATAGCTGGGTCCTCAGGTAGTGTT